>JACXIV010000152.1:0-600000 GCA_014737475.1 Bombus confusus
GTATGAGATCTCCTTCTGAAGTCTCAGAAATCAATATGCTTCATATGTAGTTATGCTGAATATTCGATGTTGCTGGAAATGCGTCAATTTTGTCATTAGATATTATGGTATACAATATCGATTTGTTGCCAAGTAGCATACTAAAGTATCATTTTTAATCTTTGTGACATCGTCTTTGATAGGAAAATGATGGCTTTCCAAGGTTCTTGTAACACATGTTACGGCGCTCAGCAGAACATAGAAGTGCAATTATTATAATTGAGTACTGGTATACCAACTGAATATTGATGAGTGGCAGGAAATTCTTCATAGCGTTGACTGCTTGAAAACGTTCCTTTTTGTGCACAGTGTATTCGAGCTCGAATACTTCCCCCAATTTTCAATTGAGGATTCTCCACATACAAGTTTGTCACTGTTTGCAACATGCGAATATTGTAACAACAGTACTGTTATCTTTGTATTTGTACCAATTTTATCTGTCTAAAGTTGTATAATTATTCTTGAGGTAGCGTTGAAAGAATTCAGTGAAACTGTAGGGAATGTGTTATTTAGTTACGAATTATGTACTGAAATATTAACACGGTATCTGAAGTGTGTGGTTTTATATTTTTATTCATCTGAGTAGTCCAATATATCCAGTATTACATATCAATTATCTATCATATCATTTATATACTTGGTAAAACTTGATATAACGTACAGTGAATGTATGAACGATTACATCGACAGGTAGTGCTGATTCAATTTTTCAGTGACATCATCATTGTAATATAGGACATGCACGTTTTGAAGGTCTGAAAGTTAAAATAGTCGTAAGTAGTAGATAATACATATAATATACGTATATACAAGGTGTTCGGCTGCTGGCGTAAAAAGATTTAAGAAGTAATTCTTGAAGCTAAAATAAGATGAAAATAAAGGATAAAAAATTGCGTTTTTTGGTTTGTTTTTCAATTATTGTCAATTAAAAATTAGTCGAAATACTCGTGTGCTCGAGCAAGTTTCATTGAACGAATGAAAATAGATCAACCTAAGCACCAGAGTGCACAGGGATTCTCAGATTGAACGATACACGGACAGCAGCCTCCCTCGTACAAGCTGTAGAGGAAAAGATAATGACAACGTTGCGCAGGATGATTTATGTCTTCGGATGTCATTATCTTCTTCTCTACGGCTTGTGCGAGGAAAGTTGCTGCCCATGTATCGTACGATTTGAAGATCCCTGTGCACCCCGCCGCTTAGGTTGACCTAGTTTCGTTCGTTTGCTTGCTCCCATACAGGGATATTTCGACCAATTATTATTGATAATAACCAAAAAACAAATCAGAGAACGCAATTTTTTTTATTCTTGATTTTCATCTTATTTTAGCTTCAAGAATCACCCCTTAAACTATAGGTATTACTATATGCAGAAGTTTTCAGCCAGATAGACCTTTTACATTATATTGTAAAAATGATACTTAAAAGAATTTTACATACGGCATGACAAGTAGAAAGAGACAGTATAACAAATGATACTTGCTTTATGGCTGTACTATAGAATGTACTTCGGAAGGTTCATTAAAATATCGTTTTTGCGATATATAATGAAAAATCAGAAATTTTTATATACTACTACATTTTGTACATTTTTATACACATACGTATAATAGTGTTTAATTGGTACATACTATTCCGAAGTTTTCTATATTCATCTCATACAATCCACCTGCCGTCAATGAACAAAACCTTCTGCACCTTATTTGCATCACGTATACTACTTTTTGAATCTGCACGGGTGCCTTATACCATTTGGAGCTGTAACTGTTTTGATACGGACATTTAATTTTATTCGAGCCTGTGATTAATATATATATAGTTTATATGAATATTTTTTAAACACATACATATTATCTGCTAAATCAGAACAATGATCCAGAAGCACCTGACCAGGTAAACTAAGTAAAAGCAAATGAAATTGACAAGCACCACAAAATACGGCACTTCGTATTGCTTCTTCCGGTCTGTCTAAGTTTATCACGGTCTGAAAAATAATATTAGATAATTATTTATATATTATATAATTATTTTATATTAGAGAATTATTTTTCATTTGTATCTGTTATCGTTCACAAGATTGTTCTTTACCTGAACAGCTGTCGCGCTTATCCCCAACATATTCAATCCAACCTGAATTAAGTAACTACCATGACTGCTTTCTCTCAATATATTTGAAAATCTTTAAAATTAATGAAGATTTGTATTAGTCACATTTCGTAATTTTTTAATTATTTTAATAAATACAGACCGTATGGCTTCATTGTGCATTATCGCGCAATTCCGGATCTTTTCATACATGTAATTATAATTCTCAGAAACAGATTCACCAGTAAAGTTGTTTGGATTCACAGTTGCTTTTTGAACTCGATGTCTATGGTTATGATAACAAATAATGAACATGTGCATACTCAGTACAATTGTAGTGATTCCAATATTTACTAGTGCATGAGATAATGACGTCTAATAACCAAGTTCTGCATAACATTATGACATTTACCCACAAACCGCAAATAATCCACTGCTGTGATGAATTATTAGCATGTATAACCAGTCTGCACCTATTATGGTGAACACTACAACGACAGAGCTCCAAAATAATTGTAAATATATGTAAAAGAAATAGTCGTCATCGTTAAAAAATATGTAATTAACTCTTAGTAGTTGTTGGCGTGTTCGAGTTCCGTTTATTGGATGGATAATATCGAGAATGGGGGAAATTAATGGCAGCAGCAGGAACAATACCATAAAAGATATTAAAGTGTCTGAAAGTTAGTACAATTGATTTTTTACGTATACATAATTTTATATGTCTGTCAGAGAGGACCGTTTTGGTTAAACATTAAAAATATTAGAAATCATGATGAGAATTGGGATACCTTTACTTACTACGATAGAAGTGCGCCATCCTGTTGCCTTGCTTGACGACTTCCTCCAAAACGTGCAATTCGCCAGTTAATTTCAGTTGTTCCCATTGTTTTGCCACAAGTTGAAACAATTTGTTAAACTTGAAAAAGATAAGTATTTATGCATTTAACCACGTGTGTAGTTGTCAATTTCCTTGTATAAAAAGAAATATGCTTACCTTCCGCCTGTTGAAATGCATATTTAATATTTTAACAGCACTGGTGGAAGATGTGACAAAATGTGGCAGACACTCGATGACTCCATCCATGTCCTTGTTATGCAACGATGCAAATAACTCTATGGTCTATCGATTGCAAGTCCCAATTGTTTAATGACATTACCTGATTATTAGCTTTATTACGTAGCATTCATTCAATTCAGTTTCTGTATTTTATCCTTGCTACTTTTCTATATAATGATTGACGTGTTTTTCTTACCGTTGGGATAGTGATGCTTGCAATACTAGTCACCACTATTATTACAATAATATTTCTAGTACTACTTTTATGACGCGGATCTTGTCCCAAAAGTTGGATATATCGCTCGAGTTTGTTGTAGTAGGGCACTTGAAATATTTCGGGGCCTCCGGTTATCTGAAGCACTGAATACTCCAAACCCACATTAATTACACCATCGAGTTATATCAAATAGCATTAAAATAACATCAATATAGCATTAATACCACTATCCACTGCGTGTTTTTATACATTTATGTAAAATTGCAAGGAAAAGAGATGCAATGAATGCATACAATATTCAAAAATATACAGGATATTCGGCTACAGTTGTCAGGAAATTTTGAGGGCTGATTTTTGAAGCCGAAATAAGACAATTATCAACGATCATATCATATGCAAAAATACATAAAATATTCAAAATATAATATTGTCTGTAATATGTAACAGGTAAAGACATCTTCTTCCTGGGTTCGACTTTTCAAATCTATTCATACAAATTAGGATTTACATAAATATCTGCAGTCTAATCATTAGTTTAAAGAGAACTAAATAT
The DNA here is from genome assembly GCA_014737475.1 of Bombus confusus. Lineage (NCBI taxonomy): Eukaryota > Metazoa > Arthropoda > Insecta > Hymenoptera > Apidae > Bombus > Bombus confusus. Next base: position 3,955 of record JACXIV010000152.1, read on the forward strand.
TTTAGTTTTAGTGTAAATCTTTTTCCCTTACTGGCTGTTGCTTCAGGTTTCAAACGTCGGCCTTTTTAACTAGTGTAATCGCCTTAGAAGAAATCGCGTCTATAAGAAGTGTCGTATGGAGTATGAGATTCCCTTATTGTAGAAATCAATATGCTTCATATGTAGTTATACTGGACATTCGATGTTGGAAATGTAGAATTTTCGTCATTAAATATTATAGTAAATCGATTTGTTACCAAGTACCTCACTACGGCATCATTTTTCAATTTGTGATATCATCTTTGACATGATAATGATGGTTTTCCGTGGTTCTTGTGACACATGTTACATCGCTGTGCGGGACATGGCACAACTGCTATTATAATTAATTATGGTATAGCAACTAAATATTGATTGTGAGTGCCAGCTGATCCTTCATAGCACTGACTGCTTGAAAACATTTCTTTTTATGCACAATGTATCCTAGTTGTAATACTTCCTCTGACTTTCAATTGGAAATTCTCAGTGAAAAGTTTATCATTGTTCGCAACACATGTATATTGTAACAATAGAACTGGAATTTATTTCAACTTCTTAAAGTTATAAAATTATTTTTGAAGGAAATGTAAAGAAGATTCAGTGAAAGAATAGTGAATGTATATTATTTAGGTTCGATTTATGTACTAAAGTATTAGTACTGTAAGCATTAATACTGTTAAGTGTGCGGTTCTGTATCGTTATTTGCAGATTCATTGAAATCATTCAATATATTCAGTATTACATATCGGCTATTTATTTTTATGTCAGGTAAAACTGTGTAGAACATACAGCAGATATAATTACATTCGACAGGTAATGCGAATGTACGAACGATTACATTCGACAGGTAGTGCGGATTCAATCTTTCTGTCTGAAGATTAAAATATTCGTAAATAGTAGGTAATATAATATACGTAAATATTGTGGTTAGTTAGTTTCCAGCCAGGTATATATTGTAAAAACTACACTTTATATTGTAAAAACGATATTTAAAAGAATCTTATGTAATATTGAATATGACAGCATAACAAGGAAAAAGATACAGAAGTACATATCATAATTGGTTTATGCCCATAGTGTAGTATGTACTTCGTAATGTTCTTTAAAATATCGCTTTTACGATATGAAATGAACAATTAGAAATTTTTGTGCATTTCTGTAGTTACATATAATAGTGCTAGTTTAATCAGGACCCGTATTATTTCTGTTTACCTTGATGATGTTAGTAAATGTATATACATACACACATTGTACTTTCTGGTGATATTTAAAAAGATCCAGTACAGTAATTTTTGGGAAGGTATACAGTATTACTTGCGAATTAAATTATATCTATTAATCACCATGATTTATTAACTTTATTTGTACGTTCGATATAAAGACAAACTATTATATTAGTTATTGTACCATCTTCATGCTTACTCAGTCCAAGTATAAAATGCAACGGATATAGGTAACAATGAACTTCATCCTTTCAATGACAACATCATCGTAATGTACGATATGCAGGTTTTGAAGGTCTTACAATGAAAACGATTGTAAATAATGGTTGATATAGTACAACAATTACAATCGATTTATGCTGTGTTACATACAATTCCAAAGTTCTCAATATTCATTTGGTACAATCCACACGCAGTTAATGTACATGGGCTTCTAGTTCTTATTTGCATCATGTAAATCATTTTTTGAGTTTTTACTGGTACTCCATACCACGTAGAACCGTATCTGTTTCGATGTCAGTAAAACATTACATTCTATGATTAATAATATTACAGTAGAATCCTGATTATCCGATCTAATCATGGTATACGCTGTTCGGTTAATCGAATAGCTTTGCTTGCACGTAAGAAAACATCATTTACTTTGAAATATTTTATAAATATTAATATTAGACAGGAACGAGAATTTTTGGATAAAAATGTAGCAATTTTCATCAGTACCTATTCTTATTTTTCAATCTTTCATATATGTACGGAACCACCCACAAATTTTCATTAATCCGAGATCTGATAATCGAGGTTCCACCGCAGTTACGTTTTGAAAGCACTAAACACGTACAGTTGTTTCGTTAGTTCGGTGCAATGATCTACAAGTATCTGTCCAGGTAAACTGAGCATAAATAAATGAAACTGATTAGCTCCGCACAATACAGCGCTTTTAATTGATATTCCCGGTCTATCTAAATTAATGACTGTCTGCAAATATAAAACAATTGATCAGGTTAATGATTTTTCAGGTTTTGTTTGATTTTCACTGTATGAGTATCTTTACTTGAACGGCAGTTGTGGTTATACCAATCATAGTTAGTCCAATTTGAATCAAATAGCTAAGTCGATTGTTTTCATCCAATATATCAAAAAAGCTAAAAATGCAACGAGCAAAAATGATTAATCGTGTTCAATAACAATTTGATAATTTATTGTACTTTATCGTTATTTGATAAATACAAACTCTATGGCTTTATTGTGCATGATCACGCAATTTCTGATCTGTTTATATGTGTACAGTTCCGACATAGCATCATTAGGGAATGAATTTAAGTGCCTTGTCTTTTTCTGGATTTGGTGCCTGGATATGCAACAAGAATTAAAAGAAATTATCATAATATCTATTGGTACATACAGTGGTTGACGAAAGTATATATGTTGTTTCATGTATACATCTATTATATATGTTGCATAAAACTTTTTGAAATTTTATTGACACTAATGCGACACATTTGCCATTATTGTATTAATAAAGATTGAAACCAAACTTAAAATGTATATAAACATACATAAATGTATATAAAAGCTACAAGACATTTACTACAAACGTGGAAGTAAAAGATTAATATTTGGATGCTCAAGTACTTTCGTGACCCACTGAAATAAATATCTGAAAAACTTGAACACCTGTAATTTTATAATTATGTTACAATGTTTTAAAAATGTGCAAATTTTTTTTTAGCGGTAGTGTATATACATAATTATATGTAATATAATTATATTGAGTAAATCATATTTACCCGCACACTATAAATAGTCCACTATTATGGTGAACTATAAGCATCAATAAGGAATCTACGGTAACTATGCTTATCGAAACTACTACTGACGTCCAAGATAACTGTAAGTACACGTAGAAAAAATAGTTATCGCTGTCAAAAAGCACGTAATTAACATTAAGTAGTTGTTGTCGTGGTCGAGTTTCATTTAGTGGAAGAAGGATATCCATTATAGGAGAAATCAGTGGAACGAGTAAAAAGAGTACCATAAATATCAGTAAAGTATCTGAAAAGATTAGAATTGATTATTTAAGTGCGAAATATTAAGTAGTGCGAAACCGTTTTCGCGTGTGCTAGAATTATGCCGATTAAAAAATTAAGGCACGATAACTTACTTCGATACAATTTCGCCATTTTGCTGCCGCGTATGGTGACTTCTTCTAGAATGTACAAATCGTGGCTTAATTTCAGCTGCTCCCATTCTTTCGTTATAGAATCGAACAATTTTCTAAACTACAACATAACACATGTTGTCATAAATTTATCACATCCTATCGTCCGAAAAGATTATTCAATAGTAATAAATTCGCGTACATTTTCTCTGTTGAGATAGACATTCAGTATTTTAACGAAACTGGTCACAATTGCAGCTAAATGCGGCAAACACTCGAGCATCACGTCCAGATTCTTGGTGTATAATGATTCGTAGAATGCGATTGACTAATGAATTATAAGTTCCAGTTGTTTAATGACATTACCTGACTATTTAATTTATTACGCAGAATTCAATTAATTTCCTCATTTTAACTATGGTACTATTTCTATAACATGTACCTACGATATGTTTACCTTACCATTGGAATAAGCCCGCTTGTTATACTAGCCAGCATTATAATTACAATGATCAATCCATTTTTTTGATGTGGATCTAGGCCCACAAATCTCAAATACTTCTTGATCATGTTATAATAAGGAATGTCATATATATTGGGATACTGTACCCCGGTTTTCTGAAATACTAAATATATCGAAAATTGAATTAAAATTATTTGAACCAATTATATTTGAATTAAATTATCGGTAGAGAATATATACAGAAATATAATTCAGATATCGTTAATATTTTTAGTAAACGAAACGTTAGATATTTTGATCACGGTATAATATAAGTATATTGCGTCCCTTCCTCTTACCGTCCATGTTTCCAAATTCCGGAAACAACGACTTTTAGAGAAATGCAACGCACGGAACCACAAACTCAATAAAACTGTCATGCCGTGCCGAATGCATGAAGCGATTCTTTATAGATCCAAAGTAGAAGGTGGTAGTAAATTGATTCGGTAAAGTGTAGAGAAACTTAATGACAGTATTTTCATATTATTTCATTTATTGTATCAAGGCAAAACTGTTTGATTGCTGGTGTAGCAGCTGGTGGTATTAGCAGTTTATACGGTAGTTACATATCCACATATCTATAAGAAAATGACGTAATCGTTCCTTTAAGGAACTACCGATTTTAGTTAGTATTCGCATCATGAAATATCAACCATCTTTTTCTAAGACTGTCGCTTGTTGGATTCGGTGAAAGACAAAGAATTGGTTACCTCGGTTGTTGAAGAACATAGATACCTCGTAAATAAATGTAGAGATATAGATAGAGGAGAAATTACAAATATGAGATAGGGTAGAAATATGTGAAAACAAAATTGTACATAGTACTTACAGTTGCAGTTACAGTACAGTTCTGACAGTTTTGACAATGTCGATCGATATCAATTCTGTACATCACGCGTTATGACGACTAGAACACTCCCTCATAGCAACCATTGCTGATAGTTATCGTTCTTTTGTTTAATGTACACTTTCGTTCCAGCTGCAGTAGGAAGTGTCTTCGCGTGGTTATGGAAGTGAAATTTACCTTGGTTTATTTTGTGATTTTGAAAAAAACAAAAAAGGGAAGTTATACTATAAGTATCGAGTCTACTATATCAATGAAGATGTGAGGTATTTATTCTTTTGATTATGATATAATAAGAGAAAGTGAAATAACAAATTGTCTGATATATGTGAAATACTTTATTGCTATATGACCGTCTATATAATATATACAGTAAATAATCAAATGGATGTCAACCTTTCCTTTAAATGCCACGAACAAAGTTAGATAATGAATAGAAAAATTTAAGAAATAATTATTTCGAAGAAAATATGATACAAGCTATTGAAGCTGTTTAACTAAAGATATTTGACTCGCGGGTGATACAAGGGCTAAGAATACATATATAGAAGAATCTAGTAAGGAAATCTAGGATACATAGAAAATCTAGTAAGTACTAATAGTAGTCAATCATTAATTCAGACATGTAATTTTATTACACAATAATTTTATTTTCATATTCGATAGGGTGATTTAAATAATACAAAATTAATAATATATATTGGTTATTCGTACTATTATCTGCATTCTTGGTTAGTCCAAATTCGATGTCAGAACATAATGACTATGGCAACATATTTCCCACAGCTAATGTGAAAGCATTATTTTACCGACGTTATCATTGTGAAATACGACATACACGTTTTGAAAATCTTAAAATTTAAAATAATCGGAGAGTAGATAATATGCAATAACGGTATACACATACAAATACATATAAATAACTATGTCAGCCTTATAGAAATACATACTATTCCGAAGTTTTCCATATTCATTTCGTACAATCCATCTGCTGTTAAGGCACATGACTTCTTTTTCCTTATTTGCATCATGTAAAGCATTTTCTGAATGTTTACCGATATGTCATACCATGTGGAATTGTACCTGTTTCAATTCGATGAAATGTTACATTCGTATGATAACATGCATATGATGGCCACACTAAATGCGACACTAAACACGTACTATTGTTTCATTAAGCCAACATAATGGTGCAGAAGTATTCCGAGTAAACTGAGCACAAACAAACAGAACTGATTGACTCCACAAAATACACCACTTTTAAGAGCTCCTGCTGGTCTATTAAAATTGACAACTGTCTAGAACATAAGGGTCTTGATTAAAGTTGATATTACTATAATTCGTATACATATGTATACAGGTTATCCTACAATAAGTAATTTTATTGAATCGGTTAACGTTGTTATGAGCTACAAATTGCCAAAAATGGTGAAAATCGTAGTTTTCCACAACTTTCGGCCTATGACTGTAATAAATCTAAACATTGTTAAATTCCTGTCATTTGTTTCTGCATCAATCGATTTCGATGAATTTTCTAGCATGTATATAATTGTCATTTTCATTACAGGTTCAGATTAAAAAATTACATTTACGAGTACAGAATATCGAATTAAATAATAATTAAGAAAAAAGTGACCTTTTTTTCAAAACTTTCCCACACGTCATCTAGTAAACTACTGTCTCTAACGTCTTAAAAAAAAAACTCAAGTTGTTTGATCAAACTTTTAAAAATTCCTTCGATTTCATGAATCCCTATATACAGTAATCTTACCTTTCATACAATTAGACCATTTCATTTCCTTTCAGGACTATTTTTTCTAGACCATGTAGTTCATTATTTAATTACAGTTACTGCCATTCTTTCGACACGAAATCGAACATCTTATTAAACTATAATATATAAAATAGCATGTCCTTTCAACATTTCGTTGTTGTCCGAAATCTTCTTTGTATAATAAATAATTGACGTACGTCCTTTTTATACATATGTATATTCGATAATTTAACGATACTGGACGTACAAACAGCTACATTCGGTAGACATTCAAGCACGGCGTCCACATTGTTCGTACAGATTCCCGCATATATTTCTAATAACTAACGATTCGAATTCCGATTGTTTATCAATCTTACCTGATTATTTAATTTATTACGTGTAATTCACCCATCAGTTTCTTCTTTTTATCTATAATAAGTTTTTAAAAAATATTCTTCTCCTTACCGATGGCAGAATCATGCTTGTGATACTAATCAGCACTAGAATTACGCTAGTATTTCCGGAATCCTTGTTTTTGGCGCAGGTGTAGTCTCACTAATTGTAAGTACTTCTTGAGTACTTTATGGTACTAGGTTTCGAACATATCAAGATACTGTTTTCCGTTTCCCTGAAATACTAAATATAATACTTTTGCGAACCATTTTAAATATTTTAATCTCGATGTAAATATTATCTCGTTGTACCTTTGCCTTACTGGTCCATGAGACCAAGTTTTCAGAATACCATCGTGGTAATTAATGAAACCATATACAGGCGTAACTCTGTTTGTAACTATTTAATGTTCGTAAAGTATATAAATGTATCTATTCATTTCCAGAACTGGAGGACAATATCTGGTGAACACAGTTGTACTAAATACTCGGCATTACATAAAGTATGAAATTGCAATCATTAAATGTGGCTGCGAATTATTTTGTTTACTGGACAGATATGTACTATTTTTAAAGCAGGTACAAAGTACGGTAAAAACCATATGGTAGGTAAAAAAATGACAAGTACGTGATTGTCGTGCCGCCTGTCGATATCCTTGGAAAATCAAGATCTGTAATTGTTCTGAAATATTGATTACACATTGCACTGCTTATAATATGGTGTTCGCTGATAAATATGTAACTGCTCAGTGAAGTCATTCGAATTTCTATCAGAGCCGTTATGTTTTCGTTTGCAGTGTTTTGCGATATAACTGTACAATGATGTCATTTATGTGATGCAAAAAATAAAAAAGTAATTATTACACGCTTGATTAACTTAGTACGTGTATCATATCTGTTTACCTTGACGATGTTAGTAAATGTGTATAAACATTTATACTTTCTGGCGATATTAAAAAAAATCCAGTACAGTAATTTCTGGGAAGGTACACAGTTTTACTTGAGAATTAAAGTATATCTACTAATTATCGTGATTTATTAACTTTATTTGTACGTTCGATATAATGATAAACTATTATATCGGTTATTGTATCATCTCTATGCTTACTCAGTCCCAGTATAAAATGCAACGGACATATGTAAAAGTGAACTTCATCCTTTCAATGACATTATCATCGTAATGTACGACATGCAGGTTTTGAAGGTCTTACAATGAAAACGATTGTAAATAATGGTTTATAGTACAACAATTACAATCGACTTATGCTGTGTTACATACAGTTCCAAAGTTCTCTATATTCATTTGGTACAATCCACACGCAGTTAATGTACATGGCTTTCTAGTTCTTATTTGCATCATGTAAAGCATTCTTTGTACTTTTACCGGTGCTCCATACCATGTAGAATCGTATCTGTTTCGATGTCAGTAAAATATTACACTCTATGATTAATAAGTTTACAGTAGAATCATGATTATCCGATCTAATCATAGTATACGCTGTTCGGTTAATCGAATAGCTTTGTTTGCACGTAAGAAAACATCATTTACTTCTTACTATTATATAAATACTAATATCAGATAGGAACAGAAATTTTTGGATAAAAATGTAACAATTTCTATCAGTTCCTATTCTTATTTTTCAATTTTACGTATATAGGACTACCCAAAAATTTTCATTAATCTGTGATCTGATGTTCAAGATTCTACCGCATTTACGTTTTGAAAACTCTTAACACCTACAGTTGTTTCGTTAGCTCGGTGCAATGATCTACAAGTATCTGTCCAGGTAAACTGAGCATAAATAAATGAAACTGATTAGCTCCGCACAGTACAGCGCTTTTAATTGATTCTCCCGGCCTATCTAAATTAATGACTGTCTGTAAATATAAAACAATTGATTAGGTTAATGATTTTTCTAGTTTTGGTAGATTTTCACTGTATGAATATCTTTACTTGAACTGCTGTTGTGGTTATACCAATCATATTTAATCCAATTTGAATCATATAGCTACGTCGATTGTTTTCATTTAATATATCATAAAAGCTAAAAATGCAACGAGCAAAAATGATTAATCGTGTTCAATAACAATTTGATAATTTATTGTACTTTATCGTTATTTGATAAATACAAACTCTATGGCTTTATTGTGCATGATCACGCAATTTCTAATCTGTTTGTATGTGTAACGTTCCGACATAGCATCATTAGGGAATGAATTTAAATGCCTTGTTTTTTTCTGCATTTGCTGTCTGGATATACAACAAGAATTAAAAGAAATTATCATAATATCTATTGGTACATACAGTGGTTGACGAAAGTATATATGTTGTTTCATGTATACATTTATTATATATGTTGCATAAAACTATTTGAAATTTTATTTACACTAATGCGACACATTTGTCATTATTGTATTAATAATGTTTGAAATCAAACTTAAAATGTATATAAGCATACATAAATGTACATAAAAGCTACAAGACATTTACTATAAACATGGAAGTAAAAGATTAACATTTGGATGCTCAAGTACTTTCGTGACCCACTGAAATAAATATCTGGACAACTTTAACACCTGTAATTTTATAATTATGTTACAACGTTTTAAAAATGTGCAAATATTTTTAAGCGGTAGTGTATATACGTAATTATATGTAATATAATTGTATTGAGCAAATCATATTTACCCGCATACTATAAATAGTCCACTATTATGGTGAACTATAAGCATCAATAAAGAATCTACGGTAACTATAATTATCGAAACTACTACTGACGCCCAAGATAACTGTAAGTACACGTAGAAAAAATAGTTATCGCTATCAAAAAGCACGTAATTAACATTAACTAGTTGTTGTCGTGGTCGAGTTTCGTTTAGTGGAAGAACGATATCCAACATAGGAGGAATCAGTGGAACAAGTAAGAAAAGTACCATACATATCAGTAAAGTATCTAGAAAGATTACAATTGATCATTGATGTGCGAAATATTAAGTAGCACGAAATCGTTTTCGCGTGTGTTAGAATGCCGATTAAAAAATTAAGGCACGATAACTTACTTCGATACAATTTCGCCATTTTGCTGCCTCGGATGGTTACTTCTTCCAGAATGTACAAATCGTCGCTTAATTTCAGCTGCTCCCATTCTTTCGTTATAGAATCGAACAATTTTCTAAACTACAACATAACACGTGTTGTCATAACTTTATCACATCCTATCGTCCGAAAAGATTATTCAATAGTTATAAGTTCGCGTACATTATCTCTGTTGAGATGAACATTCAATATTTTAACGAAACTGGTCAAAAGTGCGCCTAAATGCGGTAAACACTCGAGCACCATATCCAGATTCTTGGTGTATAATGATCCGTACAATACGATTGACTAATGAATTATAAGTTCCAGTTGTTTAATGACATTACCTGACTATTTAATTTATTACGCAGAATTCAATGAATTTCCTCATTTTAACTATGGTACTATTTCTATAACATGTACCTACGATATGTTTATCTTACCATTGGAATAAGTACACTTGTCATACTAGTCACCATTATAGTTACAATGATCAATCCATTTTTTTGGTGTGGATCTAGGCCCAAAAATCTTAAATACTTTTTGATCATGTTATAATAAGGAATGTCATATATATTGGGATATTGTTCCTCGTTTTCCAGAAATACTAAATATTTTGAAAATTGAATTAAATTATTTGAATTAATTATATTTGAATTAAATTATCGATAGAGAATATATACAGAAATATAATTCAGATATCGTTAATATTTTTAGTAAACGAAACGTTAGATATTTTGATCACGGTATAATATAAGTATATTGCGTCCCTTCCTCTTACCGTCCATGTTTCCAAATTCCGGAAACAACGACTTTTAGAGAAATGCAACGCACGGAACCACAAACTCAATGAAACTGTCATGCCGTGCCGAATGCATGAAGCGATTCTTTATAGATCCAAAGTAGAAAGTGGTAGTAAATTGATTCGGTAAAGTGTAGAGAAACTTAATGACAGTATTTTCATATTATTTCATTTATTGTATCAAGGCAAAACTGTTTGATTGCTGGTGTAGCAGCTGGTGGTATTAGCAGTTTATACGGTAGTTACATATTCACATATCTATAAGAAAATGACGTAATCGTTCCTTTAAGGAACTACCGATTTTAGTTAGTATTCGCATCATGAAATATCAACTATCTTTTTCTAAGACTGTCGCTTGTTGGATTCGGTGAAAGACGAAGAATTGGTTACCTCGGTTGTTGAAGAACATAGATACCTCGTAGATAAATGTAGAGATATAGATAGGGGAGAAATTACAAATATGAGATAGGGTAGAAATATGTGAAAACAAAATTGTACATAGTACTTACAGTTGCAGTTACAGTACAGTTCTGACAGTTTTGACAATGTCGATCGATATCAATTTTGTACATCACGCGTTATGACGACTAGAACACTCTCTCATAGTAGCCATTGCTGATAGTTATCGTTCTTTTGTTTAATGTACACTTTCGTTCCAGCTGCCGTAGGAAGTGTCTTCGCGTCGTTATGGAAGTGAAATTTACCTTGGTTTATTTTGTGATTTTGAAAAAAACAAAAAAGGGAAGTTATACTATAAGTATCGAGTCTACTATATCAATGAAGATGTGAGGTATTTATTCTTTTGATTATGATATAATAAGAGAAAGTGAAATAACAAATTGTCTGATATATGAGAAATACTTTATTGCTATATGACCGTCTATATAATATATACAGTAAATAATCAAATGGATGTCAACCTTTCCTTTAAATGCCACGAACAAAGTTAGATAAAGAATAGAAAAATTTAAGAAATAATTATTTCGAAGAAAATGTGATACAAGCTATTGAAGCTGTTTAACTAAAGATATTAGACTACATTAGAGCAGTGAAGGTATTATAACGTATGACGATAGACTGTAGCCCATATGTCTAGCCTATGTGTGGGCCAAAATTAATGAAGTTATTACTGCTTAGAATGTATGTAGTTTGCACAGAATTAGCAAAGAACTTGCACTGTGTAGTAAAAAAAAAAATCAAAATCAGTAAGGACGCAAATTGCAGTAGATGGATCGATTTAAATTCCATTCAACGAATTGAAATACCCAACCAGAATTATTCACTCCATAAAATTTTCCGAATGTTTTAAAGGCGAATTTTATATTCAATGCCTATCGTGTCAATCAACTTATTTCCCTCAAAAGTTACTCTGTCTCCCGTTATTATCCTAATTTTTAATAGTTCGATTTTACCTTCATTTGGAAAAATTTCGAAAGCTCAAGAAAAGATTTAGAGTTCTATAAAATCCGCGATATCTATGTTTATGCAGCACATTTCACATGAAATTTCCCAAACTTCTTTGTGCGTTTTTTCTATTTATGTCTCTTCTGAGACTCTACATTAAGAAATAAAATGAATATTCCATATTCATGTCCTTCTTTAAATATTTTAATGTTATAGATCTCTGTATGCTCTTAGTTGAAAATCTCATGCATTGCACAAATGACATTGATTTTCATTTTACGTAGCGTGTAGTACTGAAATTAACAAGCTTAAAATGTTTGTTCCTTGACAAAAAATGATCTTGCTAAGTTTCATTTTCCCAATTCATTTTGGGCTTATGAATATTGAATTTGAAATTATAAAAACTGACAAACATGAAATCATGATTCAAGTATCGTTATGTATTATACTTAGAAAATAGAATTCTCGTTTTGTGCTATTTTATTGAAATTAATGAAAGAACAAAGTAAAAAGGCGAGACAATATTGTTGTTATGTTTAAACAGTAATACCGGAAGAATCGCTTTGTTTATCTGTACGTTTATTTATTGTACCATACATTGATCTACACCTTTTTAGTATACATATCTAACTAGCTACTATGTAGTTACGCATTGCCATATTCGTATCAATAGTTGATCATTGTTCGGTATTCTTTCACATCAAAAACAGGATTATCAGGATGAATTTCTTCCGAGAACGAATTAGTCTTTCAATGATAAGAGCACCATGAAGTATGATACGCATGTCTTAAACGTCTTAAGATATGAAAAAGTATCAATTACTATTTCGTTACTTACATCATGACGAAAAATGATTATACCCGTTTTATACTATCATGTACGTACTATTCCAAAATTCTCTATGTTCATTTCGTATATCCCTCCTGCTGTCAACTTACATGGTTTACTAGATCTCATTTGCATCATGTGAAGTATTCTTTGAACATTTATTGGCATGTTGTACCACATTGAGCGGTATCTATTAGATATGAGATTAATACAGATGTTATACCGAACTGATGATTTTTCGAACGTTTAAAACATATTTGTTAACATACATATCATTAGTCAACTCGAAACTATGATCCGTGATTACTTGTCCAGGTAGGGTAATAATAAGCAAATGGAACTGTTGGCCCACAAGAAACAGACCAATTCTGAGAGCTTCCTCGGGTCGATGCAGATTTATAACTGCCTAATTAAAAGATATTAATATAGTTCAATATTTGATTCATTAGTATTTTCTATAACTGCAAAGTAACTCTTACTTGCACGGCTGTTATGGTCATACCGACCATAGTTAGTAAAATTTGGAAAAAAAAGCTCTTGCGGCTGCTGTCATCTAGCATCTTGAATAATCTTAAAATGCAAGCAAAGAAAAAGTCAACCGTAATCTATAAACTCTTTTGCTACGTTTTCTATTATAACTTTTTTATTATAACGTTAATTATAACTTTATCGTTACTAACTGGAGGGCATTCTTATGCGTGGTCAAGCATTGTCTAAACCGTTCAGTATAAGTTTCATTTATACGAACACCAGTAGATCCTGTTGCTGTTATAATGTTCTGCCTATATCATTGATAAGTATCTGAATAAAGGAAGTCCATTTTTCTTTATATTAAAAGAAGCTAGATAAATTGAACTCAAGATAGAAGCAATTTCGAAAAAATGTTATTTTTATTATTTTTTAAAAATACTGTAGCGAACGAAGGAAATCTCATGATATCACTCCTTGCAGCACGCGATTTTATATAGAAGCGTTTCTAAAATATTATTATATACTTACCCACATATAGCAAATATAGCGCAATCGTGATGAACGATTTGTATATACAATGAATCGATAGTGACTGCAATCATCACTGTTACGAATGAACACCAAAGTGAATGAAAATATATAGGATAAAAATACCGATTTTCATCTAGAAAGTATGTCAGTCTGAACATTTGATGTCTTTGGCGAGTTTCATTGAGCGGTAAAATGATATCTAAGAATGCAGGATACAACGGAATGACTATAAATCCTGACATACATGACAATACAAAAGCTGAAAATATCAGCAACTTGTCATTCATATAGAAATTATTAAAAATGTTAATATATAAAAACGTATTCAATGCATAAAATTTATCGAAAGATAAGCTACAATAATTACTTCTATATATTTCACCAATCCTATTTCCTTGTTTAGTAATTTCTTCAAGAATACGTGTTTGACTTTTATCGTTTAATAATTTCCAGTCTTTCTTTATAACATCGAACATCTTTTCAAACTAGAAAATAACTGTATTTAGTGATTTTTTTACCATAGAATTTTTTTTCATAAATTTATATACATTTTCCTTGTAAATTTCATGATTTAGCAATTTTATTAAGACAGCTGATACCGAAGCCACTACAGGCATGCCTTCCAACATCCCACCCAGATCTTTTTCGTACAATGACGTAAAAATTTGTGCAAACTGTTGAGTAAAATCTCTAATTATATCGTACTCAATATGCTTTTATCAAATTCATGTAACTAGTATCCACAATATTATTTTAATAACATAAGTATTTTTAACATATTTAATTCATCTATAGCATTCTTACTTACCGCTGGAAAATAGAATGTCAATAGACTGCCTGTCATCACCGTTACATTAAATTTGCTGCTCCATCGCGATTGATTTGGAAACTGTCCCAAGAATAATAGATACTTTTTAAATACTTTGTAATAAGAAATATCAAATACAGTGCTTGTGCGTCTTTCATTCTTCTGAAACACTAAATAATATATATATATACACATATAGTTGATATAACATTAATGTTATTAGTGAACGAAGTGGTAGATATTTTAATCGTGATTAATGTATATTGTATCTCTTTCTCTTACTGCCAGTGTTTCAAAATTTCTGGAATAATACTATGGAAACGTAATATGGTATGTAGCCACGAACGTTTCAACAATACCACTGGACACGAAGTACGAATCTATTCTTTAGAGATCCGGAATAAAAAAATATAGTAAGTTGGTCGGATAAGATATGAATATCTTTTACATTCAATGACAGTACCATCATGTTATTTTCATTATTACAGGTAGAGTATGCGTACATTAAAATTTATGAGATAGCCATTAGTCTATAAGAAAATGATGTACTTATCTTTTTTTTTTCAATTTGTTTGTTGGATGACTCCGTGATAAACGGAAAATTGATCGCTACAGACTTCTGAATCGTCGAACAAAAATTATTACAAGATCTCATTTATTCAAACTATGTGCATTTGGACGAATTGAAACGACATTGACCGATGGAGTGAACTCTTTTCGTTTGAATTCTCTTATTCAAATTGCGATTATTCGAAAATAGTAACGAGAATCGGAATCTTTACATCTGAAATATGCCGTACTATCGTACATATACAGTATTTAACTAACAATTTTTGGCAAAGAAATAACTTAACTTGTCAAAGTAATTTATCTCGACTAACATATCTTAACATATATCAAGTATTAGTACTGTCATTAATATTATCTTCATATTAATATTATTCTTTACTATTCATCAAAAAAGAAAGTAAAATACGAATCTTACGAATTTTTCAGCGACGTTGCGATTTTGGTTCTACATAAATAATGTAATTGCTTTCTCAAGAAGAGTGTTTATTAAAGTTATCGAAGTGCTTTTTAAGAATGTGTAACACGAATTGTCGTCTCCTTCTACGACTATATACTTATAAAGTACCTAAGCTAAAGAGAAGGGATGCAATAACGTTTTCCTGTGAGTTATGGAAGCATCAAGAACATTGATTCGCAATAATCTGGAGTTAACTAACTGATTTCTACCCTTTATAGAAAGGCTCTATTTGAGAAAAACGTTTTTAGAAAAAGTACGATTAAAACAGTATGTGACATCTTATCATAAGACGAGGAATAATTGAATATCTAAAATTAAGTGTTAATTATAAAATTCTTACTATTCAAGGATTCAGCTATCAAAAACGTACAATAGCAGTAGTGATTTTCATATACACTAGTTCTCCAGTATTTGAAGATCTTTTTCATAGGTAGATTCAGGGTGAAACTGATATTCAGTCAATTCAGTTCGAATGTATGTATAATTTTCACTGGTAAGTGCAATCGGTATGACGAAGACCAGACAGATGTGTGTTATGCTATGCTCAAGTCAAAGCATTCTATGGCAATTGTGTGTAGTGGACAAAGAAATGAATTAGGTATGGTGGACAAAAAATTGTTCAATTTTTTCGGACAATCATCGATTTCAGTGAAATGAAATATTAAAGACAGTGGTTAGAACGCTTCATGGAATATTCAGTGACAGATTGATTTCCCAGTAATTGAAGATATTTGAATTCATAAGAACATATAAGATACTGTGTATTACGAACAGTTTGAACTTCCCATTTTTTATATAACGCTGAATCACTTCGACCAATGCCAGGTTTTTGATTTGTGCAATGTAGAGACTCCTCACCTGCCTGCTTCCCATCATCCTTTCACACAGTATGTTCGTTCAAAGAAACCGCATGACGCTAAAGGTAGAAATACGTTACTATCACATCATATCACATGCTACCAAAAATAATTAAAAGTCTAGTCACTGAATTCCAAATACACAGGAATAGGTAAGATTAGGCTATTTAAGTAGTGGCGGGCCCGCGTATATCGCGAGGGCAATACCAACAGTACGGCTACATCAACACAATTATAATATGAACACATACACGCATATACAGGCAATAATAATAATATCTAATCTACAATTTTATACAAAATATACAAAAAAGTACATATATGATATCAAATATACGTTTGTGTATAACGCGAAAACTAAAACCGACCACTGCACATATGTATAGGAAAAAATTGTTCAGAATAGAGATCTTGACAAAATATTTCAAGGATATCAAAATCGACGAGGAGGTAACTATTTGGCAAATTCACCAAATGGCATTTATCATGCATCCCTCCTCTGACAATGAGAAACGTTCTTCATATAGACTATTTAAATATTCCCACCATTTTTTAATTCATTTTCCCTACAAAAGATGTCACTGCAATATCACGCAATGACCGCAACCTTAGCATGTTGCGAGTTACCTATCCAGTATCGAACTCTGCATCGCAAGTTACGGTTATAAGCATACTCGGAGTTTGTTATTCATTTGATTGGTGTGTTGTATGTGTTTATATTGGTTTTTTGTGTAAAAACTACAAAATTTTCATAATGAATGCTGAGGAAGAAGTGCTACGGATTCAGAAAAAATTAAACAAGATGTCGAGCGGAGACGGGACGGTGAGTAAGTGAGTAAAATATAGTTGTGTACCCTGCTCGGCATATTGGAGGCTCTTCATTAAGCAAAGCTCTTTTCCAATATAAACTGTGATTACTCTAATACATCATCGTATATGTTTAACAAATATAAACGAATATAACAAATACAAATATTGTTTGAAACTTTTCTCCAGAAATAAATGTTTATTCGTATGAAATTTTTTATACACAATAATTCGACGATGTTAAAGCAACAAAACTTATTTATGGAACTTTAATATCTGGCAAGATAATTTTAATGCATTCATAAAACTTAAAAAAGGCGAGTCATGTTATTTTCGTTGCAGAGTTTTTGAAAATGCAGTCTATAAAATTTTCTATTCGCATAAGTATTGAAGTCGTCGTTAAAGTCTGTAATCGCACTAATTCAAAGCTTATTAGTATAGACTTATCGTTTATGCTATAATGACTAATTGCATAATTCGACTGTTTACATTTAATGTCACTTTAAAAAAATTATCTGTTACGTATACAAATTATATCCTTACATAAAATTGGCTACAATGCATGTTTTGATAATAAACATATATAATAACAATGTATTCAGTAAATTATATAAATATCATGTATGCCTATATGTGTAATCTATATTAAAGAAATATAAATGGATCATGTACATTTAGATTTCTTTTTATAATACAAGTGTGTCCATATTACAGGGACAAGAACAAGCACTAGAATTACTTAAAATATTACAAAAGTTACCTGTCGATCTGGAACTCTTAACCAAGACACGCATTGGAATGACAGTGAATGCATTGAGAAAATCAAGCAGAGACGAAGAAGTTATATCATTATCCAAAACTCTTATTAAAAATTGGAAGAAATTTTTATCTGGTAAGAAAATAAATTTAAATATAAAATTAAGAGTAAAATTAAAAAAGTAAACATAATAGTAAAATTTTGCTTAGATAAATTAAAATTCTGTACCTTTTCCATAGGGTCTAATAAAGAAAAGGATTCTACTTCTTCAAGCAGTTCAAAGAAGAAAGACGATAAATCAGAGAAAAGCAAAGATGATGGAGATCAGAAAAAAGAAAAGGATAATGCAGATGGAAGTGATGTTAAAATGAAGGAAGAGAAACCTCATAAAGATATTCAAAGAAAACAGTCTACATTTCCTGCTCCTACCACCACAGATGCTGTAAGGCTTAAATGTAGAGAGCTACTGGCGGCAGCTTTAAGAGTAGATGGAAATACAATTGATGGATGTGCTACTCCAGAGGAATTAGCAGAAGAACTTGAAGAAGCAATTTATGCAGAATTTAAAAATACTGATAATAGATATAAGAATAGAGTAAGCTCCTAATTTCTTCATATTTTTATGTTTTGCTGTAAATATGAAATCTAATTATATATATATATATATATATCTCTATTTATTTAGGTCCGAAGCAGAGTCGCTAATTTACGTGACGCAAAAAATCCTAATCTTCGAACAAATTTTATTGCTGGTGCCATAACACCTGCTAGGCTTGCTGTTATGACTGCAGAAGAGATGGCAAGCGACGAAATAAAACAATTAAGGGAACAGTTTAAAAAGGAAGCAATTAATGATGCACAACTTGCTACAGTACAAGGAACGAAAACTGATCTATTAAAATGTGGAAAGTGCAAAAAACGTAATTGTACTTATAATCAAGTGCAGACACGCTCAGCTGATGAACCTATGACTACTTTTGTGCTATGCAATGAATGTGGAAATCGATGGAAGTTTTGCTAAATATCCTTATCTTCCACAATTTTTTCTGATTGCAATGTATTTCGTTCAAGATCTACCTATTATTAATCATCATTATTAGAGTTAAAGAAACTCAGTGCAAATATATTGCATATTTACAATTCACAGATTACATTGGATGCTTAATGATGTTTTTAGTTTTTCCACAAGTTCAAAAAATATGTCAGTTTTCATTCAATTGTATATATTCATATTTGATTGATTTATCAGAGGTCTCATAGGATTTAAAGATTAAAGACTCATAGAGGCTTTATAAGACCTAAAACATATTAACAAAGAATTCATTAAATTAAACAAATTGAATGATACATGTCCGTATTTTGTATATATACAGTTTTGTCGCTGTTAAAAATTCGGATATGCGACTAACATTAAAATTAAAATATTTCGTTTTATATTGTACGAATTTATATCATATTTTCTGTGAAAAATTAGAAATTGTGGGTACAGTTCTGAAATACATGTATGTAATTACATTGTAGTATTTTTGGAACCCTTTTTGACAATATAGTAGTTAAAAATTTCATATTTAAAAATAAATGTGATATATGATTGTGAATGTAAAAATTTCATTTTTATTTAAATTAAAGAATTTCTATCGTATCTGAAAAAATTGGATTGGTTAAGTAACAATTGTATATATGTATTGTACAACCACAGACGAGTATAATTTTTTTTTTGTCGATTGACTTTACCATAAACTTGATAGTTTTTATGAATCACCGTTGGGGGCCGCCACTGCACTCGATGTTTCTAGCAATTTAGATTTAAGGGTTTACGTACTTCAACGTGTACGCTAATTTCTAACCTAATATCAATGTCATTTGTGTAACTATTAAAGTATGTCCATCAGTATGTACTTTTCGAATGATTTCTAAATCATTTACAGTTTATTAGCAGATCATGTAAAAGAATGGAATTACGTGATTCTGTTTGCGTTAAAAGATAGCATATAAGTATTATAGTAAAGTTGATCGCAATGATGTAACATTTAAAATGAAGTCTTTTGAAGGTAATAGAAAATTTAATAAATATCCAGGATAGCATAAGTAACATTCTTCAATAGCTATACATAATTTCCATATAATATGTAACGATCGTTAACTTTTCTGAAATATTTGATGATACAATGAAAAATAATTAAAGAATATATTAAAATAGAAAGTGAATGATTCCTAATCATCACTATGTGCGGAGACGCCCACATCAAAGAGCACTGGCAACTTTTGCAAAACCTTCGATCTACGGTAGAAGGTTTATTGGTCGATGGTGTTTTAAACGTATGGAATGTTTACGGTGGTTTAAATCGTCTTCACAATGTAATGGAAAAGATATTCAAACATGGCTGTCGAATATTTAATCGAAATGTAAGATTAATCATAATTTTATACATATAATTTACTTGTATTTGTAATTATACTTGATCATAATTTATTTCTGTCTCTTTATTGTTTAATACAATTGAAAGTTTTGATTGAAATGTAATATAAGATTGTACTTTGTTATAATTGTTTGTTTACATTGACAGTGACATTGGTTCTTTTTCACTTTCATTTTTTATATTTAGAATAATTTCACTATTTTTACTTATTGTCAATATATTTTTATATTATTTACATAGAGAAATACATAATGTAAACTTGATGTTGAAAAAAATTTAATAAAATTTATTACAAGGGAGAACCAGATTGTTGGATCTTTATTCAAGGATTAAATTGGCTGCAGCCTTCTGTAGCATTATCACCTGTTGTTTCTGAAACAGAAGATTATCTTTCAAATTTACCAACTCGAATTGTCTCACACAAAGATATGTTATGGCTGTACAAGAGGTAATTACAAAAAGGAATATGTTGATTTAATCTACTAATGTTTAATAACAAACTCACTTAATTTAGTAACATATATATAATCAGATATTTAAATTTATATAACATAATTTAATAATTATTATGACATAGTTTGGAAAGTCATTCTTTGTCACATAAGCTTCCGTGGCTTTTGTCTGACAAGGAACATTTACTTTCTTGTTTTGAACCGTGGGCATTTTTGTGTCAAGAAAACTTAGCTGAAGCCACGCTCTTATGTTTAAGAGCAGTTGAAAGAAACCAACCTACATTGCTTACAGAAATTGATCCATCCTTGGTAAGTTATCCAAAAACATTTTTATTTATTATAATGTGTATATCTTTGTATTTGTATGATTGATACACATTTTAATCTAATCGTTCACTTAATATTTTTGTTTTTAGTTTTTACCTTGTTGGATTTCTCCTAAAACAAGTCCAAAGAGACATCGTCGATCTTCTTCATATCCAATTAATTTCTCAACAATAAATTTTAGTGTTGCAAGAGAGAAAACAATACATATTGAGAAATGTCAATTAGAGTCATTAAAAATAGCCTCAAACAACAAAATTATGCAACATGATGATGTTAAATCTAATGAAAAATATGAAGATAAACCATTAGATCTTAAAGAAATTAATGATATACCTTTGAAAAGCTGGAGTAGTCTTTCAGCATTGACTAAAAATTGCACATCTGTAGAAAAAAGTATTTCTACATCTTCATCATGTGTTGCAAAGAGTAGTTCACATAAAAGTAATAACCCTCAAACATCTTCTGTTGAATTATCAAAAATAATTAATGTAAATTATGCTGAATTAAAACATTCAACATCAAATGTAGATAATAAACAACTTGTAAAGTCAAGGACTCCTGTAAGGAAAGTACAAAACAAAACTAAAGCAAAACAGAATCAAAGTATGAAGAAATCTAGCGAAGATTCTGATGTGTTAAATTCTGAGGATACATCAATAAATGCAGTAGAAGAATACCGGATTCCACCTTTTATACCAAATGAAGCAAATCCAAATGCATATTATACAAATTCTACAGAAATTAGAATTTCTCAAATGCCAAGAAGAAAAACTTCTCTTTTATCAGGTTCAGCGCCTGAATTCACTAGTCCATGGAATTTAGAAATTGAGGGGCAAAAAGATATAAGAACAGCAAAGAAGAGTTTCATGGAAGATGGAGGAAGCAGTGTTCAACCTATGGCAATAGGATATTTTCCGCGTCCAACGGAAGGTCAAAGTTTGACAAATTTTTTAGCTTCTGCACAATTTTCTAGAGCAAATGCTGAATTGGACAGAGAAAACGCACATTTTAGTGTTTCTGAAGCAATGATAGCTGCCATAGAACAAGTAAAATGTAACAGGCAATGGCGTCTTATGGAAGAAGCAACTGAAGAAAGCGACGAAGAAATAAATAGCTTAAAACAAAGGATACGATTAAGGCGGCGTCAGCGACAGGAAGAGCGGTACAAAGGAAGGACTTGGAATCGCGAACTACTGAGTGACGGCAAAACTGATACAACAACCACTGATCAAAGTGTTAGTCCATTATCAACTTCGTCTGATACTCCGTCAGAAAATATATCCACAGATGACATAGAAGATTTAGAAGTGGATGACGAGCGAAATGCAGTAAAACTTAAAAATGCTGGAATTTCCATATCCATGGCATCATTATATTCAGATGCAGATTTGTATCAATCATCCCCTGCACATGGAACAGAATCAACATTAACTGAGAGTAGTATGTCTGCGGAAGGGGTAGCTTTGTCACTTCTTAGTAAATTTAGTGAGAAACAATTACCGAGAGCAAGTGAATTACAATGGCTGGTTTCTGAGAAAGATGTACCACAAAGATTGTTACCATTACCAAAAAGTTGGCCAATAAATCCAGATGATGCAGAAAATTCACAGTCAATTCCTCTGCGTGGAACAACAGAATGGGCCCCACCAAGACCTCAAATTATTTTTACATCACATCCTCCACCAGTGTATGTTTATGAATTTAGGAAATACATGTATATAATTTCATTATTCAGTTAAACATGATAATTTTTATACATAGGCGACGGAATCTTATAGCTAAACAGAATTACAGGTGCGCAGGATGTGGAATGAAAGTTGCAATAAAATATGCAAATAAATTTCGTTACTGTGAGTATTTAGGTAGATACTTCTGTACTGGATGCCATACTAATCAGGTAGCATTAATACCAGGAAAAATTTTAACTAAGTGGGATTTTAACAGGTATAACAATTAATAAGATGGCATACATTTATAATTTATAAACTGATACTATATATTCATTTATTTGTGTATTTAGATATTCTGTATCAAACTTTTCATATAGACTGTTGGATCAAATGACATCAGATCCATTATTTCAAATAAATGACTTAAATCCATCATTATATAGACGAATAAAACAATTAGCCAGAACAAGATTATTACGTTTACAATTATTTTTCTTTAAAGATTTTCTATTTACATGTCGATTTGCGACAAGGTATGCATTTCAAATATTTTTCCTCTTTTATTGTGAGAGAAGATAATATTCTGAAATTTGTGTTACCTCTTTTAGTGTTCAAGATGTACTGAAGAAGGAACCAAATTATATAATAAGTGAACCCCATGTTTATTCTATTCAAGATCTGATGCATGTTAAATATGGTATCTTGCCAATGAGATTGCAAGAATTGGTTGAAATGTGTAATATGCATATTATGGGCTGTGAGGTAGTGTTTTTTTTATAGTAAATATTTATATTTTTAACGAAAGCCGAGCTATGTATGTTATATATTTGTACTTTTAATAAGATCTAATTTTGTTTTTAGCTATGCCAAGCTAGGGGATTTGTATGTGAGCTATGTCGTTCCAAAGATGTCATATTTCCGTGGGAATTCACAAAAGTTAGTAGATGTGAAATGTGTGGCGCATGTTTTCATAATGAATGCAAGCAAAATTTTAATAAAGTAGATTGTCCACGCTGCATTCGTTTACATGATAGACGAATATCTAGAGAACAATTTTGACATATGGTAAGATTATCTTGTGTCATATCCTTAGCTGTAAGTATCAAATTAGTAATTTATAAATTTCATTTAAATTATTATTTGTAAAAAAATAGATATTCCCAAATTGTGCTTTGGTTTCTATTTATCATATTTAATACAAAATTGAAATTGTCAAGTAACAACAAGTAAATTCAAACTACCAAAAATCTCCATTATGTTATTAATTACATAGATGTGTTAAAATGTAAAAGTTATATTTTAATTTCAAAAATTTAATATATTTGCAAATTTCACAAATTGAAACATTCTATTGCTTGAAACGCCTAAAGTATAGCTCTTATAAAAAATTTACTTAATATAATTATGTGTACATCACAAACGTAGTAAAGACTGAGAAAATGTGATATTTAAGGTAATTGTAACTTTATTCTTGAAGTATTTTTTCTATTTATTTCTTTTTTATATTACGTAATTACTCATGCTATAGTACGTATACTGTTACCAGTCAACACGAAGGTAGCGATATATATAATTTATTTATAAGTTTTTGACTTAAATAATATAAATTATTTCAATGTGACAAAAGGTAGTGTAAATATTACATATTTGAAAAATGTATTATCCTAAATATGTATTTATAGCTTGCTTTTATTTTTTTAACTATGAATTAATTTGATAGACGTTTAATGTGATTAAAAATAAAATAAAAATAAATTATTACATGTTATAAATATTGATTGTAAAGTAGCAATAATATTTTTAGTACAATGGTTTATAAAAATATTATCTTTATACTGAAAAAATATAATAGTCATAAATGCTGTACCTGGTTCCTATCATGATTGAAAGTATGCATTGTTTATTTATAAAAGTTGTTAATATGGTCGAAGTTTATAATAAAATATTAAAATCTAATATGTTGTTTTATTTTCCGGAAGTATTTGTAATATATGTATTACAAATAAGGTATAGAATAGACGCGATGTTCAATGCTACCTACGTTTGTGTCCTACGTTTTGGAGACTACCTCACTTTCCCCTACCATTTTCGTACCATATGTGACGTTATCGATTCAGTATATAGTACTGGTTTGAATTAAAACTAAATGTTTTATACATATAAAATTATAGATAAAATATAGAACAGGATGTGAGACATGGAGTCCCATTTAATGTCCGTCTATTCTGTATGTTTCATTGGGTTAATAAATTGTATTGTAAGATTGTATACAAGAATAATATGTACGAAAAACGAAAAATCATTATTTTTTATTAAATTACATCTCGTTTACAATGGTTCACATGCACACATCTTATAAAATAATAGATAATACATTCATTGCTGGTACAAAAATATGATATTATGTACACCACCTAATATCAATAAGTCTTACTATATAGTATTTCTATATGATAAATTTTTATTATAAAGAAATCACTCTAAATTTGATTTAATAATTGTTAAAAATATGTACACATCGTTAATTGTGTTTCCTATGTACAACAACCCTCCTGATCCAACATGTTCTAATTGATAGGCACATGACTTGCATAAATATTGTTTATGACAAAATTGTGATGAATTTGACTGTACCAAAGTTTTGAATACATATATATCACAGGTGGTATTTTGTAAAGAAGAACATGCCTTAACAGGCACAAACTAGTGACTATGAGTAAAATCCGAAAAATAGACCTCTTTGTTACACTTATATTATGTATGCAATTAATTAAAGTAGTGAAGAATATAATTTTATGTATGATACCAAATGATGAGAAATTATTTCCTCTATAAATTACATGTTTATATATATATATATATTGAAATTTATTAATTTTGTTCAATGTGTCAATCTAAAACATTTAAATTTCATCAATTCCTAAATCTCTTTATGAAGGAGGAAATAATCTCTTTCTTTTGATACCGAGCGTAATGAGTACAAATATATATTCGTCGGTATTTCATGTAACTATCCTTAGGAGCATACAATTTATTATCAGTCTATAAAGTGCAACAACAATGCATAACAATACGCCACCCTCTATAAAATATGAGTGCCACTTAATTTTCCATTTACTGATATTTGTATATGTGTACCAATCGAATCTTCAGTAAGGCTTCATATAATAGCATTATATATAAATAAAAAAAAAAAGAGAGTAAAAGATTCATTTCAATCTTTACATGCATAAAAACGGATTTAAAAATATTAATTTTTATCAGAATTTCTAAGGAGTATAAAAGCGTGGCGCTAAAATAAATTTCTCAACAAAAAAAAAAAAAAGAAAAAATTAACTTACAAATACTGAGATTGTAGATGGAGATTACTAATATTGTATAAATAATAATAATAAAAAAAAGAAAAAAAATATAAAGAAGGAGAAAAACAGTGTATTTATCGATCCTTTTGGATATGTTAAATTTATACTGAGCTTAATTTATTTGATTTTTTTTATGGTGCATAGATAATGTGAAAATTTTCTTATTGGAAATTCATTATTACATAAATTAACAATTATTTTGATTTATAAGTTAATGCTCAGTGACCATCTCAATTTTTTATAAATTTCATTACAGATTACCTAGCAATAATTAGGCAATCCTATATATTATTGGCAACTACACATCTTTACTTAAACTAATTATATATTTAAAGTATCTTTTAATGGCAGCGTTGCTACTTCAAAAAATATCCTAAAATAAAAATTATTTGTAAATTTCATTATTACTTTAACTTCCTTTATTTTTTTTAATTATATATTAGAGATATGTATGAAGCATATTGATACACTTACTTATGACTGTACTTGTTGCGTATAGTGGTAAGAGTTTCTTTATGTTTCCGATGTAGTCCATCTTCTTTAAGTTTTCGATGTAACCCTTGGTTCAAAATATCTACGATGTCTCGTATGTCATCAACACTATAACCGCTATAATATTTTAGAGTAGGAGTCCATCCTCCTAAATCTTTCATTTGTAATGCTAGGAGGAGTGCAGATGCAGCCATTTTACTATCACTGAACATTATTGTTGAATAATCCATTAATGAGTACTCAAGAATATATCGAGCTAAAGTTAATGTCGGCATCGACACTTTTGCACACTGTTTGAAAACGACATGATTATAATTCGCTATGTTATGATACAATAAAGAAGTTATTAACGTAACTCACCCTAGCATATCGTCGAAGAAATCGATAAGAAAGTGGTATACCAAGATCAAAATCGACTACTTTTAATATGCTCATTTCCATTCTAATTAATTCTCTTTGTGTGTAAGCACCGTCACATATATACAAAAAATCTTCCACCATTGGAGGTATTCTTTCCTTTGAAATTATACAAATGAACAATAACGAGACATGCCAAATTTGTTTAGAAATTAAATAAAAATGATACAATTAATTTTGATACTAACATCATATTTACTTGCTATGAAAAGACTTGCTGCTCCCAATAATTGTAATGTTTCTTTTCCAACAATTACTTTTGTCAAGTATAGATCAACTAGTTTCACAGCCAGATATAGAGTTTCATGATTGAGTTCAAAGGATTCTTGAACTTCTACCATCCAGTCAACTAATAAAGCTCTCATCCATTGTGAGAGGCATACTTGTTTTGCCATATAATCTTCAATTGAAAATAGATGTTCCCTTTCTTTTAAATAATTGAATATATCCATGGCATAGTGAGAAACTTGAAATGGATCCAACCAATTTTCTACATCAAAATCCCACTGAACACCCTCAGGTAATGTTCTTTCAGGAACAGCATCTAATTGATTCATTATTAATTTTTCTTCAATTTTTGCAGGTACTTGGGGCTCACTTGGTTCATTTTTTGCTTCTGTTTTCTCAGTTTCTTCAGACTGTTTTTAAATATTTATTTGAACACTTAAAAGTCACATAAAAATACACGATATAGATAAAGATATATAATAACAAAAATTGTTTACCTGTACATCGCTTTTTCTGGATTTCTTTGTACTGTCATCTCCAATATCTTCTAATGCACTTACATACAAAGAACTGTCCTCTGATTTTTCTAAATCTAAACTACGTCTAACCTTTATAATTTTACTAGGTATTTCAACTTTTCCATCATCCTTTTTTATTGGTTTCACACGTGGTACCGGCTTTGGTTTCTGAGGTACTACCTCTGGCTTAGTCACAACTTTTTCAAGCGTTCTAATAGAACTTGTCTGTGTGAACGGTTTTACTTGAGTAACAGCTGTCTTTTTTAATGTTTTCTTTGGTTCTTGTGCTTGATGTGTCCCCAATGTTTTTCCAATTGCCTTTAATTTTATATGCTCTATTATTATATTTCATGGGACTTTTATTAACAAAATATAAAAGAAGAAAAATAAAAGATTAAATAACATACATTAGTAATATTTCCCAGTGCAGATCTCTTTGTTGTCTTTTCTTTTGGTGGGGATGCTTCTGCTTTTCTTTTGACACGGGGATCTTTACCGAGAACAGGTGGCTTAACTAAAACATTGTTTAGTGCAGAATTTTGACTTCTTGTGGCTATTCTTTTTCTTGTATTTGTCACATTAGTACCACTTTGTTTATTTTGCACATTTAAAATTTTTGATGGAGCCATCCTTATAATTACTTATGATTAAAATTCTGATTTTTCCCTATATAGGAATCAAGTATTAATAATTAGATTTAATGTATAATTGTACACTGATAAAAATGCAATCAATGACTATTTAAATTTATTATTAAATAAAAGTTTTTAACCTTTTTACGTAAAAATATCTAAATATAAATAAGTATTAAAGCAATATTTTTTAACGCAATATAAGACTTTCAATAGCAATATGTTAAATATATGTGGTCTAAATTACGAAAAAAGCAAAGCTCGATGATCAATAAAATCGTACGTTTATTTGTTCATTGGCACAGTTTCATAGCACTTTGATCAATATCTAACCAATTTATTAAAAAAATTGGAATCACTTTCTGTTATAAATCGAGAGATTTTTCTACATTTCTTGTGCCCGAATTTTGATTGTTGACTTAATTCATGAAACGATCTATTCAGCATGAGAGAAAAGCGCGGGAATATACACCAAGAATACGACGTTAAATGAGGTACGAAAGCACAAGGTTTTATCGTTTCACAATTACGATACACAATCTTTAAAAGCAATGTCAAAGAAGAATGAAAATAAGTTTGATAAATTCATCATGACTGCCAGAAAGACAAGCGATCGCAAAAACGGCCCAAATCTTTAGTAATTTGTATACAGAAGGAAAATTGACTATTCACTTAAAAAGGCATTTTTTGACAATAGATGAAATATTCCGACATACCTGTAAGTACGAATTATGATTTAGTCCGCTATGGTTCAATAATGTTTTTCATTTATCACACTCTTATGCTACTAACAGATTGCTGTGTGTCCATTCGTCTCGAGAGCAACCGAAGTTGACGCTGTTCAAAATATCACAGTTATTGTTAGCTCTTCCTGCTATTGGACCGCTCCGATTTACGCCAGCCAATCAGAGATGAAATTATTCCGACCGCCACCTATCGACAAAATGTACAATTCAATACTGTTCCGTTTATTCAAAACGTATACATCTGCTTTTTATACTTTATATAATCAATGACTCGTATTGTACAAGTACAATTTTAATTAATCTTTAATATAACATGTGCATCACATTACTGAACTTTAAGTAAAAGAACATACTAATTGATTAACAATTTGGTGTACTCAATTTATGATTATTTATAATGTAAAACGAAACAATATGTATAGAAAATTGTCTATTACATATACATTAATAAATATATACAGAACGTTTATGTCTATCTTCCTCTTGTTTTTTCTGTTGAATACTACAATACATTCTTACTGTAAATAATTGGTCTCATGTGAATAGTTTGGATTTGATATTTGTAATAAATAATTAACCTTTGACCTGTATTTAATCGTTCGATTTGGAGTAAAACACTAACATGCTTGAAACTCCGGCTAGATACGTAAATTCTATTTGAGCAATTATAAAGAGTATTTCGTTTCTTTGATGTTTGCTAACCTAACTAAACATGATTTTCGTTGGGATATTGTGAAAGTTTTGTCACATACCGAGTATTTATCATATATTCTCTTCATACGTGTGTACCTTCGCGTGCCGTAATCCGGATTTTCGGTTTTATTGGTCTTTGATTTTATGAACCAAAGGAATGCAAAGTGAACGTTTTGTAATTAAGTATATAACAGTGAACAACTGTTTTGCTTATTTGCCGGACACCTGGCTACGTAAATTGGAAACTAAGGTTGGTGCTTTGTTCTTATAATCAACTAGGAAACGTATAGATTGTGAAACATATATCATACATATAGTGGTAGATAGAATATCTGATACACCAATTGGAACTCAACGAGTAGATTTTGAATGTGGTAATATCTTATCGTCTCGCTAGATGTCGAGATTAATTTTTTCTTCGGTTAAGTGGATAAAAAAGTTCTCGTTGGCATTGAAGATATTTTGACGATTACAGATCTATATATTATTCATCAATCGTAATAGTTTTAAGTATTGTCACTTTATTACAAGTAATAATTTAAATTTTTATATTGATTTCGTTATAAATGATATTGTTCATTTTTATTACCATCATATGACAAAAAAGAGACCATTGAGTGCTGGTAATTACATATGTACGTGTGTACAAAGAAAAGCTTTTTTTAAAGTAATTATTTAAAAAGGTTAATTCCTTAAGATTTAAAGATCAGGCAGTTTTTGGAAAAATATTTGACACGTATTTTTTTGTATTTATTAATGTATAGGTAAGGATTGAAAATTTTTTTTGACAGTTCAAAAACTATTGGATCTGGAAAGTATTGTATATTTTTCTAACAAAAAATTTAATTACACCAGCAGCTTTCTGCAAGCAGAAAATATAAATCTTTATATATTAGGAATCGTTGTTATTCTACATTTATTTAAACTTGTTAATATAAACATTACATCAGAGCTATGAAACGTTTTATTCTATCGTTTCAATAAAGTTAGGATCGTAAAAATAGAAACGAGTCAGAATGTACTTTAATAGTGTACAATAAGTTGAAAAATTATATGACATTTTGGCTGCTAATGCATTACTTTCCTAAATAAACCTGTGTTTAACTGATGGTAGAGCTCAGCTGGTAAAATAAAATAGTCTAATTTGCGTTACCCACTCTTATTGTAAGCGATTATGCAGGTTTCCATACCTGTGTAATCTAAAATCAGTATTGTGAAAACCAGACATTTAGAGTGCACTACGCTAGATATTTCTTAACTTTTTCTTACTTTTATGACCTTTATACCTATCGGTTAGACGGCTTAAGTCGCATTACACTAAATTTATTATCAGCTTATTAAATTCAATCCCAAAAAGTTATCCAGGTCTATTATTTGACATTCTTATGCATTGTTTGACGCCGTTATTGAGTGTTATCGTATAAGGATAACAATTCTCTTCTGATTTTGCCTATTTCTACGCAGGGTATATATAACTTCAAAATGATAAAAGGTGGACAACAGTTTAGTATTAGATAGAATTATATGATTCCAAATGCATGACCTGACGTATATCCTCGCTTCAAAAATGCCCATTCCAGGTGTTGAAATATTTTAATTTTTAATAAAATATATTAATAAAATTTAAAATTGAAGTAAATTAGTGGAACCAAAATAGAGACGAATTATTCTTCGACAAGATATAAATCGTTTTTTATAATATCGATTGTATTTAATTTTTTGTGGATTTAACTTCTTGGCTATTAGAGCAAGTTATTATCAAAGATATAACAAATTTGACACGTTTCTGTTATAGGCTCTGCAATTGTATTAGTATATAATCTTCCCCTTTCTTTTCTCTTTTTAATAATTCAATATCCTTTATTACAAATTATAGGAGAATGTAATTCAAATAATGCACAAGGATGAAACATATTACGTGTCCTATAACGTAAGACCGAATCCCAGTGGAACACTGTGCCTTGGTACAATTTTTGCAAGAAGTTTGAACATTGAAGAAGGTGACGAAGTATTTGTATCTTTCCTGAAGGATGTTCCGATTTCAACAAAAATTAACGTCGCACCTCTCACTGCGCCTGATAGGGAAATTTTGGTATGTCCTATAAAAGTTAGGTAGGATTGTCGTATACTCGACTGGATATAAAATTGTATTACTTTTAGGAAATACAAATGGAAAAGGTGCAATCGACACTGTTAAGCCAAATTCGCGTGGTAGCTGTGGGTCAGCCAATTGTCGCGTGGGTTTCGAAACATACATCCGTTACGCTAATCGTAGGCAAGTATTAAAATTCCCTGTATATTGAGACACCCTATGTTCCTTACAACGATCGTTTATTACCAATAAAATTAAAACGTTACAACAAACAAAGATCAGAAGGACATAATTTGAAAGAAGTTACAGTGTAAGATTTCATATCGTAATTGAAATGGCTATTGTTCATAGGAATGGCCATTAAAAATAATTAAAATTTGTTTATTTACCGGCTGTGGTTAGTTAAGATTTCAGAGTCGATAAGTTTTTACCAACGTATTGACTTCTATTATTCTGCGAATAGAAGTATATACATATCTAGAAACAGCGGAAGCGTTTCTTTTTTACAGAATCGCTAGAGCCAGCAATGAAATACGGAAAGCTCGAGCAATTTTCCGAGGTTCACGTTTCTGATACAGTGGCAAGTACAAAAAAGAACGAGTCAGACGAAAATTCCAAACAGTCGTCCAGTATAATGAACAATCTGCTCTCTGCTCTCAAAAAATTCTTACCAAGCGTAAACGATCGAAATTCAGAAGAAGACCGAGCAGCGAAGAATTACGAACTTTTGCAGAGTTTTCGCGATAGAAAAATACCGACGGTGTATCGTGTCTATCCGATGCCCAGTATGAATGTAATCGAAGGAAATGAATTCGACGAGATTGCGCGTTGCCCCTATCACGTGTTTATTCCAAGAATTCAGGCGCCAGAATTCTCACAATCGGACGATTTTGCTATCTGTCGTATAAAGAAGGTTCCAGAGAACAAGCAATACGTGAACGTAACAAACACGAATTTTCTCCAGGAAGACGAATCCCCTGTTCCAAAGCTTTCTACAGAATTGATAGCGAGAGTGTTTATATTGGAAGATTTGTTAGAGAAATCCCTCTCGTTGGACAGGAATCATTTCAACGTTAATTTTCGTCATAAAAGCGTGTACGTTTCGACCAGTTTGAGGGCCAGTTTGAGCTTAAAAGTAGGTGCGAAAGTAAGTTTGTGTCTGGTAGATACCTTTGAAACATCTTCACCATCTTCCATCGAGCTGTTCTCGTGGAGAAATTCCGTGTCTGTGAGAGATTTCGAGGATTACGTTAAAACGCATTCTTTTCATAAAGAATTGTTGATCAACGCGCGTGCTGTTATTGCTATGGATAATGGTTGTCGTT
Source organism: Bombus confusus (assembly GCA_014737475.1). Lineage (NCBI taxonomy): Eukaryota > Metazoa > Arthropoda > Insecta > Hymenoptera > Apidae > Bombus > Bombus confusus. The sequence continues at coordinate 37,591 of JACXIV010000152.1, forward strand.
GCATAGTGAATATCTCACCGGAGAATTGTAAGTTTGCCACGATCACGAAGAACAATTTAGGAAACGTGAAGGTGCATGTAAGGGACGTTGAAGAGAAAAGTCAACTGAGAATACCTGAACACTTGGATGAAGAAACTCCCTCGTTAGGGATGACATCCACGAGGTATTGTTTCTTTTCTCTGTATGCATTAAAATGATTAGTTTTTTAAATATATTATTAGAAAATTATTCAAAATATACAGAACGGTTCATGAATTCATCACCACGATATTTTAGCTAATCTTGGTAATTTAAAAACACGAAGGTTTCGAATAAAATTTCATCGTTATCAAGTGAAGAATTTATTGATGTAACAGATAATTTTAAAAGTATTCTATTGTTTATTAAAAAAAAAATCGGAATAATTTTTTAAATTGCACCATGCTTTTTATTTTCGTGGTGTTTGATACTTTTTCTTCTACTTGAAATATTGTTTGTTTTAGACACTTAAACAAAATTCTATCAGAATGCGAACTCGCGTTAGATCTCGGTCTAGGCTTGAAAACACAACTACCATTCGAATACGAGCCTGAAAATATCTTAATTTCTGGAGCAATTGGTTCAGGCAAAACCACTATTTGCAAGATACTTGTAGAAAAATTACAGAATCCACCGTATTTTGTACATACTCACATGATGGACTGTAGATCTTTAAAAGGTAGATAATCTATAAGTAAGCTACGATCGTTTAGCTATTATACATTTATGGAAAATTTGAAGGTGGAAAAATGGACAAAATGCACATAATATTAAAAATATATGAAATAAAAAAATAAAAAATATAATAAAATATTTAGCCAATGAAATATATCTCTATTTAAGAGTTATTTCGTTGGTTATATTCATGAAGATATACAATAGCATCTTCGGCCTATTTATATAATATATTAAAATATATATAATTATACATATAATATTATATTTTCTTAAAGAATTTCTCGATCTATGGGTCTTGTTAATTTTTAGGAAAGAAGGCTGAAACGTTACAAAAAATTATTACGACCGCACTAACTGAATGTATTTATTATCAGCCTTCGGTATTATTTTTGGACGATTTAGAGTCCATTACTAGTGCGTCCATGAATGATGAAGAGAACACTCCCGATGCTATAAACGCTGCTAGGTATTTCCGTCTAGTTTGAAATAAAATTTTAAAAATTTATTCTTATTTTCTAATTTCTTGTTATCAGGATCACAAATATGTTGGTTAATACAGTGACACAATATCAAGAAAGTTATCAAGTATCAGTAATTGCTACGTGTGCAAGTGTTAGTACGATAGGTCAAAAACTGAGACCGGCTAGGGGCAGTCACTTTTTTAGGACCGTTTTAGCTGTTCCTAATCTAGAGAAGGTATTTTATTTTGATTGTATTTTATTTATAAAATAGATGTTTGGCTGTAGTATAAGAAAACACAATGTAAGTCTCAAACATTTATAGTTCATGATACGCTTATTTACAAGTGTATAAATTAATTAGAGATAGATCAACTATTAAGGATCAAGTTAGTTAAAACGAAAGTTATATAAATTAAGAGTTAGAACTTGAGAAAGAGAGGAAGGAGAACGTGTACGTAGTGATCGAACTACGTATTAGAAAGTCATCGTGTTAAATAACTCAGATCGTGATCAGTGTTTCTATCTGGGATATAACGTATACTCTCTAATTAGGCGGATAGAATCGATATTTTGCAATTAATGCTTGGGGACAAGTTGTACGTGCCTGGAGACGTGAATTGGGATTACTATGGAAACAAGACCGAGGGATGGATGGTTCAGGATCTCGTGGATATGGCTGAGAAAGCTGCATTTGCCGCTTGGAAGCGTCACGGTACTACCTAGTTACCTTCGTTTAAAACAAATATCAGATTAAGATATTACATCATTTTCATTTTTATCATTTATTAATTTATCTGACATCAAACAATCTTTTTTATCATAATGAACACACAATTAGTATGTACTCGTATAATAACTAACTATTGTACATTCTATTGTATATTATCATTTTATTGTTGTGAGATGATAGAATTGGTTTTAAATAACTGATAGATATGGAAAATAAAAATTATAGATAATTTCATCTGTAATATTGAAGTAAATTATGGCATAATTTTTAATATAAATATTTATAATGTTAAGTTTTACACAAAAGGTACAAAGTTACAAGTTTTATAATGTTCTGTGCGAAATAACTAATACTATTTCTGATCATAAGATAAATATTTGTAATGATTTTTACGCAAAAGGTACGGTCAAGCCTCCAGTCGAGGTCGCAGAAGAGGATGTAGCGGTCGCTATGAAGAATTGTATGCCGATATCTTTGCAAGGTGTACAATTGTACAAAGGGGCGGGCCACGTTTGGTCCGATATTGGCGGTCTGGCTGAAGTGAAAAGATCTCTCGTAGAGATTCTGCAGTGGCCATTAAAATATCCTGAAATATTCAAGAATGCCCCGATTAAGTTGCAAAATGGCGTTTTATTGTACGGCATGCCTGGCACGGGAAAAACGATGCTCGCCAAAGCGATTGCTAACGAATGCGGTGTTAATTTAATCAGTGTTAAAGTATGAACGAATACATTTTTACCTTCTTCTCTATTTTTCCTTTCATTCAACTTAGTAATTTAATTATTACATATATAAATATGTATTGTAGGGTCCAGAATTATTATCTAAATATATTGGTGTTAGCGAGGAGTCTGTTAGAAACGTATTCGATAGGTAAAAGTTACTATTTAACTCTGTTACGTTCTTTCGGTTATTTTTGACTTAATTTTCTAACGTTAAAAAATATTTTAAGCTAAAAAAATGAGAAAAACTGTTATCTGCAAATATGCGTGATTTTTCGTTTCAAGATTAATGATTAAAATTGGTGAAATTTACAGAGCTCTTCGTGCCAAACCGTGTGTATTATTTTTCGATGAATTTGACAGTCTTGCTCCAAGGTAAATTTATTTATTTTTTATTAATGTTCGTTTATGGACCGTTTTAAACTGCACCATTTATTACTGAACTTATTTCAGACGAGGTCACGATAGTACTGGCGTTACTGACAGAGTGGTAAACCAATTATTAACGCAAATGGATGGGGTGGAGGACAGAGAAGGTGTTGCAGTCGTAGCAGCGTCTTCAAGACCAGATTTATTGGATCCAGCACTGTTAAGACCTGGACGTCTCGATAAAGCTTTATATTGTCCACTTCCGAATGAGGTAGGTAGCTTTCGATTTTATCCTTATAATTCCAATTAAAAGTTTACTCGAAATAAAAGTTTATATACAGAAAAAGATTCTATATAGGTACAATAAAATTATATAACAGTTTCTCTGATACGAATGTCGGTTGAATGAAATTATTTGTCGAATTATATAGGTGGACAGGGAGGAAATCTTAATTGCCCTGTGTAAAACACAGAATATAGATACGACGGGATTAGATTTAAAAGAACTGGCAATACTTACTTCAGGATTTACGGGTGCAGATTTAAATGCTGTAGTAACACAGGCCAGACTATCAGCTTTTGAAGATGCTGTTGCGAATGCTTCTGTAAGTATGTCTAAATTGATTTAGGACTATATACAAAATATATATATGTACACCACATTAGCCATGTTACGTATGATAAAATGACAGGCAATGAACCCTTAATCAACGAACCCTTTATCAGCGAACCCCACTTAAACGCTAACATGAACATAAGTTGCTCAATATGAACGCAATGTTTAAGTAATGAAAACGAATTGTACGTATTACGGACCAAAGAATGGTTCCTCTGTTTCTAACGATCGCGCCGTTTTGTTACACGGACCGTTGTATCTCTCTTCTGTAATAATGAAAAGCATTTTAGCGCGACTCCGGCCGAGAATCATTTGTAGGGAGCTTCCGAAGTAAGATAGTGCGTAATGATGATAATATCGTTAGGTGTATACTCCTCTCCCACCCCTCTCTGCTGGTGTCCTATGTATATAGATTGTCGAGCTGGCTAGGTGGGTAGGTATGGTGCGATATAACTGAGGAAACGTAGACCAGGTTTATTAGCGCACGCTGCCGAGAGCACCAGCCATCCCCTATTTCGCTCCACTTCATCCTGGCCTACGCCTCACTGAACGTCGAGGGGGTTATTATCTTATGCGTTATAATGATACACGGTTTAGGGCCTGCAGCGGTCCTGTAAAATCGAAAGGCAGACACCACCCACACCCTCGGTTGCCACCTTGCTCCCAAGAGTTCGGATTTTGCGATTGAACCACGAGATCACTTTCTTCGATACTTTATTAAAAGTACAGCGACTTATGAGAGTAGTCTTTAGTTTAAGAATTAATACGCTCGTTGCCATTGACGCTTATTCTGCATCGATTCAATTTTAAAAGGACATAGCATCCCATTATTAACCTGATTTTCAATTCTTCTCCACTATCTCAATCGTAGAAAAGTTATTTATACAATATATAGGTGATGTCATTTATATTTTTGATAGAACATATACCTCATGTCATATCAAGTTTTCTCGTGAATAAAGTTTCCGACGTAATTTTGTTATTTTTGAGTTTCGTTCTATCTTGAATCATAGATTCTTCCTGACTTCAATCGTACCACGAATTTAGGGGACCACCTGCGTATATGATACACATATTTTGGTATCATGCTATTATATATTTTAGTAGTATTCGTGCGTTGTTAATACTTACTTAAATACCAGTATCCACGTACTTATAAGCGCTAGCGTAAACATAAAAAGTAAAGCGATATACGTGTCAGTATTCGTGTTTCGCGTGTAACGTGTACGAGTGTCGTGTGTTTAATACGGCGAAGGTGGTAGAGTCATTAATTAACTTCCTACTGAGAAAACGAAGTTACGCCGGCACTTACCTACCGGAAGAACACGAATATCCAAACTGTACGTCTAATTAGCAAGCGAGTTTCCTGAGCGCGACGCGTTTCGAGAGGAACGCGTCTTACTGATAAGCAATAACGCCTATAGGCAGACTTACAGGCCGTTTCTCGCTTAACCTACCAATTAATAGCCTTGTCTTCTTACCCTGACTTCAGGACGGAAAGATCGAAGCGGAGGACATTAAGGTTTCTCAGACGCATTTATTCGAATCCATCTCATCTACTCATCCTTCCTTATCTCGTGTCGAAAAGGAGAAATATAAAAGGATGTAAGTATTTCCTTAATGCGACCTATATATCGTAGCCAATTTTTAGAAGTGGGTCGAAACCTGATTTCTAGATCTGTGACAATTGATGGAATTCAAAATTTTGTGAAGCTTCGAAACTCTCGAAAACAGAAATGTTTATTTCTTTCCTTTCTTCTAAAGAATATATATATTTCTTGCTAGGAACTAGAATCTTAACTTATTTTAACTTAATTCTTTTAACTTAAGTTTTTTTTAGAAAATCAATTTGTTTAATCAAAGCTTCCTGTATTCGAGAGCACGAAACTTTCTGAATTTCGTGGGATTTTGAAGTTTCGAGTGTTTCATCCTTAGTAATCTTTATATTTTTTCACCACAGTTATGCCAAATTTGCGAAGAACGATAATTTCGTGGAAGATATATTGCAAAATCAGAAAGCTACTTTGGCATGAACGTAAGATGAGGATTTGGATCTTCTTTTTGGTGTAATTAAAAATATACATATTTTCAATGTACAATGTCTCATTATAAGAAATATGTTTATATCTTATTCTTATTATATATATATATTATATGTTATTCTTATATATTGATACTGATTACTTATATATTGAATTTTGCAAGAGTACAATCAACCTGTGCAAAATGATTTCCAATAAACCAAAGTTGAATAATTATTCCTATCTTTGTCTTATAACATAATAACTGTACACTTATTACTGTTCCTTTCGTGTTTCGTATTTTTAACACAATATTTTAATAAACCTTTAAACGATTTATGATTACATGACATTTTTTACTTGATTATATCTATCTATAGAATACACTGACAAAGTTAGATTCTGGAACATTTTGTGTAATACATAATGTACGTATAATATACATATAACATGAAGAATACGAGTGAAGACGAAGTCCGGTTTTGTAACAATATTATCGAATTCTCCGCCAAGACAGACTATGCTCGAACAATTCTAGTAAACCGAAATCGCCTGACGTAAAGAAGAACGCGTTCTAATTTTCGTTTTATCGCGTATATACGGTTTTGCAGATCCGCGGAGCCGTTCGCGTAGACGGGAGCCCAGTTTTCCTCGTTTAGCCGAGCATAAGCGTAATCCGGATGCCTGCGTCTCTCAAGAAACTCAGCCTCCGGCGGCGTCGTTGCACGCCATGCTGAAGCTTAACAGCACGGGCATAGCGCGCCACGGAACTTTTCGTATTAATAATCGGTATAATAATTAGTATTTTCATGCGCGACTTAGCAGGAAGGATGTGGCCGCATGTAAGACAGAGAACGAGTTTCAGAAGTGAAACACAGTGAGAAGGAGAAAGAGAGAGGGAGAGAGTGAGAACGAGGCTCTGGGAACTTCGGTGAATCTTGATTTTAAGTTCAGGCGAAGGAGGCGCATATTTCACCGCGCTAATGTCCCGCCAGATAAACTACAATATTAGCTGCCTTCGCCCGTGATTTAATTTAACTTTGCCCCGGTGCGACATCCGCCTCTAGCTTTCAGCTGCCTCCTACTTCAGCCTGGTTAACCAGCATCTACCCCACGACCACCCAACCCTCTCTATGTCGACATGTGTTTATAGTTTTGCAGGGCTGGGATAAGCGGATTCCAAAGAAATTACGCGCTCGTTGAAATAACGTCGGGAATCTTCGTTTTCGGTTCCGATTTGTTCACTAGTCCCTCGACAAGCTTCTTTCATAGGCGATTCTACGAAATATCTAAAAAAGATCTCCCTTTGATATTCTAACACTGAGTTATTTTGTGACACTTTTGAAATACGTGTGCGACAATGTCTAGTACTACTTTCAGCCATTGGCTTCTCATTAATTTATACATTTTACAAACATTCATGAACTATTATTACAAATTGACAAAAATATCTGGAAATGTATGAGCGGGCAGTGTATTACGAAAAGAAAAACTTTTCTATCGACTTTTCATCGCTGCCACTGCTACTTAAATAACAAAATTAAAAAACTAAGCGTCTCAGTTAAAGTCCAAGTGAAAGGCGTTGCCGGTGGTGAGTTTTCCGCAATCATCAGAAGCCATTACGCAACACACAGTACCAGTGAACGCAGAGGCAAACAAACTTGCACTCGCGATTATTCCGCGAAGAATTAGGATGGCATTCAGTCCTCTTGGAAATCATGACGGCATTGTCGCGTGTCCTTCGAACTGGCTGGGTGCCTCTACGTTTCTGTAGCTTCTCTCACCTCTTCTTCGTAACGTCTTCTTCGCTTCAAGACGCCCTTCTTGTCGATGAAAAGTAGAGGAAAAAGGAGGTGGAGGAAAAGAGAGAGTGAGAGAGAGTTAAGTTTTCGAATGTCAAGGTAACGAGATTAGTACGACGAGAAACGGTAATCAGGAATAAAAATGCTAGGACCGACGGCATTTACGCTAACTAATCTGCTTCAAGAGGCGAGGAGGCGCTAACGGAGTTAGGACCAGCCAGCCTCCGCGTTTCCACGGGGTTTTCGTCGCTCGGCCGGCTTGTTAGCCGGATAATTGGCCATTTTTATGCTAAGCAGACCCGTGGCTGTTACGCTACCTTGCATTCTCGTTTCCGCTTTTCTTCTAGTCGCTCTTACCTCGGTTTGATCGTCCTATGGTTTTGTCTTTCCACTCCTGAGAGAATTGGTCTTTTTGAAAGTCGGAATTTTAAAAAGACGACAGTGTTCCTTGCATAAATTAAAATGTTTAGTTTCGTCTTTTATGGAAGCTGTGTAGCTATGCTAGGATATATAGTTAATATGCATCGAGGAACGTTCTATTAGTGTGGCTGAAAAATTAACTTTTTAATGGAATACTATATGATAAACATTATTTATGAGAAATCATTGTTCGTATTAATCGATAACTACGTTGTATTTTCTTACAGAAAAGGATTCGATTAAGAAATGGTAAAAATCTCCAAGGACGAAAAGAATATCCTCATCGCTAACAAATCGATAACTTTCGTATCAGGAAGTTCATTCCTTCACGGAGGTCGCAAACTTCCAACTTATTATCTAGAATAATTTTCAAAAAGAGAATTCAGTTTTGGGTTGGTCGTACATTTCGATTCATGTGCTCTTTCTTTATAGCATCGGTCTCCTTTCTCTCTATCTCGCGGTTGCTACAAGATAAGGCTGTAACGGCGGTCTGTGCCGCGGTAAGGCGATTACCGAATCGCGGAAATACATTTCTCTGGTCAAAGTACCAGTGCACCTTTGTGGTAGAAGTCGCGAAAGGAAAAGATTCACCGTCCTCCAACTGCAACGATTGTTCCCCTTCTACAAAGCGAAATTGGACTGGAACGAAACGTATTCCCAGAACGAACTTCATTTTTATACCAATTTTAGTATGTTCTTTTATACCTTTATATTTTGCATACAACTCCGGAATCTAATTATAACAATTATTTTACTCTGGATATTTTAAATATGTACGTATTCCGCGCACATTGAAATTGTTTCTTTATAAACGTACAAATATTCTCAGTTGAAAAATAACAACCACAGTAAACGATTTCTCTTTCCACTAAAAACCCCAAGGATTATCATATTCCCTTTCAATCTTCCGTGAAAGCTCTGTTTTTATGAAATTTCATTTTCTATCCCCGCTTATGATAGAATTTCGAAATTAAAGGAATCCATCCAGAGAAGATTGGAATTTCGCGTCATGGTTGAGTGTGCAGACGAATCACATTCGCGGCTGTGATATGAAACAATTTCGCGGTTGCGATTCGATCCCGGAATTACGCGGCCGGCACAGCTGGAGGCTGCACCAGGCGTGGGTGGTGTTGCAAAAATACAGGATGGAAATGCAGAACAAGGAGGCAAAATCCATCTAGTGATTTCACAGGCAATTATGTCGTGGCAGCGTGCTGGCTGGGTTACTCTTATTTAACGCCAATGTGCGCCGAGAGCACGCCTCAACGCCCTTGCACCGCGATCCCATTTGCGCGAAATTGTCAATGATAGAATGGCAGATTGAAAACTCGACATTCAGCGTACCCCCTTTCCGTCGCGTTCACGCCTTTTTTCAAAGTCGTGGCCGCCTTTCCTTCATACTATTTTCATATGCACCTCGTCGCTACTTCGAGTATACTTCGATTTGTAGTTTGGATTGCATATTTTGTGGGGATTTGTGATTTTTAAAAGTATGGTTGTTACTATTACTATATTTTATATCATAATTATTCAGTATACTTATATATATATAGGTTGCGGATTTTTATAGAAATTCATATTTCTGTAAAGAATTCTAGTATAGTTTTATCTTATCGAAGGAAAAAATGGAATGCGAGCAAAGGTTTGTTTCTCCCATTTAAATATTGTAACAAGAACTATACTTTGGATTTGTTATATATTGTATGCACGTATGTTACGTGTTATATATTTCATATTATTATATTTCATAATTTCCCATAAATGTATAGATTAATGCACAAAGCAAAACTGTTTAAAAGTAAAGAGATAAAATTGTTATTGAACAATTTAAAAATGGATACAACGATGTGAATGTCGCGGAGGAAAAATGGCATGATGTAAAGTCGTGCTTGGAGAACAAACGTTCTTGGCAAACACGGGACATTCCGTTGGTGGGGTGAAATCGTCGGAACGTTGTACACGAGAGTTTCTCTAATAAATTGCACTCGAAACGTGGCCGGTCCCTCGAAAGTGTCACCGATATCTCTCGGTGTCGGTCGAATCGAATGAAAAGAAAGCAGCGATAACTCGATTATCAGAGACCCAGATAAATAGACGATGGCCAATGCGCTTTTACCAGGAACGAGTACTACCCACTCGAACGCGTTCAATGTCCGGAAGCTGCATTACAAGAGTGTCTACGGTTTCCGTTTCTATTGTTACCAACGTTTTATCGCGCCGAACCACTTCTACTGTCTTTTGGAAATGGCAATTGAATTATTTTCGCTCATATAAGAAAAATTTCTGAAAATTTCTTTAGTAAAATTCGTCTATAATCTAAAGAATGAATTAAACCAGTAATTTTAAACTAATTCATATGCTGGTTATTGCAATATTATATATTACGCGTGACATGGTGGAATTTGCCATAGTTTATCATAGTTGAATTTATTACAGTTTCGAGATTTAATTTCGAGATGTAACTAGTTGGAGTCAAGTTACTTTTACCGAAACCATATATGGCTATGCTAATTCTATATGACTATAATAGTCTAATGGTATAACCTAATTCTCATGACTATACCTGATTAATGTACAATAAACAAAAGAAATTCGTTTTTTAAAAACAGCTTTTAACTACCAATCACCAGCCAATAGTTGGAGTAGTTGGAGTTGTAATCACGTGCTTTATGTACGAATATTTCTACACTGAAAACTTCCAATATAAAATAATCGGCAGATCTTCGAAAAACCCTAACCAATTCTGCCAAACAATTACCCACATTCCAACCCCCGAAATAAATCATCCCTCAACCTCGTGTCTCTCCAATCATTCAAACAAATCATCCGAATGCTCATCCAGTTTTCCAAACTACATATGTACTTTTCTTTCCAACTACCTATCGCGGTTCACCCCCAATAAACAAAGCAATCCAAACATTAAATAGCATCGAACAACCGAGTAGAAAGATGCTCATGAAGACGTTTCACGTCGCTTGGCACCCTTTGCAGCGGCCTCCCCTTACAGGGTAGCCGATCCAGAGGATCTTTTGACGAGGACAGTCGACGCCGTTGTGGGTGCCGCTCTCGGCCACGCTGTCTCCCTCGGCCGCGATATTTACGGGGCGTCGAGGCGTGGGTAACGCTGTTTGCCGCAATTTCTTGTTTCCATTAGGTTGGCCGGCCTGCGGGCTAAATTCCACCCTCGCAGGCCCACCTACCCTTCCTGCGGGCTGGGTTGCGCAACTTCGACGGCGGCGCGGGGCGAAACGACAGACGACCGATGGCGAAGGGGAAGGCGGAGGGAAAACGGGGGTGGCGGATCGGCCGACAAGCCTGGCAGGAGGGAAATGGTGCACACAGAGGAGGCCTCGGCTTCCACTGTGCACGATCAAATGACGCGCGCCAGCGCCCACAATAACGGCCTCTTCACGCTTCGCTCCGATCCTATTCCAATCCAGGCCCTCCAACCCCTTCCCATGGGAGACGATCGAGGATCAAGAATCGGACCTCTGGTAACATGACGCTGGTCCTCGTGGTCTCCGGACAATTTTATTCCTGATCTATCGTCTAGGTTCGATTCTTCGGAGGCGGTGACTTTGAACGAATTTTTAATTGGATCATCCCAGTTTATGGTAGTTTTGGTTATTAAAGAACGATAGAGCGTTTTATAATTGATGGTTCTTGCGACCAGAAGGAAATTTGACTTTTGATCAGTACTTAAGATTGGACACTTTAAGGGCAGTGATTTTGGAAACATTTTCAACTGGATCGTTTTCAGTCATTGTATTTTTCATTATTAGCAAAAGGTAAAAGGTTGGTTCAGTGGTAACGAAAGGGTTTGATTCTTGATTAATTACTGGGGTTTGATTCTGAAAAGGCAGTTAGTTTCTGAATTTTTAACCGGATCATTTTGGCTTATAGTATTTTGGTCATTAAAGAAAGATAGGGCATTATGTAGTTGAACCTTGTGGTCAAGGAAATGTTTGACTGCTGATCAGGTTTTAAGATTGATTTTCCAAAGTTGGTGACTATTAAAGTCTTAAAATGTTGACTTACGTAAGTGTAGTACTCAGTTCACTTTTTGTAAATCGTTAAACACGATTACACATTTCTCTCGCGATATTTTCAATTTCACAAACGTTGTATTCGGACAACGGGTAACCAGCAGCGATAGGAACGCGGTGCAACAACAGGATTCTATTAAACATTCGACGCAGGGAACAGCAAGGAGAAAGGAGCCGCGGAGAGAGGAATGGCAGATAAAGTGATTCGCGGCAATTAATTCGCCTGTAAATGATAGCGTTTTCATTTTCGCTGATGCCTTGCTGCCACGGCTCGGAGAATAATAATCTATCTTAAATAACCTGCGGGGTTCAAGCGTCGTTGAAGGAGTCTTCATCGTTCGAGCTTCGCTGCAAGATGCTCCAGCTGAAGTAAATGGCGAAAGCTAAAGTAATCTCGGCCAAGAATTCAATTACCGAAGAGTGTTGGGGGATGGTAAAGGATGGGTCGAGATTTAAAAACAGAAATTATGCCCGTCGTCGATGATATTAGTTACACCAAGTCTTTTTTTTATCAAACGAATTTTCTCTGGGATTAGGATAATTCGATATTTGACTTAATAAATATAGTAACCACGTATTAGTTGTTCAGAGAACTCGCTGACTTAATGTCACATTAAATACATTAAAAATTAGAATACATTAAATTACATTAATATAATTAAAAAGTAGAAAGAAGTCACGATGACATTATTATCGTTGCATAAAAGCGTTAAATGTAGCACAAATAGAACTCCGTTTATATGAACGAAATTTCAGATGGTGTCAGATTAAAAGAACTTCTGTCGATTGAATCTATTTATCTGGATGTGAACTCTTATTATGTGAACTAACAAGTAGTGAACAAAATTGGTAAACTATAATACGAACTCTAATTACAAGATCTATTTATCTTTAGAAAGGATCATATAAATGGACTTCTACTGTATCATCAAATAATAGCAACTATTCATGAATGGAACAAACCACAACTAAGAATAAACCTTACTCAATTTTCTCTTCAACATGCTATGCACATGCGAACTTTGACATTTGACCGACTTTATCATACAACGTCGCGGAGGCAACTACACACCATCCTTTTAAATGTAAAAGAATCAGATCAATAGGAATAATAAAACACACAGAGTACATTCTCGTGACATTCTCGTTCACTATATAGAACATTGAAATACACTCGCAAATACGTATAATATATATACATATAATTCAACGGCGTCGCGTCGAAAGAAAATGCATTAAGCATAAATATAGTAACAAGAATAGCATTACATCAATCGACGAGCCGAACGCGCTACACACGCTCTTGTAATGGGCTAAAAGCTTTACAAAGCGTACGAATAGACAGGTGAAGGAGGGGTGTGGAGAGGAGAGGGTAAGGTTTTGTCGGCGGCGGAGCTTCGCTTCGCGACAAATCCTTCCTTTGTTGGTTACGGGGAAATAGAAGAGCGGAGAGAAGAGAGAAGCGAACGTTGCATTATATTTTGCCTCCGCTGCATATCCATTGGTGCATGGATTCCTGAGCCTCTATCGGGGATGGTTGTCACCGTGAAAAATAATTTGCGCTCGCGTCGCGTCTCCGCGAGCACCGTTCTTTTTCTCTTCCACTCACCCTTCGTCGATTTCCTTCGTTCCACCGATCCACTGAAAATTTCTTCTCCTTCTTTCTATTTCACAGATTGTAAACCATCCTTTTTTCTTCTTAGATAAAGAAGATAAGATTAGTAAGATAAATAAGCCTATTTTATAAAAATAAAAATGCGTATCTGTTAAAAAATGTTTTTTTTTTTAAGACAAACGCGTCATTCTTTAATTATTTATTTGGTTATTTGAAATTTGACGAGTTTATAGAATACAGTGTTTCGTTATTATATTTTAGCAATGTGCAACGCGTACAATAATTTTGACCATTTGAAGAAATCGCCAGTGATATAGTTAGGGAACTAGTATATTGGTACCGTTTTACCCATTTGCATATCTATGATTGAATTATTTAAAGTGAATCGTCGGAGGAACGATAATGACTGGCGAGTCTAGTCCGTTTTACGTATTTATCAAGCGATTTATTCGCGTTATTGGTGCATTGCAGCCGATGTCAGGCGTCGTATGGATAAGTTGAAGACGTTATAACCTTTGAAATCGATTAGAACTACCGTCTAGAGCCACTAGCGGAATACCAGCTATTTTGAAACGAAACGAATATCGCACGAATACTCTCAATCTTATTCCATACCTAAACGAACCTTTTATCGATAATCAAATCTTCTCTACGAATTTTAATAAAAAATTAAGAGAATCTCCCAATGAATTCCTTTAAATTCCTCACATTTCTTTCAAATGAAACAGAATGATGTAGTATCTTCTATATTCTCCATATAAGTACATGAAACCAAAAACCAAGATTTGCCAGCAGATAGAATTTTCTTTTGCTAAAATCGAATCTTCCTCTCAGCGGCTGATCCAATGGTCAAGGGATTCCAGAAATGGCGTGCAGAACAGTGGTCCAATTTTTACGCGATCGAAGGAAGGAATCGCCAAGTAGAACTTGAGATGTCGCGATATGCTGCGTCTGCTGAGAACTGTTGAAAGGAAATAAAATCAGTTCTATTTGCCATAGACAGAAATACCGTTGAGGGGTAAAGAAAACGAAAATAAAGTATAGCGGATCCTGCATAACGACAAATCCTTGTATAACGCGATAAAAGAATTACAGCATAACTCATAGAACGTGATATAAACACTTACAGGAGTGTGTATGTACATGATGTAACATGTAAGGAAATTTAACATTTTGACAGAACTTTTTATTTGTCTTTTTGGGAAAATAATACTTATCTGTTGTGTATGTGTGCGTAAACAAGCTAATAGCCATATGACATAAAGGGCTACTTACGAGTCTTTCGTTTGTCTCCTGAGCGAAATTTAAAAACAAAAATTCGAGGACCATCACAAGATTGACAGAAATATGGAGGAACTATTGATACAACGTTAAAAATCTTTGCGTTTGTCGAAACGGGAACTAGAATGAGAAGGAGAACGAGAAGGAAAACGAGAATAGCTATAAAAATTCCTGGACTGCAACAGGCTTAACAGTCAGTTGGAGCACCATTGAAATCGGAAGAACCACGCTCGACAATGTTACAGAGGGTAGAAGAAGGTAGGAATGAGAAAATAGAGTAGAATGTGTGGAGAAAAAATGTACGTTCGCCTGCATCGGGGGCACTTTCGAAATATCAATTTGAAACAGCCACGGGTATAGGTATGCGTCATACTTTCCATCGACCATTATGGTCGGCTTTCCATTTTTATTTATATTTACCGCCGCGTGGCCTGCCAGCCCCTACCAGCCGCGATTTTATATCCGTCGTTCTCGGGTCAGCCGGTACGGCGCGGAAACGAGAGGGAAAGCCGGGATACTGTTGGAAACAGGCAGGGGTGAAAGGGGTGAGGAAAGGAGGGAATCATTGGCCGAAGCTTCCCACCCGATATTTTACGACATTTTGTTTCCAATCCGCGGTAGAAGGTGTCGGGGCATCACCGGCGTCGGGCCTTATGCGACTTTTATGGCGTTAAATCGTGATGAAGTACCCCCAGAATGGCCCCCTCTGCCAACCTTTTTTTTCTCTCCTCTCTTCCTTCCTTCGGCAGAACTACACGCGATTCTTTCTCGAAGCTTGAAGCATGGGACGGTTCGTTGGAAATGATCTTTCCCAGATTTACTCTCTTCCTTGGGTGTTATTATTATTGAATGTGTACTTTACTCTGTTCGAAGTCCACTTTTAGTATTTATTGAACATCCATACTGAAATTAAAATCCTCGAAGTTAATCCTATTGCATTTTTTTTAAAGATCATTTTCCACGTAATTGAGTTTTTATCTTCTTAAACGATTTCTTAAACGATTTCTAAATATGAAAAAATCGTTGTTGATACGTATCACTTCTTGTTTCAATCCTGTGTTAAAAAATATTTCCTGAAATATTAAAAGTCTAATGAGACAACAGTTCTTACGGGTTCAAATAATTTCGTAATGATTTCTCAGATCTACCTAAATTGTTTTAAGTATTTTAATATTTATAAACAAAGATATATGTTCACTCGATAGTAGTGGCACGATCATCCATCGACTTCCGGGTAACAGATTACCTTTTTAAAAGACAGCACTTGACCACAGGGTTCAGTTTATCTCCGTTCGTTCTGAACGGTTTCGCGGTCGCTTTTCGAACACGTCGCATCCCCCACGACTAGTAAAATACTAGCCAGGGCAACATTTCACGGACGGATCTTCATGACCCAGCCGCTACCGATAGGATCGTCGCATTTCCCGTGGACGCTCATATATAAGGCAAACTTATGCCGAACGTAAATTCCCTGGTATTGGCCACGGCTATCTTATCACGTGCGCGCTTTTCCAAGACGCCGATAGACCATGCCCAGACATTATGCGAAATTGAAAAACCGAAAGCGGCCAGTGGGCGCTGCTTGGACGGACTTCCGGTCGACACGAAGGCGGGCCACCGAGGGTCACACGTTTCTCGCGGAAAAATCGATAAATCGACGGAGGATGTTATCGAAGATCGTAACAGAAGCGTTATCAATATTTTAGAATTTATTATTTTAGTATAACAATTTTTAAATTTAATTAAACATTTATTATTGTTTTCAAATATCTTTTTGCAAGGAAATCATAATCTTCGATATACGATGGATTTTTGTTTTAATAATATCATTTTTAGCTGGTCATTTTATAAAAACTCAAACCACGACCTTCTGTAATGTGATAACGATAAAGCAGATATAGGTACTATAAATTTTAATTTTCTCTATCTCTAATAATAATAATCTAATAATAATCTCTATCAAAGTTTCATAACTTCATGATTCGATTAAACACAGTTCTATGTTCAGAAATTAAAGAAATTAAAAAATGCTACAATATTCCTTCCTCTTTTGTGAAACAGATAGACATAGACGATGGTCATTTTTGTTACGAGCCTTTCTAATTTATTGCCGGTATATCGAGATACTTATTAAACTCTTGTCCAGTTCTCCGTTCATTTTCTCTGACAAAGTTTCAAGCGCAATAGCAGAAGAAGGAAACGCGATTGTTGACGTGCCCGAAGTCGACATACCTCGACATTAAACCGCGATGCGGGTGGGGATCCCGAAAACCCTTGGATTGTCTGCGCCATGGCCTGAAATAACAATAACGCTATTCAGCGTGGTGGCATTTGACAGTGGGGTCGGAAACAATGAAACAATCAACCCCGTACCACCTCTCTGCGGGGCTTTGGTGGCGGCGAGAAGAGGCCGGAAGTCAACAGTGCCGGACAATACCGGGCGGCGTCTGACTACCGTCCCTAATTAACCAAGTTCCCCAACTTCGACCGGACTTGACGACCCTTGATGCATAATTATGGCCGCTGTTTAGGAGAATATCGTTCCTACGACGATTCTTGGCCACGTTTGTCTCCCTTACGACCGATCAACGTCCCTGTTACCTAGTTTCCAGGCGAATATTCGCTCGACCCACTTTGCCAATTGATCCTCTGTCAAAGACATCGTGTATTCTTATTCTGAATTCATTCTTCGACTTCGATGTTTTACGTGTAATATTTGTAAAATTAATTCTTGTTGGATTTTATCATTTATTAATAAGTAATTTTGTTTTACGATGGCAAATGCGAGCTATATAGCTGAAACAAGGTATATAGTAACGAAAATTTCAGGAGTTATGAAACATTGGAAATTAAAGAACAAGAAATACATGATACGGATGATAAAGTTTAGTTGATATACTCTGATTGTTCTTTAATTATGTCCATAAAAATATTTGCAATCTAATAAATTTCACCTTTATTCTCATAAAAAATGGATAATCTTTAAATAATATAAAGAATTAAAATAGATTAAGAATATAATACAAAAATACTTTGCCTAAAAGAACCGTGACTATGTTCAAAGCTTCGAGTCATCTTTTATGTTAACCCGCTATCAGAATTCACAGGATTATCGTCGCCCTATAAAAAGGGAGAACAGGGTGAGGTTGGAACGAAGAAAAAGATGCGACCCTGACGCTATTAACAAACTTCTCACCGCTACCCCTGGTCCATTGCTTTACCACGTTGCATCCCTTTCTCTCTCTTTCTCCTCCTCTGTTTCGCTGCATTTTATTATTCGCATAATCGGATCTGGGACGGCGATAGCGCCGGTGATTTCGGGTTTGTCTACGGTAACGCAGTTGTCGGCCCGACAATGCCACCCCTGAATGCCTCATTGTCTGCCAGGACCGACGCCCACTCAAAACTTCCACTCGCGCCATCGCCGCCCGTCATTTTCCGCAATCAAACGATTCGTGCGATGCGCTCGAGCTCCCACTCATGCGGTGCTTACAAAAGCGCTTATATAATTTGCAATTAAAATGTCTATCGAGTCGCGTGTCGTCTCCTTCATATTCTCCAATTTTTTTTCCTTCGCGTTCAAATGTCGTCCGAATCTTTTGAAGCCTTGGAAAGAGGCTTGCAAAAGATGGTATGAGTTGCAGAGTAGTTTTTAGGCACTGAAGGATGAAAGTTAAAAATTTCTAATTCTCTTATAGACAGTCAGCTTGTAGTCCTTTCCGTTGTGTACTGGTTTTGGCATGTATAAAATAAGACAGATTTACGAAAAAAACGACGGTGTCCATGTATTTATGGATTTAAAGATAAAGTATCCAAAGTATACTTTATAACATTTAATGGGATAAAACAAATCTCTATTTGCTTCTTTTCCTACTATTATTTCTTTAATTATATTCGTAAAAATATTTGTATAAATAACTGTCCATAGTTTATTTATGAATTTGTCAGATGTTGCTTGAATATTTTAATCTCTTCCTTCAGCGTGGATCTTCATTTTTCTAAAGACTTTGTATTTAGCATCATGTGTGGAATAAGAAGTTTGTGAGCTTTTTGAAGATTATCAATGTTAACTTTTATTAAGATCAAAATGTAATTTACATATAAACAAGAAAACTAAAATCCGTTACTTTTACAAATTCAGCAGTTCTAATTCTGAAACAGCCCTTTATTAACATATGTTTTTCATTTTCCATTTTATTGTAATTATTTTTATATAGTATATTTAAGTACACGTTGGAAACTGGATATTAACGCTAGTATTAAACCTTGTTCAGTATAACACTCTTCCTACCTAATTCCTTACTTCTTTTCATTATTAAAACTTTTCATTATTTCATCTCTAATTCTTTCCTATTTTACAAAAGTAGTCGAAGAACGTAAAACCGACTTCCTCGGAAAAATCTATCGTGGGCTGGTGTTTCTCTGCTAGAAACTAGAGGAGGACGTCTTCTCCGCTAGAAGTTTTCCATGGTGGCGTGCAAAGGGGTGAAAAGGGGGGAAAGGGTGGATTGGGGCGTCGACTACTGGCTGGCCAAAGGAGTCTAGGCGCCTCTCCATTAGTATGCGCGGAAGTGCTGCTCGCTCGATTGTGGGAGGTATTGTCGGGGAAGAATGTCCTCGTTGCCGAGGCTCTGTACCGGCAGAGGCTGCCTTTGCCGTAAGGAGGCACGAATCCAAGTCAAATGTAATCACTTTCGAATCGGAACACCCACCGTGCATTTCGAGTCTACGTCGGTTCTTCGGGCTTCCGGTCGTTCCTCGTGCCCTCCTTCAGATTTTAAACGTCCACATTTTCGATCGAACTACTTCTATTCGTGTTCGTGTCTTTTCGAAGCTACAAAATCATGAATTTCTCTAAGAATTATTTCGATAACGGAGAAATGATAATAACTATTGATGAAATGGAAATACATATGTTGATTACTTGATAAAGTATTGTGATATCAGAACGTGTAAGTTACAGTTACAAAGGAACACACGTTTAAAGTATAATCATGTTATAGTCATTGAAATATAATTTGAGATACGTATTGTATAATATACTATAACTATAACTTATAAGTTCGGGTTTAAATTTATCATTGCAGCGTCTCAAATGTTTGGTCTCCAAAGAATTGTAATATGCTTTCATTTCATTCTAATTAAAGATCATTCTCTCGTTAGTTCGTACTAATTCCTAGAAAAATTCACAATTTTATAGATCTTCGAAAATACGAACACTAGAAGAGTACGATTACAGTCTTATAGTTATACTGATTAAATTGATCAAAACGAAGAATGATAGAACACTTCGCGTTATGTGTTGCTTCAGATCAAAATTACGATTAATTATACATTAAGCAGCAATTAAAAAATAATTTCAAGACTTGACAATTTTCAACATATAATTACCGCGAATAATTTCATGTATTACTTAATTGAAAACCGACGTAGAAAACAATATGCTCGTAGGTTTCACAGAATTCTACTCACAATAAGAAAGAAAGTGGAAAGAATCGCTTTGCTCGCTTCATGGTCGTACGAAGAATTATGGAATCGTGGTTGAATTCGTTGGCGCGAACGGAGACGTCTCTGGCTCTCCATTCTGCTGTTATCTCGCCACGAAGAAAGCGTGATTGCCTTTATGGGGGAAGAAAAGGTCCTTCGCGGTGGCGATAATGTCCTCGCGGCGACGACGGAGGCGTCGCTATCAGAAATAAAACACGACGCAACGGAGGGGAGGATCGAGGGTTGAAGGGGAGGCGTGAAAGTTCCTCCTTCTCGTCCTTTAGATTTTCCCCTACGACGATTCCTCCTTCACATAACCTCCGATTAGTTCTACAAATACGTGGGAGATACGTGTCGATGGTTTCTTGATCGATCCTGGTTACTTTTCGCCTTCTGTGTCAAGGACCAGTTCGCGAGCACACGCGTAACCATCTGTAATATTTTGGTGAAATGTGGTGATCATGAAACGTGTTGTCGATTGAAAAGTGTGGAATAAGAAGTATACTGTTTATTGAATAGGTATTTTAAGACTTTGGAATGTAGTAGAAGTTTGATTATTGGAATATTGATTAACGAAACGCATAATTATAGGGATATTAATTGATGAAAAACTTAAGGATGGTTTCTTGTAAGAAACATCGTGAAACAAAAACGAAAACCGAACAAAATCTAATATTAATTTTTATAAAATAACCCGAAATAATTGATGGTAAAGTATTCGATTACCTCGAACAGCGTATCATGATTAGTTCAAATAATCATAAAATGATGGTGCAACAAAAGTTAAATCAATTTCTTGTATTACAAAGATGCTTAAAGGAAACATGCAAAACGTGATATTACTGCTATCAAAGAACCTTTTACGCAATTAGGATATAGCACACGCAAGTCAAACAGTTCGGTTAAGATCCAATTTATTTACAAACGTCGCGTTATGTTACAGCAAATAATTAACAATGATTACGTGCATATCGCCTGGGGCGTTAACGCAGCCATTTTTGTGATTAATGGAAAACCCCTACATGATCCTCTACATTTCTCGTCTTTTCTCCCGTTTAACGTTGAAAATGAACGGTAGCCGAGGAACTTATATAAATATCGAGAAGATATGTTTCTATTCGCTTACAATACGCTTTACATTATAGGTATTCTTTTTTTTTATATCGTCGACTCTCTATGATCGTTACGATTTTCTTTTTTCTCCTTTTTTTTTGTTAACTGTATACAATTTCTATATGTGGGGGAAGTGTGCGTGTGAATTAGTTTCCATTCTGGTCGGTAGTGAGGCTCGATCGTCATGGTCGAAATTTTTCACCGAAAAATACGTGTCTCGTGCGGCAAAACAAGCGTATAAAATTTTGAATATACGGGTGCGCGTCGATTGCGAAAAATCAGCTGCAATAAAACTGCGTGAACAGGGGGGAAGAGGTCAAAGGGGACCAGCAACGAATTCAGCAATTTGCCGACAGAGTGGCGCGTCTGCAAACAATTTGCTCGAATTGAATGTTTTATTATTACTGGCCAATCGTTTAAAGCTTCACAGTAATAAATTACAGCTTCGTATATTTCTATGCCATTCGTGAAAAAATGTTCGACATCTTTGCGTCCTGCTTCTATGTAGTTTTTTTCAGTAGGATTATGAGAGAGATATGATAAACGATACTAGATTACGTATGAACTTCGTTCTTTAAACAAGTTTTTCTTTAATACTTTTTTAGCTTCGAAACTTTCTATAATATAAAATTTATTGATAAATACTAAAATGTTAGTTGTACAGTCTGTATGCTGCACATTACTGGATTGCGAATTTTTATGGACACAATTTCAAAAATAGGAGATTTACCTTTAAGGTAGTATAATGAGTACTTTGCATATTTTATATATCTTTTTATATTATGTGTATTCTACATATATATGCTTAAATATCCATAATCTATTTATTATAAACTCTTTCGTCAATATTTTTTAACTGAAAAATAAAACAACAATAGAACTACGAATAACATAAGAAAATACAACAGTAATAACCAGGATCCTCTTGCGCAATAAATATTAGTAAATCAACAAGTTGTAAGTTGTGAGTCAATAATTTCCTTTCTAAAATTTTACATTAAATAGAACAATTAGATAATACATATAATACAATTAGATATAATAGATTGATTGGCACCGACATCTTGTGATTTATAAAATTTCGCTAATAATATCAATCCAATTGTGCAAAAGGATCTCAAAAGGGTCACAAGATTTCAAAATCTTTATGAAAGTTAAAAAAAGACCTAAAAATAAATTCATTTCGTCGATTCACTTACCAATCTCTCCCTCACAATCACCACCAACCGGCGATCTAGCAATTACAAGGTTGCTAAAAAAGGAAATTAACAAATAACAGAAACAGGAAAGGAAAATGAGAAAGACACGGGGAAAATATCAGGGAGTTGCAGTATCAATGCGCGACGCAATAAAATCATCTCGTGAGGAGACGGGGGGGGTGGTATAACGCGTATACAGGTCCGCTGTGTCGCATCTACGTTAGCATTCAGAATGTTTGGCTTATTTCGCATGGCCGCGCCCTAAAGAAGAGATTTGCCTCTGCTCGAAGAGGGTTTTATTTTTTCCTACCTCTCTTCGCTCGTATGGGGGCTCTTTTCTGTCCTCCCGTGCCGCTTTGGGCTCGCGTGTGCGGTAATATGTGCCACCGAGAGGGTTGGTTATCTCATCAAAATTGGACTCTTCTCTGGCATCCCTGTACACGCTTTGCCAGAAAGGACCCTTTCGCTTCTCTCTTTGTAGGATTTTGGCCGTGGCGAGTTATCGATTTGGCTTTGGTATCCACCGTCGAGTCGCATAACGAATTCTCGTCGAAAAGTTCGACTCGTTCCGTCTCCCTAGCGAAAAAGCTGCAACCCCCAAGAGTAAGATCACTCGTGGACATTGTGGAACATCACTGGGGTGATGGGGTGTTTCTCGAGGTCTCCAACCGGGTTTTAGGATTTCCTCTCAACGAGATATCATATATACAATCGTAAAAAATAGGTTAAGTAGGCTGTTAGAATTATCACACAACGCAACAGGTTACGAACGATCGGCGACCTTCGTGGTTCATCTTTCATACCTTTTTCTATACAGCCCTCCTTCGTCAAAATATCCTATCTAGTATTTTTGAAGGTATGCAGCGAATACGGAAGGTATTTACATGTCATCGTATTTATTATAGCATTTACATAACAATTAATTAGGTTCAAATATGAACCCAATTAGTATTTCCATATGTTTTTATCTTTTAACGATATGTTATATTACACATGCTTTTACGAGATAGTGACTAAGTATTTTTGATTGAATGGAGAAAACTAAAGATAGAACAAAGTACACGCTTCAACTTCAGTTTCCTTCAGTTTCAAGGTGGTAGATAAGACATTTTAACTAAGGAGGAGAGTATAAGATTCTATAAATGTAAATCTCCGATTCGTCACTTTTCCAATGAAAAGTCCCGTTTACATCATATACACTATTGATAATTTCCTTTCGTCATCGTTTACATAACAGATTATGAACCTTCAAGTAGTTTTCAATCGAATCATTTTAGAAGCTATTCATCTCCCCGAGCATCAATGATCACTGTACATTTCCAATATGAATGCCCCTCGACCTGGCCATCACGGAGTTTCTCTGTTCCTCTTGTAACTGAACCTCATCGTCCTTCGGTGGTGCGTTTAAATTCGTCACCGTGGTCTGAGGAATGGGCGATAACATCGGTGGTACCCTCCACCAGTCAGTGCTTGGCCATCCAGGTGGTACCAGGTTCCCCCGGAAGTTTAGGTCCGGGAGAACCGGAAGCGGCCTTCATATGACGTGGCCCCGATGACTTCCCAAATTTGAGCTGGACGACGTCAGATTTTGAACCGAAAACGCGCTCTCCACTTTTGTCGTCGCGGTCGATGTCGTCGTTGGAACATTATTAACAGCTTTCTCTGTCTGATCGGTAGGCGACGAAGAAGAAGACGAAGAAAATCTGTCTTGAGACCTGTCTTCCTGGTGCCTGTCGACCGAAGACAAGTACGTATCTTCTTCAAGTTTTCTGTATCGAGGTTCTTCCCTGCTAGAGTCTCTGTCTGAAGGAAATCCATCCTCTTCTGGCTTACCTGGACTAGGAAAAGGTCTTTCTTCTAATTTAGTGGGCAAGTACGGCCTCTTTGGATCTTTAGGTGGACTTGGACAGCCACAATTGGGTTGGAGACAGGTCGCTGTTGATAATCCCGGCCAGGACATGGTTTGATGGCTCGAATAAAAGGTGCTGCCTCCGTAGAGTGCTTGAAGCGCCAAATCTGCGGCCAATTTGCCACCGTTGAACTCTTCTCCAAGTTTGTGTTGTATAGGATATAGGGGATATGGAAATGGCGGGAAGAAACGGGGAATCTTGAGATCCTCGTGGCTCATCAACGTGTGGTGCGATGGTGGTGCTAAAGGTGGCAAGAGGCTCCTCGATATATTGCCTAAGGTCTCACCCGAAGACATCAGGGGTGATATCGAGAAACCGAATTTGTTCTCTTTCTTTACTAAAGATTTTGGCTTCCTGCGCGGCCGGTACTTGTAGTCTGGGTGCTCTTTCATGTGGAGGGCTCTGCAAGGAAAATGTTTTTCTGCGTTACCATATGAAACGTTTGATAGCAGATTATAATTAAAACGAAGTTTCAATAGAATATTATAATTAAATACAGAATAGACCGGTACGCGATATCCTCGATATATTTGAAGAACGTATGTTTCTTTGTTGAGGCGACAATGTGTCTTTTTTCTTTAACGAATGATAAATTTAATGTCTGATTAATATAAGATCTAGGTAAACTTACACAACAGTTTACTAATTAATGATAATTAATAATTTTTTAACTTAGTATATATTTATAATTTGTTACGATTTATTAAAGAAGATTAGGGCGAGGAGAATGAAACGTTCATTTAATTTTTTCGTTACGTGAAATTTTAAGATATTCGTAGTTATCGTAAATCTACCGCTAAACCTGCTATCGCTAGGTTATAAGGGAGGCTTGTGTTCGAGCGGTTCAGGGGTGGCCTAATTGAATAGTTTTGCTACGGGGAACGCGGTAGTTCTTCGAAGGGTCGAAGGCATAATCTCTGGCACCGCTGGTTGAACGAAAACGCTTGCATGATTCTAGGAGCTTTCACGAATCTTTGATAACGAAGAAACGCGTTTGGAACACAACAGAAATATTCGATCAAATAAAGTAGATTTAAATAATCCAAGTCGATATTGATTTGAGCAAAAGCACTTTTGACAGGTGTATCTAATGTAAATTTAGAGCAAGAGCACTTTTGACAAGTATTCTTCTAATGTATATTTAGAAATATATATAAATAACATAAGTAAATGCATCGTACCCTGATAAAATACAGATTATTTTCCAAGTTCACCAAGAAAAATCAGTCTTTGCGCAGTTTTAAACAATGATGTCGTCCTCTATCAATCTTCGATAATCCAAGGTGTCGCGTTATCGCTGGAAGAATCGCGCGAGACGAGATGAGACACTCGAGAATTCGGTAAACTTTGCTCTCGACACCGTTATCCGTACAAAGGAACGTATTATCGTGGTACTAGAACACGATACGGGACACCATGGGTATTTGCAGCAAATATCTTGTACACACACCCCGGCTGAAGGCGCAGTCGACGCCACGTTTGTGTCGACAGGCTGGTAAAAGTGAGGGGAGCAAGGGAAGAGTCAGAACCCCGTGGTATCTCCGTCACATAATACTCCATTATGTACCCAAGAGGCGCACAAACGCAGTCCTTATTTATGCTTCGCC
This sequence comes from Bombus confusus, assembly GCA_014737475.1. Taxonomy (NCBI): domain Eukaryota; kingdom Metazoa; phylum Arthropoda; class Insecta; order Hymenoptera; family Apidae; genus Bombus; species Bombus confusus. The sequence continues at coordinate 63,686 of JACXIV010000152.1, forward strand.
TCACGGAGATAAAAGAAAGCGAGCGAGATAGGTGTTTCACGGGCGGGAACTCTTTTTTACGTGCCTAGAGTTTCGCGTTGGGGAATCCTGCCGGAAAACGCGCGCACAATCACAACCACTCGAATTACTTCGACCATCTCGCCAGGGGTTTTTAATACTTTTTACCATTGATACGTTCTATTTTCTACACAGTGTCTGGCGAAAATATTTGAACTTATATAGGCACCTTTTACGAATATATTGTGTGTGTTATATAAAATATTTTAGAATATTATGAACACCGTGACGAGATACGACTATCATGGTAAAATTTGAAAGGAATCTAGGAACGCAGACATATGCATCAGTTACACGGATTTACTGCAAATATGAGCTTGGTAAAAAATCAATCCCATATTATTTATATATTATGTAGAATACTTCTTTTAAATCTACGAATATATAAACCTTTAGGTACTGAACTACGTAATGAATTTATCAGGACATTTTACGGAATTTCGACATCGATCTTCCATTCATTTACTAAATAGACAAATAAAATAGTTGTAATAAAGGAGATAAATAAAATGATGAAATTTTTAACTCTTCAATTCAATGATATATTAATACAATACTGGAAATAGATAAAAGTTCATCTTATTTTTGCAAGACAAGTGCCGTAGTGTTTCTATATTTTCTATATTTCGAGTTCATCATCGATTCTTGGGGACGAACGATAGGAATAACGAGGGAAGTCAGGGTGCACATTGGCAAAACCGATGGTTCGTATCGGCGTGGTCGAAAACGAGCCGCGAGGTGTATAACGGTGGAGAATTTTCCAACTCGCGAACGAAATCCGAAATTTCGGTTCCTCGCGGCGAGAGTGACGCAGCGGAATAATAATTCCGGGACAATGTGTCCCGGCAGATAGCACAAAGCGTAAATCAGCATAAACATCGGTAAAGCCCCGCCGACAATAATTCAGCATAAATGCATAAACATCGGGCGTAATCTTTACAATTCGCTTGGAACCCTCTACCACCACCATCACACAGGGCAAATAGCACACTGCCAGAGCTAGCAGGGAGCGGGTGTGACCACACACCACTTCCAACCGTGCGATAAACAACGCGTTATATCATATCGGTGGACATAAGCCGCGCGGTAGTTGCGCTCGCGGTTGCCGCAACAAGAAACAATAACAATTAGTCACGATTGTCCTCTGGTGGCCTAGCGAATGTCGTTAGTGTAACGATTCGTCATAAATGTCATTGTGCTGCCAACGATCGACGGACTTTCTCGATGTCCCCGTGACGGTCTTCCCGCGATTCGTGTAACCGAATATCGGTTGACGATGTTACCGATTATTGTTGGATAAATTGCTCCATATTATATACCTTTCGATAATTGTTGCAATATGTAAAAAGTCGTTTGATCTTGTTTTCCGTATCTCTCGGTTACGTCGATTCTAAGGGGGATGGTTTTGATTATAATAGCGACAGTGAGGCGAATCAGGAAGGTTGAGTTTATTCACATTGACTCTTTTGTATACGGAAAATTAAATATGTAAAAATATACCAAATATTCAGGGTGAAGTATTCATTATTATATTTGCATGGTAAAAGAAATATCCATGTAACGTAAAAGAAACACTTCATTTCTTGAATTGAGTTCAACAATATACGAATTTGCATCGTTTAGCTCGGAAACCAGAAAATACAAAAACAATTTTGAAATTTGGAAATTTGTTTCTCGTATTCTTTTCCTTTAATCTCCGTTCTACCTGTATCTACTTCTAAACATTAATCTTTATAATTAACTCTAACTACGTCCGCAGAAAACCCATCAACCACATAAAAAATCTTCAAAATCTCGTTGCCTATCGCCTATCCCCTAACCTTCCCCATTTCACCTTACACGGTTGATCAACGTAACTGACTCTAACTCACCAATTCTTTACCACCGTTTCGATGCAGCATTTTCACTCTCATCGCTTTCCTTCTTGGTTTCCTCGGTGCGCGACCGAGAACGGGGTAGACAGAGCGTCTGTAGGAGCTGGGAGAAAAGAGGGTTGAGGAGGAGGGAATCGTAGGACAGGCAGCAGCAGTGGCAGCACGGCACAGCCAACGAACAGCAAGCGAGGGGGTGAGACCAGGGGCGGCGGAGAGGGTAGGGGCCGGCAGAGGAGCCGCGCAAATCCTTTTAAATCCACACAATTGCGACAATGGGGCTTTATTTGTTATCTCGGGGGCCACATTGTGAGTCGCCGTGAACGAACGGACAGATTACGTCGGGCCAGTGACGGCTTGGCTCCAGGGGAACCCGTTCCTACCAGGAACCTGGCTCCAGGAGAACGACTTTTATCGGGCCCTCTCCTCTTTATTTTACGACCGTTCCTCCCTCTCTTGGCAACCCTCCCCTGCGGGCCAACCCCTCTCGTTTTTGCACACTACCGTTACTAGAATCGTCAGCGACGCCGTCATCCGCCAGAAAAGCGGATTCGCCGTTACACGTCTCTGCTCGAAATTTTCCTCCCCTGACTCTCTGTACCTTTACCTGTGAAACGTTTTCGCGGGCGGAATGAATATTGAGGCTCCCTCAAGTCGCTTTTGCAGACTTTCAGTGGAGATGGTTGTTAGTTTGTTTCAGTGGAGTTGTTTCTTTTTGAGATGGATTGTGGTGGAAGAATATATGGTGATCTTTACGGATAATTTACTTACGACCTAAGTAGTAATATTACAAAATTGGTAAGTAAAAAATATTCGGTTATAGGCTTCCATTGTATAAGTAGTTTTCATATTGAACAGAATGACGAAAATTAATTTGTTTCGTTATCAAACTTGTGAGATGACTTGCAAAATTTCGCTAATAATACCAGTTTAATCGTGCAGAATGGTCATGCTTATCCTCGAATTTCTGTTTCTCAATCTCATTCTCGTCTCAAAAATCAAAAGAACTTTTAATTCTTAAAGGCTATCACGAGTGAAAGTTTATCACAATATACTTTTAATTTGGAAACTGATAAAGCTAAGCAATTGGAATTAAATATTTTGTTATTATTGAACACCAGATGAAGAGTAGAAGAACCCATCATAGACATCAAGCGTTAATGTTTTAATGCTCCTGTAAGACACTTGTCTCAATAATAATTCTATTATATTTTTTTAAACTCAAGGAATTTTTCAACGATAGGAAAATAGGATTGCGTTGAGAATAAATAAAAAGACATAGCATGGTTGGTAGCAAATACTGGTTAATGAATATATAGGTCTTTTTTCGATGTCTTATGTTTTAGGATCATATTATGTAGAGTAGAATTTTTCTGAAATATATATATAATACATATAGGTTATTTATTGATCAAGCTTTTCAGTTTGAAAATTTTATGTGCGCAACTCTTTGAAAACTCGAAAGTATTGTATGCGAATGAAAGATGATTGTAAAACAATGAAGACACGTTTTGTCCACTTTTGAAAAAAATTTCAGTAGCGTCTGTTAGGCGGGACAATATTTTTCATTCGGCAATTGAAAAAGGCAATATTCGATACCGTGAAAAAAGGAATCGAATCACAACTGACACGGACCGTGCGTCAGTGCGAAACTTCATAATTCCTTTTGTTGGATTCGATCATGGTCATCGACAGAAAAGCGGATTCCATGTTACATTCCGTTGATAGAATTCGCTACCGAGTCGATTGATTCTTCTTTCTTCTACCCTTTCTATATATTTTTCATTTTTCCTTCTTTTCAAAAGCGAACTAGCGCGAACGAAAAAAAGAGGGGGGAAAGTGAATACTTGGCAATTGAAAGTGAATCGACAATTTAGGAAGAACCGACTTTATTATTCTATTATTTATTTTACGAGCATCATCGCCGCGCCGGTTATATTCAACCCCAGCCGCCTCCTATCAATTCGCTGTCCCGGCAATTTTTGCTTTGAAAAACCCTGACAGACCTCGATTCTGCCATCGATAGTTCGTGCATCGTGCTTTTAAATTAATCTTCCTTTCGTCGTGTTTTCTCGATTTCCGCTGTGTTTTACCTTTATTGTTCTTTATCTGAGTTCCTTCGTCTCCATTTCTTTTTATTGCTCTCTTTATTTGCTGCATTTGTTAACGTTAGAAATGCGTATCAAGTGCTCAAAAGAATTTCTCTTTTGAAGCACGATTACTTCATATTATTTCTAAAAACAGTAGTGACCCAAAGAAAGTAGGAAATGTTATAATTTAATGTAACACATTCGAAACACACAAAATAGTATCCAATATTTCCTTAAGGGGTTGAATAAGTTATAGCTGACTATATAAAATACTATGTTTAAAGTAGCAATCATTTCCTCATTAATTCCCCTCGATAGCGTGAAGAATGAAACAGAAATGATAAAAATGTCGTTCGATCGTGAAATCTCTCGGACCTGCTCATCGTACGGCGGGCTAAATAAACTCATAACAATGATTAAATATTCAGGGTCGGTAATAAAGAGGCTGTCCCCTCCACCTCCATAAATACCACTTCGTTCACCCTATTCCACCCCTTGGCTTAGCGCAGCACGCCCTTAGCTTTAGCAACAATGTACCGTATTATGAACTACGAGACCCCCTTTCTCGTTTTTCATCCTCTTCACAGTTATTGCAGATACGCCTCGATGCGATAATTTCGTTCGGCCACTCGTGACTAAAGAGCAATTAGCAGGCAAAAGAAAAATCTTCGACATTGATTGAAAGCGATACGAAACGAACTTTCTATTTCATACTCTTTCAAAAAGACATATTTTGATCCACAAACCACAAAAATTGATGTTTATAGAAACTGACCAATATTTTTTGTTAAATACTTTTAGAGAACAAAATTTAACGGAAATGAAATTGGAGGACTTACAATTTTTGTTCTAGCAAGAAAAAGTTTTTGTATTTTAATAGTAAATTTTATAACATTCACGATGCATATTATAATCTAGTAGATTTTGTAATTTTGGTAAATAAAATAGTTCAAATAATACATAGAAAAATTATAATGTTTCGTCTTTTTATAAGAAACTTCGTAATGTTTATGAGGGAATGATACAATGTACGCATCTTTGTGAACTTGCGTAAAAGATTTGTGCAAAGTGATAGCGAATTATATAGATGTTTGAATTATCGATAGTGAGCGAGAATTGATTCGGAAAATATACACGTTGACTCAGATGCGTGACCCCACGTGGAAATTTGTAATTGTACGGCAAGAATGTGTGTAGTGCGTGTCGAGTCTTCAGGAGCGTGTAAAATGAAGCGAACATCACGCGACGGCTACTCTTGTATTTTTAATTTTATTATTACGTAAAAAACATTTCGGATTCCTATTTCAAGATTCCATTCTACATTTATAATGCACGACATAGTTGAGTAAATCTTGTATTTTAGTAAATAAATAAAATGTTATTTGATCAATTTTGCGATTTTCTTTCAGGAAAAACTGATACAGACGTTACTTTTTGTGAAATATTTGATAAAATTTCGATACTCACCTTAATCTTTTAGCCTCGTCGATGAAAGGTCGCTTTTCACTTTCGCTGAGCAGTTTCCATTCGGCGCCAAGCCTCTTCGATATCTCAGAATTGTGCATCTTCGGATTTTCCTGGGCCATTTTCCGTCGCTGTCCTCGTGACCACACCATAAACGCGTTCATCGGACGTTTGATATGCTCGTTGTGAAGCGTTTTCGACGACATCTCGACCGTTACTCTGATCTACGATCTACGATTATCTTCAATCAATTCCTTCTACGGATTCAATTCCTATCTTCTATCAATATCATTCTTTCACGTCTCTCTATCGATAAACAATTTCTTTCTTCACTATTCTTGTCCTTCATCATTACTCAATGCGTGTCGATCTTGACAAATATTGTACACTACACGTTTCTACAACTTTCGATCACGTGGTCGTCAAAGCCAACAATTTCCACATGCTCAACGACGACTCGATTTCAGTCTTCAAACCACAATTCCAATCAAGATTCTCGCAACAAAACTCTGCTGTCTCGAACTGTCATCAACTTTCTCTTTCAATCTTCTTATGAATCCTCGAGCCAGAATCGTCCTCTCTTTACACTCACCCCCTCTAATCGGATTTCAAAATTCACACGAAAGATGTTCTTCGAATTTGACCATTGTTCCAGCAGCCACTCACAGAGAGATTCATTCTTCAATGTTTTACGAATATGTCTCGTTAAGGCCAGCTTCTTGAATCCTCTCCATTTGATCTGTCCTTGTTCGATTCAATTAAACTGCTTTCTTCTCGATTTCTCATGAGGAGAGAAACAGCGCACCGACACCAAGTTAACCGTAGGGAAGCTGTGTGATTGATACCGTGACGAGGACTGGTAAGAATCCGTCAGGACCTCTCTGGCATCGAGTCTGGGATGAGCCAGGGAGGAATGGGGACAGAGTGGAGTAGCTGGAGTCCCGTGGGACGCGGAGGAGACAAGGATCGGCCAACCAGGGATGTTTCTACTCTCCCACCATGGTCCACGGCTAATGGACAAGCATGATTGGCTCCTTCGTCGACATGGCGGACGGAGGATACAGGCGCGTTCAACAGGTGGAGGTGTGCTTCTTCTCTCTTCGTTTTTTTAGCTACGTTTCCTTGTTGTACACGCTGCCAGCCAGCCAGCCAGCCAGCCAGCCAGCCGGGCTATGATTCTCGCTGTGTGTCTGTCACGCAGATTATCGTACTACCGCTTTTCTGACCTCTTTGGTCGACGTCGATGGTCAGCTTGCATCCGGTCGACATCGACGCTTTTAGATAATCGCGAGCGGAATTGATTTTTACGGTCGTAAGTGGAACAGGACCGTCACGAGTCAGACGTAACGCGTTACGTGCGTTTCTGACGGTGAGATTCGTGTCTGAAGGATTTAAGAAGGACTTGCGTATTGTCTGTTATTCTATGCATTTTTTACACTTCTAACTTTCGCGTAACTAGTAATGAATAAAGCAACGAATGAATATTTTATAGATTCGATACTTTGCTTTAGATATATAGGTATTTTATATTATTTGGCACTTCATTTTATGGACATTAATATTTTATCTTATTTGGTATTCTATTGTTTTAATATTCATACTTTCTATTATGTGAAAAGTTGTTATTTATTTGCATATTAAACAGTGACTGAACAGTTAGATAACAGTCAGGCAACACTTACGCAATTATCGGACAAATTAGATTTATATATATCATATGTATCAAATGTCGCATAATAAAATGTAATGATTATGCATTTATGTATCTGATATATCATCATAACAATATGTTATTTAATTTTAAATTAAAAAGAACAATTGTTTCCCGATGTTAAATAAATTTATAATACAAATTAAATATCCAGTAACGATAGATATTGTTTCCTGCAATAATAATAAAAATGCATATCCAGTTTTAAACAAATCTATCGAGAAAATATGACAAAACACCATCAATCATCCATGAAACGGACAATACCTCGCTCAGAAATTTTTCCATCGTCATCGACGAACCTCATTAATACACGATCGCATGTATTGCAGTGATCACACCATGAACGGAGAATTTTTTCTTTGCTTTGTTCGGCCGTTGTAGAGGCGAAGAGCGAGCGGGCCATTTCTCCAAATAAATGTTATCAGTGTCGGCAATGTCTTGCTGGAAGAAACGGTCGAGGGGGAACGCAGAGCTGAAGACGTCTCTCTAGTGATAAGATGATAAAGAGAGGAGGTATAAAACGAGACAAGAGGGCTATGTGTTAGTGGTAACATTTCAGCGAATTCCAACTTTTATAAAGAAACGGCTGTACGGTCGGTGTCATCGAATTTCCGGAAGGTTCCGAAATATTCATCTGACTAGGGTGAAGGAGGGGTGTATTTGTGTCAGGCAGGAGAAAAGTCGACGAGAAAATGAAATAATGAGAAAGGTAGAAGAAAATGGGTCGATTACTAAACGTTACTTTAACTGCCTTCGTTATCTTTCTTCTACTTCGAAATTCTGTTAACATCCAATATTCTGCTTATTATTTTTAATATTATTCCTAAGTAGATTAATACGATAGTATATGTGAATTTTACCAAAATGTACAAGTACATGGAAATATAATAATGGAGTCACCAGACTACGAATCCAAAGTGTCTATTAAAAATATAGTAATAATATCTTACTATTTATTGTATATATTATGACGTATATTTGTCATTTAAATATCACTGCTTGCATTAACATCAAAAATGTATTAGTAAGAATAACATAACAGAAATTAAATTCATTGTTTATCTCATATTTTCTCTGAAATTTCTCTAAGATAGATTATCTTTACTATCGTCTTCCTTGATAAATTGATAGAATACTATATAATTTCTTTTCACTAGTAATGGGGATAATGAGAGATTAGAAAGGAATTCGCAGTAAAATTTAACTATGAACAGATGCAGGCGAATCGGATGGTAGTAGAAAAGAGGGAGCACGAGTGAAGGTTGAAATTATCGAAGGCAATCAGCTGTTTGTTCTGTTATTAACTCGATCATAAATTCACTACACGATGGTGAATGAATCGCCACGCTCGGCTGTCGTTTTGCCGGCGTTCCTTTATCACCCCTCGTTACACATTCTCCGTTATTCGCAGGGCGTGAACGCGATTTTTATCGGTCATCGACGAGAAGAAAGGATCTCGAAAAGGGGAACCGTGTCCCTTTTCATACACGCAGTTGTACGAAACCCTTATCTGTACTCTGACACTTTCAATTAGTCCGTATCGCTGGCAAACATCACGCTTCTTTTTTTGCGGGATGTTTCGTCACAATGTTAGGAAATTCGAAAGTATCGTGTATCGAATATTAGGTAAAAATAATCAGGTAATGATAATTATTTTTCCTTGCCCTTCCCACATTTTTGTCAAAAATTCTAAACCAGATATCCCTACCATCTTTCCAAAAGAGTAACCAGATGGTAATTTTGTTGTATTATATTTCGCAATTTTTATGACACTAATAATTTCAACTAATATCGTTCGAAGTAAATGTTTTCCTTTTTACTAATTTTAATATAACAGTGATATAACAATTTACCAACAAATCCCAAATAAAGAAGAAAGTGATATCTTGAAAAATTTCATTAAAGGTATATCTGGGTTAGCGTCACTTGCCCAAAAATCTGACTCTTTTCTGTAAAAGAACTCGGCGAACCTCGAAGAAGGATTTGGGATTGCACATCCCAAAAAGGGAGAGGAAAGTATACGATGGTATGGGGATGTTAAGTGACTTTTCCATGTTCGCTTCTGTCTCGATTTCGATGATAGCAAAGGCACGACAATCGGGGGAGGGAATTTCTCTATCAGTACACGTTCTCTCTCCATTCGTCTCACCTTCCGTTATCGTCTCGGTCGCTCTTCCGTGCTGTGGGGTGGCACGCGACCGCTGATTATACCATTCATCGCGCACCGTAGTCCGAAAGAGGGTTGCTAGCGGACTCGTAAACGTCGTAGCACCGTTCCAACCCTTGTTTCTCCCCCTTTCAACCGTGTGCCCACTTTGGTCCCGGCGACTACTACGGCCCTGAATGCTCGCTCATCAATGAAACAATCCGGCTTTCCGGTGCCCCATCGCCGAGGGCTTCTTAATTTCGGAATACCGCGTCTCCCTTTTCAACGAAATCTTCTTCTTCTGCATTTTCGATCAATTATCCAGTGTTTGTGTTTGTTTCCGTCATTTTGTTGATTTCGACTATTTTAGTGGATGATTGGACTAAAATGGGACTGGGGACATTTATGCATTTTTATGAATAAAGAAATTGAATTAAATAGACATTTGTTTCATCAATCAGATGTTATCTCTATTTTACTATTATTTTATAATACTTTAGTATTCTACTTTATACTATTATTTAGTCTACTTTACTTTGATTACTTTATACGATATTTTTAGGTATCGCGTATATAGCGTGTATTTTTGTAGTCTGAACCATTTAAGAAACGCATGGAAACTCACAGTCTATTGATCCTGCAACCGTTAGCGTGATTCATCAAATACTTTTATAAGTTACTTGAAAGGCTTTTAAATGATTCATTCGCTATAAAAATCTTCCAAATTCGTATTCAAATTTCACATTCCACGTGTCAATTGATCCGATAGTTATATAATATTTAAAAGTTATCTTGGGCCGTATTATTTCATTAATCTGTAAAAAGATCAATCTATAGGATTGTTAATCACTCCGCCACTGTCCATTCACCATAATAAACGCCCAAATTCATTATGTCGTAACTTCGTCCCAGACGTGCTTTCACGAATTAGTCCAATACATATTTAGCTAGTCTGAGCAAATTGTTCTTGACTGGTGCAGAGCGTGGAAAAGAACGTGTGATGGGACAAAGAGCTCGCGAGGCATCATCGTTGCGATTGCTGAAGCGACAACAAAACGGTGGCCCGCGACGTCGAATGGTAAGAGGCACGGTGGGGTGCTCGAGCGGCGGGGCGGAGGCATGGGTGCGTCGAAAAGCTCGCTGATTACTCCATTGTCGGACCGGTTGTTTCAGTTAATCGCCACGCCTCGTGGCGTTTTGTTGTCCTTTTATCGCGCCGTTCTGCCGACCAGTTGCCAGCTGCACCCACCCGGATACACGAAAGGGTGCATCCTGGAATTCAAGGAAACGAAGATGCGAGACGTCGCGAAATTCTTTAACGAGTCGTCAACTTGCAACTGTAGTTTGGTAAAGGTTGACGGTTAGAAATAGAAAGAAAAAATATGCATAAAGGTTGAAGCAACATTAATGCATTCTTTTCTGTGCTTTTCATCGTGGTTCTGTTTCAGTGTTTCAGTGTTTTATGCTATTTTAGGAATGTACCTAGGTACACATTTTACGAAACTATGAGAATCCTTTGATATCTGTACATCTAACGAGTAAGGATGTATCGGTGCAGGTTTCATAATGGTACTGCAGTAATTGCATCGTTCAAAATAATTAGAGGATATTAAACGAATATCATAGTTGAAACACTCGAAGTTGTAGAGTATTTATGACTCTGCATGTATTACAGCTTAACCTTCCCCTACGAAGCTTCTCAGTTTTACCGCATCACGCGTACCTTTAATTCATCAACCCCTTCCCATTTTTACCCTTCTAATCAACTTAAACTCACTCCAAGCCCGTACAATCTCTTCGCCCCTATTACCACCAATTTCCATCCATAATTCCAAATCTTTGCTTCGTTACTAAATACCAAATTACACTACAAATTAAATAGATAGTCCACGTATTAGGTTGCTACAATTTCTTCTATCGATAACGCTGATTAAAAATACTTAGCAATGCAAGATAAACGAAACGCTTTGTTTAGCAACGTTACAGTAATGCACATAATCAATACATTATTATAACATTTGCTTGTACGAACGAACATCTGGACGAAATTTCTGCAAGAGCCTAATATCTTCTAACGATGGGAGGTATTGTTTCCTGGCCGAGGAAGAGGATCTGCGCTTCGTACAAGCGAGCTAGTGTCGCAAGAATCGAAAAGATAAAAGAGAGAGCCGCGAAAGGGCGTTCCCCGTAAACGAGACTCGATTGTCCGTATCGCGCGTACGAACGTTCCTCGAGGCCCCGTAAAATCGAATTCCACTTTGTTTGGCCGAATATATACGCGGCATTCGGTATTCAGCGAGCGGTCGCTCGGCCAGGCGTCGCCGTATCAAAATAGAGCGCGCTACAATAACTTATTCGGCCGAACAAAATCCTGTGGAAGGGTAGTATTTTATGGAGTCCCGTTCGAGTTACATACGATGAATACATCGACCGGTGGCGGGGACCGGCCTCGTCGTATGTGACTCGAATGTATCATAAACGTGGCTAAGGGGTGAGCCACCCCCGTACGCCGACTCTCACGTATACTAATCTCGCCAGTTTGGTTTAGAACCGATTCTTCCAGGATCTTCGGATATCCTACACGTTCGTATATCGAGTCTCATTTCTTATCATTTCGACCACCGATGACAATGGTTAGTTATTTGTGTTCGTTGAACGCGAATCCTCTTGGGAGGTCCTCTTTAAAGGAGATCGACTTCGTCATGTGTTGCTTCGAGATTGGGGACTCATGAAAATATGATCTTAGGTTGCATACAATTGAGGGACTCAGGTAGAGACGGTATAACCGACGGAATGTTTAATTTGAGAAAACTATGGGTAAAATTAAATAGCGTTTAACAAAGGAGATCTGTATGCTTTCAAACGTTAGAGCAGTCTATGTAGTTATTATTGCTAGAGTATAGCTGTACAATTTCTTTTTCGAGTATTATTTTCTGTACTTCTGTACCAATTTTCTCTGTCTGTGAAAAGATGCATTTGTTTCTCTTTGTTGAGCCTCTTAATTAATTATATATGAAAATCACGTATAGATATAAGAATCAATTAATGCAAAGTCTACGTAAGTGGTAGAAGTTCATATTCTGTCTTTGGTTACTGTCTTTCGAAAATACTAGATTTAGAGTTCTTGATATTTGAATTTTACCTTCGACTAGCTTACTCTATCACAAAGAAAACATAAAAATTCCTATCTCGATGCTTTCCAATCCTCACCCGTACCTTTATCGACTCCTCTATTAATACACCATCGCCTACCTCAACCTACCCATGTATATCGCATACCTGAAAATCTAGCTCACCTATCCTCTATACCAACAGACAAATTTAACTATCGTTATCAGTTTCTTCTTCGCATTACGTCATACCAATGAAAGAAGAAGACATAATTCCGTTTTTTTTTTTTTAAGAGAAGAACGCTTACAGCCGTCTTATCTTCAGGGCCAACTGCGCGTCCCCTTTTCAAGGTGATTCCACGAGTCACAAAATTCTATTCACGCAGACCTCACCCGGTTTCACTGACTAACACTTCTGCTGGCAACGTTCACGGGTGATAGATAACCGGCGGGATGCGTGAAACGGAACGCGTATCGTGCCGGTGGATTATCAATCATAATCGGAAAATAATTATCCGCGGCCGACGAGTTCCGTGCTAGTTGGACGAATGGAAGACCGGCTTGTCCGGGCGGTAAAACGGCACCTGAATCGCCGCTAATTGTGAGGAATGGTCCCGCGTCGAGCGGTGCCGATCACTGATTCGACAGACGATATATACGTGTGTGCACGCGCTTCGGGTAAGCTGATTCGACATTAGACATTGAGAAGATACTCCTTGAAGCCGATACTTTGCGAGCTTCGTACGATACGATGCAGCCAGTTGCGTAGAATGTGGGAAAATGTGGAGAAGCCTGATCATTTTATAGTTGAGAAATCCGAAATGTTGGATAGCGAAGAATTTTTCGTTAAAAATGGTCTGCATGACTATTGATACGTTCTGGATTATTTCTTAGACACCTTATGTTTAACTATCGTGACATTTTATATCGGCTCCTGTCTTGCACTAAATATTTTTAAGTTGCTTTCATCTTCATATTTCGAAATGTTTAATGTCGCGGAATTGTTAATTACAAATAAGTTTGGTGATGCTGTCATATTTCGAAGTAGATGTTTCATTCTTACCTGTTTTCTACAACTACAACCAAGCTGTCGTTTGTTACACCGATAGAACCTATTATTAGATTATCTGGAAATCCTACTTCTCTCCTACCCCAACTATTAACCTACACATGTATTTCTATTTCCCTATAATAGTCCTATAATAGTCCTATAGTAGTATATAAATGTCCTTCCACACCAAATCTTCGTCTCCCCTGACACCTGTACCTAATTATTTCTTCTAAAACCAAAACTAACCCGTCACTCGCCACACCATTCACAATTAATCCTCTACACGCTCCATCAGCCTTCTCCAAACACCACCATCTTCCACGTCTCCTTCGATCAACATCCTTCGCGAAACGTCGAAACTCTGCGCTGCTCGGCTGTCGCGGCTTACAATAACGTCTCGTTACCGCGGCTGGAATCCTGGTAGAATCCGTCGGGAGAATCGAATTCCTTGCTCTTGGTCGAGGTGTGTCGAGGAACGTGAGTCGAGGAACGCCGGCGGCCACGCGCTCACGCCATTGTGGGCTTGGTGCGCGACAACGCGGCGAGGAGGGCTGCTAGCTTGGAAAATAAACGACACAACGCGGACGAGGGAACGATTAAACGTCCGTCCGATGTCCATCAATATCGACGCGGAGCCCACGGAGACGTTCGACGAGATTGGCGAAGGTTTTGCACGCGACCGGCAAAGATATCCGCGCGCCAATACCGGACAATGCTGGACTGTCGGCATTATGGGGGACATTGTCGTGGGCTTGATATGAGCCCTGTTGCCTCGGGTATACAAGCTGCAATATCGTGGCCATCTCTACCCCCGAGCCCCCGCCCCCACCTTTCCTTTTCGTGTCTCGCCCCTTTTGCCAAGGCTAGAGATGCAGCCTCGGTTGCTTGGTAAAAGAACGAACTTGTTTCTGGGGAGGATGATTTTCTTGTCAAGAAAGACGTGTTTCTTGGCGATTGGTAAAAGATTTGGTTCTTTTGTGGAAATTGAAAGTGAAGGTTTTTCCGATTAATGTCTCCAATGGAAGGTTTCTTTGGTTGGCTTGGTGGACGATGGAAAGTAGTTTTTATTTTTGTTGTATTATTTTCTTCTTTTTTTTTTTTTTGACTGATTATTAAAGCGAAATCTCTTGTGCATTTATATGTTTTAAAAGCGAAATTGATCAACTCACTTTTTGTAAATTCTTCAGTTTCGTTATCTGGACAGTTACACGATTACTGTTTAATTGTCAACGAATGTATAATAGTATAGTCGAAATTAAAATATACATAAGCAAAACGTTATCATAATTATGAAAGTACTAATTTTATTGTTTTCTATACGTATCTTGTCTTATATGTACATCTATTTGTTCTCGGCTATAAGTGAAATATACATTTTTCATAGGCACGATTATTGCAACAGTTAAACTAGATTTGTGTATGTTACAACAGAAGAATAAGGGGAAACCAACGAAGAATTCTGCGATAGACCGGGTGAACAAAATTTGCATAAATTAGTTAAACCTTAAAATTGTAATCCAGTATTTTTAGGATACTTGTAGCGTAATATTAATCTGCTTTCGTTAATTCTACCCTGTTCGTTTAAAACTGATCGATTGATTGGCTCTATCGCCAGTGTTTGAGTATATAGATACCCGCGGGTTGAGAATAATTGTTCGATGCAAATCTTTTTGCAGGGGCGTGTGAATAAGCCCTTTATCTGCGTGACCCTGTACACATATTATGTGCCAGGCAGAAGTGGTTGTCTGTGACTGGTTTGTCGCGACAACGGCCCTTTTTCCAATTATCGATTCGAATCGGCCCTTTCCTTTCTGACTTCTGTGCACGGCTAAAAAAGGATCCACAATATCCGAAAATGTACATTACATTCACGCGGATCGTCCCTTGGTTAGCCACCGCACAATAAAATCGAAATTAAACCCGTGATACATTGTCCCCGGTTTAAAACGATACGCATTTCCCGCGATTGGAGGAATTCAATGGGAGGGTAGTTGAATGGCCAATTAAATCGAAAAAAAACTCGGCATTTCGGTCGAAACACTGGCATTTCTTTCTGTGGCATTCCTTTTCATTCGATTCCCCACTACGCTTTTTTTGGAGCTTTATAAAATGTTACAAAAATTATTTGGCAACAGTAAGAGAGTATTGCAAAAACTACTGACTCTGATAAAAGAATTTGAACATTACTTTTGTACGAACAAGAGATTTTATAAAGAAGAAATATTTCTATTGTTACAGGAGAAGAAATATAGAAAATGTATTCGAATATTTTTCCATTGTTTCACATTTTAATAAATAATAAATATTTTTCTTATGAGATCTCAAATCATTTGGAGCAAATCAAACATTTCCATTTTTATAGGAAAAGTATAGAAGATGTATGAATATTGGAATTTTTGTCAATCGTTTCCCATTTAAATAAACACTGTTTTCTTGTGAAAATTTCAAACAATTCGAAGCAACGCGAATAATAATGATCACGTAGGAACTTCTGGAAATTCTTTCGTCCGCGTTCTCTGTCCCGTAATCGTCGTTTCTTCCCTTCGGCTTGGTCTTGTGTAATCGATTTGCGGAAGTGCCGATAAGTAAAACGTTATCGCGAGTCCTTCTGTGGGAAAGATAAACGGCCGAGCAGCTTGTCTTTCTTTCTTATAAAAAGAACCGAGGTAAAGGACGATCGACGAACCATGGCGTTATTTCCGTGAACACGTTTCGATCGCGTTCTTTATATAAACTTATAATGTTTCTCAAAGAGACTCATTTTCTAAGAGACCTTAGAATTTCTGCACCTTGTCCTTAAAATCATACCGAGCTATTCGCTTTCTTACATAGAAAATCAATCGATCAATATTTGAAATAAATATTTATAAATAATACTGAAATTACGAATGTATAATTTGTAGACAATATAATTACTAATTTTCTAATTAAAACTTCCTGTGCTTCAGTAACAATTCCTATACTTTATTTAAAAAAACGATGTACGATTCTAATTTGCATTATAATTCAATTATACGAAGTATTCGTAGAACAATTATCAATGATCTTTCGAAAAGGAGAATTTCTTGTACTTAATGGAATTAGTAGATAATATCAAGTGATACGAAGCGTAGCAAAAGCTCCATTTAATTTCGTGATGGTATTTTGATATCATCTCGATGATCCTCGACTTGTTAAAATAAAGGAACTAAATAAAGGATGAACAATTGCGTGTCACGCCGCTTACTTTCACATCTAAGCAAGAATCCTTAATATAATTGAAGAAGGAAATAATTGATCATCGTGGTAATGTTGCATCGTAAAGTGGTCGTAACTTCCTTTCGTTCCCAGCATCACTCGATCGAATTACCGACTTTCTCGATTATTAGAACTTCATTAAACGAAACGTGACCGTTCATTAGGGCTATTAGTTTCAAATAAGCTTCGAAAGCACGGTGGATTTTTGATTCGTCAGCCAAGGGCATTGTTAATAGCGGCGAACACGGTAACGGATCCTGAATGCTCGCAAACGAGAAGGATCTTTAATATTAGTTAGTAGAAGCGGAAGGGTAAACAATCGATTTAACAACCGTAGTTCGACCGCCAATCGCGCTCGAGTTCAGCCAACGTGTGAAAGGGTGAAAAAGCGTGCGCACCTCCTTCCTGTCAGAACTATCCGTTATCCTTCGTCAGTCTGACAATCGAAAAATGAAAGTTACATAAAAGTAGTGACTCTTAAACGCGCGCAAGCCGGGGATGAAATAGTGGGGTGGAGCGCAAATGAACGCAATCAACATTTTGCTACGCTTTCCACGCTGTGCTATTCCATATCTTATTTTACTCGTTTTTACCTCGAGCAGTTTAAGATCAGGTGATTAGATATATTCATGTTAGATGAAATTGTTAATTTGTTCTTTTTTAATGCAACGATTCTCCTTAACGATAATATTGAACTCATCGTCGGTATGGTTGATGTTATCGATCGGGCTAGAAAATCCATTTTCCGCTTCTTTAATATCAATGTTCGCGATTAGTATTCTTCTGAAGATTACGAGTAATTACCTTGTTTTCTAATAGGATAATGTAAATTAATCGGCCTGTTATTGGCGAAACAATTTTCAAGTGGTTTACATTTGAAATATAGACAGCTCGGCTGATTGTTAGTGACGTGATAAACAACGAAGCGTATTCGGCAATGTTAATACTCTCAATCGTAATTATCGTAATTCGTGTATATTATATTATATCGTGTACAGCGTGTGTATAATACTGGAAGTTATTCTGTTTTTTATATTTATTAATTCTTATACATATCTGTATAATACTTCATGTTTGACTCGCATGATCTTATCATAGAGTTTCGGTTTCATCATCAAATCGATGTGGGATCGGTCAAAGTTTGATATATTGAAGCGTAAAATTGTCCTTCTATAAAAGACTCGAAATGTGACTTATGTCTTTCATCCGTCGCCATTATTTGTTTCATTTATAATAATTATAAACAAAGAATTCATCGCTCAGAGACGGTTTCAGAGACTTGCGGATGCAATTATCGCGATCATAGATTGTAATAAGACAGATTCTACTACTTTAGCTTAAGCATTATCGTAAGTTAAGGTCTCCCGGGGATAACGGAAATGGAGCTGTCGTAGACGTTCGCTTTCGCGCGTTCTTCGGTAGTTAATTACGGGCCGCCTTATTCCGCAGATTGCTGAACGATTCATGAATACCATTTTCATTTTTGGAATTCATCGTGTAAATTATGGAAATAATCCCCGTTATAATTGCCTATAAAGTCATCGCTATTCTATAATCACTGGCAGAACTGCGTTAAACGCATATATAATTCCGTCGTGATCAAAATCAGCCTCATCGATTGCTATAAATTATCGCGCGACATTATCACCTAAACTCTCTATATATTCCACGTAAATCGTGCAATAACCATATCACGATTCATAATACCCTAATATTCGTTGGAATATTTTTACGGAACGAATGCTCTGTTCCTCGACTGAGACTTATTTTAAAATCAAAGGTTTTTATTCAAATCGAATTGTATTAAATTGATTGGGTCCAGATAAATAACATCAATGGACATGGTTTATCTCAAAATGAAAATTATCAAAAGCAAAGTAAGAACAATCTGAATCGATACACTTTATTCGTCTCGTATCGTGTTAGGAATCTTCATTCGCTTTTCCAGCAGAAGAAATTGTCTGATTCGAATAATAATTAAAGTCCATTTACCATTCAACAGCCATTTCTTAATCAACGTTAACCTGTAAATGAACTCTTAAGTAGACACCTTTGAAGCAGTATCTTTACTAGAAAGGCCACTTGTACGGCAGATAATACGATAATCTTCGGAAGAGCCAATTTTCACTGAGCTCCGTGGAATATAATGCAATAATATAAAATTGTCTCCGCGTATTCTGGAAAAAGGAAGTCCCGCGGATAACGCGGCCGGCTTACCGCCGGGGCAAAGGAACGCGTTATTCTCGAAGAATGAAAGGCACGGGATTCCGACGAGAATCGAGCAAAGAAGATTTGCCGAAAGATTTGCCGAATTGACGTGACGGGAGCTAGACCGACACGGAGGATAGAATGGAAAAGAATAATGAAAACGACGAGAACGAGGGTAAATTTCAAATCCGTGATACTTTTCTCTTGATAGAAGAATTGTGGATGAGACGTTCTAATTTTCAAGTATTTCGATCATCACGGACATTGAAATTTCAGCCTCTCGAAAACCAAATTGGTCAATTTCTACTTTCTGTACATTTCTCCATTTCGTTGCGTGGCCGCATGATGGATACGCTACCCGTAGAATTAAAAAATCTTAAGAAAGAAATCAGCTGAGAGTTCTATTACTTTGAAAAACTCTTTCTATGTATAGCATTAATCTTGAATCAATACTAAAACTTACATGGCAGATTTAGTGTACGTATAATTTACTCTAAGACGAAGATTTCAAATTTTTAGCAGCTAACGTATATTATTTAATAATGATGTTTGTTTAAATTGAACACGTCGAAATTCGATCAAAGATCCGATTCTCTTTCGAAATTGACGTTTGAAAATATCACGCGTAAGGAAATAGGTGAAACAGATTGAAGCAAACACTCGGACGAAACAGAATTGCTGGTAGGAGTTTGAACTGTTTTTCCATATCTTATTTTGCCAAATTGGCGAAGACCGTTTGAATAGAGCTTGGGAAATAACGTTGAAAAAAAGGGAGGAAGGCGTTGAAGGCGCGAAGAAAGACACGAGAACTGCTGCTGCGGTGGTAGATAAAATTGCCACATCGAATAGGAGGAACTAGGTGCGCATAAATGCCTCGATGGATCGCGACTGTGGCAGTCGCGTTGCCGAATGCGGAAATGAAGCAAATCGCTAGATACGATGCAGGAACATTAGAGTCGTTATCTAGAGGCAGACCTTCAGAAATTACTAGATACTCATTTATGATTGCTATATTCTTACGAGTGATTGCCCTCCGTTTTGGAAATTAGTTGCTTTATCATAAACATTTTTCGTCTCTTGGGTAGAGAACTGTCTTTTATATGTATATTCTGATAGCGATTTCTCAACTCTGAGTGTTTGTACGTTTATTTAAAATTTAAATATTTAAAAATACAGATAATACGTAAAATTATATGAAACATCTAAGAAAAGTATATTTTAGTTACGTAGAATAGTAGAATAGTAGATGAAACAAATTTCTGTTTAGGTTTCGCTTCTTTAACTCTATCAGGATCGAATTAATTTTAAGCTACAGAAAAAGTATTTTTTTCAATTTTTTTGGATGTATAAAGAAAATAAATACATTTAGTTAATTCTATCATTTATCATTTTATCATTTGGTTAATTAATAATTCCTTAGTAACTTACTAGAATACTATGAAATATAGGCGATCAACCCCTTTCGAGAGAATCAACCTCCTGTTCTTCCTGTTACCTTAGTCACCTGTTACATAGATGTACAACTTGCTGTAACGTTTCGTTCTCCTCTTGTAATCAATGGTGTGCAGTTTTCTAACAGAAACTGGCATTATTGACCGGAAAGTCTGTATAATACCGACAGACGTAAAATTATCGACGTATGTAAGTTCGAAGGTTCAATCTATGCTATGAGCTCGCGCGCGTATTGGGTGTTCTTTATATGTATATGTATACAAAGTGATGTACCTTTGACAGGGTTAGTCGTAAGGTAACGATCTTTATCGATGTCATAAAGAATAGTTATTCGTTATAACACGATCAAATTTAATAATTCTGTAATTTTTATTGTAAATTTACGCCTTCGACAATTCATTACGTTAATGACTTTTATAAATTTTATATTTTTTACCAGCTAAAACTAAATTTACATCTCTCTGATACTAATTTTTGGCTTAGAACTATGTTAAACTTATATTAAATGCCTATTTATGATAAAAATAATTAGGTTATAACATCCAAACATCAAGTTGATCAGTGATCATAAATGTTCACCTATCATTGACATATATATATTCCCATTTGTCAAAATTACAGATTTCTTGGAATTTTTTTGTAAGATTTTGTATTTTTAGTAACCGCCATAATATTTTATAGATATTTATAAACTTGCTTAACTTAATTAATTCTAACCATATACTGTTCTCCAATAATTATTTATTGAATACATAAATCTAATATGTTTTTATGCTCTGTTTTAATTTCTGATATAAAATTATGTTAAAGTATCGTTATAGTTTAATTATTAATTTAATTATCTATGTTCTTTTATTTATTAACGTCTACGGTTCAAATTGAATATACGATAGAATTCCGTTTATTTGAACATCGCGAAACAACTAATGCATATAATCTGAAATTTATATAATAAGAGTTTACAGATTTCCTTTATACTTACGATTTCTTGCCTACATAATGAGAGCCCACGTTTAGATCAATGAATTTAATCACCAGAACTTTATTTACTCGGAAACTTTCTAAAATTTTGTTTAAACAAGCAATGCACGTTCAGATAGACTAATTACATTCGATGTGATGGTATAAATTATAGATGGCGTAATAAAATTTCTGAGTGGTATTACAGAACATGTGCCGAGGTACCGCATAAGGTGCCAGGTTTTTATCACTTCGACAATTGAGTTGGATATAATTCCAATGTTCGCCGCAGCAAATCACAGAGGGCGCAAGGAACACATTGACTTTTGCAAAACTGATATTTTAGAATATGAGACACAAAGTTTCATATATATATAATATCAGGTCTATCCTGCATTTATTTAATGATTACATTTAAACAACAGATCTAATATTTTTATAAATTGCTATTTTCCATTATAGGAATCTTCTTTACGGACTGTCACCCACTATTACCGACAGGTCTAGTAAATCTACACTTATCAACAACAGATAAAAGCATCAAGAAAAGAACAGTATCCCTATGAATTACAGCAAAATGAAAAATATATATAAATCAATCAATTTTAAACTCACAAACTCCACATTTTTAAATAACAGTATCGTTTAAGAAACAGCGGATAACAATAAATAAATACACTATTCGAAGCAATCCAAAAAATTCCATTGAAATATCAAGAACGTCTTCCGCCCAGCTTATAAAAAACAAAATCGTTAAGCTCAATAAACTTTGTATCAAAGCAAAACAATACGAGCAAGCAAAGGGACAAAGTTAGAAGCATCGGTGTTTAAAAATTAAAACAAAGATACAACGTCGATGGAAACGCAAGAGCACGAGCGTGACGCGATCGCGAACAACAAAAAAAGAGGGAAGAAAAGCTAAAAAGAGCGGATCGAAACTCGCGACATCGTTCGCGCATTAATTGTAATACCACAATCGCGTCAATTTACGACATAACGAGTCGGCTACGTTTCACAAATTGCACGAATTAAAGGGTGCGCATGATGGAGTCGCCTGTTCGAAAGTCGAATGCCGCGTATTTTATTTTTCCTCTTTTCCGTTTCGAACGGGCCAGACCACCGTGTCAGTGTGCCGACGTGCTTAATTGGCTCGTTATATTAATTGAATTTCATTATACGCCCGGCAGACAATCACTCGGCGTTGGTCCGACTAACGTCGGATTAAACGAACGCTCGCGCCAACTCGTTCGCGTATGCACGCACGCACGCACGCACGCACGCACGAACGGACGCCGAAAACGTTTCACGGCCGTTTGTCGACGCGACGATTCAAAAAACGCAGATAATTCAACCGGTATAAAACGGCGCAGATTGCTCTGAAAATATTTTGCCGACCGAAACAACGTTTCGCCTGCGGGATTTCACGTCGAGATTCAGCCGCTAATTAAAAACGATTTCGAACACCATGACGAGGATACGGATCGCCGATGGTGCAATCGTTTCGATTTGCTCGTTGTCGCTGACACTCTCGCTCTTTTCTGTTGGTATATATATATATATTTTGTTTCATTTTTATTAACGTAAGATGACGTTATGAAGTATACGCGATCAATGATAAAATTTCTCATACCTGATGTTAGAATGTGGCTTTGTGTCTCGTGAACTTTTAAACAGCGTTATGCGAATTAAACATTCACGCGTGTAATGCGTATCCTGACGAGCTGTCGTCCTAAAAAAGAAAAAATCCCAGGACCAAAATGCGTAAATGCACTCGTGAAGATCTATAGATATATATATATACATATATTAGGTCGTCCGAAAAGTTTCTTTCGTTTCATAAGGAAATAATGGATGCACGACATTTGTCGTTTTGTATTATTTTATCGACTTACGTACTATCCATTTTCTTCTATCAAGATAAAGATCACAACGTTCGACAGGTTAGGTTTCACGTTTGTATAAAGATGCATTGTTGTAAAAGACGTGTCCGTAAAAGAAAGACACTTTTCGCAAAACCTAATACGTACGAGGGAATGATACGAATGCGCGTAGAAGCGAACGATGTACGTATGCGTGCTTGATGTATATCATTCCGCGGAAATGAAGAAACAAAGGAAGATGCGAAAATGAAAAACGAATCCGAGATTGGCGACGATTGGCGAAAAGAAACGAAGGCAGTAACATCGCGCGGAGAATATTCGCTCTTGCATTTTCCCACTCTTCAAAAAATTCCGTCCCTTTTTGTCGTAAAATTACTTATACTTTCGTATCTGTGTCTTAGTGCGCCAAAATTATTCGTAGAATATTCTTGTTACGGTGCTTTACATTTAAACAGCACATGCAGACTATTTTCATTGCTTCTGACGCATTGTATTCGTCAAACTGACGTCCGATTCAGAATGCGCATGCATTGTAACAATGACCTTACAACAAACTTCCGTATTATACGATTCTAGCGAAAATTCTCCGATATTCTGTTTGACAACGCGTCGAAGTGTGAACCGTATTTTTCCCGGGCTCGAATGCCAAACTATGGTGGAATCGCAGGGGGCTAGGGAGGAACGTGAACGCGCGTGAACTGCGAAAACCGCGGCGCGCCGGCGTTCTCTCTCAATGCAACGTGCCACCTTCGAGCGTTTTCTCGAAATTGATTTATGCCCCTGACAGCCGACGCGGCCATTGTGCGCGGCCGGCCTGTGTCGTTGTCCATTCAAACAAATTGACCACCGGCGGACCGGCCGCGCGCATTGTCGCTCCATTGAACAATCCGCGGGGCGAAAAGGGAGAAAAATGGCGATGCGCCTCGGCCAGATGCGGGAAAAAGTCAGCCTGGGCAAAGGTCGCCCCGTGGGTCCGTTGCCAGATTGTCTCTGTCTTATGATGGATCTTTTCGTTGGAACAGCTCGTAAATCTTGGATACCGGGTCAACTTTCGCCTCCCTATAGATAACTTACGATCACTTTTGCTTAGGGATGATTCCACATTATTTTTGCCACGTATCTGAATTTACATATTCTGAACGTTGTGACCGGGCGTTCGTGTGATCATGGAAACAACAATAGGATGAAATTCGTTGGGACGGTAGAGTTTATTGGATTTTGAAACTTCTGAGGGATCGTTCATTTTTTATTCCTCGTTATTGCTTTCTACTGTACGATTTACAGCCACTGGCAATGGCACTTGGTACGTTTACGTTGTGTTAGGCGATTCGCACGATCGTAGAAATATTTGTAAATCAAATTTGTTAAAATGATAGAAATTGTCGAATTCTGATACATCCGAGAGATCTGTCGAGTTCGTACGTTATAAGATTCTGTTAGACGCGGACGTTGTGGTACATAAAATTCCATAGAACGATAGTAGTTTATTCTTCTATTAATATTATATATGACTTTCGTACTTCGTTACTCGCGCCTTATTTTTACAGTAATAACAAAAGAGTCACACAAAAGCAAGCAAAAGGTACCATTTGAAATAAAAAAGGCTGCTCATTCTCGGACACACTAACAAGAATGCAGGGGCTTTCGTTCGATTTCGAGCGACGAACCGCAGGAATCGCGTCCAATTCTCGCTCTTAATTAGCGGAACGTTATTAAAACCGACATGACGCGGCAGCACGTGTTTTTTTTCCCCCCAGTGTCGACGTCGGTTGTCCACCATTCTGTTCCAAACGAGCGGCCCTGGAACGGTAGTTTTTGTGTCTCGGTTGTGAGGAACGCGATTCCAGGGGCCAGTTCGAGCCAGGTCTGCGATTGGACGGCGCAGCTGACGGAAACAAAAAGAAAACTGGCCGATGCCGACCGCCCAGCGTGGCCAAACGACGTGCGCCAAAGTGATTCTCCTTGCACGTGGCCGCTGGTCGCCATATTGGTCTCTTATAGCATAATCTCCGACTGATTAAAAGAAACGCTTACTTGCTTGTTAGTGTCAGTTCATTCGACCATGAAACCGCTGCATGGCGTAATTCTTATTTTTCTTTCCACATTCGCTAAATGTATAAAAATAGACTCATTATTGCGTAACTACATCGTCGGTCGTAAGTATTGGGACATCTGGTTACATTAAGTGTAACCGTGTCATGGACATTTTAACTCTTTCACGCTTGATGTCGATTGTTTGGAATTGCCATATCGTAGGTATACTTCGTTCAGTTACGAATCGAGCGTACGAAACAATAAATGCACTTATTTTCGGTAAAAATGATCACAAATTTTAGCGTATTATGTCCTCTTTACAGGAACATCCGAAAAAATGTTTTCTAATAAAGAAATAGAAATTTAAATTAATTTTGGCATTTTTATTTGATTATTACGTTATTTGAAATTGGCGAAAGAAGAAACGTGGGAGCATCTGAATGTCATTCTTATGCTGTATTTTCTGTATCGAATAATTCGAGTCTATGATCAGAACAACGACGAAAACTTGCGATATTTTCTTCTTACTTCTCCTATTTCCTCTGTCCGAAATTTTCTATCTTTCTGCCTTCTCAACTCGACGAATCCAATATATATATATATATTCCTCCTTCTTCGATCTTTTCGCGTTACACTTCCCGCACGTTTCCTCTCCTTCTGTCCCTTACATTCTTCGTTCCTTTCCATACCCAGTTTTCCACTCCACTCCCATTCCTCCCGTTCACTCCGCCTCTGGTTCTTCCAGCTTCGAATCGGTCCGGCTCTCTCTACCACCGGTTCGTCGGTGACTTCCTCCCTTTCGTCGACGGAGGCCGGCGTCTTTTTCTTTCCCGGGGCTGCTTCAAGAGAACTCGACAAAAGAACATCGCGGCCAGAGTCAAGATGGCGGGATAGGAGAGAGGGACAGATCTCTGATGGCATAGCGGCGGAGAAACGGCACCTCATGCCCGACTGTCTTTCTTCTCTGTCCCTCTTCCTAGTAACCTTCACCTCCTCCAAGCCGGGCAGCATTGTTGCCACGAGCAGCAGAGACAAAATGAACCCGATTGTTAGTCCGGGAGGCATCATAATGAACGCCCATTCACCGGGAGACACCAAATGAGCTCCTGCGTCTTGTCCCGCGGCTTTGTCCACGATACTTTTAATTCTCTGCTCCCCCTTTGTCTTCCTCCAGAGAAGGCTTCTGGGCTCGACCTGCTATATTCTTTCTTTCTTTCCTTCGTCCTTCGCATCCCTGTTAATGCATCCCTCTCTCCGTGTCTCCGCCAACCTTTCTTCGTCCCTTTTCGTTTATACCATTTTTGATCTTTCTTCGTTCTCTTCCTTTCCTCTTCTCTTTCTCGTCTCGTCTAGTTCTGCTTTCGGATTCCGTACAGATTGACGGATTCACATGTCGTCGTTATTCTTCCCTTTCTTCCTTTGTTATTGATCGTGGGCTTAGAACGACGAGTTTATTCGCTCGCTTTTGTCGGTTCGGTTTTGTTAATGCCACGCTCTTTCGCTTCCACTTGTTTCGCGAACTGCTTGAAATTTTGAGAAGGTTTCGATGTTGATAGTGGCAAGCCGTTATTCGTGCCTTCTGCTGGAAACGGTTGGGTAATTCTTCGCTGGTTTGTAGAATTTAGAACTTTGCTTCGAACGAGTTTGATCGGTACACTAGGAAATGCGAATTTTGCGGAAATCTTCCTAGTATCCATACGTTTGTAGACAATTGTTCCTGAGAATTAGAAACTTTCGAGTTGAATTTTGCGCTTCTTTAAACGCAGCTCCTGCACGTTTCCGATTTCCAATTGGCAAGCTCGCTCAAAGAACGACACATCCACTGGAACGGATAACAAAATGATGACAAAGAATACGCACAAGAGTATATGCAAGACAGAGCACGATTACTAATCCTTTGCTTGTAACTCGAACATTGTGGATATCGTTGTTTGTACAGCCGCCTGCTGGCTGCCGCGAGAGTCGACAAGGAGGCGAGAGAAAGTGCAAGAGAGACGAGAAACCTTCGCGATCGATGCATTTATGCATGACGCGCGCGCGGATCGAGCAATAATATTTTCATTCTCCTTTCGCCTTTCCCGGGCACACACTCGTGTGCCAAGAAGCAAGCCGGGGAACCAGGCGACAAACGCGGCCACAATGGCGGCGTGTACAAATAGAAAGTAAACCCGACGGGGATGATGGGGTACGGTGTTTTTTAGTTGAAGATTCCACGTGAGATTCGGGGATCGGACGGCGGTTTGCTGAGATTTGCTTGAGGTGTTATAGAGATTGGCATTAGGTTGGGGAAGATATAAGAGAAGCTGTTTCTATTTGATGTTAGAAAGCTAACTGTATACAGTGGCTGATGAGTGTATTCGAATATTTACTGTAGAAATTTCTTATGAATATAGTATATAAAATTTTCTGAAGTCTCATTAGTGCTGCAAATGAGACACGATTATTGAATGGGGTTAGATTTCATCTAAAATCAGTCTGAAAGTGCACGAGTTGTTACGTGTGTATATCTAACTGGTAAAAATAATCTCGATAAATATTTTGTCTTATTAATATTGTAAATATGATTGCCTAGACACTCGGGTAATCTCTGCGAAGTGTATGAAATAAATATCTCGTAATATCTTCTATGTACATTTTCAAATTGGTCTCGAATTTTATCAATACAGTCACGAACATACACATTTGAGATACATTGAACGAGAATAAACATAGAGAAAATAAAACGAAAGGTACTCTTAATGCAATCGAATAATATTTTACGTGATATTTTAAATATAATCTCTATATTCGTAAATTCTCAGATTCTGCTTCCGAGATACTTGAATTTCTACAATTTCATTGGGTTTAATAATCTTAACGTTAAATAACGTAAATATTTGCGACCATGTTCGTTTAATATCAAATTAGAGGCAGGCGCAGGTAAATACCAACACCCTGACGTACTTTATTTTCCACAATCCCCAAATTGTACCCTGCCTCCAAAGGAAAAAAGAAGTAAAGAAAGGAACGAACCTTCCCTTCATTGCAACGTGCATCTTTTTTGTCATCAGCCCTTCCGTGTTGCGCCATGAACTTGATGGACGTGAAGAGGAGGGGAAAAAAGTGTCATGAATCCGAAAGTTTCGACGATGCCACCGGTAAAAAGGAACTTTTCCCTGTGGCTACGCTTAGAACGACGCGTACCGTGCCTAATCGCATAAAATCGAATCGAAAGTCGATCGATACCGGTTCAATGCGGTCCCGAATCACCGTGAATTACCTTCTCCCTCTATCTTTCATCCGTGGTCCTCAACAAATGATAAAAGACGCGTCTACGGAGAGGAGGGAGACACTGGGTTCTCAACAAATTGACATTGTTCCCACCAATGGCTAATAAATTGTTTTTCACGGTGTGTTCTTTATTCAACGTGTACAAAGGTATTTCGAACCTTTCATGGCTCATCGGTTTCCCTGTTGCATCGCCGTCTCTTAGGGTTTCCTTTTGGTAAAAATGGTATCTGTGCTTCAGAGTTTTTTTTAGAATTCCATTTGAAGATATTTGTAACTTCGTATTCGACAGAAAATGCCATGTTCCAAGTTATTACGAGCGAACGAAGCTTTTAAATTTGAAAATATTACTTTCAGTCTCGTATAACGCTGCCTGGATTGTCAAATATCCGACGAATCCTACACAATGTTTATACATACATATATATTTATTCGTATTTTAAGTTTATCATAAATTTTACTTAATGCTAACAATATTTCAAAAAATTTCCTATAACACACATAACATATGTGTAAAGGGTATCTAT
Source organism: Bombus confusus (assembly GCA_014737475.1). Lineage (NCBI taxonomy): Eukaryota > Metazoa > Arthropoda > Insecta > Hymenoptera > Apidae > Bombus > Bombus confusus. The sequence continues at coordinate 92,754 of JACXIV010000152.1, forward strand.
AAGTGTTTGGACATACGTGGCCTGGGCATATGTAGTTACCGTTTCTAGAAGAATAAAGCAAAGAAAACGCGTAAGTAAGGTACAATTGCAGTGTAATTTTGTCGCGTAACGCGGTCGACACACCTCGTCGTTGTTCTTTCCGCGTTGGAATTCTCTGATAATGGCTGGCGACGCTCGAATCCACTGTGAAGAGTTAATTGGTGGAATGACGAGGCGTTCACGCGCTCGGAAAGCCAGGATTTACTTTCTGAGTGTCAGGGCTTCGAGCAGACAGCGATTGGATTTTGCACGCGGATTGCGTCGCGTTGACGGTTGAAATGATTGTACGCTGTGTTGTTAGCGAGGATTTCGATGGAGTCGAGTCGAACGAGTAGTACATATGTGCTGTATGTGCTTAATGCAATCGTGAGGAAGTTTTAAGAATTGTCAAGGCGTGTAAGAAACGTGTGCAGTGTCATTGGAAATCAATCGAAAGTACTTATTGTTAGAATGTGTGACTGTTGGTAAAAAGGACTTTGAATGTTCGCTTTGAGTGTTTGACGAGATCGGATAAATCTACCAATTCTGTGACGTATGTTAATCTTTGGATTTAAAATGTTAATGGCTGAAGCTGCGAAAGTTCGTATTTGTATTTAGGAATTGATTTCTTAACAGACTGACTTTCTCCATACTTAGGCAGAACAGCTATTCAAAGTGACGCTATCTTAGTAAATTATCTTAATAAAAATAGCTGCATAAAAATCTATGTTTTCGCAAGAAATCACCAAACGTATATGCGTAAAATTTTAAATCCCTCAGTTTACAATTTTACAATGATTTTTTATCCCAAAAATCGACAGAGGGCAGTAGAGAAACGACTATTCGTGTCATTTCGATTTCGTGTCAATCGTCGAGTCTCGTCGATTTTCTTCTATTCTTGTCTCTTACGTGAAAGACGAAAGCAAAGATTGGATGAAGGAACGAAAAGAGTTCTGTCTCCCCGGGTGAAAATGTGTAGTCACGTTGTTATATTGGCTGGTAGCTCGCGTTGGCTCGCGTCGTAGGCCGCGTCGCACAGCTTCTATAGCGTGATTAATTCTATTTACCTGCGGCCGGTGCACCGGCGGATACGCCCGTGGTATAATTTATCAGTTTGTCGGGCCTCATTGTCGCCCGTACGGCTCGTTGCTAATAGTCGACCATTCAGGAATCGAGAGAAGCCATCTATTCTTATTACGGCCGCCGTTGTCCAAAGGCCTCCAAGACACCGGCGTGCCCCCTCTACCCAGCTTCTTTTCTCGTTCTGACTGTCTGTGAGACTGTCTTCTCTCGATCTTGCTTGAATAAAAAAAAAAAGAAAAAAAATGAATATTAAAGATAATAAGATTGAAGAATTTGAACATTTATCGAGCTGCGTGTCGATAAAAAGATTCATATAATTCAGAGTCCTTCTAAATGATCGTAGGCTGGAATTGTTTTGCGTTAAATTATTATAAGAATATTAGGGGTGATCGAAGAAGGAGGTTGAAATTGTTTCCGATAATATTTCCGATATTAATTGAGTTATGTGCTGATAAAGGTATTAATGCAGTTAAAACAGAAAGAATCCTTTGAAAAGAAGAACGGCGCGAGCTTTAATCCTATAAGTAAAATGTATTTCCACCGGAAATAGGAAGCGATCGGGCGCAGCTTCACGAAGGGGATGTTTCGACTCCTATTCCCGGCACTTACCCCATAAACAGAAGCCTATAATCGATTAGGACGCGCGCGTATGACCATGGGAAGATTTAGTGGCTGAAACAGATGGGGAGTTTCGGACGATGTCACCCCTTGTCTCCGGTAGTCATTAGCTCGAACCATTGTTAATACCTGGCTAGACGCGAGGGGGGTCGATGGGTATCGATACAAATCGATACTCACGGTTGATCGACTCCTGGCTCGGTTTTAGGGGATATTTATCCGTTCTGTTCACACTTGATACAATATATACTATCATGGAATATTTTCCTCTCATTTATCATTCGAATATTCGTAAAGAGCTTTTTACCTACGAAAATTAATCTAACATTCGATGAAAGATTTTAACGCTTTTCTTTCCACGTCATGAAAATTCTAATAGATGCCAAAGTTAAGAACAAACATACGTAAAATCAAAAATTTTGTACAAGTAACATATATATATATACATATATATACATGCACGTATGTACTGTACAAGTACATAGATATTGATCACAATGAATTTAAGCTGATATAGAATTAAAATGAAAAGTCACACATATTAACAATAGTTCTTTTTAATAAATATTCTCCTTACAATTAAGACACTTTATAGTAATAAAGAAATACTATCGAGTAGAAAATAACATAGAAGATACAGTAGGGTTAAACTCCCATTATAACATGTAACCTCCTTATAATGTTTTAACGTACTAATTAAATCATCAAGAAATAACCATCAAGTTCCAAATAGTTTCTTAATTTACGACCAGTCTCCAATTCTCAAATTTATCAAAAAAAAAATCTAATCCATCAAAGTTCCCAATAAAATCGAGGGAGCTATTCACGTGGTACGGATAAAGGATAAGGGATTCTAATTCACATCGGTGGAGAAAACCGAATGGCGAAACCTTAGCAGTAACTTTCAATTACTCTATTGCCCTGTTCACCGTTCCACCATGAATTCTGCTGGTGACGAGCGCGCACGTTCGCGTGCGAACAAAGAAAAAAACAAAATACGCGTATACATATCCATATATACTATACGGCAATAGGAAAGCAGCTCTTTCCTTTTTTCTTCTCTTTTTCATTTTTTGTTTTCGCATCACATTCGTCGCTTGGCGCGCGCGCGAACTCGCTACTTTGCCATTATCATCCGCAGCCTCGTTTCACATATGCGCCCGGCCAGAATGCGCATTGAATCCTCAGCTCCGGTAGAAAAGGCCTCATTCAACCGTTCCCGCGATTTTTCCGCTGTCCTCCGCAGGGAATTCCTCCGAGGTCAGAGGCCATCCAATCGTGAACCGAAACCGGTGTCGTCGCGTATAATCACGCGGCGGAATCCCAGGCGAATTAATTGCGAAGTTTCGGCGACGGGAAGAAAAGCGAACCGCGAACAAAAAAGAAACGGGGAAAACGAACGTCAACGCCGATCTTGGATTCTGATACCAGGAATACCGACTATTTGAGAGTAGTAGTATTTGAAAGTGGAGCTTCGATGCTCTTCAGTCCTTAGTAGTTAAACTATCTTAGCATTTTTTCATTTTTCAAGATGTATCGAAATATTTGATGTTCCTCGTGCTTTTGATTTTTAAAGGGAAATTATATATGAACCGCGAATGTTTATTCAGATCGATATTTTTATGACGATATACGATTATCATATACAGCACACGATTCAAGTTGATGGTAATAATATGATCAATTCCCTCGGACAGAAATAATCCTGCTCGATGAAATGTCTTGTCAACGATTCGATAGAGTACAATGATTCTATTAATGAGAAGCAGAAACAAGCATTTACTTATTGAAGAATCTATTCGCGTGATATTTATCAAATACTACATCCTCTTCGCATGCAACATATTCAAACGCACAACCCTTCAACCAAGTCAAAATCCTTCTAATCAAATACTATACACATCGACTTGCTCACACCGCAGAAAGTACTATACAAAGCAACGCACAATCAGCATACATTTTCCTAAAAACATGAGAAAGGCCAATTCAATCTATCGATTTAACCAATGGCAATAGTCGAACAAATGCTTCGCTGGTTCTTCCATGCCACCCTCTCTATCCTGGCATTCTTTCTCACGGATTTCTGATTGGAAGCAACGAAGCGTGTCGCGGGAGACACGAGAATATGATTTAAGACGCGACTCGTTCGAGCGAATAGAAAAGCAGCGGCGAAGGACGAGCAGGATGACCGTGCAGAAGCGATCGCGACGAGAGGATGAAGAGACGATGACGAGAGGGAAAGCCGGCTTAATGAAGAATTCGGCGCACTCCTGGCAGGCCAGGTGCTGATCAAAGAATCACTGAATCGATTTATCCCTGAATCGATCTAATCATCGGGGTCGGCTTGCCTCCGCTAGGGCTGAAACCTGATTAACATGGCTAAGCATAATGCCCGCTTATTGCCGCTGGTAATTACGTATTGCGACAGCTTCCCGATTGTTGTACTATTTCTTGAATATACCTCCTTCGTGGACGACCAGCTGTGATCTTGGATTTTCAGAACAAATTTTTTGAATTTGTATTTTAAATTTGTAAAATTGCGTAGTTCAGATTCGCTGTTAAAACTTATAATTAGTATAATAACACATGGACTACGATGTATTCTGGGTTTTAAAACTTACTATAATATACATGAGTATTAAGCGATAGGTAAAAAAGTACGCACAATATCCACATAAGCTATCCTTTTTTTACAGTTTTGCTATTTTAGTTCATCATAGATGAGTTTAAGCCTTTATGTTCAACTATTTTATTTGATTCTTTGCCAAATTATTTTCTTGGAATTATTTTAACCAAATTATTCTAATCTTTTTAAATTATGTTTTTACAAAGCATCTATTGTTCTAACGCATTCTAATAGATGCCCTATTTTGACTACAGTTACTTGATAATAATGTACAGAGGGAAGAAGAAATTAAAGAATCAATGTACAATTCAAAGAACGACAGGAAGTCAAGCACGATTATTATTCCCCAACAACCAACAACCGATTCGATCGACTGCCACGGATAAACTTATTCGTTCCACGGATAATCGGGCTTTTATACGCGGCATCCTTGATCTGCATAAAATCATCGTACGCGAGCCGTACGCATTGTCCATGAAAAATTACCGAAACACGCGACACAGCCCCATTCTTCTGTCCTGGAACCGCTATATCCGCGTACTTATAACGGAACCCATCCCCCAATCCACCGCCCACATTTTTTCCATCTTTTTCTGCGCTTGTTCCCGTCTTCCACTCCTTCTGTGTTCCTCTTTCTCTCTTCACCATCCCCATCTTCCCCATCTCCTTTCCTCCTCTCTCTTGCCAATCTTTCCCTTCCTCTCAGCGCAGTAATTTATCACCGCTCATAACAAGAAGCCGCAAGTTTGTACATATTTCAGTCTCGCATCCACCTCCACCTCCTCTGTCAACCCCCCTCGTTCTCCTTCCTGTTCTCCTTCCACAGTCACCCTTTTCTCTCCTTTCGTATTCCGGACAAAGAAAACGTCAGCCAGGGGGACAAAGACACGAGAAAGGAGTGGGAGAGTCAGGGGAAAAAGGGGGAGGCAGTGGAAATCTGGGACGAGGGATGTGGCAGAGGGTGGCGGAGTAAAGACGTTATTATTTATACGCGGCATTATATATCAGCCAGAGAGTCGCTGGAATATTGTTCAAGACGTCCCGCGCATACATTACTAGCGGGGAAGGGTGAAAGGCCCCTTCGAGCTTTTATTGCCGCGACCACTTATTTGTTAACATAATATACACATTACGGGGCGGTGGCAGCACGCGCCACCCCGACTTTCGACTGTTCGAGACTCGACTGCTCGAGAATACGCGCGTGGATCGTGCCGTTACGAAGACGGGGTGGGTGCTGCTGGCTTTTAGACACGGTGGACGATTTTTCGCGAATTCGTGTCCTCATCCTACCCAACCCCTCACGAGGAGGGCGAGCTTCTTGGCCAACGTGAGCAGCGGTGAACAGCCACTTACGGGGGTTACAACCCCCGGGCTTCCCGTGTATTGTGCTCTGATCGTTCGTGTGTTTCTAATGGGGACCACGGCAAAGGAGGATTTTATTTCTCTGTTCCCTTTAATTGTACCTGAGAGGCGTTCGAGGGCTCCAGTTAACCCTTATGGTACTCTTTCTTACCGAGTTTCGTTGGTCTTTCTGGCGTGTGACTCTAACGGCTTGGTATCTCCGGAATATTGGGTTGGCCGAGAAGTTTATTACGTTTATGATCTTATTTGATTATATTTTATATGTTACATATTTAATGGAGCTTGGAGAAAGTGACTTATCAGTTAAACAGAAAAATCTCGTTAAATAATATTGATCAGTAGGAAAAATGTATATGAATAAAACATAATATTTAGGAAGTTCAACGATAGAAATGGATTTAGTTTTGTATCTTTGTGGCAAGTAAATGTTTCAAATAAATAGTAGTGGAGGATGAAACTGAGTATTATTTAGAGAGTTGATGTTATAAATGCTTCAACTGTAGGTTTGAGAACCGTTTCACGAGCATAATGGAACAGGTGTATTATTGGCGATTTATTAGTACTGCGACACGTCTTAGTTGGTAATAGAGGGAGGATGATCAGCTGAGCTGAGTTTATAGCGTAAGTTATAGTCGGTGGCTTAGGTAATACGACTTAAGATGATAATTCAACGTATATGAGTGTCCTGTGTTATTGCCTCCAGCGAATAAAACCTACTAATCTTGGATAATGGATCCTGACACCTATAAAAAACTTCATTCTTTGAAGACCAGCGTTACATACCTGGAATCTTCTACTTATATCCTTCTCGTTAAGAATTACAATCGAGCTATACAATAGTCATTAACTATCACAATTAATTGACAAACTTCCATCTGTAATTCTTCAAAATTTAGCCCTACGTAGATCGGGGCTCGATAATAGAATGGTATCGTAGTGTCTGTGAGATCAACTATCTCGAATTTAAATGGAAAAATGATGAAAATTATTATTACATCTACTCATTTATATTATTGACAGAAGCTTTATATACATTTTTCGTACTAATTTTTGAGGTGTAAATAGAGTGATTATTTAAAATATAGAGGTACAATACGTACGCTCACCACTGAACAATTAGATTTACAGGTATGTATGTATGTTCATCGTACAGAAAGAAGTATTTTATACAGCCATCGATCCACACAGTTTCATAGTATTTTCAATTTTTACAATTCACGAGAAAATATTTCCAACGTATACAATGATATTTAATTTCCCACTACTATATTTCTATTGTAAACACTTATTTTTCACAAAGATACCGAGCCGAATGAATGTTCATTTATTTTTCAACTAACATCACAAGTATGAAAATGTTGGTCTTTATTAAGGAAAAATGATCAAAGAGGGAAGGTAAAAGCTGAAAGGGACAAACTGCACGTTACAATATGGTTAATTTCTATTTGTAAAGGGACACCTCTTCTTAACCTCAGTTTTTTCCCTTTCGCGTAGGGTATCGCTGATGCGAACAGCCTGAAAGGCTGACTCTCGATTAGCAGCCGTGCACCAAACACTGACCCGAGCACGCGAGTGGACCCTTTTGAAAAGTGGAACGGTACTGTACACGGTTATCCCCGGAATGTAGGCGCTCTCGAGATTCCAGGCTGAAAGGCAAAGCCGCGGGTAAGCCGCTTTGTAGCTTTAACCGTGGCCGCTTAAGAGGGTGGAAGTATATTATGGGTAATATTACGGATGAATGCTGGCCAGTGCGAGAAACAGCCACTTCGGGCGATAATCTCGTTACATGTTCAGTATCGGTTCGTCTGTGAGTTTTTCATTCGACGATATTTATGATAAGTGATAAAGTAGGATATATATATATACACACACACACAAATTATTTAACGATATAGTACATAATGAATTCACTATTGGTTTATTCACAAATGAAGATTCGTTCGGAATTCTTGGTTCACAAATATTTTAGTAGCGCTTTCGTGTCCATCATGAAAATAAAATATTTCTATTGAGTAGTTAGCCTGAGACTTTTCCACGGTACTGTACGCACTGTATATACACATAAATTTACGATATAGCTAGTTGCGATAATAACTTGATATATAGTAGCGTCGATCTAGATAATAAGCCAGTCCGCGAGAAAAACAGGTAAGTGAGAGTTGAGTGAGGCAATTTGTCAAAAGAAAAAGGCATGTAATTTATGGCTACTAAGCTGATAACTGCGTTTGCGTGCGATAGAACGAGAAAGAGGAAAGGGTTGATTAAAGGAAACGAATGAAAGGTTTGCATTGTAATTTTATAAGAGCGGAAAGAGAATCGTAAAAGTCGAATGAAACGTATTGCAAAAGTAAGGGTAAAGAAGATCAAATGTATGGAAAGGTTGGTATTAAACGAATCGATGAATTATTTGATAAAAGTGAAGAAACGAATAAGTCAAGGTATAAAAAAGGAGGGAAGATGAAGAAAGAAAAAGGGGAAGAAGAGGAATGGAGGGAGAGCTTGAGACTGCGGTTGGTCTGATGGCTGATTACGAGGACGTAAACGCGGCCATAAGTGAATCGTGGATGTGATTACCCGAGAAATATTGTTAGGAGGGTGACAAAAGGCAAAGGGTAATGCGTGAGGTAAGGGTGGGTGATAGCAGGGGGCGCTGTGATTGGTGCGATTGTTCCTAAGAATCGTGGCAGGCTTAAAGCGATCGGGAGGAATGCCGGGAACAGAGTTTCTGGAAATTATTACGGACTTAATGAGGATTTACAACGTGACTGTCGTTCATTTCCTCTAATTCTAATTAACGAGCATTTACGCGAAAACGGGGACACTGATGAGCCTTAGCGGACAAGTTTACAGGCTGAATATTTCAAAATTTGCCACTGCATCCACTTATCATTGAATTCTCCAGTTATCGAGTATAGTTTATTATACGTGATTCACTTAATGATGAGAATCGACCCCTTAATTAAGTTTATTCCTGTTTATTATTCCGTGATCCGATAGAAATATGAAAATACACGTGTTTCGTGCAGGAAGTACGTTGTAATAAAGCGTTATAGTGGTTTTCAATAAACAAAAGAATAAAGTAGAAAGTTCAAACGAAAAATGAAAACTTATTTTATTAATGTAATTATTATAGACTTATTTGAAGTCTGTCAGCTAGCTGACGATCCTATCGAAAAGATTAGGAAATATCTCAAGAAAATACTAAAATAATAAGTTAAATGAAGCTATTAAAATATTTGGCTTTTCGTATTTTCCTTATAAAACCTGATACGATCCCCATCAAGAAATCATTAACAGCTCAGCGCCCCATCGACGTCTCGATTTATCGTCGCGCTCCTCAAACCACGTCAAAACGAATATGCGTATTTCCATTTAGATGTTTCTTCGTGGGAAGTACTGGAATCGAGTCTCATATTCTTAAATCACGATCCGCGAGCGGTTCGACGTCAACCGCCCCAAAGATCTTCCCCAATCTAGGCGTCTTCGAAGGGGATACAATGGCCACCTCGTATGACGGCAAGGGGATGACACTTTAAATTTAATTTGAACGTGGTATTGTGACCAACACCGACACCATCTTCTTGCTTCTTGGTCCCTTGGCGAAATGCACCAGTCTTGAATCCCTTCTCACCCTTTGTCGTTGCCATAATGCACCGGTTTGCACTCCCCGTTACCCCTCGGCGCCCCTGTTCTTCTTTTTCACCTCTGGCTCTGACTCGCGGAGACCGAATCTACGCTTCTGTTTACCTTTGAAGCAAAGTAGAAGAGGAAAAGCATCGGTGTCGCGAGGCGACGCGATTCTGTTACATAAATATTGGCTCGATTTCGGAGTATACACCTTTTACCGGCCTCCTTTTCGAGCGAACGGACCCGGGGATTTTCCAGCAGCCACGTAGGAACCGTTAAGAGCTGTTTAATGTCGACGCGGTAATTCGAAATCGACGAGAGACGCCATCAGAGACCGATCTGCAGATTGATTTTTATTTTAACGCGACAAGGGTGACTCCCGAGAGGCTGCTGACAGAGATTGGAAAAGAGAATTTGAGGATCGATTGAAGCAAATGTTGACTGTAGGCGTGGAAATTAGGATTTTTGGGCGTTGGTGTTCCTTGTAAGAAGAATGCAAAGCTCTTCAAGCTACACAGCATTTAAAAATTTTTTTTGTAAATTTTTGTAACATCTATATCCTATAAATTTTATAATATACTCTTCCGAATCATAGAAAAATAATGTAACGATTCCATTATCAATAAATTGAACATTATTCCTCATAAGAAGAACGGAAGTGGAAATTCTGCAGGCAGATGCTTCATACCTATATGTATGTACCTATTCACAACTATACAGAACACGCGTGCGAGACGCTTTAATGCGACGCAATAATATGGTAATAAAGCGTGCATACGATTCTCGTTAGATTCTCGAACCCCTTTTCCGTTTGGCCTATAAATCGGCCGTGACGCTCGGGGCGGTTCCACCAGCAATGATCGAACCGGATCGAACGACCCGTAGACCTCAGTGACTTTCTTTTCTCTTTTAGGGGAGGTATCATAGTGTAGACAATCGTGGGTTATAAATTCACATCGTAAAGATGTCCGTAGTCTTGTAGGAAACGGGGTGAAAATGGGCCAAGCGGTCGCGGATGAGACAGTCGGTGCAACGACACGTTCGATTCATTGTCTGTGCGCGATTTACGAGTTCTCTTTCTTTTTCTTGTTCTTTTATGCGCTTCCGATCATGCCCTCCTGATGTGGAATCGACATTCGCGACGTTGAGGTCTCTATTCGCCTCTGTCATAAATATGGGGCCGCTTTGTGGTGCAACGAGGGGCCAGGTTCTATGACACTGCAAAGGGAAATAAACTTTTCTATGCTGCGGGAGAAAGGAAGAATTTTGAGTCGCATAACTCGATAAACGTGTTTGTACTGCATTTCCACCGAAGAGCTTAATCGTAACGTAATTTGTGCTACAGAATAAGCTAGAACATTTCTTTTACGTAAATTTTAACAAACACGATCGTCGTAATATTTCATTGTAAAGTTCTATTAATAGAACGGATCGCAGCTCTGAAAATCACAGCATACACGTTAATCAGGTCTCTTGATTATTTTGGTGAATATAAAAGTTCTCGTTATTAATTGCTTCCATTAATTTTCGTGAAAGAATTTCTTTACTTCGAGTGAATTACATCCGTGAAGAATGAATGCATCCTCTTCGACTAGTCGTCGGAAGTTCTTTAATTTGCAACAAGCATAAAACAGAAGTTACAATCTCGAGTCGTCGCTTGACAAGTAATAACGTCAAATTAAATCACTTTTTGCCGAACATCCTTCTAAAGAGAATCAAGAAAACGCCTCCCGATAAGAAACAATTTCCATCCTTCTTCTGCTCCCTTCTTCTTCTGCGTTACTTTTTACGCGTTCATGTTTCGTAATCGTTCGCGACATCAAAGGCTGCAGTCGACTTAATCTCGTAACACCGTTTCTCGACTTCGAAGATCGCAGTTATATCTGCTGCGCCGTGCGTTTCCGGCCCCATCTTTTGTCGCGAAAACTTGCTGAAGTTGGAACGTCGTTAAAAAACTCGGACCTAATGTCTTCTTCGAATTGAGAAGATTCTTTCTTCCTAGACTTCTCTTTTTTTTCTCATCTCTTCTTTCCACTTCCTCGTCTTTTCAACCATCTTCTCTTCCGTTATGTTCCAGACTGATACTTTATCTCAAGAACCCTTGTCTTGATCGCTTTCTTGCCGCGAAATTGCTCGACGTATTAACCGAGTCTTCGTTTCATGTGTTGTTACTCGTGACCATTGTTCGGTTTAGGTACATTGTGGCAGTGGAAATTGGGGATACGTTCGCCAAGAAACGTTAATTAAAGGCCGATAGATCGAGAATAGCGAGTGATCGTAGGCAGAATGCAGACGTTTGCGCGAATTCGAATTTTTGTGAATGCAAATTAAGAAGAATAGAAACTAACTAGAGCTCATCCTCCTTAAAAATGTAATTATATCCAATGAATGTTTTATTTTGGATATTTTACCTATCTGTATATTTTACACAGTTAAATTTCACATAAATAAATGAACATCCGCGGTATAAAAATATTTACAAAATTCGTCTTATTTAATCATTAAAGGATTTAGTAACGTGGATCGTCGATGACCATCGTTGCAGTCAACGTGTTAAAGATTCTCTAACACAGCCATCCTTAAGTTCCAAGTTCTTCTTCCAAGAATAGCTTCTGGCATCACTATCGACGTTGAGTCAAAGGCACGGACTGTCCACCCGCGAGGCGGAAGGGAGTCCAGCTTCGAGCACACCTGCGATAATAACGGCTTGCGGGAGAGAGAGCGGTTTGCGCGCAAAGTGCATCGAACTCGCGTGCACGCACGAGCGTGCACAGACAGAAAAAAAGAAGAAAAGAGAAAAAAGAGAAAGAAAAGAGCGGGGACAAGAGAAACGAGGCGGCATGGTGTGTAGGTGGACGGTTGAGAGACAGAGAAAGAGAGCGAGAAAGGGGGGGCAGAGGAACACAGGGAACGCTGGAAACAGAACGAGAAGGGCGGGGAGAAACAAAGGATGAATGGAGAGAGAAGAAAAGGGGGAGACAAAAGACAAAAAGAATTCAAGCAGGAGAGAAGCAGGAGCGAACGAACGAACCAACTCGACTGGAGAGGGGAGAGAGGGAAAACGCAAGACTCGGCTCTGCACAGGTGAAAGAGGGCTGTCAAGGAGGAAGAGGAGGGAGGGAGGAGGGGAGGGAAGAGCAGTAGGAAAATGAAGAGTGGGTGGTACGGACAAAAGAAGAGGAAGAGAGAAAAAGGGAGAGGGAGTGAGGAAAAAACACAGGCACTGGAAAAAGTTTTTCCATGGATAAAGAGAGCGAGTCGCGGGCGGCACTTGTGTCAATTGCCGGTCGCTGTTAGCTTAACATTTCCATTGTTCCTGAAAAGGAGCGTGGCTCGAGTGCTATTTGCTTTCAGATGAGGACGGGGCGCACTTCTAATTTCACTGAACAGAAAGCGTGTGTCCCGCTTTTCCACGCCCTTCATTCGCGTCTCTCCCCCGCGTTCTTCCTCTTAGTCTCGGTTTCCCGAAAGGAAATCGGTATAGACGCGTAGCGATTGTTCCGTTCCACCACTTGACGACGGATGTCGTTGGAAAAAATAGAAACGAGGCGAAGAATGGGAAGAAGAAACGTACGAGTTGTCTTTTCGCGATTCGTCACACGTAAATGTCGTTTGCAGTCTTTGGTCGTGAATTGTCACGATGTGAAGCCCTGCAGAGGATCGTGTGTAGTCGATCTTTCTTCTTTCTAGTGACTTATTTTTAGAGATGTAGTCGCGAGAACATTGAGCTCGTTAAATGATGAATCGCGAAGATGTTCAGGCTAGAGTGGGCATTGTTTTTGTGACGTTGGATGACAGATGATGTAAGGAGTGCAGCGTTTTGAGCACGCTTTCGAATGGTATTGATGGAACAGTGCTTCCACTGCTAAACTTAGTAATTCGACGTTCTCTTTTTGGTTTTCAATCTCTCTACTGTGCTTGTTCAAGGATGTTCTATTTTTCGAACCCCCGATGATTTATTGTATTGTTAGCTTCTTCATACTCTACAGTTATAAAATACCAAAAAATTCTATCTGTAGGAAGAGACAAAATTAGAACTTGTCAGATTATCACGTGCGTTGTAATTCCGAGCATTGAATCGAGCAAAATCGACAACTCTACGAAGAACAATAATATTATAAATCTGAGTATCAAGAAATTCTATCAAAGAAACCGGAATTAGGATCATGCTGAAACTGCCCGCGCGTTTTAATTTCATCCGTGACCCTAAATTTCCATCGAACCGCAGTGCTTAAATGCAACCAACCGGAGTTTCTACGCAAACACCGAACTTCCCACAGTATCCCGTAACTGTATCAGCGCATTTACAATTCGAATGACGGTAATATCAGCCGGGAGCTATTGGCGAGCGTAAATCCTATCTGACATCAGGCTACGAACAGCGGATCAGTGTATCGACGAATTCGTCTCTTCGTAAAACAGAAAACGGTCCGTTGCGTCCGAATCGAAGATTTCATGGAACCCATTCTAAATCTAGCAACCATCGATCAACGAAACCAGATCCAGCGATCATCCCTTTGCAATCGGATGTGTTTCGAGCGTAAACAGGTGCGACAAAACCGGAAACAGCTCGAGGTATCGTTACATTCGGAACAGAGGACTCTGTTCTATGCTTCTGCGGGCTTTTGTTGACATCATAGCGTACTGGGTTGTCTCTTGAGTGATCCCATAGGATTTCTGGAGGATCTGGAAGGCCGAGCCGCGACGAGACGTCGCACGGAGAAGTTACAGAAACGCGTTCGAGAGCACTGAATGCGCCTGGTACGCGGATTATACGGAGAAGCGCGTGTTGCTGGCATGTATAGAAATGAATGAGTACATTTCGGCGAGTTTACGCGAGTTCCAGCCTGCCTACTCAAGGGTGCTCTATAGCTCGCTACTCCTATCTCTCCTCGCGTGACTATCGTGCTCCAATATGCAACGCTTGCACCTTCGAGGATCTACGATAGAAAGGAGGGCTCTGAGGGCTGCTTATAGGGGATGTTAAGGGACATTCTGAAATGAAAAATTTGACAAAGATTGCGTTGTATTTCTGCTTCTGATATGTAGTATATTTGGCAATTGGCAGGTTTAAAAATGTTTGAAGGTTGATTCTATGTACCTAACCCTTTCGAAACGAATTTCTTTGAAAATGAATTAAATTTAAAAGATTGCAGAATCTTTACTTTTGTTCCTTTGCCCCTTTTACGTCTTTCTTCTTTCCTATCTAAATAGATATTGTTGCAGTATAACGTCACGGTATTATCGCGAAAACTGTTTGCGTGAATGTGTGAGAATTTGATGAAGATATGTAAAATTATCGAAGCTTTTCTTTTTATTCCGTATCTCTATGTATTTTCGATACATTTCAACACCGAAGGCTTTAAGCATCATAAGAGTTAGTTACAAAAATGCTGATGAATAGTCACGGGTAAATGACAGGCGAAGTTAGAAATTGTATCGTTACTAGGTATTTCTAAATTTAATTCAAAAATGTGCAAAGAAACGAAAATTCGAAATCAACTCATCATCAAGCACAGCCATCTCGCATTACAGTAAACGATTCAGAAAGTAAACTTAATCACAGCACCCTTTTTACCCTTCGTCCGAATCGCACTCATGATAGGCTCTTATGGCGAGCACTTCGAGGCAAAGAGAAATATGTCAGTATTCCGACCAAGCCACCCTTTAAAACAGGCGACGTTCTTACGTCACTATGCGGCGTACGAAAATACAATATGGACGGATACGCGCGACAAAAACCGGGGGAACCCAGGCTTTCTATTTGCCATTCGTGCCTGAACAAATACTGGCTTTGCCACATGCCACGCATCCAGCACGCTCGGTTACATGTTAAATGCAAACATTTATTATCAATCGAATTAAAAAGCTCGTTCTCGCACGCAGTAGAAACGAGGCCCTTCTAAAACCTTTACAGTCTCATCCCTACTTTAGCTCGAGAGGATGAGATGTCTCCATTAATGTGATATGTTTGTGGTACGCGTCTCTCTATGGGATTCGAAGGTGTTATTGCAACAGAATTGAATTTCTGAATGAGCCTGCTCTTGGTGATGGTAATCTGTGATCAGTTTGTGGTATTCATTATAAAATTGTAAATTTGTATTGTTCCAGATATTATGAAGCCGAATTAGAATTTATTAGAGATCTTTGATAGTCGTATCGATTTTCAGTTGTTAGAGATTAAATTTACTATTTACTATCTTACTACATTCTGCTAGAAATTAAGATTTAAGGTTGTATTAAAAGTAATCCAAATCAAATTTGAGTCATTTAAGGTAATCAAAGATCGTATCAAAGATGCTCAGGATTATTCAATATTCTCTAGTCAGCATTTATAGACATTCGAAGTTAATATACCCAAAGTAGAAAATGTTTTTAGCAGAATTTATACATAGGGAAAATTATTTATTATGTACATATTTCAAACTCATAAAATACTGATGTAAGGTGTCCCTATTTGAAATAATTACCATATGTTTGGATCATTAATCCCTCGATAAAGCCAAAAAATACATAAATCTTCCATTTAGACCTAAAGCGACACTGTCATCGTTCAGAATTACCGAATATCTATCTCAGCACGGAAAGAACAGTTTAGCAGGAAGGTTGCAAGCGCGTTGACAGCTCGGATCATATTGCTGGTCCACCCTTCCGGTTCCCTCGTCATCTATTACGCGAAACGCCAATGGGGCTCACCCTCGCCACTTACCACAAGAAGGTTAACAGCGATCCAACGTTTCACGGATGACAGCGCGTTGTCGTGTATTAGCGGGCGCACGTCGTCGCTCATTGCAAGACGATCGCGCTAATGGGGCCAGAAGTCACTCGTCGCCACGTGGCCGAGTAGTTTCGCGTGCATTTCGTTGCGAGTCGAGAAATCCTCGATCATGCACGCTTGTGATTTATTGAAAGATCCGTGTCATCGATGAAAAGAATGCTAAAGGGTGACTGGTATCGAACTTGTGGCAGTTTGCTGTGCTTCTTGTTTCAGATATAAATGTATTTCCTTGGAGGATATTGGGGCGAAAAATTGTAGCATACCGTATCGTAGCATTGTTCTTATACCGTTTTATTAATTTCTTCAAGCATTCGCGAGAAATTGCAAAACCCTCTAAAAGAAAAAGAATATTCTTTAAAATCTTTGGAGATGAATTTATTTCCTAGGTTTTATTTCTATTCGTTTAAAATATATGGGTGAGTATTCAATGAGATAATATTGTAGAAAATGTTCTGAAATGTCCACTAGAAATAGTATAAACGTACATATGTGTATCGTGTATACATATGTATATTGTACTCTTTAAAATGATATGTATTGTATGTTAGTAAATGCTAGTATTCCTCAAGGGGCTAGTTTTCAAAGTTTCTTTGTATTTTTTTATACTTTTAGATATATATAGAATATATATAATAATATTATATTATATATTATATTATTACCATAGTAAAATATACACTGTTATCGATTCTTACAGTGGAGAAAAAGATATTTTCACAGCATGTGAGTTGAACCCAAATTCCTCAATGAAAGTCTATGATACCTAAGTATAGTCCAATATCACAAAATGAATCTTATAGTTCTTCGAGTTAAAAGTATCTTTTTCTTCCTATTCTAAGTAACGATATCCACTCATCTACAAAAAATACGTGTTTCATTCACTTACGGAAGAAGATAAAAATGAGCAGAATGAAAAAATTTATGACATTTTAAAGGTACCTATCGATAAGAAAGCAAAGGGGACGTTGTTACGTATCACGATCCAGATGCGTCCACCGAACGAAGATCCTCCGATAGAGCAGGTATTCAGGTGATTACAATCCACACCCACGCAGTGCGACACGCTGCGCCCATATTACACGTGCACGCTAATCGGTATACGGACATTATACATATGGGCCGGAATAGGGACATTAGACACGTGCACGTGACCGTACGCATAGGATCTGTTCGTTGTCCGCGGTACAATCGCGATATGAATTACATGGAGCAGCCGTGAAGAATGCGGATGCAACATCTTTATACAGATTCCCCCACTTGGAAGCGAACAGTCCACCCAGACCGCGATTCATCATTCCCAATCTGGATTATTCATTGTCCCGGCTAATTCTGACGGGGTTCAACGCTAGTTAAATTGAATTCCTAAACGTATCTATGATACACAGTGTTGTTTCAATCATCTTCTTCGTCTCTTACTATTATTATCTATTTTCCCTTCTCCTACATTCACTTTCGAGGGATTGGATCATTCAAGGTAATTGGAAATCTTTTAAATGATTATTTTTGAGAAAATTGGTATTGCTTTTAATTGTTACCAATTGGTATTGGTATTTCCGAGATAGAAATATAATTTCTTTAACTTCAAAATTTTGCTAGATCTTGGAACGTTCAACTTCATTTTAAATAGCTGTAACATCCGAAGAAAATATAAATTTGTAGATGGTACAAAATATTTTAAATCGAGTTCGTTCTATGAAAGAAAATATTTAGTAGAGCTTGGCAATTAACGAGGGCTGTTGAAAGACGATGGCGTTCTTAGTTGGACGTTATCGAAGCTGGCTTTATTGCACACGGTTTATTACTATATGAAATCTTCCGTTTCCATTTTCCGGTCTCTCGCAGCAAACGCGATTTTCGAGCCCGGGAATATGTATTCCCCTCGTTCCTTTTCGTCGAGGCATCGTCAAGGTAACAGCATGGTTTCCTGCTCACTGATCGCCGACAAAAGTGTACGTCGAGAGAACCCCTTTTCGACAACGATCCGGTAAACGACGAATCGGCTTTCTCCGACAATGCGGTTGTCACGGGTTTCATGGGATTAACATTTGTTAATATCACGCGGTTTTTCAGCAAAAAAAGAAAGGAACGAATGAAAGAAGAAGGGAAACGGGAAAGGGAAAAAAATACTAGCAACGTCTGTTCCATAGAATTCCCACTACCTCGTTGATGCCTTCGACGCGCTGCAAATGGTGCTTACAAGAAATACAAATGCCACCAGATATGTGTATTGATGGAAGCATTGTGTACATTCCGTGATTTAATTTATTTAAAGAACTTCGTTCGAAGAGTCGAATTTCATAGGTATTAGATTAAGGATGATTTAATAAGAAAGATTTTATTACCGAGTATTCTTAACTCTTTCAGGATAGAATCCTTTTTGCCTGGGACCGAAATTGTTCCTTTTATTAAATACGTATAACAGAAACACACTGTTCGAATGGTTTTGCGAAGAGAATATAATGCAGTTTTATCAGAAACAAATATATTTATCGTTTAGTTAACGAATAATGATGGAAATTAAATTCAATTTTCTCAAATCTCTTTCTCCCAGTCCAGTAACGCAACGACTAAAATACCTCGAATAATATTTTCATGAATATAAAATAAAATGAAGCGCAGAATAAAATGAATCAACGGAGCAGAGGGGATTAAATCGGGACGAAGATCGAAGAAGCTCGATAAAAAACAAGAGACGCGTAGTCGAGTCGTTCCTTTCGGTCGATCGATTAAACAAACCTGATAAATTATGCGAAAGCTCTCCCCGGACAGCTACGTCCCCTCACTCCTTCGTTGTCTCTATCCATATATATACACGATGGACGACAATCGACAAAAACTGACGGCGGAACGAGCGGCCATTGTAGGTCGCGGAGTGGAGACAGTAAACAGCCATTGTACGAAGCACAATGTGTTACTCCGTTGCTTCAATTTCTTTTTGCGCCGGAATCCTATACCTGTTCCGTTCGATTCACATCCCCTTGTTCCTTCCTCCTTTTGCCTTCCTCCGCTGCTGATTTTGTCGGTGGACAAAACGATCCTTTCTGATAACGTGTATCCCCTTTCTCGTGCTACGACGAACGAAAATTATTTGGTCAAACGGTACAAAACGTTAATGGACCCAGTTCACTTGGCCTGTTTCTTCGTCTGACATGTTCTCATTAGAATGCAGAGGTATTTAGGGTGGCTGTAGAACGTTTGATTAATTAAGCCTTAATTGGTGATACTATCTTAGTTCCAGATATCATACTTGGAAGAATAATTCTATTAAAGCTATTATTATCTTTGGTCTTTTAATCAATTTATTCGTTTTCAAGTACCGAGTTTTCCTATGAAAATAGTTAAAACAATGGCCGGCAGTGTAATTATTGCGTCCTTATGTCACAATATCACAGTATGTATTATTACGCAGTTTACAATATTATAAATGTATTTTTTCACGGGAAATATATGATCCATACATAGAAAACGTATGCTTTGATCAACACAATAGAAGTGTTAAAAACTGCTTAAAATCATTGTTCAAGTAATTTAATTTTTCTGGAAGTTACGTTGTTATAGAATCTTGTGTGTTCAGGAGAATGAGCCTGCTTAGTCAGACACGCCCGGCTTCCGTAAACGTTCGTTGTGTCAGTTTATGCACGGGTCATTCTACTTAATCACTAGCCCGCAGTAATACACAGTAGCTAGGTACGTTTATACGAACTCCATTTATTTAAATGAAGCTTTAATTAGTACTTGGTCAAATAAACTTCTATCGATCGATTCTACTCGTTTCAATGGGAACTTTCTAATTCCTCTACTAATCTTTCTGCCAAGTTTTCGTCAACTTTTCTATCAATTAACTTGACTCAAGAATAATTTCAACGAATAAAAATCAAGCTCGCAAAGTTTTGCTTTTTGTAACGCATAATTTTATTATTAGCCTTCCCAAAAATATAGCGACGTGTCATATTATTCTGCATAATTAAGGAATGAAAGCGAGACACCGTTGATCTTTAAACGCCTTCTCACAATTCCCCCGTGAAATTTAATTTTCGAGCGAGAGAGCAAAAGAAAAGGGGGCCCCTTGAAACGCATAAAAATCACGGGATCAAAACACACACTCGAGAGAGGGACGCGTGGGGCGGCGGTGTCAGTGGCTCGGTGGGATCACGAACAACCATTCGTTATCCTTGCACAATGGCCCGTACAATGGGGACTGGTTTTCGCGCACGCTTATGACGTATTACGGGAGAAAAGCGGAAACGTATGTTTTACCCCAGTTTTCCCCCGTTTAGTGGCATTTAGTTCGCTCCACTGGCTTGTATTTATTTTTTCCCCTCCCCTCCTCGTTGCTATACGTTGTCCCTTTTCGTTTCGTCTCGTTACAACTAAAAATCTCTTCCCTTCTCTTTCTATGGTTCACCCTGTGAACAAACTGCTCCACCTCGAACGCTGACATTTATCATTCGAGACTACACGGCACCGTTGGCATCGTTGTCGCTCGATATTATGGCTGTTAACGTGGACGTAATGGCATTATCTCGCCATTGTTCGACCACCAGGAGAATGGAAAGGGAAAGAGGGTGGGGGACTGGCTAATTTGTGAAAATCAGACCGTTGATGTTTTAGTAATCACCCATCGCTGGAATATTCAAGGCATTTTTTTGCGAGTAGACCGAATTGATTTTCAATGAAAATAACTAGCATCTTGATATAACATTTTTTTTGCAAGGTATTGAATACTCTTTGAGAAACAGAAAAG
This sequence comes from Bombus confusus, assembly GCA_014737475.1. Lineage (NCBI taxonomy): Eukaryota > Metazoa > Arthropoda > Insecta > Hymenoptera > Apidae > Bombus > Bombus confusus. The sequence continues at coordinate 113,610 of JACXIV010000152.1, forward strand.
ATACAAACATGAAAATTGATTTTTACAAATTTATACTGAATTTTCCAAAAAAAGAGAAAACTGGTCTGTGGCAATACTCTTGCTCATCAACGGTGTATGAATGCGATTCTAAAACCTAGCAATAAGATTAAATATCCGATTCCACGTCGACGCTCAACATTCTCCTAGCTCTAAATTCACAAAATCAAAGTAGAAAGACGCAAAACAAGAGGAAAAAGCAAGTGAAGCTTGTCACCCGGAAGCAAGGGATGTCTATCCGCGATCTAATGACCAAGCGACAATGACGAGAAAAAGGCTTCTTGGCTGGTGTCAATTAACGGAGCGGCGACGAAAGGCGCAGCACGAAAGAGTTTCGGCTCGTTTCAACGAAGTTCGACGGTCGGAGGCCTCCGCGCCGCCAGGAGAGCGGCCAGAAAAGACATGGAACAATGGCAGCCAGCGCGGCGGTACAAGCCACTAATTATAAATCCATTGTTACGCCCATTTTTTCGCCTGGCGTCCTTCCTGCTCGTTCTCGAAGAGGAAAACTGAACGAACAGAGAATAAGACAAAGAGGGAGAGAGAGAGAAGCCATTCTCTGTGCCGCCTGGTAGCCGTCGTAATGCTGGCATTGTCTCGCCATTGTCGCGACATTGTCGCACGATAAAGCGCGAAGACAAAGCCGATCCACAAAGGTCCTGCTTCGCGTAACAAGCCGTCTTTGTTTTTTCTCCACTGCACCGTCTTCATCCTTCCTTTATCATACCCCCGCCCCTCTTTCCAGCCACCAACTCCACTACTGCTCATCGAACCAGCCTATTTTCTACCAGTTACTTCCGCCTCCGCTTTTTCTTCTCGTCCAGAACTACGTTCGACAGGGCGTTGCTCCCTTGCTGATTTGCTTCGCTTGTTGGTGAACGATGTTATTCAGAGAACACAGGGTTAGGTTGAGTTTTGGGAATTTTAATGGAATTGTTAGTTTTGAGCAGTTTGTGATTAATTTTATGTGTATTTTTATGTGTTTATGAAAAATTCGAAGGTGTAACAATGCATAGGATTAAAAGGGTAATTATATAGAGAATATCCAAGTTACAGAGTACTATAATAGTACTCTTTATGATATTTATGCGAATATTGATATTTGTGTCTTTAAAAAAGAGTCACCAATGGAACCAATTATACTCTCTAACCTTTTGCAATTCTATTCTGGAACTATTTTAACTTTTAAGACGTATACATAACGACCTTCAAACTATTCAACCCTTACTTCAACAACTTTTCAATCTCTGTTTTTCAACCCTCGAATACTAACCATATCTAAGACTCCGGTTCCAACTCTCTCAACAGTTACATTCCATTCCATCGATTACTTTTAAAAACCAAAATCAGACAAGGCGAATCATTTGTCTCTATGAAGTAATGGTCCCATATAGAAGGCACAACACGCGTAATCGATCATTCAGATATAAAAGATAAGTTTACAGGACAGGCAGTAGGTAGGGGGATGAGGAATATCAGTAATGGTAGACATCGGACTGCTGTTACGAGAGAGAGCCAGCTACCCCACGTTCCTATCAGCCCGATAACGAGTTAGCGTTCGTAGTGTTGTATGGTTGGCTTCAATGTGCGACGACAATGTAGCCAACGTTCAGGCATTCAACGGTAGACAATGCCGGGAACATAATGTCATAATGGAGCGGGGCGCCCGCCAGGACCCACCAAGAACAGTGCAGAGAGAAGGAGCGAGGGAGAGGAGAAGGAGAGAAGAAGAGAGAGAGAGAGGGAGAGAAGGAAGGACAAAAAGATGAAATGAGAGAGCGGTAGGTTCTCGCAAGAATAACCGAAGTAGAGAAAAAGGGTTGTGAGAGAAAAAAGGGAGGGTGAAGTTCTTCAGGGCTGGAAAAACCGAGTTTCGTTAACTATCCATGATTGAGAACACTCGTCCTCGCCTCGAGCCTAAGGGAACCAACCCTTCGAATATACGACGGTAATTTCACGATCTTTATCGTTTGCCTTTCCAATGTTTAATAAACTGGAAATTTGTTAATAGCAGAATTACGTGATATTCGTTAATACTAGATAATGTAATAAATACAATAATACAATAATTAATAATAAATATAATACTTCTGGATTCATTCTAGATAAATGAGATGTCGGTATATGTATTATTTCCTATATTTATGCCATTTTTTGGATAAATATGCATTTCTACCAATCTTCCAGGAAATTGCCCCACTATATTCCCATCGAAACGTGCAAACATAGAATTCCTGCGTACAATCTGTCTTTACCTCCGTCTATTACAATATCTAATTTTCCCTGTATTTGTTCCTCTAAACCTCTAACCTGTTACTCTAAGAATTCCGCGGCACACGTCGAAATATCTCACCAAAAACGTCATCATGTCTTTTGCATTATAATATTCTTGTATTAGAGTCTCTACTACAGCAACTATCTAATTGTCATTGTCGTAGGTAAACCACCCTCTCTGTCGAAGACCGATAAGAGGTTGCCAGCGGCTGGTAGCGGCCATTAATGATCCACCTTAGCCAACCCTCCGCCTCTGTGTTCTCGATCGTCGATGGAAATCGGGGCAACTATAAAAGCGGGCTGAAATCGCGCGACGACGTCGACCACGAGATTCGTTCTGTATAGCTAACCCCCGCGTTCAGGGCTTTGCTATATAGTCCGCGTGTTACGGGTATAAAATGGGGGATGATTAAAATAACGAGGCTGCGAGGAGGGTGTCCTCTAGAGATCCCCTGCTAGTCACTGACTGGCGGGTGACTGAGGGGGTGACGGGGGTGAGTCGCGTTGCGAATCGAGGTGGTGATGGAAACGGGCGGAGGGGGCGGTGGTGATATTGTGCTGAAACAATGTGGCGCCCGACGCCCCTGTCGGTGGTACCTCGTACTGGCGAGCACAACATCAATTGACGCCCTTGCACCGACTCTAAACCTCCATCACCCCTCTCCGCAATCCCCTTGGCTAGACTCACGGCTGGAGAGGATGGATAAGGAGGATGATACCGCCGGCATCAATGGTCATCTTACTGTGGGCCTGAAACTACCGCTGGAAAGTCTTAGAGGCGTATGGGGATGATTTCCACCATCCGATGGAATAGGTTTTTTGTATTCGACGGTGTAAGACGAGGAGTGATTTTTGGAATGGCTTGAGATAGGAGAGTATGCTTGGTTTTTTTTGCGTAAGGGTAGTTCTGAAGAAGAATTTTTCTTAAGAAGGATATAGGGATGTTTTTTAATATTTGGAATGTTTAGCTTGAGATGCCAGTGTATACTTGGATTTGTTTTGTGTAAGGGTAGGTTTCAGGATGGAATGTTTCTTAAGGGATAGATCACGTAGAAGATATAGTTAGCTGAAGAATATAAGAATGTTTCTTGAATTGTTGCTCAAGGTAATAGCGTGTGCGTGGATCTTTTATGTGAGAGTAATTTTGAGAAGGGAGGAGTTCTTTTTTAAAGAAGTAGATGATGTAGAGGACATAGTTGGTTGGAAAATATGGGGAAGCTTCTTGACGTTTTCAATAAGTGAAATATTATACGCAATATGATTTGTACATCTTTATGCTGTAATATATTTTCCGTGAAATGGTACTTTTAAATTTAAATTTTAAATTCTTGGAAATGTTTTGTGCGATGTAACGAACGTTTGATTGTCGAATGAAAGCATAGTTGAGATTTTTCTGAATAATTTCGAAGCTTTCCGCAATAACCGCGTAATTAAAGATCTCAACAAACTTTCGCCAGCGAGTCTGTAGAGGCGATCGTGGGTTTTTTCGTCGTCCCCTCGAGTACACGCGACGAGTAGGTATTCCCGAGCCATTTCTCTCGTGGAAAGTCTCATTACGTTCGGTGCGATGGATGAATCTCGTAATATGACTGCGAAAACCAACTAGTGCGAAGGTCGTAAATAGATTAAATTCGACACCCTGAAATTCGCTGGTATAATCTGTGAAAGCGCGTTGGTTCGTTAAGAGGATTATATTAATTATTTATAACGAACAAAAACCTTCTTCTTTTCTTAACCGATCTACAGATTCCACTGAGCATCTAATGTAATGCAAATAAAACATACCGAATTAATGTTATTGAATAATTAAAAATATTGAATAATTTTTTGAATAAGAAACTGGCACAAATTCTCTCTTAAGGAATCTCCGAATTTATCATGTTTTAATTTCCATTCATTACTGAAAATTTTAATTGAACCTTTCAAGCTTGTTTAGCTTTAAGAAGATGTCATTTCTCGTAATTGCAAAGTTATAGATAAATATATCTTGTAAAATATTTCATCACTTCGCGTGAATCTCTATTTACGTAATTCTTCCACCTATCACAGAACATATTTTTCATCATTCAAACGAATAAAACGTCCAACATCTCAAATTCTGCGCAAATTCTATCCAATTTCTATTACAGAAAATATTTGTCATAATGCAAACCATTAAAAGACTCCCAATCCCTCGACCTTTTCGTCACCTGAATCAATAGCCCAAAGACAAACCAGCACGCACCCCCGTTCACCAAAGCGATCCACGTGGTGCATTCGACGCGGATCATCAGACAGAGCTTCGAGTGTCCAGAAAATCTTGAAAACCACTCCGTGGCTGGCGGATCCCGCGTCAAGCATCCGGGGGTGGCATTTCTCTCCGAGGAACGTCTCATTACGCGCGGCGAGACGAATGGATCTCGTTACGATTACGGAGGCAGGGGGCGAGAGCGAAATCGTCGTCGGTTGCCCGTCAACAGAATGGACGACGAGCGACGTAACCAACGTTATTTTTTCCTCTTCCTTTTTTTTCCCCCCCTCCTCCTGTTAGTACTGACAGAGGCGGCAGGGACAAGAAGAGATCGGTCGCGTAGGGGTGGCGCGACACAGGGCATGGCGAGACGAGGATCGGAGAGGGGAGAAATAATTTAAAAGCTGAATTGAATTTTTCGTCCTCGGAGTCTTTCGTTCGGGCATTGGGAAGCGGACAATGGCTCAATGGCGATGTATCAAGGAAAGTCGACTCGCGGGAGAGGCCAGCATTGTATCGGCCTTTCCTCGTGCCTCCCTGCCTCTATCCACCCGGCACACATTCACCCAAACATCGACGCTTTCACTCGCGTCGCTGCCTTCTTGCTTGCCGGCTCCTCGATGCAGGTCCGCCACTGCACGTCGCCTCCTTCCCTTCGACCAGGCAACCCCTGATCCTGCGGCCGTGCTACATTCAGATATATCCGTTTGTGATATTCGAATACGTATGTAAAGGGAGTGGCAGCGAGGGTGCACGTTTATGTTTGTAGGTGGCATAACTGGTCCGTTTGCTGCATAATATTCTGATAACCGTATAACGTCACAGGACATTGCTTTGATTCTACTAAGATCCATGAATAGGAGAATGTCGTTGTGGGTTGGAGGAATTGCGAGTTGTTAGGGAGGTGGGTTAATGCGTAGCTTTTGTAAGCTTGATGTGAATAGTGGGATGAGTGGGTTATTTAAGACACTTGGTATGTTCATAAGATATTAGGGGTGGTTCCGGAGGTACGCCTGTTGATGGTTCGTAGGTAAATAGAATTATCGGAGGAATGTATTTTAATATATGGTAGATTAGAAATTTGTAATGGAAAATTGTATTTCCATGTTCACTGGTGATTTTTAGACAAGTGCCCAAACGAGGGAAACACGATTTAATATTTCAGTAAAGATATTAATGTGAAATTGAAGCAGGAAATAAGGCGTATTAACAACCATCTAATGAGAGAAGAACAAAGTTAAAAGAATCATCCCCAGAGTATAACAAGTAAACAAGCGAATAAGTTTTAGTGAAACTATTCTAAAAAACATCTTTCTGCAAAAAATCCACCCCCTCTGCCAAGAAAATAAAAGCCATCCATCCGCTTTAAGCAGACGCAGGATAAACATCTACATATTGCGCTATTAAAATTCATTCCTCCTCACGATTCAAGGATTCGAATAAATACTGCCACTACATCCTGCGATTCTTCTTCGATCTAGCTGACGGGACTCGAGGAATCTTGCGCCAGCTTCGACTAACCCCTGGTTCCGCCCTGAACCGAGAAAGGAACAGGAGGAGCTAGCCATTCGTCTTCGTAGAACAAAGTGCGGCGATCTACTTTCCTGGCCGAATGTGAATCCGATGCAAATTCTACGGTGGATCACGACAATAGACGTCCTAGCAATATGGTAATGTCCTCCCACGTCGATTCCCCGACTTAATCGACTCTGTGTGTGTGAATCGTGACTGTATGCGTGCACGAGCATTTTCTCTCTGTTACACAGCTGGCCGTGAGAAGGGTTTGTTGGAAGAGATTGCGAACTCGATACCGGCTGTATATGTGAATATTGCGTTGCATTGATAATGTAACATTGTGCCGGTGAGCAGATACGCACGATGAAGATCGTCGATGCATTCGACCGCGTCCTGCCGCGAATAAACGCTCAACCAAAGGAAATTGATGCCTCGGATTTGCTTGGGATAGAGCTAGCACACCACTTACGGAATAGAAATTTTTATTTCTTTTCAGAGGTTATTTGGGACTTTTTATGTACTCGATGTTACTGGAGTACAGGTTGCGTCGATTTGTGTAATATATATAATTTATTATACATCAATTATTAGACTCTAATAAGCAATGCGTCTAATAAGTAATATTGCGTGTTTATTTTTATACGTTTTGGTAAAATGCCTTAGATACCGAATAACGTAGTGAGCAATAATGTTCATATTGTATTACGAAGATTAATATTAAAACATTATTATGTAGACATTTCAAGCACGTTTCCATAAAAATAGTACTAAAGATTGTAAAATTGCAACTGTGAAATTGTACTTGTACGATTGAAAAATTGTAAAAATAACATCCTAAAAATGGATTGATTTGTCATGAAAGTTACCATTGTCATCAAAGTTCCACACAGGACACCTAATCCAAACCACTCGAAAAAGTTCCATCGATTTAATTAACAGTTTTTCCCGCACATTAGCGCGACGCATTACTCAAGGACAAAGAGCGTGAAAGAATCAGAGGGCGGTGGGCATAACTTTTCATTCGATCCGGGAGCGTGTGCACCGGCTGTCCCGTTTATCCCTTTATCTTCTCCGGTTTTTCCTCTTCTTTCCCTCTTCGGCAGATGCCGTCTCGCGCCCGCGCGAAGAGGCGAGAGATCCGGCCACGGAAACGTACAAAGGGTGGAGACAAAGGGAAGCGCCGCCCTCGAGATACTAGAACAATGGAGGCCGAACAATGGGCCGATGCTGGAAATTTAACCGATGATCGAAAGTGTCCCCCCTTCGTCGTTCAGCCAACTATTTTCCATCGAGCCCTGTCCCCGCTCGATAATGCCCGCTTTCTTTTCGTCGCGAGCCCCTCTTTCGCCTGTCTCGTCGCGCGCTTTTTTTCCTCTTCCAACCCGAATTAATTAGTCCGAGGAACTAATAGGTCTCCGCCGGATGAACGCGGTTCGCGCGTGCCGATCGTTAAAGGGCGAATTTATCGCGCAGCCCTCGGCCATTATTTTCAAACCAAACACCCGATTGTTTTCTGCCGTGGATTTTTATAACGAATTCTTTTCCACTCCCCTATTTTCTTGAGGTGGGAATTGTGGGTTGTAGTGGAGAGCTGAAGGTAATTCAATTTTAGAATTCGAATAGCATTCTGTTCGTATTGGTGCCAATATTTGAGTATTTTCTATGAAAGAATCTTATGAAGATTTTGATACAGACGCAATGTTGCGTCGATTAAATTACCCGATATGTTTAGTTAATACGAAATATACTAAATTTCATATCATTTAATACTACGCACCTTCGCGATTATAAAAATGTGATGTTAGGAAAATGAAATGTATCTAAATGTACATTAAGAAACGCTCGATTGAAAGATAAGGATACCTGCAGACACTTTCTGCTGCCCGTGTAGAGGTTCTAACCACTGTTTATATTATCATACTGTCAGCCAGATCTACAAACCAATCGTCTCATACCAAACAATAATTATTCGAATCTGACAAAACGAATCCTTCAAACACGCGGTTGAAATGAACAACAACTAACACCTGGTTCTATACTGCAGAAAAACCATCGTTGAACGCAAACAAGGCGTGAATTTTCTGCTCTCGCCATAGGATCGCGGAACTTTTTCTTTGAAAAGGTGAATTTATTCCCGGATTCGAACGGGGACGAGAAAAAGTGGAGGAGAGGGAGGGACACAGATAGAGAGAGAGAGAGAGAGAGAGAGAGAGAGAGAGAGAGAGAAAGAAAAAAATAAACAGACAGTCAAGCCGGATGTTACGATAGTCGAGTATCGGTAGCCGGTCAGTCCCTTGAAAAGAGTCAGTTTAATGGAGATCGAGTGTTTATGAGAGGGCTTGGGCGAGAGGGTCCGCAGAGACAGAGGGAGAGCGCGGATGAAGGAAGGAGGATACGCGTGGCAAAGTTGCCCGCCGAACCGGAACTCGAGAGCATACCCCCGCGTTGCTCCTGTACCGGCTGGTCCGAGTCAGTCCGATAAAAACTGTCAAACCACCACCAACTTTCACCTGAAAAAAACATACACAGCCGTGTGAATGTACGAGCTCAGAAGCGTTAGGTGCTGGGTACCTTTGTTCGTCTACTCTTTTTTAGTAAACGTTCTGGATAAATCAACCCCGAAAGTCAAGAAGGTTCAGCGTTGCTATTTGAATTTGGAAGTTTTATTTGCGAGATGCTAGTACTGCTAGAGCAATTTGTAATTTTCTGTTGCGATAACTTTTTTTAGGTTTAGGTGTAGTGTTGAATTTTGGGGGATTCGTATGATTTTTGGAGAAATATACAAGCAGAGGTTTGTTTCTTTTTGCATCGTTTTGTTGTTGTTGTTGTTGTTGTTGTTAGTAGGTAAACTTTCCAATTTTATTTCTTTCGTTTCGTTTTATGCAACTTTTATAGTTTACTCGTAGATAGTTCTTGTCTTAACATCATGTCTCGATTTATGTCATGTCACAGTTTGGCTGTCAAGATGACATTTTGGTTAATTTCTAAATGTCAATCATTATCAAACAAAGCGTCATTCGCAATCTTTATATTCTTTATTTTAGTCTTACTTTTGGCTTGTGAAAACACCATTTATATAATATCAGTTTAAACGTAGCTATTATTGTTTAAATCTAGTCAACGTTAGCATACGATATCTTGCGCTAAAATAAGTGTATAGATGTCTTCCGTAAACCAAAGAAAGATTCATACATTAGGGTTAATAATTCCCCCAAATCTTTTTCAATAGCTTCTTTATCGCAAGAGGGCGTCGAAATGATCAGCCTCAGTCTGCAAAGCGAACACGAGCCCGCCAACCCCTTCTCCTGGTAGAATTCTGTTGGAAGCTGACGGGAATAACGACGAGCATCCCCGGGGAATCGAATGGAAGAAAGCGTGTTCCGAAATCAACCGCGGTCTCGTTACTTCAAACACAAAAATCGAAGGTTTCAGGCGAAAGGGAGCACTACCCCTCGTGGTTCCTAATCAGAGATCAGTCCACCGCAACGACGAAGACTACTGCGTTACGGCGACGACGACAACGACGACGCGATGTCGTGAACGACAAAGCCGCGACAATGCCGACAGGAAGACGACGAGAGAGGACCCGGGCCACCCCGTGACATCGCACAAAGCGACGCACGATGTGTGTTCGTTGTACGGGCGCGTTTGTACAAATGCAAAGGCAGGCAGGCGAACACGTGAAATCGATTTCAAGCAAATAATCGGATACTCGGTTCAGGGGCGGCTACGAGAGTACGCTTTGCATCTATGTATGCGCTTGCTTGTACCTCTCTATATACATGTACACTCGTATATACGTACCTATACATACATATATACACATATACGTGAAAGAAGGTGGAGAGGTGGGTGAGTGGGTGGCAGCGGAGAAGGTTGGAGGAAGAAGAGAAGTCTCTGAGTTCGGTACGGGGAGAAAACGGTGGAGGAAGAAGAAGAAGTAGGAGGAGGAGGAGGAGCGTAGTCGCATAATTCAGAATCGACAAAGCGGCAGATTATGGAAATAGAGTCCCTGAGTCGGAGACAGAGTTCTCTCTCTTTAGATCGAGCCCTCTCTGTCTATCCAACTTCTTCTCCTCCACCTACGAACCTCCGTCTCTCTCTCTTGCTCGCGTTGCTCGTGTTGGAAGCCGTACGGTGTTACCATGACGACCATTGTGCCACACTCTCTTCCACCTCCACCTTCACTCCACCTTCTCGGGCCCCCCTCTGCTTCCTCCACCTACTCACTCGTCAAGCTCCAACACAGCGCCTCCACCAACGAACCTTTCCCCCTCTACTGCCAGCGACTACAGCGCCACCGTCCCCGCCCCCCTCTTAGCCACCCAACAACCGATCCAGCAACCCCACCGTGTGTACCTCATCTCTCTAACGACTTGTTGTTAATGTTGTATCAACTCACCCTGTAAACAGCCTCCTTCTCTCTCCCTCCAGTTTCTTCTATTTCTCTCTCTGTCTTGCTTGTACAGTATCTCTTACCCTCTCCGTTTGTGTCTTCCCCCGTTTCTCTACGTCTTGCTCTCCTTCAACCCTGCCCTGCCTATTCCACTCTCTCGTCCCGCTGTCTGTAAACCAACCAGCCGGTTGTGCGCGCTCGCTCACCAGCAAGTTGAGCGTGTGCACGAGCAAAGGTACCGCGGGGGTGGACTTTTTAGAAGGCGTAACTGGTGTTCGAATTTTTCAGGCGTCAGGTTCTTCTGCCTCCTCAGAAGTTTTCGGGTGTTTTTGTAGTTTCGTTATTCCGTTACGAAGCAAGCTTCTTTTTGGTACACTGCGCCGCTCTCTGTTTCCGGAAACGGAGGGTGGACCCAGGACTATTTGGAAGCGTAACTAAAGTTCACCATCGGTGGAGGTATTTAAGGTGCTCTGGATATCCGAAAGATGCTCAGTTTGGCGCCTTCTATCTCTGATTCTTGTATTGCTTACTGATATGTAGACTGTTCGTGTAAATTGATGTTTCTGTAAATGGAAATAAATGTCCATCGCAGATATGTATGTAATAACTTTTGAATGTTGAAATTGAATTTAATAATCATTCAAAATCTTGAATTTATATTAAAATCTCATGAACGAGGCTAGTATTATATTGTTTTAAATTATAGTTATTGTAGATTACGTCATTTCATGCAGAATAATTTGTCAAGAGGTCGGCAGGATAGGAAACGTCGAATCCGCATGATTCTGCGGTACGTGGCCTCCTTTCTAGAAAATCGGCCACGAAAAAAAAAAAGGTCACGGCACGTCAATATAATTAATGATCCATCTGGTTGTTTCAGCCACGACAAAAGGAAGACAGACTCGCTGGTTCCTGCAACCGGTCTTCCGGAAAAACATCGTTTACCGGCATGACGTCGTCGAAGAGACTTCGATTACCAATTACGCACGTGCGCTTCGAGTATTTGCTGCTGGGGGAATAAAAAATGCTATCAATTTTTGAATACGTTCCTATTTACGCTTATTGAGAAGTAGAAGTTAGTAGAATATATGACTAGTACTTCATCTTTTAGAGATCAGACAATTGGTATCAACAGAATTGATCACTTTGATATTATAAGTAGCTGATGCTATGATCAAGAGGACTGTAAACATTTATTATATCCTTCATCTCTTCTTGTTTCATCGTTCCTACTCTGTATTCTGTTTTATTAAGAACACTTCTACTATCGTCATACTATATAATTAGTAAATAGACAATAAAATATCTGACATGAAGTATACCTCCATCGATCCAACAATCCCAAACCAATTACATCAGCGAACACACGCTACGTACAAAACCAATGCCAGTTCAGCGACTAATCGTTCGTCGGCGTCGCGACGTCAAACGTCGATACCCTCTCCCATTTCTGGCTTTCTTCGGTTTCAGGGAACGCGGTCATACATCGAGTCCGATCCGGATGAATGTAATCGCGCCAGTATACGTCGACAATGAGCGCAGTTAGCGTACACGGTGTATCAGGTACATAAGCGGAAACGAAGACAGAGTCGAAGACAAACGGCGAATAGAGAGAAAGAGAGAAGAAAGGGAGAAAGACGCGTAACGGCGGCGTCGTCGACGTTACATTATATAATGACACAGAACGGATTAATCCTGGCGGCGGCGTCGCGGCGGCAACTCGGCCAGCATAATAGATATGCTCTTTCTTTGTTTCGTCCGCTCATAATGGCCGCGCCTCGCAAGAAAACGCGGAACACGGAGCATTATGCACTCCGCCGAGACGAACGAGAATAAACCGAGTCTGAATAGCTTTCTGAGTTTGTTTCCTTTCCTATTCCCCCACCATTCCTTTCTTTCTTTTCTCTCCTTTCTCCGCGTTCTTTCTTTTCTTTTCTCCTCTCTTCCGCACTCCGCCTTTCTTCTTCCACTCACCCCCTTTCACTAGCCCCCATTTTACGGAAGATGCACAGCAGCTTGATTTCGTATTTGCCATCTTTGTCTGGTCTGGTATGGTTGTTCGATAAGTTTTTGAAATTGGGGTAGGTCGATCTTTCGTTTGCCTGACGTTGTACCTGGGGGAAAATTGCGCAGATACTCGATGCTATTGACTTGATTTGGGATGTTTGGTCTACTTGTATCTATCGTGTAATAGGTAGAAAACTTGCAGACAGATTCCAAACACGATCCAAATCAGTGAATCTTTTGGATACAGTGGTAGAATTTTCGTATCATTTTTATTTCGTAATTGTATGATAAATACCTGTATCATTAATATAGGTATTAGATATATGAATATTTAAAGGAAGTATTTTTCGTATCGGTAGTTTCTTAAAAAGTTTCTTGGTCTCTGTAGCCATGGAAAATATATAAGGTAGAAGATATAGATATACGATTACTAAGAAGAAAAAGCAACGAAATTGTTTACCGGTAGATTCACCTGTACCGAATATTCGTAAAATGGATGCACATCAGGACATCGAGGGATAAATCGTACAACGGTAACGTTTTAAAGACGAAAAAGCGCTACAAAGGAGGACGGAGTTAGAAAAGGAAATAAATAAAAGATCGAAGTGGTCCCACTCTGAACATTCTGTTCCTTAGCACGCGTGCTTTCATACGGATCTACGGTTCAAAGAAGATTCTTCTTAACGACCGTATCAATTCGCATTTTCTCCCATTCACGCGGCTCCTAATCCTCGGCACAGCCCCGTGCACAGCGTCCCGGGTCCTGCTCCAGGACTTTTATGCCTAGCCCCAACGCGAGCTATATCTACGACGACCGACATAAATCGTCGCGCGCGTCGACTTACTTCCAAACGACCCTTGCGGCTCTGGCGAAGTGTGTCGTGTTCTTTTTAGGAATGGTATCAAATAGAAAAAATAGTTTTGATAGTGTAGCTAATAAGTAGCGGGAGGTTTCATGTGATTTGTAGAAACGTGTGAAAAATAAAAATTCACGGAAAGAGAAGTGGAAATTTGAATATTGTAATTATATGCGAAAGGCTGATGGAATGAGTCATGAAGTGTTTTTGTTTGGTGTAGTTCTGTTTTTGCATCTGCTATATATATATACTTTGTATAAGATCATTTTTCAATATTTTTATAATAAAAAATACTTAAAGGAACTGCGATAATTAAGGAAACTGCAATAACGAAGGAAATATATCAGAGAACACTCTTAATTGGACAGTGAATACGTAGCTATTGAATTCTTGTAATTAGTAGTGTAGTAATCATATAAGATACGTTCGTATCGAACAGTATACAAGCCTGTCAGAGAATTCACTCTGGAAGATTGATGGTTCTATGTATAATAAAGTGTTTAATAAACACAAAGAAAAATAATTAATAATAATGAACAAATGTATGAGACTGCCAGAGAAATACAATAGGTGGTTCGACCAGAAGACGAGAATTTTTAATATCGTAGTAAACTAATTGTAAGATGTGGAACGAAAATAAAAGTCAATCGTAATAGTGAGCCAATTTCCAACGCTGTTATTGGAAAATTATTGTAATTAACGATATTATTTTATTTGATATTAACTTAATAAACTTCAAACAAATTAATTTAGCTATAAAAAAAAGAATAAATTGCAGTGAAGTTTAAGAAAGCTGCAAGCTTTTACCGCGTAGTTGCAATAAGAAATCTATTTTCGATATCAAGAGAATTAATTGAAAATTACTTGGACACACGAATGAGAGAGAAGTAGCAATATGTTTATTGTTGGCTCGTTGTTTTCGAGAATTTTAATTAGAATCGAATAAAAAGAGGCGAGTTTTTAGTTTCCATGCATGTTCACTGATAGAGTCGATCCATTGAATGCGACGAAAATTAACATGTAATTATCTTTGGTGAACACTTTGTCCTACTACTCATTATCGAGTTTACAATTGCATTTCAATTTATGACACAACAACTTTAATTATACTTCCAACAATGATGCAACATTAGTAATAACATAATTACATGCTCATAATTGTCACACAATAAGTAACAATATTTACAATAATGTTTCAATTCCATCATCTAATCGAATATAAATAATAATTAAATAATTACAAAAACGTTTTTCTATAAAATATGGTAATTTCGATCAACTTTTTAATACGAGAGAACGACCAATTCATAACTTCTCATAAAAAGCGTATACCTATATATTTGTATAGATTTGAATGATTTCTGCTGCACGTACGAATGCGTTTTTTTTCCACGTGTTATTGCATTCTTTATATATCTTTCATCTTTATCTGTTAGGTACAAGTTTTACACTTTAATCGTCAATAGAGCTGATCTTCGCAACTAAAACCTTTTGGCAGCATTAAGAAGACAGAAAACACGTTTCGCTGCGTAGCCAAGAAGTCCCGAGTAATTCGAATAACAAACTTCTGCTAACAAAATGCTGCCCCATTTTATTTCGAGAAGCCGCCAGCATAGACGCAATCATCAAACAGTCGAGTCCCTCGCATCGAGTCGGTAAAAAAAAAAGGTACCGAGAAACTTGTCGCTACAATGGCTGCAGTTTTCAACAAACTTCCCGTGGAGGATACGCGTAAGTCGTGGAAACAGTTTCAGCCCGTTTGTCCGGCTGAAAGGTATGCAGGGCTGAAAGCCAACTTGGACCTCTCGCAAGCCGAACCACTCGTTCGCTGTTAACTCACGGAAATGATCCGGAAGCTGGGATCCTCGAATCTCGAAGAGCTTCTGTCGGTCGTTATGCGAACGAGCCGCTACAACTTTCCGCTCGTCGACTCGCTGGCGGGGATAGTACGACGCGAATTGAGCGTTCTCTTCGAGAAAAATCTCGCTCTAGTCCGGAATGCCTCGTAAATAGCTTAATCGAGTGACTTTAACCGTGATTTCGGAAATAGAAAGGACGCTGGAAAAGTACGGTAAGATAGAAATTCTTGGATACCGAGCTCCTTGTTGTTAGAAGTTTCATGAATTTCTTTTCTTCTCCTTGTTTACGGGATAGAGAGGATTTTAGTGATGTTTTTTGGTAAAATAACGAGTAAGAGAAGTCGAAATGTTATTTTTGCAAAATTGTAATTCCTAAATTGTGTTACCATTCCTGATTTAAAAATTTTCATAATCTGCTCATGACAGTATAAAAGGAAGAGTATGTTTTATGAAAGAAGCAAGCAATGATTGGGATGCGATTATGTTAGCTTATATTAGATTAGATTAGAAATTTCAATAATATCTTGGGATCCTAATAGGAAATTCATAAAAGGTTGCAAGATAATAAAAACTACGAGTTTTTACGTATTTTCATAATCTCTGTTCTAAAGAAAAATATAATGATCACGCAGACCGAACATCTACTACAAAGTACGAGACTACACCGAATCCAGAGATCAAACACTGAAAGTTTAGCATCTCAAGAACAATATTCTTTTCTCAGCTCTTGAAACGCGCCTCGAAAATGGCGGAACAGTGGTGAACAAGGCGGCAAAGGATAATTACAGGATAATTAGAGAAATTCTCTTGCCAACCACGCGTCTTAGATACATCGCTACAAAGCTGGAGAATGGAAAACGTGGAGAAGGCGGGCTCAGAAGTACCAGAGACGGAAGAAAGTTCCCCTTTCCAGGATAAATGACAGAGACGATAGTCGTAGTCAGGGATAATGGGTAATTACACGTTTGCCTGGCGCTGCTCAGACTTAGCTAAAGCGAAACGCTATGCACGTGCCAGTTTTCGTCGTCGGCTACGATGGTGCCATTTAAATCCGGAAAATATGTAAATCAGGCGTTTATAAAGCCGTACATCAAGCTCGGCGTTCCACCGCACGGAAGCAACGTAAAGGGAATGAAGGCTGAATTTCACCCGCTGAAGGGATGAAAGCGGCGGAACGAAGACAAGCCTTTGGCACATCGTAGCAACGCGATGTGTTTGGAAATAAGGAAAGGAAAAGGGCCAAGAGGAAAGGCAGCTCAGGCTCGGCGTTTCTTTTCCTCCATGCCGATTGTCCGACGATTCTTCGCTGCCGAATGTGTGCGCCCATTCTCCTTGGGACATTTTGTTCGACGAAAATGGCTTCGTTTGCGTTAACACCGGGGCCTCGTGATAACGCGACGGCGCATTGTTCGCTGTGATGCTGTTTTGCGGTAAATGAATCTTGGACGGAGGGGGATGCGAGGGTAAGAGCAACGTGTAAGATGGAAGGGTGCGTTTCGTCGACGCGCCGCCAACGTCGACGCGGTGAATACCGTACGACAAACGCGACATAATGCTCGCCGAGACAATGCCCGGTTTTGTCGCCGACGAATTGTTCGTTCGATGCACGACATACATTTTATGTTATTTTATACAATCGGCTTCGGGTTTCGCGCATGCATGTACACCACGCGCGCGAAATATACAAGAGGGGGTGGATGTAGGGGGAACAATGTGGAAAAAACGGGCGCCACGAACAAAGCTATTGAAATAAGAACGCAATGTCTCCGGAACAGGGCCGGCTTGTGTTACATTGAAAAATTACATCGCTCGGATTCGCCAACCGGATTCAAGCATTTTTCCCGCGTTGTTCTTTCGCTCGCTCTCTGTCTTCGCCGCATTCGACACGATGGTTTAGGGAACGGGAATGGAAGGCGGGGATTAATTGTTGACGGTTTTGATTCATTTATTTTTTCAATGCTTTCTGCGGGCTTAGCGTGAAGGATGTTTGTGGCGGTTTGCGATTTGTAATTCATTTAAAATTGTTTCAGCGCAGATTATGAGATTTTGGAAAGGAACGTGAGACTCTTAAATCATTATGTTCCTCTTTTGTTGTCTTGTACGAATTTGTTGTCTTGTACGAATGACAGATTTTTCTCGATTAATCGGTTCCTTTATAATCAAATTAAATTTTCATCAATCGTTCTCTTGATAATCGATTTAAATTTCCACAGAAAATAAGAAGTAAATATCCAATTATGGGAAATGTCTAATAAGAAATAGGAATAGGTAATCTGCGATTATGGAGAATCCAAAATAGGATAACTTTTAATCCAATAATTTCCAATTATCGTCTCGTATAAAATCAGGATATGTCCTGATACCTATACACGAGATTATACGTATCAAAGAAATAAGTATTTTTTTTTTTTATCGAAAAGCAAGACACCTTGCGTACAAGGGGTGGTCGCGAGAAGAATGAGATCCGTAGAGGGTTACGAGGAGAAAGCAAGGGGTGGTGGACGATAGACAGGTCCGGATCGAATCTGCATGCCAAAACCACGTCTCCCTTGGATGCCTGCGATGTCGAGTACGATTCGCATAACGCGGTGGGCTTCTCTCCTTTGCGTTGACGCACTCAGCCGAGCATCGTGTGCAAGGGATGAAGTTTGTCGCGTGCTCGATAGAGAATAATTCCATTCAGCGAATTTTCCGACTGACCGATCGCAAGCCAAAGGGATGCCAGATCCGTTCTAAGGCAATGGAAAGTATGGAAAATTCGTGTGATTCCCGTGGCTTCCGAATGGTTACCGTGTCTGTTGTATCTTAGATACAACCATCCTTCCTTTTGTCATATTATCTCGTTTTATTGATGTAACTTAAAATGACATAGTCATTTTACTGGTCTTACTTAAATGTAGTATTGTTTGTTTGATTCGTGCTAATTAAGTTGGGGATTATGTATTTATGATAAAATTACATAGAAGATGAAGTATTTCCGATGTATCATGGAATCAAATTTCGAAAACACTCAAAACATATACGTAGTAGATTAGTTTGTCTTGTAGCTTCTTCTATGCTCACTTCTCGATAAAAAATAGTCATTCCACCTATCCATTTTGTACTCCAACTAATTAACCCAGAAAACTAATATTTCACTGGCCATTATCTCCAACGTTTATTCAACGGGACACTTAAAGACGATTCGAAATATCTTCTTTCAGCTTACACGCCGGATTTTCCCGAAGAGTGGATGGAAAACGAGGGAACAAGAGGAGCATCCAGGATAGCGGCAAGGCTCGACACCTCGCCACAAGCAAAAAGAACACCGCGGGCTGACTTATTAAGTCGAAAAGTTGCGCGTCACACCCCCTAACCCCCTTCACCGAGTTAACGGGGGCTGGTGAACCCTCTCTTCTCTCCTCCTCGGTTTGGTCGTCTTATCGCTGCTTCGCTTTCAATTTATTACCACTCGGCAAATAATTACCGACAAGAGAGCGACGGCGACGACGACGACGACGACGTCGTCTCCTCTCTCGTCGTTCGTTCTTCGAATAACGGCGAGCGCGGCAGCTCGCCTTATTGAGCCGAAGAATGTATTCAGCTGGCGGGTGAATCGTCGTTAGAGAAAGGGACAAGGAGAACGGAAGAGAGAACGAAAGTCATTCAGGTGCGAGTTAATAAAAAAGCATTTCGTGGTACGCGAACGGATGCCAAGTGGCTGACTGCCGTGGCGACGTTCACCTTTATATAGAGACGTTCCTTCGTTGCTCACCGATGCGGCCGCGACCGATATTTTTCCTCCCCTGGCGCAACGCTCCCAGCTGGAACGTCTCGCGGACGAAAAGGACAGCCAGACAACGACGACGATTCCTTTGCTGCCTTCCAGCCTGCTTTTTCCGAGGGAAACGTAGTTTATGTACTTCTTGCTATGTATTAAGCACGATGAGAGGGTGGTTGTATGATAGAAGAATTAAGGAGTGCACAGGTTTGATGAGAGATTACGGAGCGGGTGATTTTGAGGGTGGGTTAGATAAGCGATGGGAAGCCATGGGATTGTTCGTTATAAGTAGACTGCGGATTTTTATGAATTTCAAGGAAAACTGAAACGTGTAAAGGTGCGTACAATACGTAAAATGTTTACAGTATATCCGTCCATCATAAATTTCGCGAAGGAAATAGAAAAATATAAATTTCCACAAACATCCACAGCCTCCTCGTGAGCGTGTGGATTTTCTATTGTTTGTTCGATAGAGTAATTCTGAAGATGTAGTATTAGGAATATCGACCATTCGTAAGAGCGAGGCTGATGACTTTCGCGCTGAAGTAGCGCGATGGATCGTGTTATTAGAAAGCACGATACTTCTGGCCGACGCGAGCCAAATAGCAATGTCGCCAACACCGTTCGAATTATTTATATATTTATTTTCTGCTTTCCTTTGGTCGCTTGATCTTTTTGTCCTTTATTTCTTTTTATCCATTCGCTGGTAGGTTTTGTTGATTCGGTTGTTATCGCGGTTATATCGACGGCGAGAGTGTAGGAGTAGGACGTGGACAATGGCGAAATCCCAATGGCGAAACGGCTTGAATAAGCGTATAATATTCAATGTGTAATAATGAGGTATTGTAGAGGGGTAAAAGAAAACGCGAGTATAGAATGCAATTAGGGAAACAATTCCGTTTATTTTCTACCGGCGGTGTATTATGATATTATTTAAGGAAGGTTTCACCATTCGGAAGGAAACAGACGTTACGGTGTGTAGTTCTCGTTTGAAATATCCGTGGAAGGAGGATGAGATGGATATGACGGGGTGGCGTGGGAAGAGGGCAGGGCAGAAAGTATTTTCGTTGGAATATAATAATTAAAACGAGTGCGAACAATGGCCCGCGTTCAGGTTGCACGAATGTTGCCGCCCTTCGACGCATATTGTATCGGCTGGCATTGTGGTTCTAGAATTCATGATTTATTATGGAAATACGTTCGCTCCGGGATTGTTAACGGTGTAGTTTACGATTAACAACGAAACGCTTGTTGAAACGGATTGGCGAATGCGACAAGAAAATGGTCGCATTGATCATCTGATACGCGTTTTACCACGAGATTCGATTCGGAATGTTTTTACATTTACGGTTAATTAATTCGTTAACTTTTCTAATTTATTATATCGCCAATAGTGACTGGCGAAAGTATTTGAATATCTACTATAGACAATTTGTACGAACGTATTGCGTATATTGTACGAAACTTTCTGAAATTTCATTAGCCCTGTAACGAGACACGACTGTCGTAATTATATCGGTAAAGTCTGAAATCAATCTGGCAATGTATATAGGAATTACAAGATACTTAGGAAACATATATCTAGTAAGAGATATAGGTACAGCACGAACAGACACTCTGACAAGTGTCCAAATACTTTCGTGACTCGCTCTATATTTATGAAAAATGTCTACATGTATTCGTATACTTTCGTCAGTCCGTGTATATCGAGTCAACGTTATTTGATTCCCTGTACTGAATAATTACCCTTAATAATAATAACCCGGCTCCAAAGAAGCAAGGAACGAGCTTCCGCTGCGATTCAAACTCTCGTTAAACGAGCGCCTAAAAAAGCGCCAAAAAGATCACCCTAGAAACTATTATCGCAAACACTCTCTGTTAATTCCAACGACCTCCTCCTCCCAAACGTTCTTTTAATTCGCCTCGAAACGTTCCACGATTCTCCGTGAAGAGCGCAGCTCCATTGTTTGCCGCGCGGCATGTATGTAAGTTTCTCGTTCGTCGACAGTCGTCGAGTGTACGACGGCGCACGGTGAAAAAAGCGCCAGCAAAAATTCCGAATTTTCGCCCACTCCAAGTCGTCTCGAGGCGCAGAGCCGCGTGGAACACGAGGAACGGGGAGAGGCAGATGAAGTTGCAGTGGTGCGTGTGTACATAATGCGCATTTTTCCGAGACGACGAGAATTCCTGTCGCCCTTCTCGCCGATTCTCCCTTTCTTCCACCCCTTTTTCCCTAAGCCGTGCAGAATTCTCTGTTCTCCCCGTTTTCCAGCCCGTTGTTTCCCTCCTTCCTTCCATCCTGCCTTCTTCTCGCTTTTCCCTTTCTTGTTGCGCGATTCTGTTTTCGCGTTACTTCGCCGTAAACCGCGTTACGCGAGAAAACGCAGCTTGAACTTTTGGTGGAACAGATCGAACTTTTGGTGGATAAGATAGACATGTTCGTGCTATGTAATAACTATAAGTTGTCCTATTACATATTTAACAGACAGTGCAGTTCTTTGTAATAAATATAAAATTATTGTGAAGAAGAAATATACCTACATACACCGCTGTTTATAATAATAGGACATTTGCAGATAAAAAAGCTTCGGATATTGAAAGAAAATTATTAAAACCTCAAAGAACTATTGTCTCGTTTGGATTACTTCGTGCACGCACGGAATCGCGATCGTAGATGAAAGATCCACGGGAAAACGTAGTTACAGGAAATCCTGATGTACAACGAGGTTTTCGTCTCTTAGAGTTTACTGCGTTACGTATTACTCAAAATGAAAAATAAAAGTTGAGAATCATGCGGAATAAAACGAAGAATAAAACGATGCTTTATTCTGATATACGAGAAAATAACGAAGTTGCGATAGTATGTGTTGGAAAATAAATTTTCCTTTTCTGAGAAACGCTGAAGCTCGACATTCCCCATTTTTCCAGTGATATTCTTCAGATGCAATCGGCCGATCGACATTAATTAAAAATATCTTGTAAATCCCTTTATTCCTCGCTTTAAACCTAACAGAAATACCACTGTTGCTTGATCATACGATACTCTGAAATGTCCAATATGCAGAACAGAAAGCGTAGGCAAAGTCGTCGAACGAGCCACGGGTCCCAAAAAGGGTTCAACAGGCTGCGTGGCTGCACCAGGAGACCGCGCACCTAATTTATTGAAATAACGCTAATTTATCGCGTATCCCGCGGCCGGGCCGGTACTCCGGGCTTCCAGGAATCCACGAAATCTATCGAACGGTCTCTGGGCACGAGTAATATACACGCTGCTCGCGCGCTCGTCGAGAATTAACTCGGCGTGACGCGGTCACCCTTATCACCGTCTCTATATAATTCTTCCGGAGTGACCATTACGGGCTACAGGTGCTTCCCACTGCCCCGTCTCCACCTTCTTTACACGATATACTGAGCGGTTGACTGCGTTTTTGCGTGCTGAATCGCGATCGCCTACGTGTTACAGGCGTGTGATCATTGGGAGCAGGAATTTCGGAAATATTAGCTTGAAATTGGGAAAGGGATTCGTTAATCCTTTGGCGATAGCTAATACTCTTTGTCGCTACTCTTCGAAATTTGGAACTGTACTACGTTACGCGTTATTAGTTTCGAAAAAATTGGAATCATTTTTTCGATTATATTTACACGATCGTACACAAAAATCTTCGTACAGCATATAAAAAGGCAATTCAAAGTAAGTCAAAATAGGTTCATCGTACGGATAGAGACTTCTATGTGAAAATAATTAAAGGCTGTTTCGTTACTACTTTCAATGTTACGTAGCTATTATGTAACTATTGTACATGCAACAGAGAGGGACAAGCAAATGAATAGCCACTTTAATAAATGTTATTTATGAACTTCTTCGTGGCTGAATCGAATTATGAAATTTCGTTTGAGTCGAAGGTATACGTAGTGTGCAGGAATAAATTTTTTTTACTTGCTATATCTACTTACTATATAGCTGGGATTATTATACGCAAATGTTACTTAGTATTTCATTTTCTCGATTTATATTGCAAAAAGCTGGTTGCACCTTGTCGTGCTCAGCGTTCGTAACTTTCATCAACGCGCGAGAGATTTATAATCAGTCAGCAGTATAAACTTCGCGTCGCTGGACACAGGTGCAGGCTAACAAAGTGACTGTGCGCGCTCTTCGTTCCACGCGAAACGGAGTACGGAAAATAGCGAGGAGGAAAAGGAAATGAGATGCGCGGCAGACAAACGGCGAAGAAAATTACCAGCGTTGTTTATGAGTTCAGAGAAAGAAGACGTACGAAGGCAATTAAAGACCAAGCTCGCAAAGACAAAGGAAATAACAAATTGAAGAAAACTACATAAAGAAGCGCTCCGAAAAATATATATGACGTTTCGAACAAATTACTCGAAGTTGAAGTTTAATTTGAAACAATTACGCTTCAAACGTTTCGTGCATCAAACTAATACGAAAACTATAAGAAACAATCGAAGAAGTTCGTAGAAAGTAATCAAGACTTCACAGAGAAACCAAAAACTTCGTAAGAAGAAACAACGTAGCACATTCTCGAAAAACAAACTCGAATACACGCCGCTAGCTCGAATGCGTGTTTTCGAAAGGAACAATGGAATAATAGAAAACGTGATCCACACGGTTCAAGGGGAAACGAAAAATCAAGCTGGTAAAAAGGAAACGACCGCAACGTCGAACAACATCCGACAGGCGTTAATACCGGAAACAACGTAACATTGTTGGGACGCGAAAAGTCGAGCCACGTCGAGGTGAGGAAAGAAAAAGCAACACGACGTAGCTGGCTGAAAATTAAAAATCAACCCGACCATGGTCCTTTAGAAAGAGAAAGAGAAAGAGGAAAAAAGAGGAATGGATGCAACGTTTGAAAACTCGCAATACACGCTGTATAACAAAGTCGAATTAGAAAAGAGAAAATTAAACGTCGGTGGGAAAGGCGAGAGGACAAAATTAAAGATCGAGCAAGAAGAGAGGGGGTAGAACGAGGGGAAGGAGGATCGAAAGGGGGAAGCGGAGAGCCATGGAAAAATAAGGGAGAGCGAAGGAGGTTTAATTTAGTGTCCGAGTGCACGCGGCCTCGGTATAAATATTTTTATTTATCCATGGGCCAGGCTGTACGATGTCTAGCGGTGCATGGTGGTATATGGTGGTGTGATGGCGGAGCTGGTGGTGGTGCGTCCGCGGAAATAAGCCGGTAATTTACGTCCACGAGGCGGCCACGGATGCCCCCGGTGGGAATTTTCGGCCGATTTATGGGATTCCAGCGTCGACCACGAAAGTGTAGAATTAAAGAACATATTGTGCTTGCCGCGGGTGTGTACACGCACGCTGCGCTACGTCCATTCGATAAAAACGCGGATTAGAGGGAGCAGCGTGATTCTTTCCTTCTGGAATAAGAATATTCGACGTTTCGATCCTATCGATTACACTTGCGTTGATGTACGGGGAAAATTCTAACTCTCTTCTATCATCTTTCATTGTATTTTTTTTTTTTTTTTTTTAATAGAATTGTTATTGTATGTTCTAATAAATATAGAAGATATCAAAGATGATTACATCTTGGTTGGATATAGTTATGCACCTGCTTCTAATTTCATTTTATAATTGAGGAGAAGTCGTTGTTCAACTTTTGATTCGATCAACAATTAAATAACCACTTCGTATTTCTTCTTCTTTCGACTTTTTTCTCGATTTTACTAAAATCAGTATCTAAGTGAAAAAAAAAGATTTTCATTCGTCAGCAAACCCCTAGCCATACGATTAACCGATTCACTGTCAACTACGAGATATCTCGTACTCTGCGCTACAAGTTCAAATTGATTGCGATTAGTCACGGAATAAGTTTGAGTTAGGAATTATTAGAAAAGATAAACGAAAATTTTCTATAATAATATTTATATAATAATGTATAGATTTTCTGAAATTCCAATGTTTTCTTTCAAATGAAATCTCGTCGCCCAGGACAAAACGCTCTAAATTTGCCTGGCAGTGAATGGGTTAAACAGCTATTCAGTAATTTTTCTACTCTCTGCTGCTCGTAGACTCTGTACGCTAACCCCCGGTTGCAATAATCATTTCATTAAAATCAATACCCAGTGAGCGGAATCGGCCTGTGTCTGGGAGCTGGAGAATTGTTGCGAGCGTTATTCTTACCTGGCAGCTCTCCTTCCATTCGTCCCCGGTCCCACCACCTCCCTCCGTCCGTTTCTCCGCCTGTTAACCCCGTGTTCGACAGGGTTTCACTAGAATTTCCAGCTAATAACGCGCTTGCGCTCGTTATCGCGCGTCACACGTGCATTAGCACGAAGCTAAGGGAACTCGTGCACGCTCCACTCGGCGTGTTTCCTTTGAATGTTCGCCGTTTCGCTGCTCGAAAATTGTTTATAAGTGAGAAACGGAGAAAGAGCCGGCTGGCTAAAGGGGCGGCAGCGTGCCAGAGAGGGAAATAATCCACGGTGTTTCACTCACCGGCAAAGGTGTCAACACGCTCGCGGTCATTCGCTTCGCTAAAAGGGGGAAAGACGAGGGAGGGTAGAGAAAGAGAAGGAGAGAGAGGTAGTCGGCGAGTTTCAAGGTGCAAATTAGGTAATTGTAAATCGTAAATACAACGCGATGCAATTACACCGTGTCGCGCTCCTTTGAAGCAATTATCGATCCTTCGCTTTGGCAGCGTTCGAGTTCGAACTTATTGTTAACGGAGTAAAGGTGTGATATTGGGAAAATAGCGTCTGAAAACGAGACGCGCGATTTTTTTAGTGGTGTCTCGTGTTTCGTCGTGTTTGTAAATTTTGTTGATCGGTTCCTTTTAAATCGTTATTTCAATCCAATTTAAAGATGAATTTCTTTCAGTAATTTAAACGAATCGAGTAGTTGTTTGAAGACATAGCGCGTTTCTTTCATGGAATAATACTAGGAAACTATCCAACAGTTACCTCAATTCCTTTCTTCCTAAACTATTAACACGTCGAAGACGTTTAAGGTCATCTTACGCCAAAAAGGGAATCAAAATTTGAGAGAAAGAAAAGAGATTTCGAGTCCGGGATCCATGTCCATAGGAAAACCGAATATGAAACTACCTGCATGCATTGGGTGCTCTTTTGTGAGTCGAATCTCATTGTTGTCACCCTAGAAAAACGCTCGATGATTCCGTTTTGATCGGTAACACGTCGGGGACCGCCTGGCCACGATCGATTGAGTTTCTTTTTTCTCATTCATTGGCCTGAATACACGTATCAAGCTCGAGGAACGACAAACAGGGGGTTCAGAGGGGACGAAATGTGATTTCCTTCTCCTTCTTTTTTTCACCTTTTCCACCGGAGAACCCTTTCCGGGACGCGAGGGAACCCGATGCTCGAGATAAACAATCTGCTCTCCGCTCACTTCGGCACTTATTTCCCTTTTGTGCGAAAAAGACGCATAGCAATTTGGCTTACAGCATGCTCGACATACGTGGTCGAATTCTGCCGGTGAATTTTGATCGATTCAACTCGGTGAAATCATTCGGTTTGATACAAGACAAGCGTTGTTGTTTGGAACGTGGATCGATAGGATGTGAGACACTCTGTTATTATTCTGCTGTAGAAATTCGTTTGATTGGAATCCAATAGAAACGATAAATCAGTTTTTGTTAGATATATGTAAGACTTAGAGGTCGTTCAATTAAACAGCACAGCTTCGGATCGGCGACAATCGATCATCCGCTACAATTAAGAAGACACATTATACAGATAATTATTTCACGATAAACATCGTCATATAAAAATGAATATTTTCCACGGAAGGGAAGAATTTAATCCGTCTAAGCTAGGAATAAACGGTGGAAAATGTTCTTCTCGGTAGGCTGACCGGGAACGTCCAATTCTACTGAATCGTTCAACAGGCGTTTGAAGCATTAAACGACTACTAAATATAAAGGAAGCGTTTAAACGCAATATCACTTGTACAACTGTTAACGTTATCAATCTTTATGAATAAAATCACGAACAACAAAATTCTTTTACTAGTCTTTTACTAATGAACTTCAATCTCTACGATCTTTTCCGATTAACTTTCTATCAGAATCTCGAACGATGAAACTCTAAACCATTGTTCTCTGAAAAATGTTCCCTTAAACAATGTCTTCCTTCGAGTGAACGACCATCAAACTTCGAAATTCTTCAAAAATCTCATCAATCCAAAGTTCTTAAGAATTAACATTCGGAATAAACATTTTCAGAACTCATTGGGAAACGTCGTACGCGTTTGAACGAGGTATTAGCATTGTTGCACGGAACAATTAGGAAGGAACAAGTAGAGAAAAAGGAATGGAATGTTGGAGGTAGAGGAGGGAGGAGGGGGAAGAAAAGATAGGGGCAGGATAGGGTGAACCGATCGAAAGATTGTTTAGCGGAACGTGAAGAACGAACGAATCGAAGATGGATGTAGCGCGTGCGAATAGGTTTGCTGGCTGCGTTCATTAATCAGGAAAGCCCCTTTTGCATCCGCCAGTGCCATAGAGATATCGATTGCCTCGGTTCAACGGGCTCTATACAGCTACTTAGTCCGCCTAGAAGCACCTCGAGCTCGTCGACTGTGCGCCAGATTTCCAATAAACGTCATTAACACTCGTCAGGCCGTGCAGGAATCCGCGCGC
Source organism: Bombus confusus (assembly GCA_014737475.1). NCBI lineage: Eukaryota > Metazoa > Arthropoda > Insecta > Hymenoptera > Apidae > Bombus > Bombus confusus. The sequence continues at coordinate 141,162 of JACXIV010000152.1, forward strand.
CACGTCGACGCGTAAAACTCGCCGATTACACTGGCCGAAGGGATCGACGATGAAAATTAACTGCGTGCCTTCGGTGAATACAGAGACGTCGAATTTTTCAAGTTGGAGGCTTTCTTTTATTACAGTTTTTCCTGGGTCTCTCTGTCATCTTCGAGACAGAAATTAGCGTTTGTGCTTTTTAGAAGCTGTTTTGTACACTCGACAATTTCTTGACAGGCAGAACCGACGACAAAAATTCATTTAATTGGAAAAATTAACGCTGGTGAATACTCGGGTGTCGCAATACTGTGAGTATAAATGACAAAGATGATCCGAAGTAAGAGGGAAATAAATACTGCAAGATCCATTGATTTTATACTACTTTTCTATATGAAAAGTTAAAGTAGAAGACTTTGGCCGCCTAATAGAACTGAATATGAAATGCTATTTTCTCGCGTTTCTTCTCACTCCTCACTTTGATCCGAGATCTCCTTCTATTTTTCAATTCTAACAAGAATAGCACAACTGGGTTCCAGCTTTCCCAACGAAGACCTCGAACAAGAGGCAGGAAAGCGATGAAAATCTTTCAGAAAAATCCTGTTCTTGGTGAAAAGGGTTACAAGGCCTGGCAGTGTGCTCGATCGAAGACGGGCGCTCATCGATCGCAGAAGTGGCAGGACAATCTTCTCTGGACGGTTCTCCGCGAATCGGCTGGATGTCCCCTCTCCTTGCCTCCGTGTCCGTAGTTTTGCATTATCCCCATTACTGCTGATTCACACGTCCTCCTTTGTGGGCTTTGTGAGCCACGACAATACGGGACGGGGCTCTCTCCTCTTCCTCTCTTTTTCTCGCGCTTAGAAAACACGAATGGCCCGCAACACCGAGCCGGATGACAAACGACGCCACGCCGTACCCCATCGACCTGATATAATATGCGACTTCGTCCTGGATCCTTCGTCCTTCGCCGAGGTCCGGTCACTCTTCTATCTTTTTTTTTTTTTTAGACGCTTTGCTCCTTTTTCTCGTGTGTCTCGGCCTCGAATTAATTGTAATTAGCGTCGTTTGTGTCCGACGTGCGACGACGTGGTTCTTCGAGTTCAGGTGGTTAAGCGACGCTTATGGTTGTTCGAATTATGGTTTTCGAATAGATGACTGTAGTTTTTGATTGTGCAGCGGTCAATGGATCTAATTAAGGTGGTCAGGAATTTCGACGTTTCGAAACTGTCTTAAAATCTTGATTATCACGAAATTCTCGACGATTTAATTTATTGAGGAAACCAAGCGGTGAAATCAGTCTGTTACCGTGTCATGTGATAAAGTATTTCGATTTGTCCAAACTTCACAAAACTGTGGAACGTAGATGGGAAACAGCGAGGAATAGCGATGAAAATGATTTTGAACGAATCTTTGCAATTGCAAGTTACAGAATCCAAATATAATAACGAAAAATTGATTACAGAACTGCGAACGATATATTAGAATAACGTTTGCCTCTCAACAAACCATTAAGCTTGCCACTTCAAATACTGGAAAAATGTTAAGATATTTATTCCCACAAATATATATTAATAAACGTAAAGTATCTGTCAGCGAATTTCTCTCTGACCATCAAATCGTTCGACGCTCCGCTCGTAGTCCTTCGAACTCTTTCATTGCTCAGACCTCCTTCTCAACTTCACGAAACAATCACGAAAAAGAGAAGGAATATTAATTACGATTGAAAGCGGCGCTACAATTCCCCGCACCAAGCAAGCACATCAATTCCACTCAAATGGAACCAGCATAGAATCAAGGACCGATCGATTGATCGATCGGTAAAGTCGATCCTTTGATGCGGTGCCGTCGATTTTCGGATTCCACGGGCGAAATGAAAGCCCTGGCTGGCCGAATAACACCGGTGGCCTTCGCTAGACACCCACTGGGAGTTATTAAACGATCTACAATGCTTGTTGCCGCGTCACCCATCTCCACGGCACCTTCAGAAGCCGTAATCAAATTCGTCGGGCCTGATAATTCGACGGCGGCGATCGGTGAAACACAGACGAATCGTTCTACCAAGTCTCGCTGGTCACGTTGCCCGTGGCCTTTTGTCGGTCCGCGAAAATGAGCTTCTGTTTCTGGTCCACGGGCAAACGTAATCGGCTCGCTGGTATCGATAGCCGATCAACTGTGGAGTAACGTTTGCTAAATGAACGAACGGGCGATCGCCGCTGGAAGCACGACCCACGATTGTTTAACCCGTGATCGTTTTCAAAAGAGGTGATCGACGTGTTCAAATCGAAAGATTAAAGCGATAACACGTTCTTGTGCATTTATAGTATCTACGTATTTGCTTACGGGTGAAAATCCTTATCGAGGGAGTGGATTCGTGGGCTTCTGTCGAATCTCGTTTAACTTCGTTGCGACTAAAATTTCATTTTCCGCCTCCGGGAGCTGTAAACTCTTTTTATCGGAAATGCCTCCGTAGGTAGTCGAACCAGTGGTCAAAAATCAATGTATAACTGTGCCAAAAACCGAAGAACCATGGAATCGTAGGACTGAGAAACTAAGTAACCAAGAAACCGAGGAATCAAGATACCAAGGTACCAAGGAATTAAAAAACCAAGTAATCAAGGAATCAAAAGGCCATGAAATCAAACAGCGAGAAACCAAAAAGAAAAAAAAAAGAAAAAAAACAAGAATCCAAGAAACTCAAGGACCCAGCAAATTAGTTTCTTCGAAGAAAATGTTTCTCACTTTGAAGTCTTCGACTATCCACCATTTTCTCGGTAGCCTCGTTCCATTAGCGGCTGGGAAAAGGTTCTCGTGAAAAACAGAAGGAGCACAGAATGAACACGAATGGAAACTTTCTCCGTTTCGGTGTCTCTTTCTTTCGGCCGATGTAATCGCGTAAACGCGTATCGTTTTGTAGTCGTCGGCCACCTGGGAGCGATCGAACGTCGAACAATCGTAGCGCAGAGTCACGATCGCCTCGAAGTGGCTGGTGGAAAGGCGCGGAGAAAATGAACGGACGTAGAAAAGGAACGCTTGATGGAAGCAGAGAAAAGAACGAGAGAGAAAGAGTGAGATGGACGGAGAAAGACAGGGGGTGGCTGTCATTATAGGCGAAGGGAGAGCACAAAACGAGGCCGCGCTAAAGAAACGAAACTCGTAGGATGACGATCGAATACAGCGTTTAACGATACTCGATTGTCGAGCATTCCGGCCTCGAAATTGGCCTGCTGGACCACCTGTACGGCCAATAGCGTATCACGCGTGTAGTAACAACGTATCGCCGCGAGAAATTAACATTCGGTAAAATAATCAAGAACGGCTCGTTTGTCTTATTTTAATTACACTCATAACTGTTAAGTGATGCAACTTATCACACTCCGTATAGATTTTTTACGATACGTTGGAAAATACTCATCATCGGGTATTGTATCGGTAAAATAGTAGCGTTCGTGTGTTAAGGGATGATAAGGCTCAAAGTATAAAGGAAAAGGTTTGCTCGCAATTCAATGAATGGCGATTCATAACGGTTATCTGGATCTCGCAGATTGCGCGCTCAGTCCGTGGATATGCTCGATACGTGTGGTCGGATATAACGGAACAAAACGAGAATATACACGATGCTTTTTACATAAGAGGAGCTGCTTCATCGAAAGAAAAGAAGCTTGTAAAATATTCTTGAAAAATGTCCTCGCGATGGATTATGTATATTTCATTATCTTTAAAGAGCTTTCCAACTACTGACCTGCCAATTTGTACGTTAGATTTATTCAGAAAAATAATTTACCAAGGAATCTCAGTGTCACGAATTACTCTGAATTAATCGAGTCAGTTCATTGGTCGGTCACGTGCAAGCCATCTCGATCCCTCTTTCCGATCCTTCATCCCCCGGTGACCGATCCTTCGAGGATGAGTCATTGCGTCGCGATGTCGATTCACCGTTGCCGCCGGTAATCGACTCGACAATCGATCGTTTATGCAACCAAACGACGATCAATAATCGACTTGACATTTTAAAAAGTTCCACGAGGAAATACAAAAGGGCGAACTTTACAGTTATCGCAATCAAGTGTAGAAAATTGTTATTGGCATACACGGTTTGAATAAAAATGGAACAAAATTTGTTCCACTAATATATTACCTATACAATGATAGAGAATCAGAAGACAACATAAAAGGCGCTGTTTCGAGCGAATAAATTTTAAACGAAATTTTACAGATTTTCCAATCCGTATATTTAAGATTAATTAATTTCTAACTTAATCCAAACATATGGAGAGTAAGAAGAAAATTTTGATCACGGAATGACTTTTCGACTATCCGAAGTTTTCTCGTTAAATTATTAGGGGAAGATCCACTGCTGGTTATTTTATTAATCCTATTTTCCACGTGTTAACCCGCCCGTTAAAATAACACAAGATTCAGCTTCTACGACGATGAAAAGGGATCTAATCGGCTCGTAAATCCAGCGACCGAATTTTTTTTTCGAAGCATTAATTTCCATCTAAATGGACACCGAATTAAGATACGGAGGTGGCACGGGGGCCGAAAGTACCAAAGGAAACAGGAGAATAGAGACTAACGCGAAGAGATCTTCGCTCGTATGGAATGCAGCTGCCACAATGCAACAGCTCTTACACCGACACGTGCATACAATCTTGTATTTGTATCAATGTGATCCATGTGTGGGACCCACCTAGTCGGCGATAGATTTCGTGTGATACCATCGATAGAATTAATTCTCGTTGCTCGAGCACGATGCTCGTCGATGCTCGATGATCAGAATTTCTCGTATAATTTGATTAAATTGTTGTTCTCTATAATATCAGTTGTTAACTATCTTTTGACATCCACGCAATCTTTTCAGCTATTAAAAATCCACGATTCCTTCGAAATCTCTCGACAATAATTTATTGAATCTCCAATAGCATTTTGCTGTCAGTCTAAAATACCGCTTTCTAACGTCTATTATCAAATTTCACTCTAATTGGATGTTTTGAGACACAGCTACCTCAGAAGCAGGTACAGTTATCATCTACGCTTAACGTCTACAGTTATTTCAGATACAATCTTCAAACCGAGTGGTAAATCTACCATAAATTCCTGTTGATAATTGGAATTGAATATTTTATAGTATACCTGATAAGATTCTGGAATTACGTTTAGGATGTTACGAAACATGTTTTGTATCTTTGAGGTATCGATTTTAGACATTCAAACGAGTATTAATATGTAAAATCATCGCTTGAAGGATCCTTTTCAAGTTATATGTAACTGAGTCTTGCGTTAGAAGTCTTACGTATTTACAAAATGTCGAAAGTCTTTCGAAGTTCTTCAAGAGGAAGACAAGAGTAACTTGCTCGCGAGCCGGAAAATCGTAGCGCGTAATAAAGAAAAACGAGGGAACGAAAGAAGGCTCGGCCCCGATGTGGAAGGCGTCCACGTATGAACATTCGTGCGGCAGGAGGCCGCGACCAGGTGTACGGGTGTGAATAGACCACCGGCTAATTTACATACACCTAAACCGACGTGCAGCCTTCTCGATGGCCTGGAATTCCCGGCAACAAAGGTCCTCCGTTTTATCCGGCGGGTGTATCTTCACCGCTTCGAAAAGAAGAAATTCACTACCTGTTAGCTGCGATGAGAATGCACCGCGGAAAAGATCTTCTCCTTGTATGAAATTCTTATTTTCAGCAAATTATACTTAAGAAACGTATGAACGTGGTGATACGTGCGTGGAAATTAATCTTATGAATGAAATCTTCCGTGAAATTAAGGTATTCGTAAATTTATATTTTTTGATTCTATTGTTAGGTTGAATTAATCAGAGGATTTTAATGGAGTGTCGTTTATGTTATATCGAAGAAAGAAGACATAGTTTTTTGTACTGAGATAAAAGTGAGGACTTTGCGCAGCTGTGAAATGGTAGAACGTGCGCCTTGTTAAAAGCAAGTATTGTACGGTAAATGAGACAACGAGTTTCGATTGGATAGAGTTTCCTTGAGGCGATGAATGCTGGTTTTTTTTCTGGATCAGGTGAACGCTAAAATTCGCGGCCATTGACACTTTCTTTTACGTGGATTATTCACGCCTGCTGCTGAATTTCAGCCGTCACGGGTCCGAGAATCGCTGCCGTGAACCGCAAGTTCAATACGATATCTGCACAATACCATTAACCTACCACAGCGGTCAAATTGACCGCTTTGAAATTTCTACACAAACTTTACTATATTTAAACGTTATCATATCGCTAATCTATGACTTTCCATAAAATATGCAAACAATATATTCCTCGGTATCTATTTCTAGTTTGCTTTTTTTTCTAAGAAAAATTTGTAGTCTGTCCTGCCTATCGCGAGCGGTCAATAAGTATACAAGAAGTGTCGGTAGGTTTAGTGTTAAGAAGTTCGAGTGTTTATGTATCTTCGATAAGAGCACGGAGAATGTAAAAATTGAGAAGTTAAAAAAATTGGGCGATTGAGAAATTACAAGTGCGAAATATTCGGAAGTAAAACAATTCGGAGATTTGAACATTTAAATATTAAAAGATTGAAAGACTCAACAACTCAGACACCTCAGAAATTATCGTATTTAAAAACTTGAGAAATTCAAAATACGAGTACTCGAGTATTTAATTTAACTATTTAAGAATTCTCGCGGATCTTCCTCATTCCGTTTAATGAAACAATTTTCCCTACAAATATCTACTACAGACCAACAAACACCTTTAACTGCGAATTCCATACTTTGCGTTAGCCTCAGATATGGACAGCGAACCGCGCTTATGGCAAATGTTTGCGCAGCGACGAGTAGCGGCCGCGTTGCTGGCAACAGCAACGATTGACTCGCATAAACAACCGGGGAGAAGGATTGCTGGCTGCTCGAAATAATTGCACCGCAAACAACCGGCCGGCCGGCTTACTTTGGCCGAGATTAGGCGATAATTCGTTGAGTATGCCTAGAGAATTATTGCGACACCGTATAACGTTGTTTGCCGTCTGGTTGTTTGGGAGAATTAAGTGGTGACGCGCAGTGTACTGGTTAGATGCACCGACAAGCAAATGAAACGAAGAGTACCAGTTTGAAGTAGGTTAATTGTGTTCCCGTGCATTATGTAGATTTATTCGTTCGTGCAAAATACGGTGTAATATTATGGATGTTCGAGGAGAAGTTAATTATGAACGTATCGGATGAAGAAATGCACAATGAGTGAGTAAAAATGAAGAAGGGTGGCAACGCATGTAGAATTGAAGAAAATGAACAACATGGTAGAACATGCGTGTACGATACTTCAAGCAATGACTTTTTGAATCAGTGATCAGTGGAAAGAATTGCGAATACGTAAACCTTCAAGAAGCAAGAACGTAGGTCCCCACTGAGACAAATTGTTCTATTTTAATTCAAGAGTTTTGTTTCTGTCTAATACTAATGGCTACAGAATAGTTCAGGATAAATGTTCCTCTAACAAAATTCTTTTCGCGTGAAAGACGTACAGATTTAAATGTTTCGCTATACATACAGAGTTTGGTATATCATTTCGCGGGATACACTTTGTAAAAGTGCACAGATATTTGACTAGGCTGAATGGGCAACAGGAGCAAGTTTCGCCCGATCGTAAATTTAAATACGTGAAAGGTGGATATCTTGCAACAGCGAAGAAGAAGCTTCAGCCTGTGATACAAAAAACGAGCTCTCCTAAGATAAATATTTTTAACTCTTCCATCCTTTGTACATAGCTCCAAACGCCAAGCACCTATAGAAAGTGCCAACATCCATTTTCCAACATCAGATTCTATCCTCGAACCGTCCAAACTCTCTCATACACTGGTACACCGTTTCCAACTCTTAACAGATACTAAGAAACATCGCTTAATTGCCAGCAAATCTTTCAAGACTTCTCTTACAAGAAATCCTCCACCCAATTAAGGATTTCACCTACTTACACTCTCCCCTGCCACGTCGATCGATCAAAAAAACCAGAGGAAAGGAAAGAGAGAGAAAGAGAGAGAGAGAAAGAGAGGGAGAGGAAAAAGGAAAAACGAGATCCGTATGCAAAAACCCGACCTACTCCACCTTATTTACGTCGCCTCCTCAGCCTGTAATATCGTCGATGTAATTTCTGTCGGTGCGTGTCGCGTTGAACGATGAAAGAAGTCGAGCAAGCGCACAAGAGACGACGATGAAAAAGAGAGGAAAAAGAAAGGGGTGAAAGGGGAGGGAGAAGGAAGAAGAGGTATCGAGCCGATTCTCGAGTGTCGGGTTCGGAATCGAGCGACGAGCCTGCCGCCAGGTCTTTCCGCGAACAATGATCAACGATTAATTATAGCGGCACGGGATCGTGATCGGTCGTGTAAAACGCGCGCACTCGAGCCACCGCGAAGCGCCAATCAAGGAATTACGCGAGCAAAAGGGGACGCCCGGTTTGCCCGCCGCTTTGTTAATCGCGGGCTGCCTTGCTCCTGAAGCGTGATTGAAAATACTTTGCCAATGGGCTGCCAGCCTCTGTTCTCCAACGAGAAACGCTGCGTCGACGTAGGTCAGGTTCCTTCGGATCTCCTACCAAGGAGATTGATTTGGTCTGATGGCGTGATGAAAAGGGGGTGGTTAAAAGATCCGTTTGTATGGGTTTATGTATGTATAGTTACTTACGAAGGTATTCGAACACTCGTAGATACCTTTTACGGATATGCTATGTACCTTGTACTATCATCGTTGTATCGGCGAAGTTTAGAACGGATGTGGAAATGTTCGTAGAAGCTATACGACATTTAGTGAAAGTATATAGCATTTCGGAGGTCAGAAAAGTATTTAAAGAATAAATTATGCATTACATTATTAAACCTAAATATTCAATTTCATCATAATATTATAATTGAGATTCGTGGAAGTGGGAAAGGCGATTGTACAATTTAAATCGTTATCAAACATCTTACCGAAAACGGTGCATAATAATAACGAAAAGATAAGATATCGTGAAATATTTAATACGTTTAAATATTTCTCTAATTACCTTCGCTCGTATATTTCTTGCATTTTCCACGTGCAAGAATAGCAAGGTAAGGTAATTCAATCCGACGCGATCGCGATTACGGATTTCCGTGAACCTTGATACTACTCGAACCTTGGCAACCAACGAAACGTCTCTCCTTTAAGTGGAACGCGATCTCGAAAGTAATTAATCCTTTAGAAAAGTAAAACGTTCAACGGGCATGTAGGTTTTTTTTGGGAAACATCGAGCGTCGAGGAAAATCGTCGACCGGAAGTAGATCGTGCGTCGACTTGGCTACGCTGAAGGGAACACGAAGAGAGCTGCGGCATCAAGGCTCGAAATTCCAACGTCGAAGCCACGCTAATGAAGCCGCGAGGTGGTGGACGAGCAGCTTCAGCGACCGATTTACATTCCGGTTAAGTGATTTAAGGCAACGAAAGCCACTCGTTCAGCCTGTAGATTGCTCGTCGCTCTATAATGAATTTAATGAGAAAACGTCTGTAGTCGTCTTTTGAAACGGCGCAGGAAACGCGACCTCCTATCGCTTCGTTTCGATCCAACGACTGACAGGACGTATAATTAATAATTAAATTATCTATCTGTCGAACCACGCATCTGGTAGCCGAATTTTAGATAATCAAACGGACGTTGATCGAACATCAAACGACTTATTTTATCATTTATGACTTTTAGACAAATCTTGACACGAGTATTTTCTTGTATGTCGTGTTTTACGCTTCTTAACTCGAAGAGAGAATGGATTATGTTTCCAAGTATTAAACGTCGGATTTAAGAATAGATTACACGTTAGCTTGGAACATCGTTTAAGGAACAGATTATTCGTTTAACGCGGAGTTGAAGCCTTATAAGGACAAGTAAATTTCAGTTACATTATTTTGAGCCTTAACAAATATAAACACGCAATTGTAAATTATCTTTAACATGAATAAAATAACACCTAAAGGAATATCAGGCTCCTAGATGAACGAATCATTACGTTCATCAAATTCTCAAATCCAAGTTCCGTATATCCTCTCTTCATAAAAATCTTCGAAACATTCTCCTCAAACTAAACCACACGACGACCCTCTACACTAAATGAAGACCTCTTTTAACGATCCACACTTTGGTCAAACCCTAAAACCATCTCGCACCTCGAGCCCAACGCTAGCCACCTATCAAAACCAAATACGAAAATAAAACCTCGTGCATTCTCTTCCCTCTTAACTACACCTTACACGGTCCGTTTAAAAAGGCATGGCGAACAAAAGACGGCGGAACGGGTTCGATGAAATCCCTATCAGGTGCACGGTGATCCTCCGCCAGCGATCCCAAGATGAGGAATCAGGAAAGCCACAAAAAACATCGCGTGGAACCGAGCGTAACCGAGCAACGCTTGATCAGGCCGCTTGTAAGACCAAAACGGGTCCTCTAAGCATTCCAAAGTCAGCAGGTACTAATGAAGTCGTGAGAGGTTGCCAGGAACGGTGCAGCGTGCGCGTCCAAACGGTTGAACGTCCGCTGGAAGAGCCAGGGCCCCTGCGGATGATTTAGATTCCACCTAAACGATCTGTCTAACCGAGGAGAAGCCCGTCAGCCCGCCTCGAGTTCGTCGCTGTTCACTCGCTATAATGGATTTAATGAGGAGGTAGCCACCTCTTGCTGAACTGTCGTTCCTCCTCCGCGTGACTTTTACGCGCGCGGGCGCGCGATGGCTCCCTGAGAGACAGAAACAATGGCGGTGGCCATTCGAGAGGATAATGACGGTGAAAATTGTCAGTTTGTCATGGCAAAAAGTTCTACGCAAGCTGGTAATCACCGTTCTCACGACTAGTTGAGCTATCGCCTTGCTTGGACGAGAAAGAGCTACTGGTCACGATTCTTTTTCGTCACGTTGCACTCATCGTGTAAATATACGGTCAGCCCGTCTTTTCAGCGTTCGTTATCTGGTTTTATATTTGGAGTTTGTTTTAATCGTGGCATCTCTCAAACACCGGGAGCTGCAGTTTCGACACCTGCCTGTGTGATGAGAGGAGAATCAGGTGTTATAATGATGGGTGACTGTGATTGCTTGATTGCTGGGAGAACGTTTTCTTGAGCAATTGGTAGGTTGTTTGGGAGATCTTGTTTTTTTCGGCTGGTTTGATAGAGTTTGAGACTGATGGAGAATAATGACGAGGTTCGACAGGTATATCTTTAGGTTAATTCGGTGTTCTTTTTACTTCACTTTTTGTACATGTGGAAATATTTCGCAGGATCATTGAAAGAATATATTGCTTTTTTCGGTGTTTGACGAAGTTTCAAGCTGACCAAGACCAATAACGAGATTCAACTCGATACTGCTGTATCTTAAACTCGATATACTTCTTATTTTGCAATTGTTTTGAAGAATCGTTTGGTATATTAAAAAGTATACGTTACCAGTACAGAGATTCCTTCCATATAATTCCAATTTTTCTAAACAAGTCAAAGATTTTAAATTACAATATCTTATATTCATTTTTCTACCAATATCATTGTTTCTTTGAAACTTATAATACATTCTGCGTTATACACCCCAAAAATCCGAATTATCTAATGCATCCCTTACTCCATATCAAACTGCAACGAACTATTCGAAAATTCCGAGTGTTAAAACATCGTCAAACTTCAAGCAGCATTTAAAACGACGGTATTACCATCAAATTTCTCATTCTTGTTCCATATTCCTTGTAACTCGCTTGACCGGTGTTTCAGCCAGTGCAGGCGATTTTTCGTGGAAAACTTTCTCAGGAACTGGAAGTTCCTTTTATCGGCCATGAAATCACACTCGCAAGGTTGGCTCGTTCACAGTCGAGCGAAGTGTTTTCACGATTTCAGGGGTGACGCATAGGTGCGAACCGAATGAATGGCACGGATCTTCGAATGGCGATCGCAGCTGTCGAACTTCGACAATAAACCACCGCTCGAAAGCTTCTTCCAGCGTTTTCCATCGCACCTCGACCAGCAGCGTGTCGGATTTCGATAGACGGCGGAGCTACTTGGTCGAACGGTGAAACGTGTTCTTTGTTTTCGGGGATTTTCGAGACCCGGACTCTTTTCAGACACACGGTCCTTGGATTTCGCGACCGAATACCATTGTTCGGGCCCCGGTGAATCGGACACCAGACGAGTCTTCCGGGTCCCTTGCATCCATTCAATCGATTTCCATTCTGCTACGCGAAAATTTCCACGTCTTGTTGATGAAGATACCATCAGAAACTTTGTCGCGAGATAATCAGATTTTTGGAATTAATTTGACGCTCTTGCTTATAGAAAGAAGCTTGGCTTCTTGTTTCCTCGAGTTTTGTCTTGGAATATCAATTTTCCAATCTTTGATACTATTTTTGACGAACTCGTTTTATAGCACAGCTTCTTGTTTTTCAGGTTTCGTGCGTACGGAATTTCAATCTCCGATTGTGAGTTCTCTTTGCGAAATACCTTTTTCTTGTCTTTGAAGATATTAAATCTTTAAGTAAAGTAACCATTCAGAGAATACTGGAATAGGAATGAACTGTCTATTGTAAATAAAGATAGCAAGGGAATAGAAAATGTTAGAAGATTAAATAGAAAGTGGTATAAATTAAAAACGACGAAGAAAAGGGAGGAAGTCCAGAAAAATGGTCTGAGGCAGGGAACAAAATAAGAACGGAATAAATCGGAGAAAAAATGGATTCTATTGGACGGATTAGGCCGAAAACGAGATAATGGGACACAAACGATTGTAAGACGTAGTCCTAGACCGTATTCGAAGGATAATACTTAACGTTTATTTCTGCTTTTCTCACTTACAATACAATATTTATAGATTACTTCCGCTTTAAAGTCGTAATACTCGAATAATCGGTATAGTTTAAGAGGTTTATCGTAACGATACAAGTACAAAGATTACAGCGGGTCATGGACGTTTCACGAAAGCGTATCTCATTCTATCATTCTTCTTTTTCGTCACCTCTAACATTTCTATTCTCTTCCGCTCGCGAAACGTCTATAAAAGCTCTCTCTCTCTCTCTCTCTCTCTCTCTCTCTCTGCCTTTTTCACTCTCACTCTTTCTCTCGTGAAATCGTTCAACCGAACGGTTGCATTAAAAACAACTGGATTGTTTGAAAGAAAAGAAGGAAAATATGGGCTGGAGAAAGTACTAAATAGATATTTTTGTTGGAGAATTAAACAAACACGAAACTAAAAGAAAAGGGAACAACCAAGAAAGAAGCGATAATATTTAACAGATTCTCTGGCGATTTTCAATCGTCTGCTTCACCGGTTATCGAATATTATGCACGCTGGGCGTACAAGTTGATTTATATTCATTCAATGATCAACATATTAAGTAAAAAAATAATTACTATTAGAACAGAATTCCGACGATTAATAAATAGCTAAAAATCGAAACGAAAAGATAGTTATATCAGTGCTCATTGGGAAACGAAGAACAAATTTTTATCACACCGTCATTTCTAAATCCTTTTAATACTAAACGACGAACGAAAGGCGAAGGAAATTTTCTTGGCCTTTTCTCGATTGAAAAATGGGGAAAAAACAAGAAAATGAGGGAAAGGGACGTGACGATGCATTTTTTTCTAACGAATCGAAGGGGTCTATGTACAGCGATTACGAATCAAACGACCGCACGAAAATCACGTTCTCCTTTTAACGGTTCCGTTGCACGAAACTTTCTGCTCATCCTGCTCTCTGTTTCTGTGTAAGTTCCTTCGAAACGAAATACCGTGGAATTGGTAATTACCTAACGCTACTGGTAATTAGAAGGGATATGTCGATTCCGCTTTTGGAGTTCGACGTTCGATAGTCGAAGCAGGATGTAAAGGAAAAGGAAAGATCCTTGGGATTCTGCGTACATGTATACTTATATGTGTGCTAAATAAACTTCGTTCAGATTAGTCCAGTTCGTGTACTTGGATTGAAATCGTTTCAGTTCAAGTAGATATTCGTCGGGAAATGATATCAAAATCAGTGAAAGAACGACTGAAAAGGATCAGAAAGCGATACGAAAGAAAATCAAAGAACGATTGAAAAGTTGATTCGTTTAGAACTTAAAAGTATACCTCGAGTCTGATAATATAACAGGCTCGTATTAATAAAATGTTTCCAATTGATTCAGATCAAGTAACTTGATTAAAAAGGACAAGGCGACAGACTTGAAAGAATATTAATCAATTAATAGGTTTATACTGCGAAACTTTCGAATTAACCTGAACGAAAATGCAGGTGCTTCTCTCGATTAAAAAGGAAACACTGGGAACAGGGGGTGAAGGAAAACCGTTTTCGAGCGTCGTGCGCGATAATAATCCTCGCTACGCTATTTACACGGGGACTATGTACAATCTCTTTATAATTCCATTTCGAGGATGGAAACCCTATGTTTACGATAAATAATCGTGACGCGTCGAAACCGACGCTTGGGGATGGCTAGAACACGGAGAGTATCGACTTCGTTGTTGCTTTCAACGATCTGCACCGTTGATAGCCCTGATTTCACCATGATATTCTTCGTGAATATATTCGTTGGTCCAAGACGTTAGATATTCCATTGGACGAGTTTTCTCTTGTTACAGCTTCAGAGATCATTCTTGAGAATTAAGATGACTCTAGGAGGCTCATTATGATATTTTATCTTGAGATTCAACAATTGCTTTGATGATTGAAATTACTGTTCAGGTCTCTGAATTTTTGTGTTAAAAGACGAATCTCTATATGTTACTTACATTATTTTACCATTGTTCCTTATACCAGATGTAGATGTTGTAGATGCTTTGCATTTCGATTATTCTGACTTCAGTGTATCTCAACTTATATTGTGTATACCAGAAATAAGAATTACGAGAATGAACCAAAAATTTCGGAAAATTGAATATAATTATAGGCGATAAACAGGATTTCTATAAATTTTCATTTTAACGCTCGCGTTTGTAAATATTTAAGGACGACAGCTGAGAAAAATAATTTTATGGAAAACATCTGTTCTTTCTTCCGAAATTCTTATAGAGAGATAAGTAGAATGGCATATCAATAAAATATAACAGTAGGATAACGGATATATAAATTAAAACAGAAAAGAGATAACGACGTATGTCATATGTTGTAAAAAAATTCAATTGAATTCTCAAATAAAATATCGTTATATGCTCCGAATCATTAGTGACTCATTCATGTATACGTACAACAATCTCAATAAAACTCTTCCGCTAACAATTTCGAAAATAGAAGAGAAATATATTAAGATGCCAAAAATAGCTAGTAGCGCAAAAAGTTAAATCACTACTTTGCTCTTTCTCATTAAAAATCTTATAATTATAATTCCTCCTTTCTTAAAAATCTGAAGAACCAGCTTCCAAACACAAGAAATCACTCTGAAGCCAGATCAATATCCATTACTAGACTGCGGATGTTTATGAAAATTCGCACGTACCTCGATAACACTAAAATCAAAGGAATCGAACCTAAATAGACACTTGTTTCATCATCTACCAAGCACTATAACAAATATTAACTTTAATCTGGACATTTTGCAAATTTTACTCTGCATATTTCCTATAATTTGCGTACCGTACGCACAAACACCCACAGTCTATCCATTACCTACGTCACATGTATAAACCTCTGGAAACGGTGGACCGAACTCAGGGCAACTGCTCCTCGAAGATGGATCAGAGCTACGTTCTATCGGGTCAGAAGATGACAGTGAGTGGTCGTCTGAACGACTCGTTTCCAGGCGCTGGGGCCGTTTGATAGCCGCTGTATTGGCTCATCTGCGGTCCTAATAGACCGCTGGTTTGCACCGAGCCTGGATAATAGGCTGGCAGACTGGCACCAGGACTCGCAGCCGACGAGGTAGACGTAGAACTCGCGCTAGACGAACCTTGCTCGGTCCTCTCGTGCTGTTTGCTCATGTCCGGAGACTCTGCGGCTGGTGACCTTGTCGGACCACCACCGACGATACTACCGGGGCTGGACTCGTCGTAAAGCTTGTTGTGCTCGTAACTGGGCCGATTGTAGTCGGTGATCGCAGGCTTCTGGTCCATGTAGAGCTTCGATTGTTCGAAATACGCCTTTGCGGAGTCTAAGTAGCTCCGGTCCAGGTACGATTTTGGACTCGAGTCCAGGTACTTGGGGTCGGAGTACATGCTCATCGCCAGAGTGCTCGGTGGCATGTATGCTGCCCGGTATTTGTCGGCCTCCATCGAGTACTTCATGGCGTCCATCGAGCTCACCACCTGAAACACATAAGAGAAGATTGCACATTGGTTAGTGAATTGTGGTAACTTCTGATCTGGGTTGAGTGGACGAACTGGCAAATTTGAAGTTGAGATTATGGCTTCTTAAATGGATTATATCCGAGGAATTGATTTGCCAAGAAGATTGGTGGTTATCGAGAGGAAGATTGATGAAGAAGGGGAAAGACGAAATGTCATAAAACTGTGACACATCTATGAGGAAACGAGGTTCTATGATTTGAATTGTATCGTTTGCAGCATGAAGTTTATAGTTTTACTAGACTTCAGAAATGAAGTAAAAAGACAATTGATTTATATTATTTCAACGTACACATGTGCATCATAAAATAATTAAAAATCAGAACGATCATCCTATCTCCGCACGTTGAATTCCAAACTTAACCTGAACCGAAGCTACCAACGGCATTACGTATTCCTCCCAACCTAATCAATTCCAATAAATCCACATAACAAAAGGATCAAAATCGCATTGGAAGCTCCCAAAGAAAAAATAAATGAACATTCCATAGGAATATCTTCCACCCTCCTAACCGAAACTTGGGACGAAGAAAGAAACGGTTTCAAGGTGCAGCATTCGACTCGGTCCGAGTGCAAATCGCGAAATCGCCGGATCCGCGACGAGGACACGTCGGACAGACTCGAAAGAGATTTGTTCTATTCGCAGGACAAAGCTACCAATGGCTATAAATTTCATAACCGTTCCAAGGGTTAAAAGATCGGCCGCACGAGGCGGTGTATGGTCCACCGCGTGAAACTGCCACGGGATCCTTAAAAAGAAAAAAAAAAAAGAGGGAACCAGGAGAAGCGCGCGATTATTCCCGATTCTATAATTCGTGGACGAGGACCACGCCGGACCCTTTGTCGGATCGTTAAGCGGCTTTGTCCGGATGATTTACATCCAGTCTTAGCCCGCTTCGCTCGTCTCTCCTCTCCCAGCTACGTCCAATTGATTACCGCTCGGTTCCTCTTCTTTGCTCGACTCAAAATCCTTCGCGAATGGTCCTTGCGAATCCTGAGGTTCTCCATCGGTTAAAACGACGTCGACTCCATCACATGGACCCCGGAAATTAACCCATTCGCAACGAATAACGAGTTAGAATCGTGCACGTGTCGCAATGACCTTTCCTATTTGTAGAGTACGGGCGTTTATGCATTTATCGGAAGCGACGATAAATATTTCGGTGTGCAACGATGTACAGATGAAGCGAAAGTAAAGTATTTGTTATAACTGGACTGCAAATGTTGCGGAATTTAACCATATTTCAATAGACGCTAAAACAGATGCAACATTCGATACCTTTTATTTATTTTATAACATTAAACTATTATAATAGAGACGCAAGTGGAAAACGATCAAACGACTAAAGGATCTGAGGAAAATCTTTGTTCCTAACATGTTTTTCTCTCGATCAGGTCATATTAAAAATCGCCTGTTCTATCACAGCGTGATATCAAAATCAACAAACGTGTATTATTGTATTATTTACTCGTCGTGTTTTTCTTCCTTCTTGTGGTCTTCGTAGATATAATAATCGAAAAGTTCTTGATGATTATACACTCATGAGATACAGTGTATTTAATTTTCAACGTTAACAGCGAAAAATTCGAAACTGCACGCCTCCTCAAGCGTCGACCAAATAAAATTCCACTTGGGCTCGACGCCACCTTCGTCGCAGTAGTTGTCGTTCTGACAAGACTTAATTATTGTGCAGCAGCATGGTGTCGCCGTTCGAGCGTATAACACAATGTCGTACCGTTATTCTTCTGTTTTCATTCACAAAGGCGCTTATTCGCCGCACTGCCATGTGTCGTCAAGGATGGAAAGCGACGAAGGGAAGAGCGCAGAAGTGACAGAGAAAGAAACGCAAACACGCTGTGTGAATAGAATAAAGACAGAGAAAGAGAGTGGAATGTCTTTTGCTAGCAGAGCACTTTATTTTCCAAATGGCTCTTCTCCATTCCCGGGTCAGAAAGGTCGGCCAAAGCGAGAAAGTCAACCCAGAGCCATTGTCGCTGCCGGTTCGTCGATATTTCACCCACATCGTGCCCTCGTGGATTCGAGACCTCGCAGCAATGTCGAGAATGGACTTTCAATCGGAAGCTCGATTCCGTTCTTTGGATTTATGTACATTCTACGTGAAGTAGACTATCAAGGATAGTTAGAAGAAACTTGGGGTGTAATCTTGCCGAGAGCTAGTTCGAAAGTTTCTGAGGTAAATTTCTCATCAGTGTTGTCATATCAGCCCTCTGAACGTTATAACGAATACTTTATTAACCCTTTCAAGACCAAATTCTTTTTTAACTAGAAAAATGTTTCTTTTTTTTTATTAATTACCAATAATGGGAATACATTTTTGAATAGTTTGAAAAGAAAGAACAATAATACTGCTACTTTGGAAAGATAACATTCTATACGAACATATTTGCTGCTGTCTGTACTAACTTATGAAACAACGTATTCCCATTTTCATTTATCCATAGAAAATCAAAACACCGCGTAATCTTCAATTTAAAAATCTCCACTCGAGTCATCACCATAAAATAACCACGTAAACAGTCTTCTCCTTACCAACCCCTAATCTCACTCCACCAACCATCTCTGACTAAGAATTTCTCGCATAATTTACTAAGCCATCCCCTTGATTCTCCACAAAGCAGAAACCCTCGCATTATCCTGCGATGATCGTCACACTGCTTCTTTCGAGTCCTCTTATCTTTCAGCCAAGGTTTCTTCTTCGACGAAGAAGCGGCGAAGTCTGACTTGGAAAAAATGTTCATTGGACACATCGTAGCCATGGCGAGGTGTTCCTAAATGGTAAAGCCAGCAATGACGGGCACGGTGACGGCGATGACGGTGCCGTTTCGTCCGCGAGGACGATAACACACGGCGGCGCGGCCGCGCGTTGGAATTCTTCGCTCGTGCTCGTCGCTTCGCCAATAATAGTCGGTCTGTATCGCACCGCTGCGTCGTTCCAGACGCGTCGGCCATTCAGCCGTTGAATGCAGAAATAACTAGCTATCTGTTTGTCTCCCGTACCCAGCTGCGGAAATTCATACACAGACCACGGTCTCCGGTTTCTGTTTGCGAAGCCACCCGGGGGCCCCTTTGTTGCGACAACGAATGAAACGTACCTACTACGCTCGTCCTCCGCCTCGTACCTCCTCTTCTTTCTTCTCTTCCTGCACAGCCTCTCTCGCTCCACGATGTCCGCGTTGCTCCTGCTGCCTTCTCTCATCAGCGATCTATCTCTCCCTTTCCGCGACGTTTCCTTCTGTTACGCGTGCATCGCTGGTCCACGATCTCCTTCGGCGATTGTTTCGCTTTTTCAGTTAAGGGAGTCGTGGTTCGATCAAGGGTTCACGCAGATTCGAGCGAGTCTCCAGTGATTTGCTTGAGCTAGTTTGGCGCGGGGATTGAAGCGATTCTTTGAGAGTAATTTTGTTAATAACTGATGTATCAGCTGCCTCAGAAACCGATCGGTCAGCTTCTCGTTAAAACTTCGTTGGCAAAATTTCCAGTTGGAGGAACAGTTTAGTGGCTACGGTAGAGTCTATAGTACGATGACTAATTGCTATGTTATATTTGTAAATTACTCGTATATGAAATTAAATTGTTCGTATTTGAAGTTTGCTTGTTTGGTAGAATCTCGAAGAATATTTGGAGATTGGTTGGAAGCAGAAGGTAAGATATGGGTTTTGGAACGATTAATAGAATTTCGCTTGTTTGCCGAGGAAAGGGACGCGTGAATGCAGCGATAAATCTCGAGATTCCCCGATCGAGTCTCTCCACGTCAAATTCCATTGAATAGGGACGCGCAAGAAATAACCGCGTGGGTGGCTCTTTTCCGCCGGCATCTCGATAACGCTCGGTCCCTGCGACCGTGTCTTACGCATTTTTCGTCCCTGACAAATCGTAATCGCTCGATGCTCCCCTTCTCGGCGGAATCAAACCCCTTCCTCCTAACTTGTACCATTCGATTTAATATTTTTCAATTTATAAATAAAACATCGGTACCGGCGAGACCTTCCGATCTAATCTATTATTTATATATTAAAAAATGATACGACGTCGAGAGAAATTTAAGATTCTTAGATTGCCGAATAAGATCCATCGCCTACTACTATCTCACAATACAACAAATATCGAAGTTCCATTTTCCGCGATATAACGGTACCGCGCGATTGTACAAGCAGGCGCAGCTTCTTTCACAAAAGCAAGAGCAACGTGCATCGAATCCGGTGAAAACTCAGACCAATGTCTCTTCTGCCTACCGATACGCAACTACTCAAAAACGGTGGTGTAAAAAATTGCTACTATACTGTAGCACAGTACAGTACAGTATAGTAGCAATTTTTTGTTTTTTTTTTTTAGCAACCGTTTCTTATCGCTCTAAATCACTCGCACTTATACGAAAGGGAAAATTCATGCGACGTCATTACGATACGTCGTTTCGACCCGGTGCGTAATTCGGTAGCTTCGCGTGTATTATATTTCTAATAATACAATCGCACACTCGCGTGCCTTATATCATTAGAAACATAAATCTGTCAAATCGCACGGTGTTATGCGTATAAAGTTTCAAAGACGTCACATGGCTGTTCCGTACCTGGGTGTGACCACGATAAATTAGCTCGTTTGTAGCAAGCGTTACACACCATCGTTATATCAAAGATCGAAAATTAACCCGGAAATAGCGTTGCAATTGTTTCAGGGCCGTTCATTGCGATTCGTCAACCACATAGATTAG
This sequence comes from Bombus confusus, assembly GCA_014737475.1. NCBI lineage: Eukaryota > Metazoa > Arthropoda > Insecta > Hymenoptera > Apidae > Bombus > Bombus confusus. Next base: position 162,141 of record JACXIV010000152.1, read on the forward strand.
TTCCGAACGAGGAAGATAAGCGACGTGACACGGAAACAACATCGGCAACACGATAAACGGGTTTTGAGACAGGAAACGGTTGTTTGTTTACAAGCTGTATCGACTCACCTGAGCAGGTGCTGCTAGACCCGCAGACATCGCCGCTGCGGACTGCTGCGCTGCTGCAGCAGCGGCTGCGGCCATGCTGGCTGCAGAGAGCGAACCATAAGCGGCCGCGGGACCATAATACGATCCCATTCCTGCCTGTCCCATTCCACCAGCCATTCCTGCAACAGATAGTTTATAGCGTGTGAAAAATCTTGATAATCCGGCAATTCGAAAGTCGCGACGCTTTTTGCACGATAAATGTTAGATGGAATTTGTTGCAAGTAGAGCGTTACGTTGGGTTTTGAAGGAATTAATAGCAGACTCGTAGAACATTGCGCTATCAACACGAGAACTATAAGTGACTGAATAATTATTTCCTTTTTGAATATTTCTCTGCGTCGTGTGAATGCTACGCGACATTCACGCGTCAAAGTGACAACCATGTTACCGGTTACAGATTAATCCTTCCTTTAAAAATCTTAACTCTCTCTCGTCAAACCCTCGCATTACGCGCATTAACACTGGAACTATCGTACTCTAATACACTCTACCGTACTCTACGCAATAACGTAGAAAATAAATATACTCTGCACATATAATTCCAACTAAAGTAACGTAACGAAAAGAAAAGACACAATATTATATTTCTATATGTGTAAAATGTTGAAGTGGTTAACCCTTCTAAGAAAACTCTACATCTATTCTGTTTAGTTTTCTCAATCGCTAAAGCCATCGACAGGCCATAGACAAAAGACAGCCACATGGCAACCATAGGCAATAGACAGGCAACGATGGCTTCGGGGTTTTCAGTTACTAGGTAACACTGCTAGCATGAGGATCTGGACCAGCTCAAACTGTATTCATATTTGTATATACACTTCTTCGTTAAATATACTTTTTCTATCGTACAATTTATCCACGCGTTCCTCTATCCATATAATCAATAACCACAACATAAAATATCTATAAAAATCCATAAAATATATCTCTAAAACCTCCTACGTATCTTCACCTTTGTACGGTTTCAAAAACAAAACAGAACACCACTGAAGTATCGAAACGAAGAGATTTTCATTTTTAGGCTTCGATCGTGCGGAAAGAATCTTCGTCGTGCAGCTTGCGCGAGACGCAACTTTTTTCGCAAAACGCAGTGCACGATTCACAATATGGCAATCGAACTCGACGATCGGCTTCGATCCTCGCCTTTCGTCGATCGACAATGCCAATGATTAACCGAACGGGCCCGCAAGTTTTTCGTCGAGATTAATATCGAGGAGGTCGTTCGCGTTCCCGCTTCAGGGCTTATCGATCATCGTCGCCGAACGACGGAAACGCGGCGAAAGAATGGCTATGCCAACGAAGGCTCATTGTCGACGTGCCGTGAACCTCCACGACGACGAAGAAACGTCTGGAAAGAAGTCGGGATAGAAGCAGGGATGATTGGCGGCGAGATTTATGGCCGACAACGAAGAATTCACGGGCCAGTCGATTATTAATCGCGATTTTGTAACCGGCCGACCTTCGTCGATGCCGATAGAATATTTCGTCGAAGAATACGGGACACACCGGTAGTTGAAAAATATCAGAGACTGTCTTTCCCTTGGAACACGCTGTACCTTGTCGTCGAACATTTTTTGCAGCGCCTTTCTCAAAAGAGTTTGCACAATAATCGTGATAATGGGCAATTCATTTTCCTTGCTTTGCAATGGTATGAACTTTGACTTTCGTGGGAAGAATTTTTCTTGCTGTATTTGTCGGCTGATCGTTGATTGATCAATGGAATAGAAGAACGACACACAATGTACGTAGTCAAAGACCGATGAGATTGCGGAAGATGTATTTCCATCGGATAATGAGTCGTTACTTGATATTTACAGTGTTGACATTTCACTTATTTGTTCGCGGCTTTATAAACGAATGAAACTTACAGCATAGAACTGCAATCTAATCTTAATCGCAGTTTATTTAGTTCGATGCAAATTAAGTACAATCTTGACTGAATAATGATTTATGACTTTCTAAGAAGAACGAGGAACGAACAGTGATGTTAATCATTGGATAAAAGTATGAAAGGCGAGAAAGAACGTAAGGTTAATTGTTCAAGAATATTGTGATAAACAAGAGTTTAATTTGCGAATATGGTCACGACGATTCGCTTAACGTTAATGTGTTCTCGTTAATACGTAGCTGTACACTCTAGTTCTCTAACCGTCAGCTATCGCTTTTATCAATCTGATAAGTTGCGATAAATGTAAAATAATCGTACATCTCGCAGGTCGTTTCAAAAATTTAACCACCTATGTCTCCACCACATTAATTTTTTTATAAATGAATTTCTATAAAATCCAACGATTTTATTTTAATTCGCTAGTTGCGCCATAACTTTCAAGTTATACAAATTCCTTTTGTTTTAAAGAAGTTACTCAGTTGCGCTCATTTGAAACATTCCATTTGATCGATCTAATCATTATTCGCGCCTATCGTTTCGAAATAAACACTCAGAATTGTCGTGATTTTATCGCGATTCTACAAAACCTCTGCTCGAATCGCTAGCCCCAGGTAACTCGTAACAGTCGTAACTTGTCCCAAGTTTCTGTGAACGCGTCCACGGTACCCCAAGGAACGAGATTCCCCCGCTTCATTCACGTTCCCGTGATCTTACAATATAACCGAAGAAAATTATTAATTCCAGCAATGGCAACGGACCGATTAAGGCCGGAATTTATCCCACCGCCCACGCGACTTCGAAACGCGATCGGTAATCCCCGATTTATCGGTCGTACACCACGTTTCTCTTTTCTTATCTTTTTACCTCCTTTATTTCCATGCCCCCTCTTTCGTGAACCAACCTTTTCCCCTCAAGTTACAGGGTGCTTTACCACATCAATTTTCTAGAAATGGAGGAAAGGTACATGAAACTAGTAGATATCCTGAGATATACAGATATTTTCTAATATTTTCTTGGAATAGAAAAAGCTTTTCGAACGGCATGTTTAGTATCCTATCTTCGAGATTATTGGTGATACAAGTGCCTTTAATGACCGAAGACATTTTTAGCAATTGAAGTGCTTTTAAATTCCTTTCACGGTTTGTACAACGATATATCAAAGTTACTTAAGACGTTAAATTATTTGAACGGCGAGAATTAAATGGTTTTTGGTATAATATCAAATGATCATAAATACTTTCGAGTTTCCCAGGATACAAAATTCTATTTGGAAGCAACGATTGTGAAGTAAATCAATCGGTAAAAAGCTGTCTATCTGCGTTCGATCGATTCGATCGCTTCGATTCAACGTTGCTTGAATCTCAAAGATTATATTTAAAAATTCGTAAACTTTGTGATTTTCTTCAGATTTTTAATTTGAAATATTGGTAAATATTCTGAAATTTTTCTAAATTCTACGCGCAGAGCGAAATTGTAAAAATAATCAATAAAAATTTCCGGTCTGCTTGTATAGCCCCCCTTTTCTCGTTTCTTCTTCTATGAAATTATTGGAATTACCGAGATTGCATTATACGATTTTTGGCAGTCTGTGATTCCTTTCAAATAAAGTCCGAGATCGAAATGGTAGTATGTAAATGCTGTGCAGTTTATTTAAATAAACGATTCTACTTAGAAAACACGATCGTAAAGGATATCGGCAAAAGCTACCGATCCTGCTCCCTTTTTTCTGTCATTTTCTTCCACTAGTATAGCACAACTACTTTTTTTCGTCTCTCTTTTTAACCTCCGTCGGCTGTTGGCGAACACGTCCCTGTACGGTGGCACGCGTATAAGACAAGTGCGTGGGTGGCTGGGATAAATTATCGGCTTAGGCTGGAATTTCTGGCCAGGGTTTCCGTTCGCAGATAGCGAGCAACGACTTAAGACCGTAAGTTAAGGGGGACCTCTCTAGCCGGAAATTCGCGCTACATTTTTTTACCAGTCCAACGATATCAGAGAAAATAAAATTATCTATCGAGGTCGCGAGATATTTAAAATCTGACTACTACGCTTATTATAAGCTACTACTGGAAATGATAAATTAGACAATTATTTCATATACCTCTAAACGAAAACGTTCGCACGATTTATGACTTTATGCAGATTTTTAGTTGTAGGGTACATATTACACGTACATATTATAGTAAATATTACACGTTTCGTCTTTTGTAGATATTTTACAATGGTCGGTTAACCATTGTAAATGTAATACAGTCTTTACGGCAAATGAGAGGCTTTGCGAGTTGTACTGTGTAAGAAGGTCTGTGTTGTTCAAACGTAAAATATAATTTAAAAAATAACGATTGAATCGTAAAATAAAGGAACCATTTTGTACAAATTCTTCCCTTTAACTCGACCTATTTTCCTTCGACCTGCATTAAATCCTCTAAAGGTATTCGAATAATCCAACCATTGTCGCTCGACCAATCAAGCTACTAAAATTTTTACAAAGCTACTTGAACTACTACTTCGATAACTAACAATTGGTATTCAATTCCAATTCAATAAAATGATTTTTACATACTATAAATCTTGCGCATAACTCGTATCCTTCGATTATTCAGCAATTCTCTACTCGACATTCTCATCGACCAATCTGAAACATTTTACTTTGACGAACGTCTGACGGGGTAAATTGCAAGTTATATCTAAAATACGACTTAATTGCGAAAATAGAAAATACCAGAAAGAAAATGTGCCAAGAACTAAAAAGGAGGGAACCGTTTTGTATCTGCTGAAAAATGTCCATTTTCTAAAGTAGCGATGTTAAAGCAACGCGATGGGGTGAAACACGTAAATTCTTCAAATCTCTATACAGATCACCCCGCGTGTTTTTTTCTTTGAAATCCCTTAACGAATTTACAATTCGCTTGACCAAGTCACGTGCCTCCGCCAAACGTCTCGAGGCGCAATCGTACGCACAGGGGTTAAGACAATTCGATAAATAATGAGCCAGCGACATGTTTATGCTCTCGCGTGCATAAAGCCAATGAATCGTTCGGGCGGACCACGGCCCTTCCGCGCCGAAGGGAATTATTCGACGATTTATTTCATGCCCTTTGAGCCGCAGATCCCCAAGATACCAGTGCTAACTTTTGACCCATGTTTTGGAAAATAAACGCGGGGGACATCGCGTGACTACTTAACTTATTTCTCTGCTTCTTCTTTTTTCCGAATATTGGCTTTTTACGTGAAGTAGAAACGGCTCTTAACCCGTTTGCTACATTCATTCCTGTCGACAAAAAGTCGCACGGTACGTACGAGTTACGTTCTATATACATTTTGTCCGTTTCTATATTACTTTAAATTCGATATGTATGCGCACGTTGTTTTCTTTACACTGATTATATTTACGAGACTCAATTTTCAATAATTTATCCTTTGCGAATCGGATACACAGGCAGCAGTCGTTTTGCTATTAGTAAAATACGAGAAAATTCAAAATATAAAATGTCATTAGTTGAAGCGTGTCATTAATAGTATTATTCGTTCCCTTTAACGCGTTTTTCTTGAACTATATCGCACTGTGTCAGAAGCAGTAGATTTCTAAGGCCTTACAATCAGTTACTGAACGTGAAAATTCTTTTCACCTGCATCCAGGAAGACCATCGTTTAAAAAACACAAAACAGTAAGTAGAAAGAGGAAAACATTAATTTACATAGTTTAAACCAATCGTAATTAGCTCCAAGCTCGTCAAACCGTACTTTCAACCCCTATCGAACACTACCCCGTTTCGTTCACAAAAATGTCTGTCGTCGCTTCTGGAAACGCAACAATCCAACTCGGCCTTGCTTTGACTTGTTTCGTTGCCACGACAATGGTAGAAGGTTGCGTTCAATTACGAGATCGGCATCTGTCGATTTCGATCGGTTCGTGCCTTATCTCCGAGTACGAAGCATCCCCGCGAAATCGCTGGGGAACAGATGTTCGATGAATCGCGCTCGCGTACACACGACGGCCTTCCCCCGGTTCGCTTCGAAGTTTACACAGATTTGTTTGACATCCCGACCGTCTCCATTGTGCCCATTGTTTCCCACCTCATAGCAGATTACGTAATTTTGAATTTTTCCGCGGCGAGTCAAAGAAAAACGGGATTCGTCCTCGGGACACAATCGACCGTGAAATTATGATCGTGAATGCCGGCGAGGGCGAACGAATTATTCGGTGCACAAAATTTTCATTCGATTGTCGGGCTCGACAATGAACGGTTTACGCGAGGATCGATAATACCGAATATTTTAAGTTGGACGAATTTATCGAGATTCTTAGAATGGATCTTTCAGATTCTGTTTTTTGCAGTTTGTTTAGAGTTTGAAGTATGATTGTGATGGTTGAATATGCTTGAAAATTATCGTGAAAGGGGTAATGCGTTGGGTAATAGGAATCTCATATGTTGATTATACATAGCTTGTCGAATTTAGATAACGAGAATGGATGCGAGTTTTGTATTTAATTTAGGACAGCTTTCAAGTTTTGAGATATAGAAGTTAAGAAGCAGGATACGTTATAAAAATTGTTTAGGGTTGATACTGCAGGTTTGAAGTTAATAATAGTGCGTTTCAAATTTGATTCATATAAATGTGTGGTTCTAACTCTTACTATAGTATTTTATATGATTAATCGATTTTTACACTCGTTACATTCTACACATAAAATATAATAATCGCAGAAGAGAATTAATCGCCAGTATCGTCACAATTAATTAATTTACTTTTATCTCCAACTTACGTCTTTCCATTTCACCAGATGTATTAGGTTGTCCGGAAAGTTTCATTTTATAAGGAAACAACGGATACACATTTTTTGTTTCGTATTATTTTATCGAATTACGTGTGATCGTAATAATAGAAACGGATTCAGTAAAATAATAGAAAATGAATAATTTATTGTTTCCTCATAAAACGAAAGAAACTTTCCGGACAACCCAATAGTTACGCGATCCATGCGATTCCATCATCGAAGTATCACAAAATAATACTTGCACGATACTTGCACGAGAAAAGTGACTAGATAGGGTACCGATGGCTCGGACCAGAATGTCAAGCACATTGTAGTTGTTTCTGGAATTGTATCTTTGGTATTCGTTGATAATAGACACCGATGACCATGAAGGGATGAACTTCACTGGGTCTAAAAGCGGGCAACGTGTGAACCATTAGCGAGACGCTGGAGAAAATGGCATGAAGGAAACGAGGGTCGGTCGAACGTCTAAAAAATCGCCATTATAAGACTTCCGACCACGGAACCCGGGGGCATCGCCGGCAACAATACGGCTGAAACGCGAGCCGAAAAGATAAGAATATCAAAGCCCCAACAGACGAAACTGTTCTTTTTCCTATTGTAGCCCGCCGCAACACACCAGAGAATTGCGAGATTTTTACTTCGAGAATCGATTCCGTTCTTGTCTTTCGGCCATCGTAATTGCATTGTTCCCTCGCTATCAGGCTCAAGCGTTTCCAGTCGGATAATTGCGTGGGATTGCGAAGCTTCTTTTTATTGCTGCGTGTTGTATTTCTTCTATTTTCTGGCGTAAATTAAGAAGAGGTTGTTGCTACTCTAAGATTTACTACTTCAAGTTTTCTGTCTTTTTTTCTCTTTTTTTTTTTTTTTTGTTAAATCAAGAAGGACTTTGATATTTGACGAAGCGATAGATTCGCGAGAACTCGGTAGAAATTCTATGTTTCACGAGCCCTAGTCTTTATAGTCGGATACCCCGAGGAAAATTCAAACTATGAACCTATTATAATTTTAGGGTACTGTGACTAATTACCTACTAACTGTAAGAAAAGATTTTCACTCGGAACACGGCGAATCCCTTTGCGTTTCTTACGAATTGTAATTCTTTTCGTATTTCAATTTTTGGAGATTTTTATATTCATATTTTTTATATTCAAAGTTCATATATTTGTGAAAAATATTATCTTACCAGCTCGGAGCGCATCCATGGGCACACTAGGATACGGAATACTGTAAGGATAACCTTCCTTTCGTAAGGTTTTCGGCTTTCTTCTAGGTCTGTACTTGTAATCGGGGTGTTCCTTCATGTGCTGTGCCCGTAACCTTTTCGCCTGATCGATAAAGGGTCGTTTCTCGTCCTCAGTTAGGAGTTTCCATTCGGCACCTGAAACAATGTAACATTCCGATAATTAGAATCGCTGAATGAACGAGTCTCAACGTCTGTTTCAAGTGCCTATACTTCAAGAAGTTCTATCGAATACGATGGAAAAATAATAAAAATAATAAAATACAGCATAGGGAAAAAAATGTTAACGATCGAAATACGCTCGTTGAAATGAAACCTTCGCGAGGAAATTTCCACTGGAAAAGTTCCATAATAACACTGTAATTAATTTTCAAGTTCAAATATCTTTTAGGTTTTTTACAAATTTATCGAAGTACAAGCATCGCGAAATGTTTAAAGAGTTTCGCGATTTGTTTTACGCGATATTTCTCGCGTGCTAAAGAATCGAGAAGAAACTAATAATTTTAGCAACTGCATTCGACGTTACGAAAAATAATTATCGCGTTTGTCATTGGAAAATATCGTTACAAGAAGACCTATCTTTCTTCCGCTCGTAAATGTCAGTAAACATTAATTTTTCCATATCTCGTCCATAGGAAAAGCAAACAAAAATTCTAAAAAAAAAGCGAATTAAAAAATAAATAAACGTGAATGTATAATTCAGCGAACATTTCACTTGCAAATTGAATCGTGTCTAATCGATGTTCGATACGGTAAAACTGGGTACATATTGACACTTTCACTAATGAAGAGGTTAAACAAAAATCTACAAGATAAATACGAGAATATTTTTCATTCTTGCAAATGACATACTTTTACCAACATACTTTACATTGCAAATAACATACTTTTGCATTTTAAGATTTCGCGAATAATATACGTACTTATAATGAATTACGCGAGAAGTAGTAAACATTTACAAGAAACAAATTCTACGTCACTGAATTTTTCTACAACGACGTATACCGGAACGAACGAAAATGTATTTAATTGTAAATTGATACGAAGCGTGATATTAAATAAAAAGATAGGTTGTATTTATGAGTTTATACTTAACGTTTTCGTATTTAATGTTAGGTAGCTACCGTTGTGCAAGTAAAGCAACTGCCTCCAATTCGTAAATTAACTCTAGACGTGCCAATTATGATACGATATATTCCGCAGTGGAATATTAACTTTACGGAACAAATGTTTTCCGTGGAAAATAAAGTACAAATTCAAGTAATAAATCTGTCACGAATAATTCGAAGGAAGGGAGTCTGTATCGCGGCTGGTTGCCTCTCGCGAATGCTTGTTTGCGGTTCGTATAAAGCAGTTTGTAAACGAACGATAGGCACTTGGATAACGCGTCCGATCAATGAGTATAAAGGTATTTGGACGCTGTGTTTACCCGATGAAACGGTCGTGTTGTGTGCCACCAGCGGCAGAACCAGCCGTTATGGCTGAATTATCGACGAGCTCGTAATCGCGTCTCATTTAAATTCATCTGGTTCGCGATTGTTTGTGTGGAAAATTGCGTATTCATTTTTTCCAATAAAATTTTTCTATTTTTCTCTCTTTTTCTTTTTCTTCTTTGTGTTTATCGTGCTATATTTTTCGATGACATTTTTTTTCTGGGACGATAATAGAAGAAGAGCGTTCTGATATAATTAAAAATGATTATTCAGAAATTAGTTTCAAAATGGCTTGTTTGACGAAAAAAATTCGTGACACGGAGTTGCAATTAGGAACAAACACGGCGGATCGAAGCACAAGCCTGTTCGTGATTAAATAATGGACACAGACCGTGTTGTTTTTTTATCGCGAATCTTTTCGAACGTCGAAGTCACGCAATGGAAGCGATAGTAGCTCTGAATGAAAGATTAGAAATAAAGGAACTCTTAATTTATCACAGCCTTTTGCGAAACTACGAATAGATTCATTGAAGCATGAACCTGCATGTTTCCAACATTGAAATATCGTGTATTTCTTATGTCAGTACCCGATCGGTCTGTAAATATCATTTAATTAACTGGACTTCGACACGAAATGTCGCTCCATGAGACATTCTCGAACGACATCGGGAGAAATTCGAGAAACTCGTTTCTTATAAACCTAGTTCGTTATATTTATCTTTCTATTCACTTTTCGTATATATATACCGTATTTATCTTGCCAGAGCGCAGCGTAAGGAAGACAGTGACCAATCTTCAAATATAATACTCTACAAATTTCAAATTTTCTGTTGTATCATAAAGACCACAATTTGAAAGAGTACGAAAGATACGTATTTTCCGTGTCCAACGTTGGGAATATCAAAGATCTTAATGATAAAGGAATAATTATTTTCCACAAGTCGTTCGTGCCACATCTCTCATTATTTAATAATTAATATTATTAAACCCTGCTTCGCTGCACACAGACGATTACGATATATCCTAAGTCAGCGGCGAAATTCACTTTCGTTCCGCAAAAGCTCGACTCTACGCCATTTCCTGTTCCCATTCGCGTGTCGTTTCGATCAAAAGTAGCCGACACTGTCGGGGGCGTGAAACAACGGCGTTGGCGCGTTTGAAACGGGTGATTTTCGCGTTTCGACTGTTTTACGTGCTCGCGGGGAGAACGATGGCAAAGAACAGGCAGTCGTTTGCCTGAAACAACCGATGTTTTCGCGGTGAAACGATTCCAGCAGCCGCCACCTCCGCCCTGTCGCCCTCTGTTTGGCGCTTTGGTTGTTCCTTCGGCGGTAGCGAGCCGATTGTTTCGCCGAGAATTAATTACCACTTGTTGTCGGGGTGCTGGCTGCTGCTGTGTAGACAAAGCGCGAAGCCCCGGCGTGGCGCGGCGCCGCGTCCTGGCAAACGAAGGCAAAATGCTCAAACGAGAAAACGACGCACGAGGTCTGCACTCCGCGGTTCCACCCGCGAAACAAAGGCTGCCAGTATGGTGACGATAATGGCGGTCGATGTCGAGACGTTCGCCGTCTTTGCACGTCGATCTTCTGCGATGTTATTCGGTTGCACGAAGATCGAGCGATGTTTCGTTTCGTTTGAAGCGATTTGATTTCTCGGATTGGCTTCGATTCTAACGCGATTGGGTAATCGCTGTTACGACTGTAATGAAATCAGAGGCGGAATTGATGGTTTGTAACGTTGAAATCGTAGAATTCGTGTGCAGCAATGGACGATCGCGTGGATATAAAGTAAGATGACAGATGAGCGAAATTAGGAGTATTTCGCCTAATCTGATAATCACTAACGTAGACATTTGGGATTTATTTGACATAATCAGCGATGGATAAACGAATAAAGAACGCTCGATTTAGGGCTTCGTTTCTTAGATTCAAAGTTCGACTTTCTATAATAAGCTGCTCCAGTGAAAATGAAACGCTAATTCCATAAGATTATTGTACTCCAATTAATCCCGTATCGCGTCTCCGTTATGAAATTAGTTGAAAGCTTCTAAAGATTACAGTTATCTCTCAATAGGAAATTTCTAGAACTACACGATACGTAGTGAATTTTACCACAGCCTAGATATTCTTGTCCCAAACCGTTGCTAGCATACACGATGAAAGAACGAAATCTTCCAAATCACCTGCTCCTTTCTCGAAGCATTCAAACGCCATGTAATCGACGAAAGACAACGCTATGAAAAACGTACATCTGAAAGCAGAAGAAGAAGGCAGAGAAGAAACGGGGCCAAGGAGAGAGGCTCGGTGAGTTCCGACAGCAATATCAAGAACGAGCACGTTCCGGCCGGGCATACAACGAATCGCTCAAGGGGGATGAAAGTTCTCGATACAGAGACGAGATACACTGGCGGAAATTCGAGGCGCACCGGAGCAGATACGGTAGCGAAGAGAGGATGGGATTCACGTTGCCCGATGGATCTTTTACTCTCCTCGTTATTGTTGCTGACAGCAGGCAACGACAATGGAAAGAGTTGCTTGTTGTATAGCGGAGCACACGATGGAAGAAAGATAGACAGAGCGAAAGAGAGTGAGAGCAGGCTAAACAATACAGACACGTGGTGGTTCACAATGAACCTTCGAGGAACAGTTGCGAGAAAGAGAGAAACGGAACGGGGAATACGAGATTTTTGTCTTCCGGCACAATGTGCAGCGCTGATAACGCATTCGAGCCGAGCTCGACTGGTGTCGAGCCATTCTTAATCCTTGTTCCACAGCCCGCTCCCTGAACGCATTCAGGAAAGGAAATATAGTGTTTCGAAATAATAGTTCAATGGACCGCTGTTTGGCTCTCTGTTTCCAGCTTATTGAAATATTGCTCGGAAGGATGCTACACGATTTCCATGTACCCCTTTAGGGATCGTTGAACAATTTCTTTCGAGCATTTGAATCCTGCAACCTGAAGCCACGTGCCTATAAGTATTTCAGTCGATTCTTGCGGATTTTCTTGTGTGTTCGATGCGTGCGAAAATTACGCCAAACCTGGAAGATCCCAATGTGACGTAATTTCGAAATAAAATAGCATATATTTCAGCAGTAAAAATTAGCAGACGCTAACGATCCTCGAAAGAAAACGCCAACCACGATCCATCGTCTTTCTCGAGATCCTAAAGGAAAAGGAAGAATCTTCCAATGATATCCGACCGACGTTTAAATACGTCCAATGACAAGTGGAAACCACGAGAAAAGGATGGTTTCTTGCAGCGACGCTATTTACATTATAGCCTATATCAATCGATACACGTTTGCCCGGTCTGAAAGGCAGGTGGCACGAACGAACAAGGTGGAAGGGTAGGACAGGGGTGGCGAACGGACTGTGCTCGGGGGTGGGCCAGCGTATTTGTTTAGAACAAAGGGTTCCCGGCACCCGTTGGTATTAGTAGGTAGGTATTCTCGGCCACCACTCCTTCCACCTCTTTCCGTGCTTTCGGAGAGGGCCACGGCGAACCAGAGAACACCGACTACTGGTTCTCGTCCTTCTCGTCGTCGTCGGCGTCGTCGTCGACGACGACGATGAAGACCGGGTTTAAAGCACAATGGCGCCTGCTTTTCAGTCCTTTCGCTGCTGAACAATACCGTTTATTTAACATCGTTTAAAAGTACAAAGCCTGTTAATTAATGGACGGGGTCGAAGAAGAGAGACGTGGAAGCCAAGGGAAGAGGAACTCGAACGTAGGAGGGCGAGGAGAGGACATCCATGGCGACGGGGAGCCATTGCTAGAGCGGCTTTTACCACACCAACGACGCGCTATTGCCTCGGCATTGCTATTTCTGAAGGCAGCTGCTATTAGTCCAGCGAGAGCTACCAAGGCACAGCTCCTCCGCTTCCTTCTCTTCTCTCTCTCTCTCTCTCTCTCTCTCTCTCTCTTTCTTTTCTTCCTTTTTTCCCTCCCTCAGCCTTCTTTCATTCTTCTTTTGCTCATCTTCATTGTCACGGGCAAAACTAGGCTACTACCGCTGCTACTACCACGCTTTCTCTCTCCTCCACTTTCGTTCAGTGTCTTCTTTCTACCGATTCTTTTCCTGTTTCTCCCTTTTCTGTACTCTTTTTTCTCTCTCTCCTTTTTTCTTTTTGTTCCTCTCCCCCTGGTCCTCTCGCGAGTCTTCGTTGTGGAATGAACAGAGGGTGCAGTGTGCGCGAGCGCGAATACCGTTTGGCCTTTCCGTGTTCGTTGGTGAATCGACCGGAGAACAGCGGTTTTTTAGTTAATTAATTACTCCGTTAAAAGGCAGCTTCGTTCTTCTTGCTCGTTTCCTGGCTGGGTTACGATATTCTGGAACTTTTCCGTTGTAACGGCAGCGGTATTGTTAAATTGTTTTATTATCGCGTTTTATCCTGGCGAATGTTTGCATTTCTTGCGAATTGTAAATGGAAAATGTAGAATAGGCACTGTGAATGTTTCAACGTTTGAAACAACGCATTGTAAGACTATTTGGAAGTTTCTTACGGAGATTTCGTGTCGTGACGTTGCTCCGTTAGTTCCGTGTATCAGGGCAAAATGTAGATAGTAATTTACATTTTGTTTCAATCTGACAAACGTAAGTAATTGAAGAAACTTTCGCACGAAACGTGAATTTTTATGCGAGAAAGCTTCAAGGGAGGCGTAATTTCTTAGAGGGCAGCAAACGAAGAAATTCCATGTTTGAAAGACTAATTTCTTTAGTAAAATTTCTAAAAGAGAATTTTATTCGTTTCAAGGAACACGCGTCCCAAGGAAAAAAATGTCTTGAAAGAGAAAATTCTTTACAGAGGAACGCGATTCTTTCGTTCTCGATTTAAATGTCGCGAATCTTCTCGCAAAAGACAGTGACCTCTTAAAAGAATATTTCTCACGAGTAGTTCGTCGAACGAGTGAAAAAACAGGGGGTGCAAAGCTCGTTGGCAGAGCAGTTGCTGCATTGTCGATCGATCCACAGACCCATTCTACCTAGGAGCCTGTTCCCGACGATGAAACGTGGAAATTGGAAAACGTTTCCTGCATTTCCTGTCTGCGCGGAGACGCGACGTCGCGCCTAGGAGAAACAAACTTATTTCACGATAAAAAATATCGAGACACGAACGTGCAATAATTTTCTGCAACCAAACGTTTCTCACAATCGAGACGATATTTCGAAAAATTTGTAATAGTAAAATCTTGCAACGTCTTATTTGAATAAAAATGAGCTTCCCACGCAGTGTACAACAATGTTTGCGGGTGACTGCAAACGTAATGCGTATCTTGTTAACGTTGTTTAAATGCTTTACGGTTAATTTAATACTTTACATCATTACTGCAATAAAAGTATGCAAACATAAATTTGACGAATAATGGTTCTTTCTCTAATTTAAACACCTTAATTAATTCCGGCAATATCGGTCTCCATTGACGTCTGTTGACAATTAACGTGTTAATGATATCCAACAATACAGCTGTAAAATCGACCAATTATACAAATAAAAATGAAAAAAAACGAAACAAATATAGAAAACGTTATTTGTATTTTGCAACCTTCTTCTTTATTTCAACCATCATTTTCTGCTCTCTCTCTCTGTTTCGAAGTCAAAGTAATTTATGCGTGATCCACGTCAGAAATGTTGCACCGTATAAATTAACGCCTGGAGCAACGTTATCTCGATGATAGGTCCACGTGGTCGTCGACGAGAAACAATGGTCTGTTTATCGACCTTAACGATCTATTATTCGACGTGGAAGACTGCTGGACGTATTAATGAGCCGTACACATTGTAGATTAATAGGCCGCGTTATTATCCGTGCAACAAGGCGCTTCTTTTTCGTCGTACAAAGAACCTAATTCTAACAAATTGCCCGCCTTTCGTTGGCAAATATGCGACTCTGGACGTGCGACGCGCGAACGATATTGTGCGAAGCAAACGTTGCGTATTTTACGAGGGAAAAATTCAGATTAGAGCTGTGCCAGGTGGTGTGATTTCTTATTTCAAAGAGAAATTCGATGTGTAACGAGATTTAATTGACCACCGGGTTTTTCACGGTGCGAGTACGCTAATCACATCATTTTCCTCAACTGTGCAACTTTATGAAAAACGCTTTTATTAGGCGAATTACGATATCCTTTTCTTTGCTGTAGAGTTCACTTCACTAATACTCGTGTATAATTCATGCATGTATATTATCGCACGTGTCTTGACGTGGTTTTACATTGGAAATTTTCCAACATCCAATTAGCGATAGCGTATGTTTTCGGAATATTCCTCATCTCGTGGAAATTTCACTTTTTCGTCGGTTTTTCCTTTATAGAGTTTCTCTTTTCGTTGTTCCCGCTGATCACGCGTCCAACTTTCTTAAGTTTCACTGCATTAGCCCCTCGTTTCGCGTTGCTATTCCTTCTTCGATATCTCGTGTTGCTTTTTTTCTCGTTGTAGCTTCTGTTCTGGTCCGTTTACACGCCTCCTTTCTTTATTAGCGCAATTCTTTTCTCTGCTATCGCTAGAAATGGTCCTTCATCGTTGGAATTCCTCATTTGGGACTTTACACTTTCCCTTTTCTTTCAATATCCTTACGTTATCAATATCCTTCAGTTATTCTTTCTTTTACTGCAAGTAGATTCTCAATCTTCCTAAAACCAACAAATCTCCACCGAGTCTACGAATTACCTATCGAATCTGCCCCCATTTTGTCACATCGACGTACAACTCGCGCACAATATTTCTCACCGCTAAGAGGAAGATTCTTGTCGGACGCGGAACATCCACGCGAAATCATTCGCGCAGATGCGTACATTCGGTTCGACTAGCGGCAGACAGAGTAAGAGAAGTGGAGCTTTCAGCCTCGAGAGCTTTAAGCTTGCTTGGGGACGATCATTTTTAATCACGCGGAGACGGAGGGCTAGATAGAGGGAGGAAAGAACGGGAGAGTAGCGGCGCGTGTACCTGTGTGCAGGCGTTTTGTGCTCCCTCCTTTGTCGCAAGGGCGGCATTGTTCTCGCGATTCTATAGGATCGCAGTGTCGGGGTCCTCCGCGAATTGTTTTCTTCGCGAATCCTGTACAAGCTTTCTCTCTATCTCTGTGTATGTCCTAGACACGATTACGTCCACTTTCCTGGGGATTACGGTGCCTCGTCTTTGAGAAATAGAGTTTTCGTGGCCCTTCCTTTATACACGCATCTCTCGTTCTCTCTCGGAGGTCTTGTAAATTTTCGCGTAAGAGAGAATTGTAGGTAGATACAGGAAGTTCGTATTGCGTGTCTGTTGTGCTGTTCATAGTCAAAACGAGTAGGAATCGCGTAATGGAACAGTTGGCGCAGAGTAGAATTTAACCCCTTGTTTCGTGACTTCTTTTAGCAGCTGAAGCACACGTTAATAGGGTGTCGAGTGAGCATTATCGAAATAATATCGTCTCCGAAAGGAAGTTACGATAGATTCAAAGGTACACGAGTAGAGCTAATATAGAGCTATTTGTGAAAACCTCATCGCAGAAACGTCAGAAGATTCTCAATTTCTTCTGAAACCCCAGTTGGCGCAGAGTAGAATTTAACCCCTTGTTCCGCCACTTTTTTTAGCAGCTGAAGCAAACGTTAATAGGGTGTCGAGTGAGCATTATCGAAATAATATCGTCTCCGAAAGGAAGTTACGATAGATTCAAAGATGCACGAGTAGAGCTAATATAGAGCTATTTGTGAAAACCTCATCGCAGAGATATCAGAAGATTCTCAATTTCTTCTGAAACTCCTTTCACTGTTGCGCGTTGATTTCATCCCCCAAAGCGAACCTCGATTTTTCTCCAATTACCATGCACATTGCGAAGATAAAGCGAAAGAAAAATATGAAACAAAGTAAAGAAGCCCCTATTTTGCCCGTTTAACCAGATAAGCCACAAAACGCCGAAGCAATTTCAGCCCGTCAGTGGATTCCTCGGCGGCGAAGGGTAAGGGATCGGCGCTCGCCGGAGGGAAGCGTAGAAAATGCTCGTTCCACGGCCTTCAAGGGTTAAATAGGGTTGTCCTTCGCCAAGCGCGGGAGAGGATGAATATTCCTCCTCTCTGACTGTCCCTCTCTTCTGCTTGGCTCGCTTCAACGTCGATGAGTGCGCTAAACCAAGTCGTTTCTTTAACGCACGTCAAAGAACTCGAAGGACGAAGTGAAACACGAGAGAGAGAGAGAGAGAGAGAGAGAGAGAGAGAAAAGAATAAGAGAGCTAGGTAGATAGCAAAAGAGAAAAATAGAGGCTACGGGAACCGGCAGAAATACTTCATTACGATGAAAGCTTTGCTCCTGCCTTCTCAAGTCTCCTCTTCCCAACCCTTTTCCTCGCCCTCTCTTTCTATCTTCACCGACCATGTGTTTCACAATCTGCCTGTTTTCGTGTTTCCACGTACCTACATCCACCACCTCTTTGTCAACTTTCCTTCTCGCCCCCTCCCCTTGTGTCCAACCTTCCTCTCGCCCAGCATCTCGTTCCTCCGAGCTCTTCGTCTTCGTTTTCGACGTGCAGCAGCACGTGAAAATGCGTTTCGCGTATTGTGCGAGTTGCGTGGCGCGTCCTCGTCACGTTTTTATGCAACGACAATACGCACCGGAGTATTTTAGACAGGAAGAGGAGAGGAAGAGCCGGAGGAGACGGGAAGAGGAATTACGACGATCGATGCAGGCACGAGTGGAGACTCGCCCGGTGATCACCTCTGAGTAATTGAGTCTGCTACGAATGGGACGATCGTGTCCCGTGAATTACTTTACTCGTTCAGGATACCGTACACAGTTTCGTGGAATTTGTGCAACAGAATTTACACGATGATTGTTTCGTACTTTTCTCTCTGAAGAATTTACGTAAGAATTAAAAGATCTTAAAATCGAATAACCAATGTTCGCTTTAATTTTCTTAATATTCTCCGTCGCTAAATGAAACTGGAAACGCTCGAGGAATCGTCATCCCTTGCGGATATAATTTAAGTGACAATAAAAAGATAAAAATTAAAATTCAATATCCTAAGATAAAATTATATTATATTCATTTGAGCCTTCTTAACGTCATATTAGAACACAGAGTCATTGAGAAACTTTTCATCGCCATCGCTTCTTCATGCTCTAAGCTTCAAAAAAATATTAAAAAGTTTTTTGGTTCGTTTAATGGAGACAAAATATCCATTCCGATTTCCTTGACATCACACACTCCCCCTCTAATCAAAGTACGAAACCCTTAAGAAACTTTCCATCGCCATCCCCGGTGGGTCTAATCGATTCTCATTCAATTAACATGCACCCTAACTCGTCTCTCAGGAAATACGATCGAAGAACCAACTCCTTCCAGGCTATCCCTTTCTAACTTACTCGAAGCAAAGTAGAATGTTCGATGGAATAGAAAAAGGACATCGTGCAAACAGACAGAGAAAGGATGGAAAAGTTTCGGTGGAGGAACAGCGGGTTACGGGGACGTGCAATAACCAGATTAGCTTCTCGCAGAGTTGGATTTACGTGTTCGATGCAGGGCTCAATCTCACTTCCGCCACAGTTTTCGCTGCAGAATCGCGAATACGTGTCCGGTTGAATGGCTGGAAGATAAACGCGGACGTTCATCCGCTAATCGACGTCGTAAAACCGACGTTGCCTGTCGATGACGTTTCATCGAACGTCTACACGCCGCGCAGATGCGATCGTAATTGCGTGTACATCGCGAGAAACGTTTCGCGCGAGCATGAGAAAACGCGACAGCTTGTTCGTTACGTTAACCACGAACGTCGCGTTTCATTGGTTCTTCGCGGAGATGCGGATGGCGTTTCGTCGCCAGTCCTAGGATTTGATTAAATCCGTCCGCTTGGGCAACGTTGGTAGTTCCAAGTTGCGTTCGTGGAATTGATAGGACGATTACTTGGTGTTTGAAATTTTAGTTTGTTTCCGCCCTCTTCTTACTGAAATCGAATATCTGCGGCGATGCGATTATGATAAATTGCGAGAAGTTATTTTCTAGTTTTCTTTACGCTGAAGCATATCGAAGTACATCAAATAAGACATTAAATGGAGTTCATCGATGTTTCGCTACTTGGTTCACTATTTACGAATCGTTATAGTTATTAAATATTAGATTCAAAAGAGGACCAAAGAGCACAGAAACGATACTAAACGAGACTGGAGGGAGACTAGGGGAACTGAAAGCAGTAATGCAGAAGAGAAGTGCGATACAAGACGGGAACGACAATAAGGAAACACAGAAAAGAGGCAAAAAGCCAAAAAGTTACCTAGTTTAGAGAATAAAAAGCAATAGAACAGATTATATAAGAAAAGAGGTAGTTATATAGAAAGAAAGACATAGAAAAGAGATTAGTTATACATGTCAAACAAGATGTAAAACCGAAAAGCTCGTCCACAGCCGAAAGGCACGGACTAAGCAACAATAAATAAATAAATAATAATATTAGATTCGAAAGATATTTACTAACAACGATCTAGAGGAACATGTATCGTAAACTACTAAACGGTATGATCGCTGTTCTAACACGTAGGTTTCCTGCATCTTTATACATAAATTCATATTTGTATTCATAAGTTTCGTCAATTCGAGTTTCAACATTTACATATGGCTGTGTTCAATTTTCTACAAACAGCTGTCTCTATCGGTATCCACAAACTGTCAGAAACGTCTTTCAAGCAAATTTCATCTTCGCCAGCTTATATTTGTGGCAACGGTTGCAAGTAATAAGACTCTTATTTTATAATCCACAGGAAAATCGACGATAATCTAACGCAGCGATAAAATCCCATATCGAATCTTGCTGCTGAGCAAGAAAGTTGATTTTTATCTCGAATCGAAATTTCCATTTAGAAGCTATTTCCAGGCGTTGGACGAGCACGCGCGTTTGCTCAGGCTTGGCAAACACCATCAACTTTTAGTTGGTTAACTGTTCAGTTGGTTCGAGAATAGAGGGAAAGAGAGAGAGAGAGAGAGAGAGAGAGAGAGAGTGTGTGTGTGTGTGTGTGTGTGTATGTGTGTGTGTGAAACCGCGTGTGCATTCAACTAGTTAGTTGGGCAACTAAAAAGTTTGCACTCCGTTGCAAGCCGCAGCCACCTAAACGGTTGGTCAACTGCGGCACAGCTTTCGCGTTCGAACGCGCTTATGGCAACGAGTAAATAACTGACCACTTCGCGCGTCTCCTCGTTGCATCCCTTATTTTTCGCTTTGTATTACACCAATCGATTTACTCGATTGCGGCGGAGAATAGAGTATTTTGTAAATGGACAAATTTGCTTGTCACGGGATAAACAAATAGTTGAAGTAGAAATTAGAGTACTTTTATTATAGCAGAGAATCTTGACAATTTAATAAACTCGAAACTTGGACAAACGCTGGATTACTAATTAATAAATGATTCGATCAAACCTACCTGCTCATAGAGAACCTTAAGAGAATATCGAAGAACACGCTATGGAATTTACGAGCGGAAAGAATTAACGTCCCCTCCATTTCGCAAACTTGCTTACGCGATTGAAAGTATTCCTAGACAAAATTGCAAAAGCTGCTTCCAAATTTCTGTCCATCGAACAGCGAGAACTGCGTTTAACCTCGACGGTATATAAAGTCAAAACAGCCGAATCTTCCCAAAAGCGGTGAAAAATCTAACTCGCAGACAATCTCCCTCGCGCCACGATCCAAGTCCCGCTCATCCGCGACAATACATTCGCGTCGTGAACCGTTGAATCGAAATCGCTGCACCCCCGAGGCGTCAGCAAGTCAGCTCGCGAGTTAACGTTTTGCCCGGAAACCGCGAGAAAGCTGCAGGAGGAAAGTGGATCACGGCAACATTCCACGCGAGATTCCAGCGACCGAACCGCAGCCTTTCCCTCCACGGAGTACATCGGTTCCTCGAATCTTTTGTCGACTTCTGGTACGGCGTACGAAGAGAAGAAGGAGGAAAAGTGAATGGCAGAGTGGAAAGAGGACAGGCCAGGCCAAAGAAGGAGACGCAAGGGTCGTGGGAGGTGGAAGGGTACGAGAGGGTGGTTGTAGGATGAAATTTGCAAATGCTGCGACAAGCCAGCTACGAGGAACTGGCGGGTGGAGGGGCGGTGAGTGCGGGGTAGCAGAGAGTTGTATATCAAGTAGAAATGCGCGCGGTGCCAGGGATATGGCGGTAAAAGAGCGACGAAAAAGTGTCGCTTCGACAAAGGGTGCAAGCTGGAGAAGAGAAAAGGGGGGTGGGAGTGAGGGATGGAAGGAGGAAGAGAGAGAGAGAGAGAGAGAGCAGAGTGGAAATGGTCGAGGAAGAGGAGAAAGAGAGAGGCAGAGAAAACGGAGAGGGTGGAATCTCGCGGCAGAGGGAGGTGGTTCGAGCGTGCGCGCATCATTTTTGCCGAGGAGCAGGCACTTCCCTTATTCGTCGTCGCCGGGGGAACGCCGGAGAGAAACCGGGGGTAGAAGATCCAAGGCGAGGAAGAAAATGACGGATAAAGAAGCTTCGAGGGGTAGCTGCGGGAACAGGCTTTGTCGATTCCCGGGTATTTAACGGAAATACCAACCGGAATACCTTCGTCCCCGTTCCTCTTTATCTCCTTTTCTTTTCCCTCACGGCTTCGCCGCCCCCTGTCCTCTGCCTAGCCTTCTCTCTCTGTCCCTCTCTCGCGTTTTCTCTCTGTACCGTGAGCAACGAATAATTCGAGCGTGTGTCGAGACTCCGCCGAACCGACCGCGATCAACCGATTTTCAAAGGAACGAATGCTGAAGAAGATGCCGCTCTCGCGGCTTTGTGTTGGGTGAAAACTGCAAATGTGTATATGTGTGCGCGTATGCTTGCAGAAATTATTATATAGTTCGATCGTTTAGACTTTAGAACGCGAGTATGTTGCAGTAATAGACAGTTGGTTGGTTGTTTGATTTTTATTTCAGTTCTTCTTCGAAGAAGTTTCCTTTTTTTTTGGGAGTGAAAGAGGAGGTAGTTTTTGAATATCTTTTTTCAGTTCAGTTTCACTAATTGCATTCGCGAGACAGAAGTAAGGGGTTCGTATACATATAGCAGTTGGCTTTCATAATGAGAATCATGATATGTGCTTACGTCGACACGAATTTGTTAGCTCGAATTATTCCAGATCGTACGGATATTTTCCTGGGAACAAGACGCGATTATCCGCGGAAGATTTCGTATGTTTGATAAGAAAGCTATATTTTTAGTTATCGAATAGAACTTTGTTCGATTCCATGGTGCGTTCTTGCGAAACTTTCACAGACTTCACCGAATTTTCTAATTCGTAAATTATCGATTGCTTCTTCGCAATTTCTCAAAGTAAATTTTCCTCCACTCGAAAGATTATCGACCTCGATAATACAATCCTTAATTCTGCCGTAACTCCGGCAAACGAGAATTTCGCGAATACGTAATTCCGATCGCTTAACCATTCCTTCGATAATCCAAAGCAAAGATACTACGTTTCTCATAAAACTAGCAGGTGTCCTAATAGTCACGAACGGAAGTCTCGCTACGCAATGACTCGTAGAAAAAATCAGATTGCAAAATTTCTGCACTCACCCAGCCTCTTCGATATCTCCGAGTTGTGCATCTTCGGGTTCTCCTGCGCGATCTTCCGCCGTTGTAATCGTGACCATACCATGAATGCGTTCATCGGCCTCTTAATGTGTTCCACCTGCGTCTTCTTCGCGGTCGGTCCAAGAGGGCTGCCGAGGCCAACCCCCATGGGGCCGACCCCCGCTCCGCCGGGTGGCGACGTACCCGACATGCCCTGCATGCCGCGCAGGGTCTCGGTGAACGAGCCGTCGCACATGTTGCCGCCGGCTCTGTAATTAAACGCAGCCACCAATTAGTAAGCCCAGCGACCACGTTAATAGGGGGACACGCCCACGCGAAAACAGCCACGACGACCAACAGTCCGACTGACCGACCAGACCTCCAGGAACTCCTCACGTTTCTGTCTCCAGGCACACACGCACACACAACATACAAGTGCGTGACACTGCGTGTCTATTGTCTCGAGAGGACCCGGACGTGCACCGTCGGAGACGAACCTTGGCCACTTTCGGTGATTTACGATCTTCGCGACGTTATTTCGGTCATTTAGAGTCTCTCACTGAGTTGTTTAGGACGCGTCTTTGGTGGCAAGATGGTTCCTAGAGATGCTTCGTTTCATCAGCATGGTTTATGGGGGGTGACAGAGTTTCTAGGAATTTGGTGTCAAGAGGAAATTTGTAGCTTTACAGGAAGGTTTCAAGTGGTGACTGGTGACGAACTGTTCGGAAGATTTGTCGGGTGAAGTTGTTTCTCTGGATGTTCGAGCGAGTTCAGGAAGTTCGTTAAATATCGTGGAATTTACGACGAAAGTGCAGATTAATTGCAGTTTCGAGTAAGTTGACGAGATTTTGAAAAGATCAGTGGGAGAAGCTGGCGTGCTGGATGTTTGAGTGTTTAACGTTAGTAAACATCAGCGTTTTGAATGTTATGGTGTTTATCAGTTACTTATAAAGTCAGGTGAAACTCGGTTTGGGAAGCGAATTGCTGATGCGTCGGTCGAAGTGGTTAGAAATTAGCGACGTTTATTAACGTATAAACAGATTAATAATAATAATAATAATAATAATAATAGAATAGAATATGTAAATTAGAGAGGTTTGAGAGAGACGATGAGAGAAAGTGCTTCTTTAGAACATTTGATGTTATCGAATACCAGTAATTTGAGTGTTTCTTTTGAATGTTACAAAGTTTGCGATAAACTGGCTTGTGATTTGAAATAAATTGGTGGTATTTTTGAAACGAATAAAAGAGTTTGAGGTGGGACGTGGTTTGAAAGCACCGAGAAGTTGTCCTTTTTGCTGTTCGGATAAATTTGAGGATTTCTTTTCGTACAGTTTGTGACGAGAGGTTACTCAAAACTCGTTTTGAAGGAACGATCAAAAACGCGAGGTAGTTTTAAAGCGGCAACGAAGAAAGTATAAATACTGCTTTTTTGCGCGTTAAATTAAATTTGAGCGCAAATTTCTAACGTTACGAGGTTTGTAAAATTATTTGAATAACACGCGGCGTGTAATGTAATTTTGAACGATGAACATATCAGTCTTCTCTGATGCAATTTACTACCCCGTGCTCATTTTTCCTCTTTTTCTTCTCTTTTTTTTTTGCACCGTTGGACATAAATTTCGAATTGTACGAGCTATCAGCGAAATTAGTATCGCCACGAGAGTAGCAAACAATCTTTCAAACGACTCACGGACAATTTTCTTTTTACCGACACTAAAGAGCCGCGAATCCTAACGTCGCAGCCTGTCAGAAGGAGATTAAACTCATTAAGAAAGTGCTGAATAACCTTCCAAATTGACAGACTCGTTACATCAATCATCGTTTCATTCATCCCGACGCAACAAGTTACTTGACCAAACTCGCAAACATCCACCTTTCACAACCGGTCGCGAAACAAAAATTCCAAAAAGAAACAGTATGCAAAAAAAAAAAACAATGTTATCTCGCATAAAAGCTTCAAGAAACAATAGAAATTATATATATATACCGAGCAGCTTTTCAGATGAAAGGGCCTATAAGATAAAATTACGACGAACTGTATGAATTGCGACGGAAGTTTCAGTACTAGATTTTAATATCAGTTACAATTTCTCTGATAATTATAATTGCCCTGAAAGAATTCCGTACTTTTTATATTTACAAAGCAAATTTCATAATGATTCAACTACTTGTTTGACTAGAAAATATACCACAGACCTATCGGTTCCTACGCACGAAGTATCCTAATTAATAAACATCAATCAAACAATAATAATTACGTCCGTATCGAATCAAAGTTACCAAAAGTAATCACAAGTATGGCCAATCGTTCCATTGGATATACCCTTTCATTCATATCAACTCTCTGTATTCTTCGTTACTCTGTTACATTGTACGAGTGCACGATCGGTCAAACCGAAAAACTGCTACCTAATACAATTACCTAAACACAATAGAATTTACACTCGTCGCCGGTACGACAACTTGAGGCAGTAAAACGAACCGCACCGCGGACGAACACATGCGCGCATAAAGTCCTACGTACACGGATTCCAACGGTATTGGTGGATTTTAATTGTGCGCCAGCGACACGCAGAAGAACCAAGCGAGGGCACTCGTGCAGCCACTCCTCACGGTCCCGGTAATTGCTTATTCGTTTGCTCTTTGATTCATAAGCAAATTAATCTTATCCTTTTCTCGTATCAAAGCCATTAACCAATCTCGCCACGTTGCTGCCTCTCCTCCCGTCTTTTTACCCTAAATGTCACCCTTCGTGTGTTCTCCCTCTTATCCTTTTCTCTCTTTCCTTACCAAAACCCTCTTACAGTCGGCATCAAAATCTCTCTCTCTCTCTCTCTCTTTCCCTTAACGTGTTCTCTCCTCTCGAACTAACACAATTACGCGGATCTCCTTGAGCATTCATTAAGAAAAAAAAAAAACCTGTAGTGGTTGAGGGAGTTAACCCCGGGGGCGGTAGTTACGATTTTGTAGGGTTAGAATCACCCTCGGGTCCGGGGCCACCCTCGAGTGTCATTCAGGCCGGATTAATAGATACGTTGGTTAGAGAGACGTTCGGCGGTAGGGGGTGTGGCGAGAAACGGGGGTGAAACGAAGCAGCGTGGCTGCTGTAGAGAGGCCCCAAGGGTGCTCCGGGGTGGTTGAACGGAGAGAGACAAGATGCTGGAAGTAATGGCTGTTGACAAGCTGCGACGGGGGATTAGGAAGTGCTAATTGAATGTTTAGGCAACGGACAACGATAGCGTGCACGCGGCGATTTATTGCCTCGAGGCGGCTGCATCTTCCTCGGCTAAAAACGCAAGTGCGTTTGCGAAGTGGCTCTCGCGGATACTCGCAACAGAAGCGGCTGAAAATTATCGTGGAAAAGTCGACTCGCATTCTAACGGAGGATAAGAAAGAAGGTTTCAAGCGTATCGAGAGCCACGCCAGCCGTCGGGTATCCGAATATGCGGGAAACATGAGCGATTCTATTGACAAACGGATTGTTGACATGGCGCGGTTCGTTCGGTTCGTTCTTATCGTCCTCTTCGCCGGAGATATTTTTCAAGCTCGTCCAGCACGTTAAGAGATACAGCTCGTATTTGCGTGTTCGAATATTGATCAGCAATGTTGTTTGTTTTGGGCCGAGTCAACGCAATGGAAATTATATTTAAACGAAGATTATGGAACATTCCTTTTGTAATTGCGACATTAGAGTAATTCTGTAATCTGGTTTCGCGATAATCTTCGATAAGGATTTAGAAGACGGACTTCGGTCGATAATAAGTATCTATTGGAAACTAATTAACTCGTTACTATACAGGAAACCATCTATCCATTTATCCTCGTATTTAATAAGTTTCTCGTATTCACGGACGACTAACGAAGTTTTCAATCTGCGCTTCAATCGTAATTGCAACTGAAACCGGTATCACTGTCCATACGGCAGGATATTCAAAGTCGAAGGAACTGCCTTTGCGATGCTTCCATCATCCTTACACTCTCGTCAAACGTACAACGATATAATCACTTCGTAAGAAGAAACTCACCTCATAAAGTGGCCGGCGGCCCGTTGGTGCAAGTCCAGCTCAATTTTGCTGCCGTGGTTGAGACTCTCGTCTCGTCTAGTTTCCAAAGGAAATATATCAGCAAGGGAAATCAACAACAAACAAGCAAAAGTAAGTCACTACACTGTCATGTCAGGCCATCCACTCGAGTCTCGATATCACTATGCTACACGGTTCGACACTTTTCCTTTCCGTTTACCGATCAGATAACCGCGTCGCGACACTGCACACGGTTCAACGACATCCTTCGCGAACAAAACAACCGTGAGCAAGCGTCGGTCGCGTAAAATACACGGCAACCGTGTTCGACAGGCGGCTATCGCGTTCGGTAGCGACGCACGAGGACGATCACGACGTGCACGACGCTCAATCTGCCTCCGCGGACGATAGTTTTGGGAATGTGCACGCACGTCTCGACCCTTGCCGGCGATCCACGGACTCCGCGCGCCAGTCTTCTCCCACCATCGAGATTCAAACGAGAAAGAGCGCAGTAACCAATCGCACGAGACTATGGGCGGTGCAAACGAGATGATTGTGGTATCGCTGAGCCCTTCGATTGGTCGAAAGCTTCGAGGTCGTCGATAACGAACCGTCCTGCGTTCATCCATCGTCCCCTCCATTAGCCACTTCGCACTCCTCTTCCGTCACTTCAATTTTCTCTCCTCGTTCGCCTCGGCGACTCAGCCTGTCGCGTTCTCCTTGTTTCTCGCCTTTCTTTCCGGGACCTCGCAACAGCCACGCGAAATTTCTTTCCCAAACCGCTGGTCACCCGTCTTTTTCTACAAAAATTTTCGTTACTATGGAGTAAATGTTTTTTTTTGTAGCGGTGAAGTTTGTGGTAAGTCCGGCCAATTGGGGTTTGCGAAGCTGATGCTTTTCGGCGCAGGTTAGAGGCGATAGGGTTGTTAGGCGAGCACCGATGTTTAAGACAGTCGATATTTTTGTACGACCGGAGTTCAAGCAATTGGCTAATGCGAACAGAACTATAGAAACGAATTTCTTCCGTTTGTCGCAACGGATTATTATGCAATTTAAGGACATTCGCGGTAGATCGATGTGCACTTGGTATTCAATTTCGCCACGGCCCAGCAAATAATGTTACGTAGGTACTTTCTTCGTGAAAATCAAACATACGAAGGAAGATAGACACAAACGTAAAGATGCGCAGCCTCTCGCATATCAACGTTTAAACTATCCAACGCGTAAAATCTTCCACCCTGTTCAACCGAATCTCACCTGTAAGCATCACGCACCAAACATTTCAACGATAATTTTTGATCCACGTAATCACGCACATCGACCGGTTTACAACCGCGTAATGCTCCGTGCAGCGTCCTGAGGGATGGGTGGGTCGAAGCTTCGCAAGAAACAGAGAAGGAAACTCGTAGGAAGATCGAGACACGTCGCAAAAGAGAGAAAGAGAGACAGAGAAAGGGAGGAGAAATCGAGGGGCGAGTTAGAACGTGGAGTCAGGTAAAGTAGCTACCGCCACCACCTCCACGAGCACCGACACGGGTACCAACCGATCCAGCCCATGCGTGGTGGGGACATGGACGAGGAAGGTGGGACGATTTCGAGATGGTGGCCGTTGGTATTGCCAAGTCGAATTCGAAAGAACGCTGCTGAGAATAGAAATAAGAAGGTGACTTCTCTCTTCGATGCCACTCGCCGTGTTCCTCTCCCTCTCTTGGCAACACCAGCCCCACCACCCCCTTGCTTGGCCCGGTAGACCTCGTTCTGGCGGCAGCCCCCTACGTAAGTGGCTCTTTCCTCTCTTAGCTGTGTTTCTCTCGCTTCGACCAAAGGGCAAGACATTATACTTGGATCTACGAGGCGGCCCACTCTCCTACAAAATGGTAGCTTACGGCGTTTTGCTCTTTTAAACGGCCGGGCTTTGCACGCACTGCATCCCCGGTGCGCAGCGGGACGATGTCGATAGGTGAGCCACGAGTAGCGATAGTTGGCGGAAACTCCGGTATTCGCCACGCGTTACGAAGAACGGGCTCGTGGTTTCCAGGGGAAATGGCATTTAGGGCGATTGTTTCGAGAGTGTGCTGCCAAGAGGCTGAAATGTCAATAGAAAATTACCGGTCTCGCATCTTTACGAATTGAGAATCTGCCACGTGCGATTAATTCTTCCGTGGCTGATGTTTCTGTCGCGGGGGAGTATTTGGCCCGCGCGACGAAGCATAGATACGTGCTTTTGCGTGTGAATGGGTAAATTCGAGGCGGTTGCCTCGAGAGCGTGTAACTTTTAGGCGAAATACGGACAGAGAATTACTCACATCGATACGACATCCTTACCGATTACATTTGTGCGCTTAATTTTGCCGAGACTGTCGTTACGTCGCATATTTTGGGAATACACATTTGGCAGGCGGTTTCGCGTCGAAATGATATCTAGGATGGTTGTTTGTTTGCTTCGAGATTTTACATTCTGAGATACGGAAAGAAAATTGATTAATTCCAACGATTAATAAGTCGCGATGTACGTTTAATTATTCCATGGTCGCTATTTAAGACAACATTTTTAACATTTTCGAATAAAAGCTTGTCAATTGGAGGATCTCAAACGAGATCCGCGGTGGAGTAACGAATTTACCAATTACATTTGTGCGCTGAATTTTGCTGAGACTGTTGTTACGTATTACATATTTGGGAATACACATTAGGCAGGAGGTTTCACGTCGAAATGATATCTAGGATGGTTGTTTGTTTGCTTCGAGATTTTACATTCTGAGATACGGAAAGAAAATTGATTAATTCCAACGATTAATAAGTCGCGATGTACGTTTAATTATTCCATGGTCGCTATTTAAGACAACATTTTTAACATTTTCGAATAAAAGCTGGTCAATTGGAGGACCTCAAACGAGATCCGCGGTGGAGTAACGAATGGCCAGATCGTCCTCGTGACAGGCGGGCACAATCAAGCGATTTCATCGTTTCCACATAGCGGTGAAAAGGTTCCTAACTGACGGCGCGAAGTGGCGTCGATTACAAAAGAATTTATAGACCGTCCGTTTTCTCTATAGACACTCGATTCCGCCATCCCTCGCGTCCATCGATCGCCTCTTGTTTATTCCCAAGTGGCGCGAGAGGGTGAGAAGCAACGAAAAGAGGGGACCAACGTGTTTCGAGACCCCATTCTGCTCGCTAATCTGATAATTTCATCGACACTGGTCATTTTCTGTACGATCGACGTTCGTTCAACTCGATGATCCGAGCGATCTCGTAAACAGAAATTATATTCGACCCGGGAACGAGTTCACCGCGGATTTCGCCGCATTAAACGCGATGAGTCGCGTGACTCAGCCAATGAACAGTTTTGTAGCAGCAACAGCCTGCTCGTTCCACTCTTTTCGCGTGTAAAACATAATTTGCCCGTAATTTCCGTGGAAAATTGTTGCACGGTTCGTTGTTAGGAACAACATTAGCGGTGGCCATTGATTTGCCAGCGCGAGAATATAATTGCGCCCGCTGGACAAGCGAATTTCATTTGTGCTTTTTTCTTCTTTAGAAACGACCGAGTCATGTAGAGTCAGGTGATAGAAAACGTTCGATAAATTTCTTGGAAAATTCAACTTGCTGATGTTGAGCGAATGATTTTACCTCTAAAACGTGTCTGCTTCCAACTAATATTTCTTTCGTTGGAAAAAACAAAATATTTCAAAATATTACAATCAAATATTTTAAAGACACTTACTTTTGTATTTCGAAATCTCTACATCTCTTTTTCTACAAATAACTTCGATAAACGCTTCTCATATCCAACTCTACTATTCGACGCATCGCGAATTTCAGACCGATCCAAAAAATGCTAGTATTTCTCTAAAAAATTAACATATTAATTAAAAAAAGAAGTAAAGTTATTAAGTATTCTTGCGACGTACCCGCCTTCTAAAACCTTTTGACAAACATCCTGTTACCCGACCTTAGGATAGAATCGATTGAGAAAATCCTAATATCCTGCTAAACAATCGGGGCAAAATCACGAGGATGAAGAGACTCGTGATTCGCGGCAGTGTTTATCACGAGGAAGATTTATTTCCCCTCTGCGGCGTAGCACGTGCTGACTCCCCGTGCACGGTTCAGGGTCGCGCCGATATTGTTGTACGCGTCGTGGAACATGTAACGTATGAATATCTAATGCACCCCATCCACAATTAAATTCGGACAATATGTTTTGTTTCGAGAGGGGCCACCACCCTCGAAAAACCGGAGGGGTCTCGGCTGTGAATCAGGGACCTTTCCCTTCGGGATCCACCATCGTTGAATAACGCCCCAAGTGTAAATCTCACGCTGTACACGCCGATACGACGAGAGGCGATAATAACTTTCGGGCAAATCGCGCCAGACCGCAGCCTCTCCAAATTGTCCGCGCTCCACTGAAATTCAACTTGTCGACGGATGATCGTTCGTGATCATTGGAGAGGACGAATCTTATTAATGGTACGGTCGGGGGTTAAAGAACGCAATTTAATCGCGATAAGCATTCTTGGCGAGAGAGTGTTCGGTGGAAATTGATTAAAATCGATGAAAAACGTGATTTCCTTGTCCTAAGGTCGACGAAGAACTTTCAGAATAGATATACAGGGTGGTTGGTAACTGGTGGTACAATGTCGAAAATATAGAGTAAAAAAGATAGAATTAAAAAGTCGGATAGTAAGTTAATAGGTAGGAAAACACTTCGGTCACATTGGAAGCGTTTATCAACGTAACGTCAATCGAGACAATGATCTACAGTGAGATCCGTTATAACGAGACGTGATAAAGTGCAGGCGTACCGAGCGAAAATTCAAAGTCGATTTTCTCGAAAACAAAGCCTCGAGCGAAAAATTTTTATTCTATATTTTCGACCTCTTTCTTCGCGTAGAATCACCCCCTTTCCGCTTGTACCGCCAGTTACCAACCATCATGTAGGTTCGAGAGAGATGAATTTGTATATTATATTATACATAGTGGACGCATATTAGAAATGTACTATATTTAAATTACAGATAGATTCTGTGTTGTTACGAGTATAAATAGATAGATTTTTTTGTAGAGGAGGGGAGAGATTGTCGACGAAGATTGGATAAGAGAACGTATTTTCCTCGTTTTAAGATTGATGAAGGATTCCGAATATATCTAATTTAGAATATTGTGGGAAATAAATGTAGACCCAAAGGAAGGATACCACAAAAATTATTCAATAAATACACGTTAAACGAACCGTGGTTATTAAATATCGGGGAACCGTTAGATACACGTTTCACACTACAAGCCACAGGAAGCGATGTTCGATGGCAAACCTGTTACAAATCGCAACCTGTCTGCCCCGAGCAAACATATCAATTATGTCCTATTATTGCCACTTAGAACCGTCGGTTTCCTTCAAACTAGACCCAAAAAATACCAAGAATACCATATAACTGAATCTCGTTTACTCGAGTAGAACTTTCTCTTCCACCGACAATGTCAACTCCATTTATTAAGAACGCAGACAAAAACATCCAAACAATACAACCGCCAAGCATCATCCTTATTCAGAACGTGGAACAAGCAATAGACCACCAGTCGAAAATACCTCGAACATCTTTGAGCCACCAGTCGTGTTGAGGCCGAGGATCACCGAGCGTGTCTCTCGAAAGTTCCATCAATTGTCGAAACGGTCCGGAGGAGGTGGGAACAACTGTGTCATCCTGTCGCATTGTCTCCAGCGAATCCCGCAGTTTTGCGGTGATAAGTCGGATCGTAAACGACAGTCCGCTGCGAGGACAAAAGACGGCCACCAGACCTTGCATCAGGTCCGATCCCTTGTCTCGTCTCCTTAAGCAGAGAACTGGTCCCTGGAGAGAGAGGCGATGTTTAACGAAAACGAGTGAAATTTTATTCGGGAACCTTCGAAGACCGAGGTTAAGCAGATGAAACGGAGCGCTAGGCCTGGCCTGCCTAACCGGAAGTAAGTACCCGCGGAACGAGATTCCAGCTTCGGTTTCATCGCCGGCTGGTCTTAGAATCGGCGCTGGTACTGGGAGGTTGGCCTTGCCTTTTACGGTATTGTCTTTCTCTTTGGCGAAGCAGCAGGTGACGTGAGAGATAAGCACAATGGCGACAATAGACGACCGCTGGTAAAACTTAGCTCGTCCAAAAGGCCACGGTGAATTGTCGACGCGCAGCGTGCTGTCCTTTTTGCCGTATTGCTCGCCCGGTGGCTCGCTTGTTTCCTCCTTTTGCTCCTTTCCGACCAACGAATAACTTGCCTCTGACGATTTAATAAAAATGTGCCGCTTCTCTGCCTTTTACAGCAGCACGGGCAGCACAATGGCACGAGAATCATGACAATCGAGTTTCCAGGAATCTTGTCGTTTGGGAATTAGGATGAAGATATCGGTTTAATGGGATACTGGAGGATTACAGGTTAATGTTTAAGGATCGTGGCTTTGGCTACTGTTCCGTGCTTCTGGTTCTCACACTTTCTTCCCTTTTAGGAATGTTTACTAATTGCAGGAGTTAATGATCCGGTGGGAAACTTGGACGAATGAGTTTGGCTTTCGAGCCACTCGAGACTACAACTACCGACAAATAAATCATAGATAGAACTTGTATCGAAACGATCAAACTGAAATATAATATCTTTATCCGTAACATTTGACAAAAATCTCATTTGTGTTTCCAGAACTAAATAGATGTTTCTATAAATCCATAAGATTCTCAAGGGAAATTACAAATAACGAGAGTTCCGCTCTCAAGTTTCACCTTATCCTGCAACGCGACTAAAGTCTGAATGATCTTCCTCAGTTTCACTGTACGTCGTTCAGGATCGTCTCGAGTCACGAGCCTCGGACACTGACGCAACGTAACGCGAAAGTCCCAACATCCGCGTCATATTGTTCGTGGAAAATCACTCGATTGTCCCGTCAAAGGCGATTGTGCGGCCCGGTTCGTTCGTGGCCTACAGGTGTTGCAGGGCTCGTGACCCGCTTCAAATAATTAATAACACGACAAATCCCGGAAGCGGCGGCATGTACGCATTAAGCTGGAACAAAGGCGAACAGGAGGGCTAATGACCGGCTAATGCTTGCGCTTAAACCCTTTAAAAGCGTCCGACGGTAGCCCCGGATCCGTTGGGATCGTTCTGTCACCTACTTACATGCGAATTTGCACCTACAAAAGGGTCTATCCGCTTGCCCGTACGCCAAGGGACGGACGTTCGCGTGTTTTTCTTCGCCATTATATTGGACAAGAGGCGTCGTTGAAGCGACTCGATCAACCGGAAGAGAAGCTGTCGCCATTCTTCGCAGTCTGTTCGATTAATTCCGCATAATGGTCGGTGGTTTTCCAAGGAACGAGCATCGGTTCGTTCTTGCTTCTTTTTCTCTTATTTTTCGCGGGAGAATCGAAAATGGCTGGATGATAGGGATGATACCCTCCTACCTTTCAGAGTTTAGAAGTACGTTGTTATGTTTAGGTAAAATGTCGAACGTTGAATTGGTAAGAGAGATTTAGCTGGTCGGTTTGGACTATTGAAAAGAATTCGAAGGGTTATGAGAATATTCTGTGCTTTCGATGAACCAGGTCGTTGTTTACCGAGACCATTGCGGATTCAATGTATATTTTTCATTCTGTTTATTGTCCGATTACTTTGTGTTCCATACAATGGTCGTTACAGCCTGGTCTCGTCCGTTTCCAATGAAAACGCCCGGGTTTAGTTTGTCTAGTCCGATCCACTACGTATCAAAGACGTTTATTTGAAGCTTTCTGTCATCTACCTAGAGAATACTGTGCGGAATATTTCCATCCTGTATTACATTTTGGAGCGGGAATACCGATCTTGAAGAACTTATAAGCGTGCAAGGATTCACGCATCGTTTCGATTCGGTCCAATAAGCCAATAACGCGTTACCACTTGCATTTATCAGAGAGTCGAATAAAAATCTGCTCTTTAACGGGTTAACGAGCACAGCCTGGGTCTAAGCAAGGATCTTTCCCCTTATCGGTTCCATTTTCCTCGATGTCGCGTTTCGACGAGCTCGGTGAAAGCAGGAGGCGGTCGAGGAAAAGCTTGTCGAGGGGCGGGAAGACGAAGAAAGAAGAAAGAGTGGGAGGCAAGTTCACCTATTTTCGCGGCACGGTGCGCGAAGAAAAGGGCCGTGCTTGCATCCGCGAGAAACACAATGCAGCGGCGAATAAACCAGACGAATGGCGGCGACGACGACGACAACCACGCCAACAATGAGGAAAAAAATCTTCGACTCTGCCGCCCCTGCAGCCGCGCACCAGCCAGCGCAGCCTCTCTTCTTCCTCGTCCGCACTCTTTCGTGATACGTGGAATTGATGGATGAGAATACGACGACACGAATACAGAATACACCGCCGGTTGGTATTCCCAGCGCGGAATACACGACGGCTCTCAAGCTTTTAGCCCAGGCAAATAAATCGCGGGTTGCACGGAGGCGACGTTCGTGGATAAATTCTCGTCTCTCTTCTCTTCGATTCTTCCACCATCCCTTCCTTATCACCTGCTTTCTCGCTCTCTCTTTTCACGTCGTCGTCGGGCTTTCTTTCTTTCGACCCCCTTCGCGCCCACCCCACACGAGTTCTGACACCTTACGGCGCTGACGTGTGCTGCCTACTCGAGAAGAATTCCACATTTGTGTACGCCGCGCTATACGAGATCCATCCAGTTCCCAGTCCATCGAATTTTCGGTCGAGAAACCTCACTGTGTGCGCTGAAATACACTTGTAGCGTTGTATCGAATGGTTAGTTGCAGCAGGTCGAAGTGTGAAATCTGACAAAAGAAATGCTCCGCTGGAAAATAAGGGTACAGCGGCGGCCGAGCGCAAGATTATGAAATCAGAAATACAAGAGGACGTGTTAATTTTATGTTTTATTATATTAGTAATTATAGTATATTATAGTATATAATAATTATAGTATATTATAGTATAGTATAGTATAATTATAGTATATTATATTAGTAAGTAGTATATTTAGTAAGAGCCACGAGTAAATATAATAATACGTATATACCATGGAATAAATGACTGTTACGAGTATGGTAGAAAATTTTTAGTACAAAATTCGTAAAATCCATGGTGTGTCAATTTGTAACTTTCTCTTATCTGCTTTTCATGCTTTCGAACCGATCGGCAAACAATCAAGGGAAAAAGATACGACTTTCTCAAGTAATAGCACTCTATGCGTCGTTAGTTCTGCAAGATAGGGAAATTGACATCTGTTCGTGTGCACATGTATCCTCGAAAGGCGAACACGCGCGAACCAAGAAAGAAATCCCGGATAAGCCGAATTCGGGACTCGTGGGATGGCTTCTTTTCGTCGGTCACTCGGCTACGTAATACGTAAAACGTCGGTCGTGGTGCGTCCGTCCTTTTTGTGCGGCTACAGACTTTCGACGATCCGGATTCTCGAGCGAAATTAAGCTCGTATTCCACGAGATCCTCTTACGATATTATCGAATCGTCGCGGCTATTTCTAGCCACCTTTTCGTTCTGGTTTCTCGCGGCTCCTTGCTCCTGTTCGCGTATTCTTCGCCCAGCTGAGCAGAATATCTCTCGAGAATCGCGATAATGCTCATTTTGCCACAAGATGGAAATGACAGAAAAATTCGAGCGCCAATTTCTTTTTCATTCGAATGTACTGACCGATATTCCTTCAAACGATTCGAGAAACTTGTTTGCGAGATCGTAAGTTTTCTAGAAAAATTAGATACTGTACGACGATGGTGTTTTATCAAGGTAAATTTAAGCGAAGCTGATCTCGTAGAGATTTAAACGGATGAGATTGTAATTTGCTTAAGAAACGATCAAACAGACATACAGGAACCTGTTTGTAATTATAGTCTATCGTACTATAACCATATATAATTGTCTTTTGTTATATTTGTAATTATATTTCCGACCTGCCTGTTCCACTCGATCGACCATAGATTGACAGAGCATTGTATCTTTATTGTGCGATTTATATTTATATATAATATTATAAGGAACAATCTTCAAGACATTGAACATTAGAAATTACCATTTTTCAACCCTCTTCTTACTCTCGATGAATAAAAGCTTCGTTTTCTTTGCTCGACTAACGTTCTAAACACTTTAACCAGCCAGTCTTCCACGTTCTCATTAATCTATCCGATTCTGCGAAAATTCCAGCAATCAAGCAGATCGCACGAGATTTCTGAACGATGGAGCGATCTTCCTAAAACATGGTCTGGAAATCGCCGTACCGCAGGAGCAGCAACGAATCAGTTGCGTTTCAGCGGGAACGGCTAAAAATAAATACAACAAGAGTGGCTGCGCTGCGAATTGAAAATGCCAATTTTTTTCCGCGCACAATGCCGATTCCGAAAATATCCAAGCTCGGTACTATATCTCTGCCTCCCTTGCTCTTATTTCGCCTCTACGGCGAAGCGAACGAAAATGCAAATGGCAGGCAGCAAATGGTGTTTCGGACCAAGGCTGCTTCTCCGCGCTTCTCCCCGGCCTATCCTAGTCGATGCGACGCCGAACGCGGAAAACCGTAGAACGCGAACCGGTGCACGACAACAAAACGTCCCGGCGGCGCTTTCACCGCGTTTACCGTCCACGTACATCTCCTATTTTTTTCCCCTGCATCGGAGGAAAATCCGATTCACAGGGTGCTTCTGTATTTCTATCCCACCTATGTAACGTCTCTCCGTATTCTATACACGCCTATGCACACGTACACACGCGTCTAAACACAGCTACGTATACGTGGTGCGTTGTACGTGTTTGAACGTTGCGTTTGAACGTGAGTGCAAGACACATTTGCACATGCACCGTACTATGTGTATATATATGGCGCGTTGTATGCGTGTGTTTGAACGTGTATGCGTGTGTTTGTGTTTGAACGTGTATGCAGCGCGTCGCATTTGCGTATACACCGTACTGTGTATATGTATGGCGCGTTGTATGCGTGTGTTTGAACGTGTGCGCAGTACAACGCAGTTACGTATATACCGTACCACGTATACGTGTGTGCCGCACGACGCATCTCGGGACATCTCATTACGCCCGAAGAAAGGAAGTCGAAGCCACCGAGAGATCCGCATCGCGGCGCTCTACGCTCTGAAGGATCTTCTCTACTGTCATTTAGTCCCGACACAATGAACAGGCCGTCTGCTATCCGATTGTTTGGCTACATTTTTTCTCACAAAAGAGGAAGCGGGGAGGGATGTGCACGAGCGAAAGAGAAGGGCGGGGTGAGAGTCAAACCGAGTCAGTCGATCGCCAATTGACTGACGTTATCGGCCCATCTTCCAGATTAGGAAGATCGCTTAGGAAAAGGAACCTTCTATACGGGGATAGTACAGTCTGATCCATTATTCTTTCGGAATACGGATATGTATTGGTTCTTCTAGTAATTCGAAGCTATGGGGAGGCTGGTTGAAGGAGAGTCCTGGTAAGAAGTTTTTCGTGAAGTGTTCTGAAGAGAGGGTAGATTGAGAGAGGTTCTTGTGGTAGTTGGGATGAAATGGAGATTGCTTTTTGAGAGCTATTTCGGTTTGAACGTGAGTAGCTTGGGAAAAGAGGGTGGTTATTGTATCGCGTAATAATTGCTGTATCCTGCTCTGCAGTTATACTTTATACTACATTATATATTTTTATATCATAAACTCTGCCCGCGTTAGTTACAATGTCCAGTATTTCTTCATATTTTTTTAACGTATGTTAAAATATCTTTTACGTAAAGATATCCACATTCCTATCTTTTACGTAAAGTTGTAACATACAATCGTACCGTTGTACAATCAAGACTAAGCATCTTAAACTAAACGAAGAAAAGCAAAGCATTCCACGAATAAAGTAACATCTCGGTTTCTTCAGTTTCGATGATAGCCACGATGATAGATAGGATACTTGAACTAAGAGAGGACAGAATCTTCGGCCGCCGATTCCATCGCAGAGAAATACCATTCATGCTTAATTTACCACGGAGAATAACGCTCGAAACGACGTATCGCGAATCGACCGAGCTCACATCCGCGGAAGTAAGGGGATTACGATCGAAAAACGTTGAATGTTAACCCCGGGAGCGGATGGCTACCGATTAAACCGCGAGCAAGAGAAGAGGAAAGAGAAGGTTGGCACAGAGAGAAAGCGAGACGTGCTCGGTAAAGTTTTGCGCGGAGAACGGTGGGCGTCGAGCCGATCCGCAACAATGGGCTCGCGATCGGATTATCCGGCGCGTACATACGTTTCGCGCGTACGTGTAACTTTAAATCGTGGGACGGGAGCATAAGCAGCAGCACGGTCGCTCGACTCGCCACAAAGGGTAGGTTATATTCTCGTAGATCTCTTATCTGCTTCGATCCTTGCGGAAAAGCGTGCAACGACCCGGTAAAGTCTTCTCTTTTGCAGCGGCTCTTTGTGGCTCCCCGCCTCGACCCCTGCGTCGATCTTTTTTCTCTTCCTCCTTTTTTTTCCGTTTTCTAATCTTATTTGCTGGGATGATCGGCCGATTCGTTCGCTCGTGGGATTGCTAATTTTGCTCGTCGTACTTTGCAACACCGATACAGCGACATTGGAAATTAATGTTGGAGATATCAAAGTTTCCTTGTTCTTGCGATAGGGTAAATGTAGAAAAAAATTGTCGGTATTTCAGAGACGGAAGGGAAAAATGACGAGTCTATTGTTCTTATATATTTTCGACATTTTAGAAAGTTCTGTGATCTTTTACCTCTACCATCGTAATTTATTTGTCTATCTAGAATTTATTTTGTTTATCGTATTTGTGTCTTTCCAACTTTCGCTGTATATCGAGAGAACTCTGCTCCGAATAGATTATTTCGAATATAAATTACGTTCGACTGATAAATATCTAAAATTCAATTTAGCAATTTAACAATTTTTTTCTGTCAGTTGTAACATTCATTCACAATCTACTCTTATTTCGTAGATTACATAACCGATACAAATATCGATGCCTGAGAGGATCGAGAATATTCTTGTATCTACGATCTCTCAAGGTTTGCGTGGAATACAGAAATACCTGTGTTCCATTGAGAGGTTAATAATCGACTCAGTCGACTGAATGGCAGTGGTTCCCGCCAAAAACGAGAGGGAAGCTTAAAGGCGCCCAGCGGTCTGACCGATGGCATCCGGAATGCGCGTGGACGCATGGATTTTCAGGCCATTAGGCTGTTTCTACCCATAGACTCGTCTCGTTCGACCAACAGCTCTCAATGAAACCTGACGCCTTCTGTGCTCTCTCTGTTGGTCGGACGAAAACGCGTGGAAAACATGTGGCTCGGGGATGTTCGAGAAAGAAAGAACGAGAAGACGGCGAGACTACGCTCGCAGGTAGTTCAAAGAAATTGAACAGAGTGAAAAGGCGATTCGTGTCACGTCGAGAGGGCAGGTGTCGGTCCATGAAACGGCGCCCTCGCATGGAAACCACGCCCGAACGCGTTCCAACGATTAATTCTCGGTGTTTCTGGTTTGATTTTGAAAAAGAAACTCGTTGGATACGGAATTCTTAGACACCGCCATGGATTTCGCTGGGACCTTTTCGTACGAAAGAACTTCGTATGTTTGAACGTATCGGAGGGTTAAATAGTTTATATAATTAGGTTTATGTAAGTAGGTGAACTCGGCTGCGAATGTCTTAAAGACTGTAAATATTTGTGTAATTCTCTTTGTCTCGTATTTCCAACCTCCGTGTTCAAATGCAAACGTTGAAATATTCCGCGTAATTTCTATATCTATAGTGCCTTAAAATACAAAAAACGTGTGTTTGAATGCTACGTTATAGAAACAGAACACGTAAATCGCGATATCTCGCTGAAATCATCGTCCTATGAAGTAGAAGTGAAATTTTTCACGATGCGATTAACCGAATTTCGTACGCTCGCCGCCAACTACCCAATTAACCTCCACCGAAACCATCAAACATCTTCAAACTCCTAACTACTGCGAGAATCCTAAAAACTTTCGACCAATCACGATCGATGACTCGATGTACGTCGACTCAGTCAACATCTTAAACATTCTCACGCGACGTCAAACACTCGCATCCACCGAAACCGACCTGCGACTTTATTCCTGGCGAATTTCTCCACACGGTTCGTCGACAATAGAGGAGACTTTTTCGAAATGGAAAAAATGCGAAGGAAGAGGAAAGAGACATAGAGGGCGAAGACGCTAGAGCAGGAAAACGTGGAATAGTAGAGGGAGTGACAATGCCAGTAGCAGCAGGTAACAATGCTTAAGCTGGCTTCCTACAATAAATGCTGCAAAGGGGCCGCCCTCTGTATCCTCTCGTTCATCCGCGCTTTTGTACACCGGCTTCGGGATCTCTCGTCTCGCCGGCAATGGGATTTATTAACAGCACGACGAATTTATTGTTGCCCTGTTAGACGAAACTAAATCTCCGTCCTTGCCCCATTCGTGCGCGGCCAAGGCGATTGCTTCGTCCTCCTCCTTCGTCCCCGTTTTTATCGCCCCCGTTGCCTCGTTGTTAACCGAATGGGGAACACCTTCCTCCTTTCGTCACCCTCTTTGTCCGGTAAACCGGATTTTAATTGCCTGAACGTGGACTCGATCTGTTTGTGGATAAATGTAGAGCAGGTGTAACGTACATTGTACATGACGTTTATCGAGGATCGGTCTATGGATAGGGGTTGTTGAAAGAGAAGTTGGAGCTTCTTTATAGTTACAGGATATATGTGTGAATAGAATTAAAAAATACCCGGATAGAGATGTGTTTTATTCTTTCAATCATAGGTATCTTACTTTTGATATTTTGCATATTACGTGCATTCTGTGTACTTTTAACGAAATTGATCAAAATTAAATTTAGTATACGAACGTGTGCTATTTATATGTTTGTTACCGTAAGTAACTGCGGTATTAAAAAGGTATTGTCTATAAAAGTATTAGCATCGATCTTGATCAAGCGGTTTGCCAAATATTGGCGTACTTCTTCGAATAGAATGGGATAGAAAGACTTTGGCGAAAGTACTGGCTAACTGTAAGAACGTCTCGTATTCCTAGTGAAGATATCCAATTATTAAAAGAGACATAAACATGCTACGATACATAAGTATAACCATAATATCGTACGCCTAACGAACTGTATGCAAATTTGTTAATAAAATTGTACACGCGCAATCTTAATTCGAGTTCTATAATTTCACGTTCACGAACGTACCATTGTGAAATCACACACAAAAATATAATATGCTTCTACTAATAACGTTTTTAATTTCGTCCCCTGCATTCGACTATCTATCGACTGTATTTATAATCCGATATCTACCGAGTTGATAGAACTATTTGCAACACGCAACAAACTATTTTATCGAACAGCATGCATAGAATGCCAAACGCTAGCAGTAAATTTTATTTCCGCAACACGTCGCTTTTCCAACCTCGACCGAGCATAGTTGCAACTTCTGTAGACTCGGTAACTCGACGAATAATCAAAATTCACCAGTCGATCCATAAAAGAGCAACGGTGGCGTAGAAAGGTAAAATGTCAGCGAATGGAATCCAACAACCGTTCGATCCAGCCCCGGTACGCAGAAAATACGTGTCGAATTACCGTCGGGGGAGAACGTTAACGGCCGATTAGAAATTATTCATACCGTCAGCAGGATCCTCGTACGGCATCGGTCGTAAGCGTGCGCGTTACCTGCTCCAACATCGACCTCCCTTCCTGTTTTTTCCTTTTCACGACCTTCTGTGCCGTGGATAGGCCAAGTGGCGTACGGGTAGACAGCCACGGATAGGATTCACTGACAGAGAAGGTAGTTAGAAAAAAAAAAAAAAAAAAAATCGAATGATCGACAGAGAAAGAGATTCTCGCGCGAGCGAGAAGGCGAGGAGAATAGAAAAGGGGAGGAAGAAAAGAGAAAGAAAAGGCTGGATCGATGCATTTGCATCGGAGGAGTGCGGCTGGAAGCATCGATTCGACTCGATTCGATTTCGCGTCCCGCCAGGCCACAGTCACCATCCCCATTTCTCGATGAATGGCAATCGAATCGGGGATTCGAGATTTGTGTCGCGGTTTTGCATGACAGTGGACCAGGCCCCGTGTAAGCCACATCGAAATGGCACACGCTGCGCCAATCGTTAGAATAGACGATGTCAAATCGCTCGAACCGCGCCAATTTCGCGCTGATTTTACACTCCCGGCCAGGGATCATTGTTCGCCACTGTTCGCGCAGCTTTGCTGGCTTTCGCCTGGCCGGATTAGCGATTAGCCGCCTCTGGTTATGGACATATGGTTAATCGTTGTGAAAGATGCCTTTGCAGATCCGTTTGACTGCGTTACATACCGTGTAGCGCCGTTCCACGCTACGATTATTTTATTGTCTTGATTGAAGTTTCCATGTAGATGGTATTTATCTTTGGACATTCGTTAGCCGGTTAAGAACTTTGATATTCGAACTGACATAACGATGAAGATATAAATAGGCGAAGGAATTTCTGACCGACTGAAATCATTTTCTCCTTTAGTTGTATCGTTGCCTAAAACGCTATCTATGTGTTCTTCGAACGTCGATCGTGGTTTTGCGAATATTTCATTCCATGGCTTTGTTTCTATATTCGCTGCAAAATTGTGCTTCGTCTAAACTCGAAACGAAAGAATTTCCGACGAAGGAAAGACTCGATCGGCACTCTACTATCAAAGATAATTTTTACTCGAAATACACACGTTTCTTCTTTGCATTGTTAATACATAAAACCGTCAGCTCGAAGATCGACAGTCCTTTCTGCGTTAAAATCTATAAAAAATCCTTCCTCAAACACCTATATATCGAACGAAAGCAAATTATTCGATGCTTACAATTAAGGAAAACCTGCCAGCCGAAGCATCGCACTCCTATCAAATCCAATCGCACCCCACGA
Source organism: Bombus confusus (assembly GCA_014737475.1). Lineage (NCBI taxonomy): Eukaryota > Metazoa > Arthropoda > Insecta > Hymenoptera > Apidae > Bombus > Bombus confusus. Next base: position 206,077 of record JACXIV010000152.1, read on the forward strand.
ATGAATTCCATGCAAAGGAAATATAACAACGAATCAACCCCTCGATAAATCGAACCATCGTAATATCCTTGGCACAGTGAAAAAGAAGAATCGGTATTCGTCTCCGCGACATCTGTTCTCTCGATCGACGATGCGTACGTGGGTATAAAGCGGCGCGATATAAAATTCATAACCTCGGGATCTGGTTCGCGGGGAGTGTCGAGGCGCGGATAGGGTTCGTTAAACGATACGAAAGGCAACGACTCAATCGATCTCCCTCGGTCGAGCCGCGAAACACGCCTACCGATAAATAATCGTTTATTACCTCGTCGGCGACTCGAGAGATCGGTCGTTTCTCAGGCGGGTTTTACGGGCCACGCCTCGATCGCGAACCAGCACAAAAACCCGACATATCGGCGGTACACGCGATGCGACGAGACGCCGGGGATTGATTTCGCATTCGTTCGCCGGTTAATAAATCGCCTGGTCGGATCGCCGCCCATCGAGCCAAGCTACTACCGTTGCCCCACCGAATTCGCATGGTAATTCCTTTTTTTCTCCTTTACCAACGGCGCGAGCCTCGCCACCAATAATAAGTCGCGCAAACGGCGAACGAATTTTGAATCTCAATAGAAAGCAATTTTCCTTGCGAACGAACGGTTATCTTTCCAGTTGTAAATTCGCCTTTGTAACGTTAGGAGAGCAATGTGGCGCTTGTACGAATGGTGTCGGAGAATGGTAGAATGTGATATAATTTGATGTTTGGGACTTTGGGTGGAGAGGCGCATGCGTTATACAGACGATCGTTTCTTTTTTTCCTTTCGTTGAACGGTTAGATCAAGAGGGAATGAAATTTAATTTGGATCGGTTGAGACGAGACTAGAGTCTAACGGTGATTGGAAACTTATTATACAGTAAGAAGAAACGGGTAGAAGCGTTTGGTTGAGATGATATTAACGTTATAAGGAAAAATCTGAAAAGAAATATCTGAAAAGATATCAACCTTCCAATAATCGTTTATGCTTCACCAACAGAATTCGACAATTATTCAAAAAGATTCTTTACTCGACAGCAGTCTCGTAAATAACATTATTCTCTCTCAAATCCGGTTTCCAAAGCGTTCAATTACCTGTCTTTCTTACAACTTTCTCCCAGTTTCCCAACCCCTGAAACGTCGCCCACCACTTGACTTTCGAAATCTCCCGGTAACCGACCAACGTCCGTCGCTGCGCCGAAACCCTCACGGTCTCTTTTCGCCTGGATAACGAGGTATACGCGTGACAAAACGCTGTTTCTCCGGGTCGGTCGTTCAACGCATTGTACCATTGCACGGCATCGTGGTGGCCGAGACGAATTCCCGAAAACGAAAGCTCATTGTGCCCGAAGAAACGACGAGATCGTCGCGCGTCTTGTTACGACCGAGTCGACAATACCGGAAGAAAGGTCCACGACGACCTTAAACAGTCACGAAAGGGCGATAGGGAAAGAAGAAGAGCCGTGTAACTTCGTTTTCAAAAAAGAGAGCGAGAGAATGACAGACACGAACGAGCAGGAAGATGGACGAAATAGACAAGGATGAGCAAGGCCATCGGTGAGGAAATCGTCCTGGTTGCTTCATTCATGGAGGCACAGGCGGGAAATGGTGAATGGTAAAAGGCAGAATCGAAACGAGACACCGGTAATAATTTCGCATTTTTCAGCGTTCGTCGTTTCCGAGCTGTTGCTGAATGCTTTCGAGGCAAACTCCTTAATATCCTTTTTGTCGGCAGGCCACGAAGAGATTGCCTTCTTAGCGAGGAACAGAGGGGCCAGAGATCTTCCTCGGATTCTACGCAGGGTTTGTCTCTTAGCTGGGAATTTATGAATACTTGAGATTCGGGCGAAGGGCGCGCGGATTATGGAGTGGCGAGAATTGAATGGGCAAATCGGTCGAAGATATATATAGTGGTTGTTTCGCGTTGGAAATGGAATGGAGAGAATGAGGGATTGTGCAGGTTAGCGAGTTTATAGAGTTCAAAAGTTTGCGAATTATAGGAGGGCTGCGAAGCGAAAATTCGTTATCGGGTTTTTATTTCGTTTCTTTTTTAAATTACGTAGATAGAGATTGCAGGCGATAAGAGTAATCCGAGAAACTTCTTCCGAATTTTGAAGCGTCATATTGCTTCGTTCTAAATTCCAGAAAATATAGTAATTTAAGCCATTTAGTTAAGGAAATATTTAAAAAGGAAGAATAATTCGAGCGTGTTACGAGTCACTGTACGGGATAGAAATAGTCACTTTGCAAGGAAGATAACGATCGTCGAAAAGCTATTGATCCAACAGCATAAGTAAAAATTTCGATCTCCGAATCTTCCTATTTTCTTGATTAAAACAATACGTCGATGATAATCCATATAATTAATTTTCCATATCTACGCATTTATAAAGACCACTATCACTGCTTGAAAATGTTGTAATTTCACATCAAGCGAATAAAGAGTATGCGAAAAGCGCAGGTGCTGCGCGATCGTTGTCACTGAGCCTTTTCTCTCTTCAAGACGGAAAATCTATCAATGGATTTACGGTGCTAATGGTCCGTGACACGTTCTACGCGGGCGTCAATGAAAATTGAAAAAGGGAGATCGCCGATGAATGGCGGACAGCTTATTAAAGGACACGTCCCTATGGGAGAGACCAGCTTTTCGTCCCTTCGAAGGATGACCAAGCACCGCACCTTCGTCCAACCCCGCTTCTAACATAACACGTGCACGACCCGACGACATGCAAATTTTTCTTCTACATTTTCCCGAAATCTTCGTGTCAATAGATCGGAACACGGCTCGACCCGAATTCTCGAATTTAGGTTTCAGTGAACTCCTCTTTGAAGGTACTTTCGTTGTATACCTCGAACTATTAAAGACACGAAACTATGAAAATTGTCAAAATAACAGGTTTCAAAGCTTTGTTTTTGAAGCGACTAAAACTATGCAAATGTTTCTGGTACAACAAACGTGTCTTTATTATAGCACATAACAGATGGATCATTTTAATATAAAATAAGCAACGTAAATATTGCAAATATTTTACTGAAACGTAACGTAATTAGCAAAAGACAGTAGAGAAATGTCGTAGATAAGATATCTCTTTTTTTTTTTTTGAAAAGATAAAAGACTGTATTATCTTGTATCTACATTAGAAACGAAATGTATTTTCTTCTTATCAGAATACGCAAAAAAGAATAAAGTATTTTCCTGATATTTTACTTGATATAATTCACTTGATCCTCGAGTTAAGAAGATTCTTTTTTACAAAATATTTTGGTGGCATTTATCCAAATCCGTGTTCACACTTCAATTATCAAATGCATATTCTGTTCCGCTCTATGGTGCAACAATATAGCTGCGCCATGTATGCACAGGGACAAAACAGCTCGTTATACTTTTTATTATTTAACTTCATCAACGGACAGAACGTAGCCGGGTTCTTTCATTGTTCGATCCCGCGCAATCTGCCTTAACTCGGCGGAACCTGTGGCGTGTTACCGAACTCCAATTTTCAAAATGCAATTGCACATGGACGACGTGGCCATTGTGGCGTGTATCGAGCGTCGGTGCGACGTTGTTTTTGTCACTGGCCATTAAATTTCTCTGAAAAGCGCGGCTCGTCAAACGAGGCAAACAAACGTTTCAATTAGCGCTCGCATCGCGCGCACTTTTGCCCGACGGATTCGCCGCGGCCCGTTTTATGCACCTCTGCATGCCTGTTCGACCGAGTTTTATCATAAATTCCCCCGGCTGTTCGGCCCGTTTGTCAACCTCGTTTTGTCGCACGCGATAACTAGGAATTATAATTCGTTTGTTAAATTTAACGCGAAACGCTCGACCGCCTGACCATCGCGGCTTTTAACGAACGCCATACACGCAGCTATACTTTCCTACGTACAATTAGAAATTAGTACGTTATAGAAATATTCGTTCTAAGTATCTCGCAAATTCCTACCTTCGCGAACACGCTTGAAGAATTAAAATCGAAATGGAACTGGCGAAACGTTTCAACTGGCTACATTTCCTAATCACCAGGCGTTCCTAATGAAATCAAAGTTGCGAAACAAGCACTCGCAGCTACGGTCCGCTACAATTCATCCAGCCGATCGTATCGACCGAGCTGAAAATCTGTCGTCGTCCCTGGCTGCTCGACGTCCACCGATCCTCTTTAATCTTTCGCGCCGCGCGTTTCTTTCCAGCGTGGCGTGGAATCGGCGCCGATCGTCGCGAACGAGATGCAACGAAAGCAACGAGACCGAGCAAAGACAAAGTGTACGCGCGATTTAAGTATCGGCGCAAACAACATTTTAATTTAGAATCCCCGGTCGGTGGCCGATCCGCGTGCGCCATTGTCCACGCCTCTGATATGTAAATAGACGACTAAACCGGCTCGGATAATTATCCGTTTTTCCAGCCCGTGATCTGTTTGTCGGCCACTTCTCTACACCCTCTTTCTCTAGGATCACTTTTATTCGACGGGGGATTGGATCGACCAACGATCACCGGCTAAGGGAAAACTCCGTGGCATTGATTAAGATATTCGTGGCTCGACTTCGTCGTCCTATCCACCCTCGATATGCCGGTTTATTTTCCCTCGCGCCATCTTCCGTGATTGTTCGACGTGCTCGTTGCCACCGCGAATTTGCATAGCGAATTGATTGAACCCTGCGCGAAGAAAGAAGAAGAGGATTGGGATCGAGCTTCTTCTTCGTCTTCTTTCGTTCATCGCGCCTCCTTCCGCTTCTTTTTAACGCGTCGAGAGGGCTGCCGCGACGTAAATCGCCTAAATTCGACGTTTAATTTACCTTCGAGGTGTCCTCGAGCGCGACACCGATTACCGCATTCGATGGAGATTGCTGCTTCGCCGAGATTCGATTCCACGATACCTTCTGTCCCTGAACAATCGGGAAAGATAGGGAGAATCAGAGCGGGGCTTCGATTTTCTACGATCATACCGTGATTATGGTGGTAATACGAACGCCGGTGGAAACAAGAATTTGCTTAGGGCGGTCTCACAGATTGAGATCTCCAGCGTCGCTCGAATGACAAGTTATACGAACGCTTGATAAGAGAAGGGGCTGATACAGGAAGGTTTGAGATTGGTATTTATTTATACCACAGCATATTGGTAACTTTTGTCTCAGATGATTTTTACCCTGTTAATACGTAATATTTTCCAGTGTAGAATATACAGGAATTCCACCAAGTTGATGTGTAACTTCAGAAACATGTGGGACCTACTCACTGAAGCAATTAACGCTAAACCTATGGACACTTGTACATTTATTGACCGCTCGCGATGGGCAAGACAGACTACGAATTCTTCTTAGAAAAAAAGAAGCAAACTAGAAACAGATACCGAAGAATATATTGTGTTCATATTTTAATTAACACTAAACCTACCGACACTTCTTGTACATTTATTGACCGCTGGCGATGGGCAGGACAGACTACGAATTTTTCTCAGAAAAAAAAGAAGTAAACTAGAAACAGATACCGAAGAATACATTGTATGCATATTTTAAGAAAAGTCATAGATTAGGAAGCGATATGGTAACGTTTAAATATGGTCAAATTCGCGTAGAGATTTGAAAGCGGTCAATTTGACCGCTGTGGTGGGTTTAGTGTTAAAAGCTAACGATGCTTGCATTCGTATTTATTAAGAGTTTCTTTTATTTATCTCGATGAATATCCGCCACGTGTTTCTCAAGTTTAACTTGAACCTGCCAAGACATCCTCCATATGTTGCGTCTATCTACGGCCCTAATCAAATATAATTCCGTTTTGTAAAATTATCGCGCTTTTCTGCGAAAGCCACGATTGGCGAGTGGATAATGGCCCATTCAGGATTACAAGACGCATGTTTCTCGACCAATTTCGATGCAGTGACATCTTTAAAGTAGCGCTCGAGTACAGCAGCACCACGGTGACGTGTGTTTCTGACACTTGTATACTGGTGCACCCTGCTCCACGTACTCATATACGCGCGAGGATTGGCATGGGGGTTGGTGGAAACTTTCGCTCGGTGGAGATTTTCGACACCCTTATTTCACCGTGGTTTTCAGCCTGCTTTCTTCGAGACGCCAATGCCCCTGACAGACGTGTTCATCTCTGTCTTTCTCTCTTGAAATCGTTGGAAATCGGCTTCGAATCGCGCACAATACTGGAAACGTTAGGCAGCAGTCGACATACTCGGTTCGACAAGCTTTACGATCAGAAAAGTTGCTCGAAGATTTTCTACGGCTTCGCTTCGTTTTGTAATTTCGTTGTACAATCTTCGAATAACCTTGGATAATTTTTAGTCTTCGCGCGAGCTCGATACGACCTCTGAATAATTTTGAAACGACTTGAGCAGTCAATAGCTAAAGCGATATCTGATACTTTGCTCTACGCAGGGATACTTCAACGTTCGCACGAATCAACCTGGAGTGAGCCTGCGTTAAGATTCTCGTTCTCATTACAATTAACATACGAATCGACGAATATCAATCGAATACCATACGATGAATATCAATTAACGACGGAATCGTTCGATTCCCGATGCCATTTCCAATCGAGTTTCGCTATCGTTCTCACGGGCAACGCGTTCGTAACACGACACCGTTGCCCTCCAATAACATCTTCCCTTTCTTAGCTTTCCTTTTGCACACGATTTTCAAGCGTATATCGACATCTGTCCTAGCAACGATCGTCCATCGATTATGCAGAAATAATATTTTTAATAATCAGCAAATCGACTCAGGTGTATTGTACACGCGGAGAAAGGGATCCGTTGCGACTTCGAGACGAGATCACTAGGCGACAATGAACCAACGAAGAAATCGCATTGTCGAGCGGAAACGTTCCACCGGTTGGAAAATTCGCCGGCTCGTGGACGATCTACGATCCAAAAGAAGGTAACCGAAAGGGGAGAAAGTCGAGGAAGGAAGAGCCCTTGCACGGATCGACATTGTGTCCCGTAAACTGTCTCATTGTGATCCACGTGTGTTACAAATTCCCATTCGTGCCCTTTGGCTGGGAATAAACCCTTTCCTTAATTAGCATTGTATGGAATTCCTATTGGCGAATTCGTATCTAAACCTTTCGTACGATCCTTTTTTTCGTTCTTGGTGGTCGTGATCGGCTGGGTTATCGATAGGTCGATCCGCTTCCCCATCGTATTCCATGTTATTTCAATCACGCGTACGCGTATCAGAAGAAAAGCACATCAGGAGCCAGGGGTTGCTGCTCGTTGAAAGACGAACGCGATCGATGGCGAAGGAGAAATGTTACACGAGTATCGTTAGATACAACGAAATCCGGCCGAGCTAGTCGACAACGAGCAAGAATCATACATGGGGATGTCGGAATTATTAACGGGATCGCAGCGAATGGAAATCGATACGGTTTTCGAAATTGACGCGAGAAGAATGAACCGAGGAGCTGCGCTCGAGATTCGAATCGAGGATCTGCAGCAAATTAGTATAATTTATTTCCTTCCTGGTCGAGGCAATGTAACTGTGAGAATTCTGCGCTGCAGTGCTGTGCCTATCGCAATGAACGAAATTAGATTCTCAAAGACGTTTCCCTTACTAACCCTATGCAGCAAGTAGGAAGCAAATCAACGAAATATAGGTAATCCTAGTGTGACGTAAATTTACGATCGACGATGCACAGATGAAAATCACGGGTGAAAAGCGTAAACGTAAAAATTGATTCTCCGAAAGCAACCTCTGTCAAAGTTGCGCAACTTCGACATTCGATTAAACGCAGTTCTACGATGTAACTAACTATAGATACACTTACGCCAATCGTGTAATATGTTGAATATTTTCTTAAAAATAATCGAAATGTTCTGAACGAGCCTTTTACAGAAAAAGACGACATATACCTATATATTATATACAGGGTGCTTGGTAACTGGTGGTGCAAGCGGAAAGGGGGTGATTCTAGGAGAAAAAAGCAGTCGAATAAAAAAAAAAATAGAATAAAAAAGATATAGAATAAAAAAGTCGGATAGTAAGTTAATAGGTAGGAAAACACTTCGGAAAACACTTTGTGTTTTCACTTGAAAAGTTTTCGACTTCTTTTTTCGCGTAGAATCACCCCCTTTCCGCTTGTACCACCAGTTACCAACCACCCTGTATATATATTGTTTATTATTTTATTATTTGTTAATTATTTTATAATTATATATATATAACATATATATAATTCGCACACTTTGATAAAATACCTACGATATTATGCATTTATACTTCAAACTGCGACATCAACGTCTGACTAATCAAGACGAGGGAAGCAAACGGCAACTTTCTCATATCCAAGAAATCCGTTTAGCCGTTGCCTCGATCGACCAGGTCGGTTATCTATTCGAAATACAATGCAAACACGGGTAACCATCGTTGGCCGATGTTGCGTCCTGCTAATCATCGTGATTATATGGAGAAGTCGTTCGCGTCTCGTCGATGGACGGACAGCTGGACAGAAATCTCCGTGTCGAGTTGCTTTAACTAGATAGACGTGGATCGTCGTGAAACGGTCGCTCCGCTCGCGCACTCCCGGTGCCCGGATCAAAGCAACACGCTTCCTATCGGGCCACGTTGGGTGGCACCTCTTGTTCACCGCGACGTACATTAGCAGCTATCGTTTCTCCGCCAACACAGATCCGATCTGGCACTATCCTGACGTATCTGACAGTCGGACGAGCCATCAAACTGACCCTGAACGGACCTTAGCCAGGGGATCTGCTCACGGTGTACGCGAGACTCGACTCTTCCAACGGGACTTTTCCACCATTTCTTCTAAACGAACGCGAGATCGTGTGTACTTTCGCAGGTTTTCTCAAACCATGCCTGCAGCTTCAGGTTGGACAAGTGAAAGGCGGCGGATTTTTGTTGCCGACGCTTGGTAGCACGGCGAAGGGAAAGGTTGAGCGGTAGGTGGTAAAGTCGCAGGGAGAGATGAACATTTTGAAAATTTAGACATTTTTTATGAAATTATGAAACGTATATGCGCAGAAGATTAGATGGAAAGATCACAATTTGGGATATTTAGATGCAACGGAGTATTTAAAATTTCGAAGATCCTTTCAAGGTTGAGATCAGGAAAGTTTCGCTTCTTCTAAGATTCTAATCCTCGTTCCGAACGAAGTTGGTAACGTTACCATAAGTAAAAAGGAGGCTTTGGATTTTACGAAATATTTAAAACACTATAAATATAAGATTCTCAGAAATTCAATTGTCGGGGCACAAACAATATACGCAATGACAAACAGTGAAACTGAAGTCCAATGAGCGTTCAGATACATCCAGATACTATCTTCAGAAATAATTGCACGAACCGTATAAACAGATTTCTGTACACGATGTTTAAAAGCATCTTTATAAAACTTCAACATCGATCAAAGTTTTCGGACCTCACGACCTAGAATATCCCTGGGAACTGATCCGCGTATCACGGAAGATGAGATTCAGGGCTGGCCAACGGCGCGTTGTGCGGGCCTCGAGACGGCCGAATGAGAAAATATCGCGGGGGGCCAATCGATGATTCGGATGACAGGCAAGGCGCACGGTTGACGCGACGGTGCCTGGCATCGTTTGAGTGGCAACAACACGAGCAGAGAAGATGTTCGTGTGCTCGGCTCGCAACACCTGCGAGCACCAATCAGCTACGTCGTCGGTCGAGTGCTCGGCGCAATAAATCAACCGGCACCTTTCCACGTAGCTACGCGAACCCCGTGGAACGTTATTATTTATGGGCGTTCGTTAGCGTGGCAACAGTTCCGAAACGTGTCGAGCCGACACCTCCGGGACTCTGTGTGGCCCCTTTGGATCCGCGTCATCGCGTCCGACCAGAGTGGTAATCACCGTTGAAGGAATCACGATTGCTCGTGGATCGGGTTATCGATAACGAACAGATAATTTATGAACGGACCCGCCACTATTTGCCTGGTGATTGGAAATTGTTCCTTGCCACTACTTTGAGCTCGACGTTTTTCCTTTCCACTAGCTACATTGTTTCGGCTTTCCTTCCATTTTAGATTGCAATTGGTTCGTTGGATTTCGTTTCGATTTTTGGAACGCAGAATATCGAAGTTGCTGAGATTCGTAGGACGTTAATCTTTGGAGTTTACGACTGATACGATAATTAGCGCCGCGGGAAATTGGCTCTGATGGTTTACGTTATGATTTCTCAGGCTAAGGATCGAGGAATTCCATCGATACGATGTCAAATGTCTGCATACTGGCTTATCGATCTTGAATATGTCAGATGTTGTATATTCGAGTTATAATTCTTACAATTTAATAGTTAGAGATTCTAAAGATCGCGTTGTAGTTCTTCTAACAATCTCTAACAAGAAACTCGCAACTGAAACGATACCTTGAGAAACGTATTCTAGACTCTATGCAGAAATAATCGCACAACCACGTAAATTTCTACCTAGAGCGAACGGTAATATTTGTAAAATTTCGGCGTGGATCAGCGAAAGCCCCTTTGTCCCCGAAAACCAGCCACTGATCAAAAAGATTCCACGAATCCTTGCAACGCTGGCGTCAACCGCACCGTGTCACGGAGCAACCCCTTTCTCCGGTCGTAGCTTTAATTCTGCGACAGTGTCGTGAATTGAGGACGAGCGAGTAAAACCCAGGAATCGGTTTTCAAATTCAGCGGTGATAAAAAACAAGCGTCAGAAGCGTCGCGAAAGAGATTGTCCGTAATTACGATGAAACCCGTGGCAAAATCGTCAACAGACAGCCGCGGTGAAAGGAGCCGTTTATTATAAATAATCGCAAATCGTCAATGAGGGAAGCGTGGATCTTCTTCGAGCCGCCCTTTCGACGCGAGAAAAATTAGCATACAAGCCAGTGGCGCAGCTACAGCCAGGTAAAAAGCAAAAGAAAGGCAAAGGTGGCGGGAAAAGAGTTGCGAAAGAATTCACGAGAAATCAGAAGAGTGAAACGTCTCTTTCTCTTTCGTGGTACGCGTGATAGGACAAAGTGAAGAAAGAGAGACGGCAAACGAAGGAAGAAAAGAAAAGGGGTGCGCAATGAAAGGACAAAGGAAATATTGAAACGAATCTAACGTTTCTATTGGTCTGTCAGTGGTGTCGTGTGGCTTTCTCCGCCCCTGCTCTCGTTAGTCGCGGTTTCGCGATGTCGCGGTCGGAACAGAGGCAACCTGGCGAGAGGAAGACAGAGGTGTTACGTCGGCAAGCGAGTCTGTGGCTTTTGTGTGGCGTGGCGTCACAGATGACGCGCGTTCCGCGCCAGCCAAAGCGTATCGTCGGATCGCGGCTGCGAGGGCATAGTCGTGAGCCGGGCGGGAAAGAAGCGAACAAACGAGCCACGAAGCAACCGATGGAGAAAGAAAGGGAATGAAAAAGATAGAGGAGGAAAGAGACGTACGAAAGAAAAAGGGGCCAGAGAAGGGAGAGACACGGAGGAGCAACGAAGAAGAGCGAAGAAAGCAACGGGGTTGGTATTCGACGGTTTGAACGACCTATAGCGGCTTGGAGACTTCGCTATAATTACGATATATACGCGTATTACCGGCATTATCGTATTAACGCCGCGACGACGTATATACGCGGCGCATTATCCTTGCACCTATGCAGCCGGCTGCCTGATGAATATTACGAATAACATTTTCGTTTTGTGCGCGTTGCTACCTTTTCTTTTCCGCCCAGCATCGCCCACCCTCTATCCGGCTGCCTCTCTGACAGCCAGAAACGCGCCTAACCGCTCATATATGCCGATACAATGCCGCGTATATATTCGACGCCTCTTCCTAACCATCCATCCGAGCGTGCCTGCATCCCGTCTATCCATACGACTGGATACGCAGAAATTCCAAGTCTGCCGGTTTCTATGCGCGGCATCAGGCAAAAGCTTCGCGTCTGTTTCAAGCTCTGTCTCGCTCTCTTTCACACCCAGCCTCGTATAGCTTCGCGCTGACGTCGAATGCCTGCTGCACCAACGCTCCCTTATAATGCCAGCTTTATCCCGCCAACTCATAATTAGACCGCGGCTCCCTCAATATCTTTCCTATTCCTCGCAAAAGTTTCAACCCATTTCTATTTCCCACCCTTTACTCCGCCTCGTGTGCCCACCCAAGCGAGCTTGCGTCTCTGTCTCTATTGCCCGTCTACGTCTACCACCCCCCCTCCCCCCTCCGATGAGAGGGTTGATGCGATATCTTACTCGTTTCAAACCAACCGAATGTCTCGAACGATTCGTCGCTACCTTGACAACCGATGCACCGAGATTTGGTGTCTGTCGCACAAATTTGGAAATATTCTTGCGGACGTTTTCTTATTTTAGATCTTATTATTATCATTTTGAAAAATGTTTGTCATACGTACTTGGTAAGTGGATGCGATGAGATCGAAGAAGTTTGTAGAAGAATATTGGAATATCTGTATGATTCGGTAGCTGGCCTATCTATTTATGGGTTTGTGGGTTATCCAGGAATCAATGTAATTTCATCGTAGATCTGAAGAATCCTGTCCATCGGGCCGTAGAACTCGATATTGACCCCACCGACGTATTGTGCCGTCTCATCTCTATTTTCCTCGCATTCCACGGAATCTCCATTCACGTGATACTTTCCCATTAGCCGACCAACGTATCTAATTCGTTACGAAACTCGCAACCAGGAAAATGGTCATAGGGATGACTATTAATTTCCCCATCCTATGCTCCCTCATTCGATTATGAAGATCATCGTCGTACATTTTCGCTAGCGAAGATTTCACTACGTCGCACGTGAAATTATTAAAAGTTCACGGTCCGGTGAAACATCCACTACGAAGCCACCCCTGGTCGAACTTGGCAGGTCGACACGGGCGCACCAGCGCGATTCGTTATCACCCTCGAATCAGGTATCGCGATGCAAAGTGACTGTTCCCCATACAGCGTTCGATTTCCGAAGAAAAGCTTCCACCACCACCCTCTGCTTATATCACAGCGGTCCATTTCGACCACGGACGTTATTTTTTCGTGGCATCTGGAAAGCCGAAGGGGGTGGCGATTGAAAAACGTGAGAAAGAAGGCGTACGTGGATGACTATTAATTTCGTAGTGGCACTTGGCCGTCGATGGTATGCATTAACGGACTGATTCGTGCCTTCGGACATCGAACATCCGACGAATACTCAATACCTATAGATAGCCACTGCTGCAGAGGGAACAGGGCAGATAGAGTGGCTGGTTGCAGCGGATAGAAAAAGACGAGCAGCAAGGGTGAGCATGGCGTTTGCAAAGATTGATAGGACGGAATTCTGTTGGTGGATTCGTAATGGATAGCCCGTGTCCGAATTCACCGATACTCCGGACTCTCTATCGTTCCTCTCGCTCCTCCATTTCCTACCCCCGCACCCTGTCTCTATCTTTTTCCCCGTGTACCCAATACCTTCTAATGGAATCCCCGATTGTGCTCCTTATCAAAGGGGCCGGGTAGTGGCCCGCGCGATTCGAGGGTGCTGCTCCATTATTCCGTCGCGAGCTACCTCTCTCCGACCAGATAACTTATTTTTTTCCACGACTCTGCGTACGCACGATTCCGCGAACCGAACCGGGGGCGTTCGGAATAGTTTGAGCTGCGTGTGGCAGGCTTTCTCTTTTGGCGGATTGATGCGCAGCAAATAGCTTGAAATTGATATATGTATTAGGTTGCGCGAAAGGCGTCTTTCTTTTGCAGACACGTTTTTTGCAACGATGCATCTTTGTACAAACGCGGAACCTAACCTGTCGAACGTTGCGATCTTTATGTTGATGGAAGAAAATGGATCGTGCGAAATTCGATAAAATAATGTAAAACGACAAATGTTGTGCATCCATTATTTCCTTATAAAACGAAAAATACTTTTCGGACCATCTAATAGATATAGCAGACTTAACTAATTGCATCGCGGAAAGCTCCATTTTTATTTTGTTTTCTATAATATATTCATGATTATAATTATGAATGTTATTAGGTTGAAGATCTGCACAGATTTGGATACAGATAAATCTTGGTTAACGTTTCCTACGACATACTGTACATATTACAACGTAATCTGTAACAATTGCGACGTACAGTTGTTCTTACAATGAAAGTTTGTAGCGTTTTATTTAAGCAAAGTATGAAACGACGACTTTTCAATCGATTCTATTTTAGAATTTTCGTGTCCCGCGCGCAACACGTATTCCTACACTACCAGTTAAACTCGCGCGCAACTCGCTTCTTCTCGCTTCTTTGGCGGGGATCTTTCAAACGTGTCTGCCATAAAGTTCACGCAACGATTTCTACCTGCGTTACATTTTCCCGGTGAACCGAAGCGGCCGAGGAGAAAGGAAAGCCGGCGGTACGAACGCCACGGCAATTAGACGGAGAATATATGTGTTTCGAGCGGCCACGCGGATAAATAGCCGGGCATGAGCTCGGAGACGTGAGCGATTCGCAACAGACGATACGTTCCGCGTCTGTTTTGCATAATACGAACCGTACGCGGGACATACGCGCGCGGACAAGCGTCGTGGGCCTGAAATATCACGGCTCGACTGCTTTCAATGGGGACCCCGGCGCATAGTTTACGAGCCAGCACGTCGGTGATCTCGCTTTTTCGCTGGGACACCCGATAGAATATAGAGGAACGCTGCTTTGTCAGGGCCCTTTGGCTCGCGCGCCACTAAACTATTTCACTTTCAACTTTCGACGCGTTCGAGGGTTTACGGCCGTGTAGAGGCTGAGAAAGAAGACCAGACTTCGCTGAAGGTGACTGGTATTCCACGCCTTGGAACGCGAGGAAAACGTGACCAACTTCTCGGGTCTCCGCTTCCGGAGAACTCGAGGCATCCGGTCGTAGCTGTATGTTTCAGGTCGATGATACTTCTAGGATTCCCTTGATCCAATTCAAAACTTGGACGACGAAGGTTGGATTGACTCTGGCTCACTCAGATATTTATTACTTTGTGAGTTATATTTCTGAATCATCGACTTATCAAACTATAATACACGAACGATTTTATTTTTAAACCTCAATTCGCGTGAAATTTTAAGAGCCTCTGGTTTCAATCCAAATTCCGATCGTTCTTCGATATATCTTTCAGCCAAGAAAGCGCGACCGTTAGCGTAGAATTCAAACAACACACACACAACTATAACCCGACCAAAAGCACGACGCGAACGTGGTTCCTAAAAAAAAAAAAAACTGGGTATCCGTTAACCGCGTTTCGACAAAAATCCCCGTACGCATCTGTCGTTTAACAGAAGCTTTTCCCAAATTTCCTTCGAAACGAAATCCATCCGAAGGTCGGCCGCACGCGTGTATTCTCGCGACGGTTAAAGGGTTCGACGCGGCGTCAGCCCTTCGCAATCGCGATCCATGCGCGGGACCCCTTCGTTTCCAGGCAGAAAAGCCCCTTAACAACGGTCACTCGAAGACCAGGAGCAGGTGAAGAAATCGCTACCCCTTTTTTCCCGATCCGTGTGAAACTTTCAGCTTAGCTAACCCTTCTCGATACACGTTATTCTTTTTTTTTCCTTCTTTTCGCGACCCCTTTAGCGCTCCAATCGAACAAAATCAGCTCGGTCGTTGGAAACGACGAAGAAAACCCGCCTCGTTAACTCGATCTTGCTGCAACGGGCTGACAGAAGGAATCCCGGCGAACGTTAAAACGCGACACGCGCGATAATGTATTCTTTTCTGTGCGTGGCTGCACGTTCTCGAGCGAGCAAGAAGCGGAGGGAAGGAATAGGAAGAAAAAGCGAACGCAGCCGGAGAAATGAACCGTTCGCGCTATTCACCCGCGAGAAAAGGCAGAAAATGAGAGACGTGGTGGAGGGAAAGGTGAACGGGGCCCGCATAAATATTCTCGCGTGGATGGAAGACGACAGGGGGGAAAGGCGGAGGACTGCGGAGGAAAAAGGAGATCGAACACGAGGCGAAGCGGGAATTGCGAAGGAAAGAAGGTGGGAAGGAATTGTGCGACGATGGTGCGGTCGATTTTATTCGCGGGAGGCCCTCGTAGCCGCGGGCCGTTTTCGAACGATTAATTCGGTTTTATGGTCCGCTAAGAGTTACGACGGAAACCGTGTAAATCACGCGGGAACACGAAGCCGCGTCCGACGCCCACGTGTGTCTGTATGAGATGCGCGTGGACACGTACCTGCGCCACACGCATACACGTTACACGTGTCCGGCCGTGCATAACACTGGCAGTGCCGCGGCCTGTCGAGACCGCAATAAATTCCACTTAGCCGTTTTTGCCGCGTTAGTGTTTAGACGTGCGCGCGCGTGCGCCTGACAACGCGGTGCCGCGAATTCGGTGATCGTCTTTCAACGTATTTCGTCTATTGAACGCGGAGAAAGTACGTACGTGGCTGAGGTTCGACGCGAACGAGTGACATTTGCACGCGTGACCGTTTTCGAAAACACGCGGCGTTACGGAACACGCGCGATGAGAATGGGGAAACTTTCAGTCGAAAACGTGCAAGCTATTAGATTCGGCGGAAGAAACATAACGTAGTTTCTTATTGTTGAAGTGGTTAACACTTCTAAGGAAACTCTACGTCTGTACCGATTAATTTTCTGACTCGCTAAAGCCATCGACAGGCCATAGACAAAAGACAACCACATGGCAACTATAGACAAAAGACAGACGACGATGGCTTCGGAGTTTTCAGTTACCAGGTAACACTGCTAGCGTGTGGATCTCGACCAGCTCAAACTGTAATCGTATTTATACAAATATTTCTTCGTTAAATATATTTTACTATCTGACAGTTTATCCACGCGCTTTTCTCTCTATCTATATAACCCATAACCACAACACTTATTAATCGTAACGTTGGTTACTACTAATTGCATCAGGTTGTGGCTTGTTAGGGATCGTTCTTCACACGCAGTACGATATTAGGATCGAAGAAGTATGATAGGCTGACGGAACTATGGAAAATGAAAATACACATCTGCTTGGAACGGTGAACACCGTAGCGACAGAAGAATCGCCGCACGATTCTACGCACGATCCCACCTCCTACCACCGCTGAACGTAACTTCATAACTCCACAAACCTGTCATTCACCATGCACGGCACCATTGAACGTCAAGAGAGTAGAACTCGTCAGAAGCGTCTCTAAACTTCACATCGAGTGCTCTCCCTCTCCTCTAAACCCTCTACATAGAACCCTCTGCTATCTAAGAAAGAAAAGAGAAAAAAAAAGGAAAAAGACCGAGCCTAACGTCGGTCCATTTTCCGCGACGCAAGAAATAACGTATGCCAGGGGCTCGCACCCGAGTGACAATGACGTCGGACTAGAGGAAGCAGAAGAAAAAGAAGACAAAAATACACAGAGAAAGAGAGGGGTTCGATCCATTGACGAAGACTTTCGTCTGAAGGCAACGAGAAGAGAAGGTAGCCAGACCCGGGCATAATCGAACGTGGCAACCGTGCGGCGCGTTCGCTGCCACACTAGATTAATGTTATTTCAATGGGGACTCCGGGGTATCGCCATAACTGACCCCGATTTGCATTAGAATCAGGGTGAAATCGCGAAGGGACGCGAGGCTGCGACGCGCCGCCTTTGAGAACGCGCCAAACCGTGTACGTGTTGTCCGAAACACATGCACCGGTGTCCGGTTTGAAGTTCCCCCATCCTTTTGCCCTCACTCTACGAATCTCGTTTCCTTTCGTACGCTTTTCGCCAGGATTAAGATCCACCTCGTGCTATGCCATAGAGAAAAATTACTCGTTCGGAAGGGAAGATCGCGCAACCCCTTCGTAATCGTACTCCGCAGCACATTGTTTCCCTGTAACTGCTATTCAGGGCCAAGTGCTCGCGAAAGACTGCACGGCATCGATACAAGCTGGTGGAGAAGTCGGTTGCCGACTTGGTTAACCGAACGTGTAAAGTGAGGATTATACGAGTGAAGGTGATATTATTTGTTGGTTCGCCAGCATTGATCTTTCATGATGAATGGAGGAAGAAGGAAGCGGAGGTTCGTGTTGGAACAGGTGGCCATTGTTGTGTACAACATTTTACACCGTCCATAGATATTTCGATATTTTGGTAGATTTATAGTAACGATATATCATTTTGACAGGGTGTGTAAATTGACGATAAGTTAGTATTTAGCGACACTTATCTCAGCGATGTAGTTTAGTATATATTCTCTTATGGAATGGCCAGGCTATAAATATAGATCGTCCATTAACAAACATAGCAATAATATGTTTCTTTGTTTTCTATGTAAATACCACTGGTTGTATTAACTTCGGAAATATTCTCGCCTTGTAACCCTTACCCTTAACCCTTGTAACACTTATATTAGCGATATAGTTTAGTATATATTCTCTTATGGAATGGCCAGGCTATAAATATAGATTGTCTATTAACAAACATAGCAATATGTTTCGTTGTTTTCTATGTAAATATCACTGGTTTTGACAGAGTGTGCAAATTGACGATAAGTTAGTATTTAACGACATTTATCTTAGCGATGTAGTTTAGTATATATTCTCTTATGGAATGGCCAGACTATAAATATAGATCGTCCATTAACAAACATAGCAATAATATGTTTCTTTGTTTTCTATGTAAATACCACTGGTTGTATTAACTTCGGAAATATTCTCGCCTTGTAACCCTTACCCTTAACCCTGTAACACTTATATTAGCGATATAGTTTAGTATATATTCTCTTATGGAATGGCCAGGCTATAAATATAGATCGTCTATTAGAAAACATAGCAATAATATGTTTCTTTGTTTTCTATGTAAATACCACTGGCTGTATTAACTTTGGAAATATTCTCGTCTTATAACCCTTTTAAAAGGGTTCTTACTATTAGGTTTAAAAGAGAATTTTATGGTGTTGCGGAATGAGATGGAATGCAGGCAGCTGAATGGGATCGATAATATAACTAACGTGTCTAAAATGAGATTTAATCGGTGGAGATTTTATGGTTTCTGTGAATTGACGGAAGCGACTAATTTCGAATATCGATTCGGTCGTAAAACCTTGAAAACATGTTGTAAAACGCTTTCAGCTAACGAACGAGATAAGGGTCTAATGCGGCGCTGTCTGCTGGAAGCCTTTCGAGATAAGACAGCTTTTACGTCTAGTCTAACAAATCAATTCTCACAGAAATGGAAAGTGGATAATAAAGACAACATGCGAAGACATATTTCCGAACGTGTTAACGACGTAGAAGAATTTTAAAAGGATCTATAATTTTCCGGTAAATAGGAAATGTGATTTTTCCTTCTCAACGGAAAATATTTGTACCGAGACTAGTGCCCGTAGCAACGACAATAAATATCAATTAAAGTTTCAATTTGGATTAATTAATCGCTTTAATAAAATGATTTAAGACTAAAGTAGCTAAGATTGATTTAGGTGACTTCAAAATCGAAAAATTAAGAAGAAACTAATTTTCCAATTTTTCGGATGATCACCAAAACCAATAACCATCGACAGCTGCTGCCTAAACATCTCACACACCTTCGATCGTAAAGGGAAAAATCTATTAAACGAATATCTTGCAACCATTAGCCTGCATGTAAATTTCCTATTTTCTTCTTCAACTAACGTTTCATCGGTGTGGCGGAAAAAACGAGGTACAAAGAACGTGTTCGGCGAAGCACGGGACCCGGCAACCACAACGGAAATGACTGGTGGAAACATGTCATTATCCGGCTAAGTTGCAGCAAATTAGAAACAGCAATGTACAACGAGGGTGAACGATTTGCAGGAGCGTCGCGGGTGCTCGATGGCCCGGAACCTCGCATCATTAATATCCGGAAAATCATGTCCGGTGGTCCGTCGTCGGCCTCGGAAAGCAGCTACGTTGCTCTCAGTGCCCAAAGACGCATCTCATTTTTCATCGTCGACCGAGAAAATATGCTAGGCGACAATGGCGTCTCGTTAATTCACGTTACGCGGAATGGAATAATGTCGGCGGAATAGTGTCGACGACCGTCTAGCTGGGATCTCATTATCGATAGTGGCGCTTATTACGTGTCTCCGAACGCCTTTCAATCATCGTGAAATTGCATCCTCGGAAATTGTTACGATTCCTTTGGTCGAGTCGTCGGCCGCCATTCTTTGTCGATTTGAATGGAGAAAAGAGCAAAGTGTATTTGGTACGTTTGACAGAATTGTTTCGGGATGAATTTTCACGGAGAAAGATAATATCTCTTTAAATATTATACGAAGATATTTTTCTTATATTCGAAAGAAGAAAATAAATCATCGAAAAAAGTATATCTATTCATCGGGGAAGTATACGTGATTACTTGCTTCTCTAGAGAAATATATCTATGATTAAGAATACGAAACGGAAGAAAGAAATACACATTTGTCAGTAGATCCAAGCGCGATCCATTCCAGCTTTTCATAGCATGCTCGTGCACAGAAAAATTCGATTTCCTAAAAAATTAAACAAACTTTCGCCCCTCACGGACGAGACCGAGTCAATCAGAATGAATTATTCTAAAGCATTCTAAAGGCACGGAGACCCTTCCACCTATCTCTGTCTCTCTTTACTCTTCTTTCTCTATAAACGTATCTGTACGCTTTCCTCCAAGCATGTATGCAGATACTGTACGACTGTGTACGTGTGTGTCAGAGAGTTTAACGCTCGGCGCACGGGTCATACAATGCCGTGTATGGACACTATGGGTATTGTGCGAAGCGAGAGCGAATGAATATGCGCGCACGATGCATCAAAGAGTTAAGACTCAATGGCGGACCACACAGACCCCGGAATTGAGAGGACAGTCGGCTTAACGGTTAACGTATTATTATACGGATGCACGTTATAGCCGGCCATCGGAACGGTTATCATTGTCTATGATCCTTTTCCGTGGTGAAGAGAGGCCGGACGCGTACCTGACCTTTGGTCCTTAGGGCAATGCTTCAAGATACGAACCGCATGATTCGATAATTAAACCGTGCTAGCATCTGTTTGAAACGCATTGTGCCACTCGAAAGTGCGAGTTTCGAGCTTCGTCGTCTCTTTTCAACGATTGGCCCGCGCGAAACCGGTGATCGTATGAATTTCTTTGGAAATTGAGAAATATCGTTTCTCTTTGTGTGTCGCGCTTCTGAAGAACTTGATAGATTGGTTATTTTTATACTTTATTCGTGTACAGTGGCTCGCAAAAGTATTTAGACGTTTGTACCATTTCACACCTTTCACGAATATATTGTGCAGCTTGCACGGAACGTTTTGAAATTTTATTGCAACGTGTAACGACACTTGACTCTCATGCGATCGTATCGGTAGATTTTGAAACAAGTCTAAAGAGATCGCAGAGGCGCTTAAACGATCAAATATCCATTATCAACGAGAATCGATATTCAACAGCATCACATATAACGTTTATCGTCTGCTTAAGATTGTTATCGATATTGCACACTGATTTTTTTACTAAATATAGGTTTGCAGCAAATATGTCGTAATTTTTATATACGTTTCCGGATCGATTTCGAATTTTACCGATATAATCATATCAGCCAATTGTTATTATAGTGCTTTAAAAATTCTTTACGTAACACGCGCAATAGATAAAATCGTCTACGAGTGTTCGAATACTTTCGCGAGCTGCTGTACCTTGATATTATTTTGTATTAATTCCACAATGGCCGGTGCTTATCTTTAAGTCCATTCAGAAAGCATTACACGTCCGTTCCTGTGTATAGCAATATTGTTCTATAGGAGTTTCTGCGTGCTGGTTTCGCTACGTTATCTATCTATGGCGAAGGAATTAGATTGGAGCGAATTAAGTCGATAATGCTGTTTCGCGATATTCACGTTTCTCTGAATAGGATATTCGATATTATATATTTAAAGAAACATGCACAAATAAACGGAAATACGCCGTTGTGTTTCTGCACGTGCGTTTCCTCGTTGCACAGGACGTTTACACTAAAAGGGCGAGAGGAGACACAAAATATTTTTCTGGCCATTCGTTGACTTCTCAAAATGCTTGCACGAGTTGGTTCGACCACTTGGATGATCTTGCTCGTTACATTCTTACCTCAATACCTTTTTCCTCTGATTCTTCGTTTATGTTCGATCGAAGAAAGCGAATGTTTGCGTAGTCTGGCGCAGGACATCGAGTCCCGCTTTATCGTTTTCTTTTTCCATTCTCGGCCGTCGAGGGTGGAACACTGTTATTATAATGGCGTCAAGAGGGACGAGCAACAACAGAGTGACCGGTAGCTCACTGATTCCTCTGTCGAACTGTCGGAATTGTGTGGTTTAACCCACCATAGACGCGAACAAGTTGACCGTAGTATATACAGGAAACGAGAGCCAAGTTTTGAATATACTATCCCTTTAATTCATTGTAGCGTTTACCTTAATGCTTCCGTGCGTATATCCATATCATTTATATTAACTCTTTCGAAATTCTTTGTATCATCTGTATTAATCAGCTCGAGTTTCCTTGCACGTTATCTTGCTAATTCGTTGTAATATTTATTAATATTTATAAAAATTGTTGCTGCATCACCGTATCACGACATTCTTATATATATTCTTTTTCACAAATTTCCTCATTTCTCCGTAACTCTTCAACACCTACATTGATCCTTGCATTAATCGACTCGATCGTTGCTCAAAAATTGTCTACCATCTGAATCATTATTCCACAGTACGTATGCAACTTTTTGACACAAGTACGCACAAGTATCTCTCTATCGATCGCAACATATATTTCAATCTACTTGGCGTATTAATCAAAAGTTCCACTAGAAACCTTCCCTATAAATTAACAAAAGAAACTCCTGCTACCCTTCTCTTGATACCTGTATCACCTCCGCTTAATCAAAAAGAAAGAAAAAGGTGAGGCATAGAATCTTATCGCCAGGATCCATCGAGGATTTTCCAAATTGAGTTTTCCAGCTGGTTAAACAATCTCGATATGAAGCTCGACAGTGCGTACGACTCGGTACACAAGTCTGCCTGGCAGCCAGAGGGTTGGAAGGGCCGCGAGAGCTCGGCCAGCCCTCCGTGGCCGTAGCCCAGCAGGGGAACGCAGGCACCAGGCTGTCTGCCTCGAAACACGGTCCAGCCGTGACCATCTCTGGGCGTTCACGTGTCCGTGGACACCCATATACACCCATCGAGAAGAGAGGTGAGAGTGGAGGCACCTACCTCGACGAGCGTCGACGATCTGCGTGCCGGTGTAAAAATAGAAAAGCCAACGCGGGAACCCGTCCAACTACATATTACTTCGGACATCGGAATGCACGGCCCTGTGACCGGTGCACGTAGGAACGCGCGTGTGTTTTACGCCCTCCTGCTCGACCGTGGTCCTCCTTCGGAATGTTCCTTTTTATTCTTTGTATCTTTGTATTATTATTTTCTCTTACCTTCTCTCCTCTGTCATATACGACGTGAATAGCGGACGCGAGAAAGAGGAGCAGTGTAACGAAAGCAAAACGGTAGCGATTGATTCGTATTTGGGCCTGGGAGCATGGTGGGCGAACAAGTGGAACGCGGGATTAGGCGAGCAGCTAAGTGGATTCGAGGCGCGTTGAGGGTTTTCGCTTGGCGGCACTTTTCGACGGTTTCTTGGAAGGGTTACCGACGACTCGGCTGTTAACTTGATAGAGTTTCGTTACTTGAATCAAGGTATATCGCACCGTATTAACCGCAGACCAATCTGTGCTTTGGTAAAATTATTTCTTGCGCTGATTTCGTCGATAAGAAAGAGCGAGAAAATGAGAAATTTGTATTAATTTACGGATATCTATTATTTTTTCGTGCCGAGAGCGAGCTTACAATTTGGCAAAGTTTCAACATTGTACGATAAAAATCTTCATAGAGTAAAGGATGAAATATATCGTAAGGCGTATGAAAGTGGAAGCAAATCCGAAGTAACGATTTCTAATGAGCCAACGCGAGAAGCATTGCCGGTATCGATTCGCATCGAGCGTTCGCTTGGACGGAAGATCTTTATTCAGCTCTGTAGAGTCTGTCGGCGAATAACGAGAGAAGAGAGCCGCGTGGGGACGAGGGTCAGGCCGTTTCAGAGCTTAGAGGGCCAAGAGGGAACTCTATTTTCATCTTCATTTGGCGGACGTGGCGTAGGTTTCAAAAATTGCCGACCGGGGCCATAAATGGCGCAGTAAAAATCGGGTCCGCGCATTCGCCGCGGCTTAATGGCTGATTCAGCAGGATCTCGTTTGTCGTCCATTATGGACGCGAGCCGATCGACAGTATTTTTCGGGGTAGCATTGTATGGAATTCTTCACGCCTGCCAATCGGCCTCGCCGATGGGCCTTGGGTCGCATGCACGCGCAACATCCGCGAACCTAACCGTAATCCTAAGCCGAGATTCGAAGGAAGAGGACGAAGAAATACGAAGAAGGAAGAAAGATGGAGAAAGAAAAGAAGTAAACTGTATCGTTGCACGAGGGATGCGCCGATTATACGGCTCCCGAGAAGAAGAAAAGCGAGTGGAACCGTATCTTTCGTATTGAAGCGAGCCGCTCGAGCGCGAGATATTAGATGTTTTGGAAACATAACGTGGAAGGGTGAGAGCGGCAAGTTACCTTTCTGATCCTCCGCTTGTCTATGGACCAGTCTACTTCGATGATCCCGGGGCATGAAAAGAGAAAAGAAGATTCGAGATATGTATATACGTGGAAAGATCACGCGTGAGCGAAGCATAAAGTGAGTCCCATCGTAGATCGCCATCTGGCTCCTGGTCTAGAAGGAACCACGCTTCGATAGTCGCGATATTCTTGCCAACTATCCTCCTCGAGCATCCTAGCTTTTCTCCGCTGTCCGGCAAAAAACGCTGGTCTCTTTGTAGCCGGATTTGTAATTAAAATCTAACCTGATCTGCCTATTCTTCCGTCTCCTTTTCTCTTTTTTCCCGATGTATCTAAATCCAAGTGGATCCTCGGGGTCAGTTGCTGCACGGTGAATCACGGTTATAGTGACCCCTCGGGTCTCTTCAGGTACTTGAAGCACTCGATGAGTTTTTTGATACACTCGAGGACCATCTAGAGTAGCAAATTTACATCTTTCCTTCTTAAGAGAATATTAGGGCGATATATATTATATAAATCTTTTAAAAGAATATTAGGGCGATATATATTATATGGATCTTTTAAAAGAATATTAGGGCGATCTAACAATAACTCGTATACAAAAGTATAAAATTACAAAAAAGAATGCGAGAAGGTATAAAATCTGACAAGATAGAGACTCAACATCCGAGTACCCTAAACCTATCTACGATCAAAGATCACACAAGCCATTAGATATTGTTCTCACCTTGGACGTCCAAATTCTCACGGTGGTCAGGACGAGATACCTGTACGAACGTTCGACTAGGATATGGTAGGATTATCTCAGTCAAGTTAAATATGCGTTGTAATTCGCTATATTCGATCGTGAACAATCTTTATACGAGCTACGTTTGTAAACGAACCGGATCGTTCGAATAGTTTGCTCGTTCTCCATATCCTTCCTCGTTGAATCCCAAAATGCACGATATTTCCTCGTTCTTTCGTTGTTACATTACGAAATAACGACGTGTCGTAAAACACAAAACAAATTTTGACCATACGGTACAAAGTTCAAGATGGAGTTGCAAGACGCTGAAGCTCGACTGACCCAAATAACTCTACCTTGCTACATTGTAAGAAGCGCCACGCTACGTTCTGGAAGAGGTATTTAATACGTTCGTGGACTAGTTTGAATCACAAATAGGAGGATCGACAGGCGCGATGGAAGCGCCGTAGGTAGCTGATGAGCCGGTACAATGTATCGGGTAGATGTTATCTGGCTTTGGTCGTAGGAAGGGTACATGCAACCCCTTGCTCGAGTCTGGTAACGAGCCAAGCAACCCCTCGTCCGTGTCCTTTTCCATTCCAATCAGTTTCAAAAGGAAGTATACGCGGTTGCAAGCGGCCCTCCTTTGGTTTCCAAGCGTTGCCACTCTCGTGGGATCTATGGTCCACTGGCCTCGATCTCGCCTCTTCCTCTTCTTCTTCTCTTTTTTTACCGAGCCCTTCTGATTCAAGAAAGTATCATGTATCGATGGCAAAAAATCGCGTATTCGTATAGAATCAGATTGTTACATCGAGGATGTGTCCTCTTCACGCGCGCCACGGACGCTTCTTCGTCGTTCGAGCGTTTGCACCGTTCGGAAACTCTCGCGCGCCGGCTCGAGCGTGAAAGCGTTGCTAGGCGAGCGTAGGACGCTCGAACGGATTAACGGCCCAGGGACCAGCTAATAACGAACTCCAGAGCCACGTATCTTCTGGATGGCGGAGCTTCTTCCGTTCGAGCGTAAATGGGTGTACTTTATGGGACGTGCAAGTGGTTGCGCGAGATTTCGGCTGCGGTCGTCGAATTTGAGGGGATTGATTTTAAATACGAACGGAGCTACATAGCCCTTGTACCCCATCTTGACGCCTTTGTAAGTTAGAATTTTCCATGGATACTATGGAAATTGAATCGTAGACGTCGCTTGGAAAAGCTTGGAAATTAGAATTCTATATGACTAGGGTAACAAAGTTTGGCCTGACTGTCTTCGGGGGCGAATTTGCAAAGGTTTCGAATATAGTTACTTCGTTAAAAGAAATTGTGAATTGAAATTTCATAAAAGAATGCTAGAAATTGAAAGACGATCCAGCTGCAAAGTACCCGAGACTTTCGATCGGCTTGAAAATCGCCGCGAAACGTTAGATCGTCGCGTTAGCGATCTCGCCATTCATTGGGTTAGAATAATCCGAAAAAATAAGAGACTAGAGCGCGACGAACGCTGTGGAGATTTCTTTCTGGCCTCTCGGATCGGATGAGATGAGATCGCGATACTGTCTTCCTTAGACGAGAAACCAGCCATTGTCTGGCTTATCTTACGAAGGTGTCCCACACGAGTGAAATCATCCACGAAACAAAAGGGGCGACAGGGTGTCAGGAATGGCGGAGATCGTTCAGAGAGAAGGTAGAGTGAGAAAGAGAGAGTGAGAGAGAGAGAGAAAGGGAATAAAGGGAGAAGGTTAGAGACAGTCAAGGCACAATGCCAGGTATCCACGGGGACGTGGCATAAATATATAATACATTTATGTGGCGGCGTTTCTTTTCAAGGTGTTCCGCGACAGTCTTTTATTTTCGACCTTTGAGCTACGCTAGGAGGCCCATTGAAAGAATGGAAAGGACAGATCGGCCGGGGATCGATGTATCTTTCATCCGTGGCGATCGATTTGTGCGTAGATCGCATTGTTTGCTCGACAGCTCCACACGAGGCTTAGGAACGATCCTCCTTCTATTTCCATTGCGCATCGCCCGCTACCAAGATTACGATTCAATGGCATTTATTCAATGAAAGCGACGTTCACAATGCACGACTTAATATAAATAAAGGAGCTGCGCGCAGTGAAATATGCTTGATACGCGTTTAGGTCGGATCACGCGTCCATGACGCGTCCTATAGGTCGCTGTAGCTTGATCGTAATTGGATAATAGAATTCAGTGATCGATCAAGATACTTTGGCAATTTCGTTTCGCTCGTTGCCTTATGCGAGAATGACGAGAAAAGAAAACAATGGAACACAGTCTAATCATTTATTTTTAGTATTTTTCTTTCCCTTTCAATTCGTGAAATCGATCGTGTGTGGCTTCTTAAGAATTCGAATATTCCACCGACAAAACCCGTCCTTTATCCACTCGAATCCTTAGCAGGACAGAAAAAGCAGCATTTCACGCGTCGTTCCAGAACAACTGGCAGGCAGGTGTCGAGATGTGAAAAAAACTCGAAACTCGAACGAGCACGAAACGGAGCAAGCGGATCGTTCTTCGTATTCGTCGCGTATCCGGGAAAAATAGAGGCGTGGTATTGCTAGCTCGCCAAGTGCGCGTGCTTTTTTTCCTTGCGAATTCTTCCTGTTCCGGTGTCGACATTATGAAGTAATTGGTGGAACGGCTGCTTGCTAGAATTCCTGAAAAGAGGCTAGTTGAAGCACCGTTTCGCATCAAAATTGCCCTCCATCCGTGATTTCCACCAGCACAGTAGGTTAATGTCCCTGCTTTTTTGCAAACATGTCCTGCGATCTACGCATGTAATAACTTTTTAAACGATCCTCTTATCCTTCGGATAGGAGTAAGCCGATTAAAGCCAGCTGTTCGTTTCTTCCTTTCTTTTCTTTTTTTTTTTGTTTTCCTCTTGGTTGACAAACTTGCAAGCACGGTCAAAATGTGGTTGGAAAGGAAAAAAATGGTACGGGTTGTTCTAGCTTTCTGTTCGACTCTATTTATCTGTATAATCTAACTTTCAGGATTATGCTTCTTAAAGTTGTAATTTTCTTCCGCCAGAGAATTAACCAAAATATGCACGCATTCTTTTTATGGTACTTTTCAGATTGAACTTTTGCATTAATTTTACATCAGCAAAAAATAGCCCTCCATTCGTGGAACATTTAAAAATATAAAACATGAAATGAAATTGAAATTGAAATTTATGGGAACGATATAGTTTATTATTTATACGACACGATTCTCTGTTTCATGAACGCGTAGCATCTGACTCTATTTATCTATGTAATCTATATAATCTAACTTTCAGGATTATGCTTCTTAAAGTTGTAATTTTCTTCCGCCAGAGAATTAACCGAAATATGCACGCATTCTTTTTATGGTACTTTTCAGATTGAACTTTTGCATTAATTTTACATCAGCAAAAAATAGCCCTCCATTCGTGGAACATTTAAAAATATAAAAGATAAAATGAAATTGAAATTGAAATTTATGGGAACGATATAGTTTATTATTTATACGACACGATTCTCTGTTTCGTGAACGTGTAGCATCTCTGAACGGACAAGTAGATAAAAAGTTACAGAAGCAAAAGCAAGACTCGAAACTTGGCATTGTCACAGAATAGAGTTCAACAATTCCTCTTCTTTTCCTTTCCTCGCAAGGTTAATAAACTTCCCTTGGCAGCACTCGACAAAACTACCATCTAACTAGTATTCGGTTCAGTCTACTCTCCTAGAGTCAGGCTCAAGTACCTCGTGGTCCGAACTCGTTCCCTTCATCATCCACGAGTAACTTATCATCTCTCGAAACTATGTTCGTACACGCGTGTATATACACGGAGAGCAGGCAAAGGGTGTCAGAAACATTCTACGACGAGTATAGACGAGGTAACAGGAGGAGTCGTAGTTTCGTTTGTTGCTTGGCGGGTTTACTACGATCGTTGCGGTTCCTTCTTGGCCGAAGGAGCAGGAGCTGATGTCCTTGGGGGACTCCCCGCTGGCAGCATACGTAAACCGTGGCTCACGATGGAAACGGTGAGGACGAAAAGAGAGACAGAACGCGTGCAAAAGGGTGTTTGTCGAAACTAGCTTTCGAGAGAGGCGTTACGGTGGGCTCGAGCCTCGTATACCTCCCACGAGGCACGAATTGTCTATCGACAATCGGCGACCTCGACCCTCGGGCGACCAGAAACTCGTGTAATCTTGTAACATTGTTCCTTCGAGTTCATAATCGCTATGTTTGAACAGTATGAAGAACACGGAATCTTTATGGCAATTGATTTTTGCTGCTCGACAAACGGCAACGTACTAAATGTCATTGTTTGAATAATGAAGATAATCGGTCAGTATTACTCGTTACATTTATTCCTGAAGGTAGAGTAGGTCTCAGGTAGAGTGCCTGGTATTCTCTAACGGAACTAGCTGTCGTGATATTTAGGAGCCATAAAGGAAAGAAGTTTCACTTTAAACCTTGTATTTCTGAATGATTTATGATTATTTGTTTTTGTCCAGGGCATCTGTCAACGAAGCGAACCAACGTTACGAGGACTCTGTGAAATAGGATTCTTCGCTTGGGATACCAGGAGTAGAAAATTTCGATCTCAAAATTTATACACGAAAGCAATGACCATTCGAAGCTACATATATGAAATATTTGAATTTTGTGTTTTAACTAGCAAATACGATCGATACGTCAAGTTTTTGGTCTGGACCTGACGGCGGGTGAAACAGCGTGTTCGTCGCGGGTCGAACGATCACGGACTAATGTCACTTATCGCGGTTCGCCCAGAGACCTCGTTCTCTCGTCCCTCGATTGGCTTTCAGCCCTAACCAACAATTTGCGGACCCTTCGAAAACTGGCCGACCGCGAATCGCCCGGTCGAACCGTGAATAAGAACGTATGCTGCGTGCACTTACCCCCTTGACTTTATGGGGACACATATGCGTTGGGCTTAAATGTTCGTCCGGGGGTTGTGGTTATAGTACTTCGAAAAGTAAACGAAGACATGTTTTGTGACTGCGCTGTCACAATCATTAACGTTTGAAATTGAGACTTCAGACGACGTAATTTTTTATTTTACGAACGTCCGCTATCTGCAAATGGAAGAATGGATGTCAGCATCTTTTGTAGCCATATTATCATAACTGTGAATGTTCGAGATGGGGAGCATGTTCCTATAAAATGGGGAAGTGAAATTTACATTTTCAGGGATGTTATGAAATATGATTTAGATTGTTATCTAAACAATAGGTTGTAATATATGAAATGTTCGAGTCTGTATAATTCTAAAATATAGAATAAAAAAAATAGAATAAAAAAAATATAGAATAAAAAAGTAGGATAGTAAGTTAATAGGTAGGAAAACACTTCGGTCACACTGGAAGCGTTTATCAACGTAACGTCGATCGAGACAATGATCTACAGTGAGATCCGTGATAACGAGACGTGATAAAGTACGCGCGTACCGAGCGAAAATTCAAAGTCGATTTTCTCGAAAACAAAGCCTCGAACGAAAAATTTTTATTCTATATTTTCGACTTCTTTTTTCGCGTAGAATCACCCCCTTTCCGCTTGTACCACCAGTTACCAACCACCCTGTATATGAGAGAGGTAGAGAGAGAAAGAATTGTAAAATGCTTTGAAATAACATACAATGATAAGAAGAATATTTTTCGAAAAAAAAGATGCAGAAAGTTGCTACAATAGAATCGAGTATTTCATACGCGACAGTCTAATGTAATTTTCTATTTTATTAGTGTTCGGTATTTTTACTTATACTTTTCATTACTTTAGTATTGCTTTTAAGACAAATTTCGTATAATAAGTTTCCATTGAGATGATGGATCAGATCCAGTTGCTTTCGAGTTGCCACAGGAGAGTTTCTAGCTGTTCCGGACTCACGTTGACCTGTCCACGTTGAACAATGGCCGATTCAGCGTTGCGAATACTGAAAATGTTGGTCCATTGTCCACGCGGTCATACAAAGGAAAAACCTACGAATGGCATAGGAAGTACGGTTACCAGCGGCGTTTCTCACAAACGACGCACCGTTTGTGGGAAACTTGCGGACCACTCTTCCTGATTTTCCTGTTCCTGGATTTCGTCTTCCGTGAAGAGTTTCTCAATGAATACTCTTATTTTCCGAAACATTGTCAAACTCTACATTCCACATCATCTGAAATCTACGAATGCTGAAGAACGAACTTTGCTTTTGTATTTTCTTCCTCCTACAAATACATTCAGATCCTAACATATATTTTCAAACAAATATATTCACACGAAAATATCAATTACGAGGGTAATTAAAGCTATAACAATTATGCCGTAATAAATATGTATAGCAAACAACTCTGAAAAATTGTTTAAATTACCAATAGGATGGAACTCTGCACCAGCGTAAAAAAGTTTGTAGCTTTCGTATAATACAAAGTAATAAATAAAAATATCAAAAAATATAAAGCGCATAGAAAATATTCCTAAAAGCAAATGTTATAAGAGGTGTTTTACAGGCTATTAGAGGAAGTGTTTTCAAATAGATCGTAGATAGCGATCGAAGCAATCCTTTCGGAATGCAGGAGGAATGGAAAAATAAAAGCCTGGTGTTCATTGATAGTTCTGGTGGAGGTGTCGGAGCGGTGGGAAATGGCGGGAATAAAAGGGATCTCTGAGACGTGTTGGGGGTGGAGTCCTTCTCGACGGGGTGCCAGGAATTTTTAAGATGGCCTTCGTTACGTTTCCTTTGCTTTGAGCGGAAAGCGTTTTCGAGAAGAGTGGGAGGCTGTCTCGACCAGACAGACTGGCACCAGCATTTTACATAGGCGTAGACTATTCAACTTTTTCATCCTGGCCAACTTTTTCGATATTCTTCTCTTTGCCCATTTTAGCCACGATACGGAGTGAAAGTGTCGATCCCCCTTGATTCTCGTCCCCAGAGGATTGCTCGGAACAAAAAGCACCAACCCTTTCATGCAGAACGTTTTGCTCCTGTTAGTTTAATATTTGTTGACTAGCTTTTCCCTTAGATCTGTCGACGTTAATTATTAACGACGTTCCGTTGGCAGCTTCTGTGTGCATTGTTTCAGGCTTGTTGTTTTAGGAATTAATTTTAATAGTATTAACTTTCATTTCTGAAATATGTAGTAATTTTCAACGAATATTATATAATACTACATGAAAACGAGTATCCTACTACCTAAATTTCACTCGTAAAAAGAACCGAAATTAAGGAAAATTCTTAAAAAAAAAAAATTTTCTTCCTTTTACTAGCGCCTTCGGCGTAAATTGCCGCAGTAAAAGCTATTTTACAAGCAGAACCCAACTTTCGAAATACTCGTCGCCAAATTTGCCCGAAAAAAACCCAACCCAAGGAAATTTCTCTGAATGTTTCAACTTAGCCTAAATTTAATGCAGCATCTGGAATCTTCGGTATTCGGCGGAAAGAGACGCATAGGTGCATCCGCAGCCGCCTATCGATTAAGCCAACGAAGACACGGGATCGAAACTGGCGGCACACCCATGAACGCATCCGTGGCAACAATAGGTTAACACACAGGGGCCAGTGGCGCAACTCGCGTAATGTAATTATGGTACACGAAGCACGGAAGGTAGTCACTGCCATAATGGGCAATTGTCCCTGGCGAATGGTGCCACAATGGCGGATTTCATTGCCGTTAACAACTGACTGTCCAAATACATCGTGCAGCCCGCGCCAGGACAATGAACGACCGCTGTCCGGATCAGGTTCTCTTTAAACCACGGACGTTGTTTATCAGCATCGCCTGGACGATGGTCCTCTTCAATTGCTCTCCCTCCTTTCACCTCTATATTTCACCTCACTCTATTTTCCCTTGCGCTCATCTTCCCGCGATTCTAGTTTATTTTTTCTCTTTCCACGCTACTACCCTATCCATTCGCGTTCTTCTACGAACGTTCAACGAACAACCCCTTGACAAGCCTTCAGATTTGTACGAGGATTATGTTGACCTTCTGCTGGAATCTATTGCCTCCAAGGGGACGACAGGTTCTAGCGTCGAGAAGCGGCGCTGGGACTTTGGGAATTCGAATGATCCAGCACCCGGTCCATCCTGTATACCTGATCCTATCTGCCAAGATATTATCTTTTCATATTTTATATCGATGTTATCTGAAAGCATGTTATATTATTGGTATTATAGAGCGAGGTGTTTGGACGCATACGAATCTCTGATTTATCAGTCTTCTTTGTGAATCATTTTGGAAGGATATTAGCTTCTACGGACACCGTCTATGTACACCGTCGACCGTAAGTAACTAGGATATCGATTCGTTGTATTTACCCTATCTCGTTTAATATCTTACATTTTATGGTACAAGTATATGCGATGCGAGTAACAAATTTATGATAGAATAATATTTATTGAAATAAATGAAAGCAGCGGAAACGATGCCTTCTCTCTCGCACGCTGACAAAATTCCCACACTCCGGCGATCGATCACTTTTCCTCTAGTCGCACAAATCGTCCAACATTTCCAAGCACGAAGGCAAGCTGCCTCGTAGCCAATCGGCCGAGCTGTTTACTCAGGACATCTTCGTTTCTGAGAAAACTGAATGGGTCTCTTTGCTCGGTCAGCCAGCCTAAACAACGTCACTATACAACACTCCTCGTTTCTTACCTATAAAACTATCCAAATCTTTTCAATTTTTATCACCTTGTGGTCGATGCAAGAATGTGCACGAGAAACGAGATACGTCATGTTTGAATGTCGTGTTGTCGTGTCGTATCGTTTACCTCCTACTTGTATAAGAATGAAACATTTTAGGGTGGTTTTGTAGCTACGAAACACAGTGTATAACGACCGCCGTACACACCGTAGTCTGTTTGAAAATTCATTACTACCAGATTTCCCGGTGGTTGGACTCGTCCTGCGGTACAGTCTTCTTCACAGAACTCGTTCGCGCCCTCGAGCCGACACTTATACTCCCATTAAAAGAATCCTCGTTTATTACGGCGCTCACTTTGCCAACTTAATGGCCGGCGTGCCTACCGGTCACACGCGAGGAGACAAAGAGATACAGAGAGCGAAGGATGAAAGAGAGAAGGACTGCTCTCTCTGTATGTCGAGGGACACGATCACGAGGCCTGCTTGACCGATCGGACGAGTTTTTAGTTGGAAATAATCGGCGGTCACCCCATGCTCGTGCCTAGTTTGCGATCTGTAAAGGACACTGGAATGATTTGTGAGGGCCGACAGATGTTGGCCTCGTACAGATATTCCATCCCTTGTTCCATCGGACTCATCCTGTGCGTTGCAGAGCGCTGGCTCTCTCGAAAACTTATGCCCGCTCAATTGAGCGTAAAGAATGCACGCAAACATTACTGTGTAAGGTATTCTAGGTCCCTGCCTATCTGCGGCTGTCTTCTCCCTTTCCTTTCTGCGGAATATTCAGGGCAAATAATAATTTATTCGCAACAAAAGAACGTATACGACCCGTACGGAGGAGCTCCTGTAAACAGGATGTTCACAAACATCACGCATGTAAACTGCAGCCTGTGTATCTCAAGTAAGCAACGAGACGTGGATCCTTGTTAGGTAATTTTCCAGGGCATTGTGCGCCAACTTCCTGCCGGTATTACCGCGATCGATCGTTTTCTCGTGTTTTCTTCTCCGTCGGAATTTCGATGGAACATAGAGAGCAATGCTCGTTGTAGACTTTCCATCGTTAATTATTTTGCAAACCAGTTCTCCGTCGCGACAAGGAACGTGAAAATGATAATATACGTAGTAACTCCTAAATTATACGAAATATATCGAGATACACGATATCATACCGACTGGTTCGTTAAAATAATTCTTCGCCATTGTCAGCGTTTAATTAGCTGGAAGGACGAATGTCGTATCGTAAACGTATCGTATGGCAAACCTAAGTATCCAGCATATTTGATGTCGAATTTTTATGTTTAAAAACTGCGTATCTCGACGATACAATAAAATTATCCTTGAAACTACCACGGTAATACGCGAGTAGAATTTAATTAATCACAAGAATCAGTCCAACAATTTGCATCGCCATTCTGGCGCGAAGGTAAAGCAATTTTCGACTTGCCAAATAAACGTCTATAAAAATCTGACTGTACAGGGGCGCGTTTCTTGCCGTGACGTTAATTAAAAATTTTGAAGTCACGCTTTAATTAAAACTCGAACGATCGGAGCGAAGACAGGCGAGAATGGTCGTTCGCTCGTGAAAACTTCACTTGATGCCGGATCGATCTACGTTCCATCCCCTGTTCCGTCTATTTTTCCCCAAAGAGCCGGCGATCATTCGCCAAAAAACGAGAAGCGGATCGCAACACTTGTACACGCGCGCGACGATACGCCGCGATCGCGAAGGAAACAAAACGAAGATCCCCGATTCTACGCGAGCCCGTGTCGAACAGAATTTAATTACGCATTAAACGCGTCCTCTCTTACCCCCTTTTTCACCCCCGTCTGTTTCGTTCTGTCTCTATTTTCCTGGCTGACTGGCCTGAAGCCGCCTTACACAGACGCGGCCGCACCGCTGGAACTTCACAAGAGGCACAGGTACTCGACTTTCAATGACTGCCCCCGGATCCATTGTACCCGATTTCAAAGGATATAATTACGCTCACCTATGCCACGCTCGAATATCGCGAGCTTTTGTTCAGCCGTGCGAATTATCCTCGGCTCGATCGCTTCGATTCCCGATAAGACTCGCCGTTCCATCTACGATCCTTTTTTATTCCTTTCGTTGTACGTAGCTTCGTGAGCTCCGACACGAGGGGGCGGTTGTTGCTTGGTTCGCAGGAAGTTGATTAAACCCCTTTACATATATAACACGCATAATACATGTTTAACAGATGGAAACGATGTGTACATGCACAACGAGACTGTAAAATCGGAGTAGCTAAAGTTTACGATTTTTGACAAGAGCGTTAAGCAGGATCGCCAACTGATCTAGCCACAACTAGAGACGCGTCAGTTCGTTGAAATGAAATTTTATCATCGCCAGCAGTTCGACGAGCCATAAAATCGCAGCTTCCAACGTATAAAAATGAGTTATGGGTTTTATATAGTCGCAAATAATTAATCTGCTAAAATTAGCAAATAATCTGCAAATAAAACACGTATAATACATGTATAACAGATGGAAACGCTGTGTACATGCACAACGAGACTGTAAAATCGGAGTAGCTAAAGTTTACGATTTTTGACTAGAGCGTTAAACAAGGATCGCCTACTGATCTAGTCACAGCTAGGGACGTACGTATTTCGCATAAACGTAAAAAATTTTTATCATCGCCAGCAGTTCGACGAGCCATAAAACCGCAGCTTCCAGCGTATAAAAGTGAGTTATGAGTTTTATATACTTTAGATACTGCAAATACGCTGTCCGTGCGTCGTTAATAGAATTTCGTGGCAAATAGTTAATCCCCATGCTGTTTCCTTCCTTCGAAACCGAAGTTCGTCTAGCGTTAACAAGATCCGTGAGATAAGTTTCGTTCACGGATCTACAAACATCGATTTTCAAGGAGTCGGCATTTTGAGGTGTTGAAGGGTACAAAGTGAACTGTGTTCGCGAGACCTACGTTATGAAATTAGCAGGCTTTCAACCGGCACTGGTACAGCGATGCTAGTGGAGTTACAATGGCTTTATCGTCACTTCTATTCGTCAGCCGGCTTCCAATAACGAGCGAATAATTTCAGGAACAATTTTATCAAGCCAAGAATCGTACCACCTATTTCTTACAATTCTTTCGTCACTGATTACCATGGTAGTGAGAATAAAATGAAAGAGGTCTGCGAAAAGATCAGTATCGTTGAAGCTCTCTTTCTTTATTCCTTTCTCACTGGTCAAATTTCACGTGTATGCTCCATTGTCCCGGTAAATAAGGGCATTGTTATATCATTTAAATAGAAGGGCGCCGAATACGTTAATGACTCGCGAGAAGGCTCTGTGAAATCGAGCATATTGCGCGTTATTTCATTATTCGGCGAGGAGGAAGGAGAGACGAGGAGCGTAAGATCGAGAAGTCGAGTGGTGGCAGGCGCTCCGGCTCGGTTAATAGAAATCGAGAACAGCTTTGTCCATTTGTACGGTCCTGGTTCTCCGAGGAACTCGGCCATTGTACGAGGAGTCGAGTTTGTTCTACTCTATTCGCGTCTCAGATCGAGATCTTAATAACATTTTTCTGTGCCCGGTTTTAATCCCAAGTCGATCGACCTTTTCTGTCTCGACGTTCGTGTTACGGGGCTGTTGGTCACGTTGAAGAAACAATGGCGAAAAGTACGCGACAATAAGAGAGAATACTTCTGCTGGATCTTGTGACTAGTTGCGTAGTATGATATTAAAATAAAGAATGATTTAATACGAGTTGAATTAGCAATACTTTACGACTCGCACATTGTTCCTCCAACCCTTACTTCTCGTATTAATTGCAATATTGCCACGATACTAAATGGAAGAGAAATTTTTAGATAACATTCTTCCAAATGCTCGTCGGTCATACACACTTACATCCCGACTGTTTGTGTACTTATGGGAAATTTAAACGTACATAAATATATAGATTAATGTGCAGTAATGCAAGAATGAAATATTCAAAGCAAAGCAATATTTATAAAATGGAAGAGGAATTTTTAGATAACATTCTTCCAAATACTCGTCGGTCATACACACTTACATCGCGACTGTTTGTGTACTTATGGGAAATTTAAACGTACATAAATATATAGATTAATGTGCAGTAATGCAAGAATGAAATATTCAAAGCAAAGCAATCGTTAGAACATTTATACGATTAAAGATTTCTCCAATTCTGTACCTGTAGTTTAATGTAGTTTAGTAGCTTCTGATAATATCATAAATGAAATTTTAGTTTTATTTTCAAACAACGATCCCCCAAAGTGGCAATGCACGTCTGAACACTGTCCAATTTTCCATGACCACAGTGCAATCTAACGAGACCACAAGCGTGAGACGATGGGACGCAAATTAGCCGATCTTTCAGTCGACCTTTCCATCCAGCGTGTCTTCGCTGCGACGTGCAAGAAGAAAGAAATATAAGAAGATTGCTCGTAAATAACGGGGTGTTTATACGAAATTGCGCTTCTTGGAAGCCTCCCCCGTTCTTCTGGCTTTCCATCGAAATTTACGAGCAGCCCGTTTTGAACGAAGACACCGTGCAACGAAGAATAGCAAACGACGATGAAACCGAGTCATATTAGCGTTCTTCGAAGAGACCAGTCACGGTTTATGTAGTGAACATTAACTAGCATCGCGCTATTGTTAGATACGACCAATGGATTCGAGATCGACTGTGACACGTGATTCATGATACCCACGCACACACGTGACAGGAAACACTCGCCGAAGAAAAGAGAGCGAGTTATTTCCTCGAGGAATCGCGTGCACGAGCTTCGTAGAGACGGAACCTCTAGCGTTGAAGCTTGAAATTCGAGGATTCGGAGCATAGGAATCGCTCGATGACGAACGCAGTGTCATCGATAAATTGAGAAAGTCAGATTATTTTGCAGAATCACGACTACTTTGGAAAATTGTAAAGTATAAGTTGAGAAAATTGGAAATTAAATTCTTCCGGCGAGTTATGGTTTCGGCAATTTATTTTGGCAAAAATTCTTATAATAAATAATAAAGAATATTATAAATTGAATTACTTTAGAGTATTATAGTGATTTTTCAAATTTCAGTGACGTTGATTTTACAGTGAAAATGCATCGTCGTTGAAAATTAGGTTGATTATCAGGATTAATTTCTCGTTTCAATACTTGATAGCCACTTTCCTTTCTTGAGTATTATATTTCAACGTTTGATAATATTAATAGACATTCAGAAGAACGCGAAATTTCGCTTTCAACCTTCACAATCTCGAGGAAGTCCTCGCCATTTCATTTTAATAGGAGCGCAGTCCGTAAATCACGGCTTTCTGATTTCGACGAGAATATATAACCATATTGCTCACTCCTACGTCTAAAAAAAATAAATTACCCGCGTTCTCGAACAATACGTTCCCACGTAAAAATGATAAAAGTGGCCAAGCGTTAATCTCCATAAATAACGAAATAGTACGGTCAATTTAAAATTCCGGAAACAGTGAAATCATTCACCGTGAGGCTGGAAACGATGCAGGAGCGGAGGCGAGCCGGTGCACACGCGGCGAAAGTCCGCTCGACCAGACTGTTTGGCACCATCGAACAATGCTAGCGCCCCATGGGCCCTACGGTATGGGGTCCCATAAAGATTCTCGGAACGGGCCGAATTCCTCGGCTTTCCCAGAATAGTAGGCGCGCGGCTATCTTTCATTCTATTCGACCGGTGGTCGACTCGACTTAAAAACGTGACCGCGCTTCCAAAACGTTATTTTGACTCCCGCCAATAGCCGAGATTATGTGCCATTTTGGAAGCGGACAAAAGTGAAAGGGCGCGATACTTTGCCACGACGTATCATGTGATCGGTGTGCAGGTGACGTTTTTGATCGTACGAATCGCTTGTTGCATGGATGGAGGGCCTATTAGCAGAT
Source organism: Bombus confusus (assembly GCA_014737475.1). Taxonomy (NCBI): domain Eukaryota; kingdom Metazoa; phylum Arthropoda; class Insecta; order Hymenoptera; family Apidae; genus Bombus; species Bombus confusus. Next base: position 245,866 of record JACXIV010000152.1, read on the forward strand.
CTTTTATCCGCAGATTTATTGAATAAAAAAAGCAAATATGATTAATTAGGATTTTTTCATTAGAAACGGTGTACACCGATCCCTTAAATTACGCGGAGTTGCACGTAGATTCGTTTTACGTGAATGAAAATCGCGTAAATAAAATCTGTCGGTACGAAAGCAAAAATATGTACACATGCGATGATTAGCGCAACGTAATGTATTTCTATCCTTGTCTCATACAGCACTGACGCCTTCAAACATCGCGGAATAAGTTACTGTACACGCTTGTTACTTTCAAAGCAGGAACTTCTAGGAAAACGTATTCTCGGTCCGCGTAAATTAAGATCGCGCATAAAAATTAAATAAAATTGTGTTACAGTTTACCGGGTAAAAAAGAGACTGGAGCAAGAAAAGTGCCGCGTAAATTGAGGAAGCGGGTGTATGTGCATTCAGATCGAGTTAACGTTTGTTGAAGGTGTAGATATACTTTCTCTGTCGCATAATTTCACTAGTAGTGCTAGTGAAATTATCTTAGTGAAGATATCTTATATAGAGTTAAATGTATAGAATTCGTCGTTTCTATTCTTTTAATTGTATTACGTGACATATTAAGAATAAGTAGTAAGCTTCGTAATGATTCTAGATTGGTTAAACGATGCAGTTGATTTCTGGTAAACGTAGAAATTGTGAAGATCGGCGAGGGTACGGCTCGTTGTGGCTCGTGCTCGCGGAATTCCACACCTAATAAAACCGAACGGATGAGGTGGGTCGAGGCTGTCCAATTGTTCGCGGGACACTAGAGACAAAGCCGCGTCGTTGCAGCGTTTTCGATTGAAATCGATTACCGGACGTCCCTGTTGTTGGCACAGTTCTACTAAAGGTGAATAATCGCTTCCTTCCGCATCTTTTTTCAATCAACCATATCAAACGAAATCAGTCTTAAGTATGCAAAATAAAAGATTCGAGAATGAATTCGTCATCTTCTCTTATCCCATGTTGAAACATTTAATAGCAATTTCAGAATAATCCTTCAAAGATGAAGATATAATAAAAAAAATCTCTAGAAACGTCGTCGAAGATTCGATCATATTTCAAACGAAGTTCAAATGATAAACGATATAGGCGAAGAAGGAGAAGAAAGAATAAAAAGCGATTAGCAGAATGAAAATTTTACGAGAACGTAAATTTCACGTGATGTACTGTGATAAAATAACGTGATCGCGGGTATTTATCACTCCGGAGAATCTATTAAAAATTTCTGAATCTGTAAAACTGGTACACGCTCGAAGTCTGTAGCGGTCGAATTATGATAAATGACGAAAGCGTCGAAATTAACGAAATACGTTTCTTTTCTGTTGGAAATCTCTGCTTCGGGCGCTTACATCATTTACCATTTCAACTCGTCGATTCGATTCGATATCGAGACAACTTCGCTTTCTAAAGCTAGAAAAGCAACAACGCTACCGACAGGAGTAAGCGTAAATTCGGAGGCCGAGAGTATTCGGCGAAGGCCGAGATGAAAGAAAGGAAAGAACGAAAGGAGCATAGTGTCGGAGCCAATGTTTTTGTTATATCTGCCAACTCATTGGCCGCTCGTGGGAACGTCTTTGTAATGGGCAAACGTGGCCCACAATGTGTGAATTAAAAGAGAAGCCAGAAGCACCGGCTGTTTTTTCTTCTGGCACTGACTGCGTGTGGAACGCGCACTATATTTTTGTTTTCGGAATGATTTGCGCGCAGTCACTTCCTGCCGATACGTTCGAAATTACATCGATTCACCGTCCACCGGACTGTATTGTCCGCCGACGCCTTTTGTCCGACATTTCGTTGCCATTGTCTGGCCAGTGTTGGATGCGAGGGCCTCGAAAAGATATATTCGTTAAACGTTAATCGTTTGCGTGCTACGGATGCAGATCGACTGGCTACTTAGCCGCCTGCGTAATTCTCTTTGCTTCTTTTTACCATGTTCGATAATCTATGAATTAGAAAATCCGACATTTCAACTTCTGCCATATAGTAAAATAAAGTTATATGTATATGAGTGACCTAAGCTTCGAATTAAATCTTGTACCTTGTACAGAATATTCCAACTGGCATATGTTATTACAAGATATCGTTAGTCTTTAATAGAATAACGAAGGAATGAGAAAATATGCTACTTCGGTACCCAGGAAGAAAAGATCCAAATACCAAATAAGACCTGCAACTAGAAGTTAATCTAACCGTGAAGTTACCAAGCCAAATCGTAGATCTCGGAGATAAAGAAATCGCTAAATTACAGAGCCAGGATTGAATGAGTGAGAAGGCCCAGAGAACTAGAAAACTAATTGATATCAAATAAAGTGGAAGCAAATAACGAAAAAATCTGTTCACGTCCTACGGCGTTGCTAAATTAGAAGCAACCAGGAAACTGGAGATCTGTTATAGAAAACCTCTCGGCGGGTTGCTAAAGCATCGATCCAACCTCACCACCTCGACGCTAGCTCGTGCTGGTTCGCGAGGCTGCGAGGCGATTACTCGCGATGGAAAGCGCGGTTGTCCCGGGGCCGAGGCAACGAAGTCGCTTAGAAATGCAACGAAATCGTCGGGCGAACGAGCTGCACGGTGATCGACTCGCCACGGGTGGGCCGAGCGAGCTGCGGCCGAGCCGAGAAAAAGAAAAGCGACCGGCGGCCAGCCTCCGAGGAAGAAACGAGAAAAAAGAGCAACAACAACAACGGCAGCGAGCATTACTCGGCCGGACGCCCACGGGATTGTTCCAGTATTATGCACCTTGGCAGGTGAGCCTTTGTGCCGAATGGCACGTCATTTCTGTTACGACCAACCGATTCGACGAGTAATTGAATTCTCTTTTTCGACGTGGCCACGAAAAATCGGCTGCCGGGATACACCACCGATTCCCCGCCGCGGAATTGACCGGTCCACAGTTTTCGACCCTTCGCCCCCTCCTGCTCACAGACTCGCCAGAGGATCATTAATTTTATTTTCGTCGAATGAACACGTTGACGGTGCTTGACTCGCGTCCTACACTCGTGTGCATATTATTTTCGAAGCTTTTCTCTGAGCGATTAGACACTCTGTTTTTTCTGGAAGGAATTGATTTTTGTTCGGAGAACTCGTCCATTACTTGTGATTTATATTTGCAACGGTAACGTTAATGGGAGGAGCGGTCGAGATGAATACAGCCGAAGGACGAGGACGGTACTGTGAAATCGTAGACTGTCGTACAAGTACTACAGATTACAATAAAAAATAAAGTCCAACGAACAAAAAGCAGGATTAGATATCAGAGATATCTGTGCAGATAAATCAACCATTGTCTTCGTGAAACAAGAACAGGCTTCGTTTAACGTTGAGTCCAAAGAAGTTCACACACGAAGCACGTTCAGCGTACTGTGATAAGAACGATATCGTACAAGTAGTTACAAAAGTGGTCATCTCAAAAAATCGTAGGAATATCATAGCTCGCGATAAAAAATGTTGTCAAACAAGTAGGTCCAGGTTATCAATTAGTACACTCCAAACAATTTCTAATGAAAAGTCCATCAAACAGGACGAAGCACGAACGAACTTTCCCAGTCGTCTATACAAGAACGCGTGACGAGGATTGCAAGGAAAAAAGAATGAATGGAGTCTATCGCGTTTCACAGGTGAAACGAAACAATAGAAGCTGATGGTGTTTGATGGATACGACCCCGCGTGACCCGACTAATAAGCCGTGCGAATATAAAGAACGATGATCGAGGACTACCACTGGGTCGGCGTGGCCGTTGTGCAAGCGAGAATAACGAGAAGACAATTGACACAGAGTCCCGATCATCATTTTTCCTCGTGGCTGATTGACAAAATAATTACGTTGTCTGCACGGACAATTAATGAACATTAGAACGTGAACGCATCGCTCGCAACGGTGTGTGCTTCTCCTTTCTTGTCAAACACGATTGATATATGCTCGCACACGAGAAATGTCAGCGTTCGCGTGTATATGCACGACGAAGAGAATAATCGAAAGAAGCCTCGACAGGCCCGAAGACAGTTACACAGGTATGGTAACCAGTTTTCGCGGCAGAGGTTCTTCGTGGAGCATCAGCAAGGTGTAACAAATGAGCGTATCTCTGTGCTACGATTTTCTTCCCGATTATTATTTCAGACGAGTATCTTTATTCAGGCAGTCGAGTATCGGTACATAAATGCCTCGGTTGATCGTTGATACAGTTCAGATTGAAATCAAGACTCGAATGCTGTATTAGTCAAGACGAAATGGAAAGTTTGATAGGCATTAGGTCGTCCAACGAGTTTATGTTGCCTGCCTTTTTTCTTATTTAGCAGATCACGGTTTTGGTAGCATTCCTATTTCTCTAAACCTGTTCATCTAGGTAGGCAAGATCACGCGTGTCACGCTATCTCATTTCTGAGTTATATTTCATTATATCTAACTGATCTAACTAAAATTAATTTGTCTTCGTGAGTTTTGTAATTCTATGGTCGTAGAAGGTTCCGATGACTCGGCTAAGAAGTTAAATATCAATGGACTTCTATTATCAGAACGTAAAAACACAAGTCCCTCGTCGAAAGCAATCAAGCGATACAGTATCAAGCATCTGATCCATCGTCGGACCAACAGATCTCGATACCATCGTTGCTACCTTATATTACACGGATAGTAAAGATAAATTTCCCTTCAATGTCTATCTGACTGCGAATATGCGGGCTCGCGACCGACTTGATCCGAGTAGATGCACCGATTTCCGACACGGTGGGGAGCAAAAGAAAATTTTAGAAAATTCCCCATCTCAAACGTCGGCTATCGGCTCGCGATTCTATCGGTTCGTCCCGACGTGATGTCGCATCCCGCGGCTGCATTTTGCAATATTATCTGCAAGTGCGAGAGCGCATCGATCCGTTCCCTCATTCTCTCCCTTTCTCTCGCCTCCTCCCTTTGCCCTTCTGTTCTCTCTCTCCCTCTCTTTCTCTCTGCCGTACTGCTTGGCCGTGTAGCGTTGCCTCGTAGAATCGTGGCTTCGTACCTTAACCATTCAATCTTTGAATCACAATAACAGCACCGTGATGTATAGCAGCGCGACTCGGCATTAACATAGGATCCAAATATGTAATCCCAGACATCGCTGGCGGCCATCTGATATGTTCATTATATATTATACCGCGAGAGAGCGTGTACCTCATGCACCGCCGCCGCGGAACAAGTAGGTGCACCCCTCCTTCTTGTATGCACCACGCTGCAACGCGTCTAGTTAGATGCATTTCAGGTGCGCACACGTGCACACGAATGACGGCTCGAGCCGCGCTCTACTCGTCGTACTTTCAGCGCGCAATAATAAAGGGAAAAGCTGTGCACGAGCACACGGGCGCGGGTGAAAGGGAAAGGGATTAATTATTGCCGCGTCCCCGGTGAAATTTGCAAATTAAATAGCACCGGAGGCGAGTATTTTCTTTATGGGTCGATCTTGAAAAATGTGGCGGCCACGCGGTGCTTTGATTACGGCCGATTGATTTCAAGCTTTTCGCTGGAATTTTTAGACACACCGAGGAAGGAGGAACGATCGTGCATGGTAGAAATTTTAAATCGAATTCTTTCCGAATTCGATGATACCGTAGAAAGGGTTTGATGGAGAATGGTAGATAGTTGCGACTAGGGGAATTGAAAACAATAATGTCGCGTTTCATTGGTTCTTCGCGGAGATGCGGATGGCGTTTCGTCGCCAGTCCTAGGATTCGATTAAACCCGTCCGCTTGGACAACGTTGGTAGTTCGAAGTTGCGTTCGTGGAATTGATAGGACGATTACTCGGTGTTTGAAATTTTAGTTTGCTTCCGCCCTCTTCTTATTGAAATCGAATAATATCTGCGGCGATGCGATTATGATAAATTGCGAGAAGTTATTTTCTAGTTTCCTTTCGCTGAAGCATATCGAAGTATATCAAATAAGACGTTAAATGGAGTTCATCGATGTTTCGACGTTATACACTTTCTACGTGTTCGCGTTTTTAAATTCCTACATGGTTTACTATTTACGAATCGTTATAGTTATTAAATATTAGATTCAAAGAGGACCAAAGAGCACAGAAACGATACTAAACGAGACTGGAGAGGGACTAGGGGAATTGAAAGCAATAATGCAGAAGAGAAGTGCGATACAAGACGGGGAGGAACGACAATAAGGAAGCACAGCAAAGAGGCAAAAAGCCCAAAAGTTACCTAGTTTAGAGAATAGAAAGCAATAGAATAGATTGTATAAGAAAAGAGGTAGTTACTCAGAGAGATAGACATAGAAAAGAGATTAGTTAGATATAAGAGCAGAGATAATAAGCAGATAACGCCAAAGATTGATACATGTCAAACGAGATGTAAAACCGAAAAGCTCGTCCAAAGCCGAAAGGCACGGACTAAGTAATGATAAATAAATAAAATAGTTACGTGCATCGATGGATATATAAAAATTGATAAAGGAATTAATTATTGCCACGTGGTCGCTTTTCGGCCGTGTCTTTCTAATCGCAAGAAAAATCAAACATCTCGCGAGGGATGAATTGTTCAGCTTGCCGAGTTGAAATTCAGTAAAAATACAAGGAACACAACGGCAAACTGTTTAGCGATACGACATCAAACCATAAACAATTTCAATATCAGAAACAGCGTGCAGCATCTAACGAGAAAATACAAGTCCCGGTCATAAAGGATCACAGAACTCTTTGTATGGAAATCAGACATGATTTTTGGCAGAATTTATTTTAACATTACGCGTCAGCCATTTTCCGTGCGGTCTTCCTTACAGGGGGAGAAGAGAAAAATAAAAATGACAGAAGGATGGAATTGTGGTGCATCGAAGGGACTTTCATCGAGCGGCAGATCATCGAGTGTGGGCGCGAAATCGATCGCCCCACGTCCCCTTTTATTATTAAATCTGTTTCATCGTCGAAATAGTAGGCGCGAGAGTTGCACTTTAGACATCTCTCGAGATCGTAGGATAAGGGGCTCGCGTTGGGACCGCGCCACTAGATTTCCATCGACCGATCGGCGAACGGCTGGCGAAAAAATCAACAGCCTCTGGAATGCTTTTAAAATGCTAAAATGACCGGTGGTGAGCGATTCACCGCCAAGGACACACCTTCGTTTTAGCCGAGGAAGCGCCTCACTGGACGAGGAAATCAAACGTTTGCGTATATACCTTCGCGTCATTTAACTATCTCGCGTTGGAAGACGTAACAGTGTCCCGATGTAGATTTAAATGCGCTTTGAAACCTTTTCCAGCCTCTTCCTTCACCTTTTTTTTAGTAAAAGTAGATACGGCAAAGGATGGATAAAAGATACGAAAGTAAATGTCTGAAATGCGGAATTTGCACGATTCTTTTAGCCACTATATTTACATATATTTGTATCATTAACATTGTCCATATTCTGTGTAATTCTTTTAATATCTATTCTTCTCTGTAATCCATATTTCCTTCGTAAACGCAAACTAGAACCGTTTAAATAGATAATTCAAAGAGAATAAACGCTTGGAAATCTAGTTCCTTAAAGCAAGGGGGAAAGATCGGTATAAAGGCACAATGTTGAATATTATTGTAAATTATAAACGTTTCAAACTACCTAGCCGCCTCCGCCTTCTCGACAAATCACGAAACTGTGAAGCTAGTGCGCAGCAACAAGAGAATACCTACTATTTCAAACGAGTTTTATGTCGTATCTATTGCTCAACTCGGAGACACCATTCGTTGCTTGATCTAGCTCTCGAAGAGGGGCCTCTCGAAGCCCTTATTTCATACAGGTGGCATATACATATTTGTATTCGGTAAAAGCTCCTTCCGTGCACCTTTCTCTCTCTCTCTCTCTCTCTCTCTCTTCCTCTCTTCGCCAGATAGAGCCTGTTCTGTCGGGAAGCATCATACGCCCACCTCGTGTTAGATAGGATCTTTTCAGCGGCGAACAGCAGCGGTACAGGGGCGAGCCACCCGGTGCGAAGCTCCACGGCCATCATCCATTTCGCCGGAATAAAAGTTTCACGGCGCGCGAGACCGTTTTGTTGAACCGTCTCCGAGGTGTCGGCAGACAATATGACATGCTGCCACTTCCCCTACACCATGTGATTACGTAATACCGCAAACGACGTGGAATTATGGAAGAAATATTAATTCGTGGCGATTTAAGATTTGATTAAATTTGTAGCGTTTTTAGATCAATTGCTGGCGTGTCGTGTCATCGTAGGGTATGTCGGTTGATATAATCGAGTCGATGAGTCGAGAAGAGTCGATGTATTCACATTTGAGTAATACTTATTGGTAGCAGAGTGATATTAATTGTGGAAACATTAAATATAAATTCAAGGCGAATTATGTTCTATTTAGTGGAAATACCATCTTTATCGATCAACGTGGTTTTGTTCGATATATAAATATATTGGCATATCAAAAATGGAAATTAATCGCTATCTTTTGATATCAACAAGCAGAGAGGTGGTAAGATTATACATGAATTCTAACTTTAAATAACTAATTCAGTGACAAGCCATTGTACGCTAAAAGAATCTACGAATAAAATTCCATTTACGTTATCATAGAACCGCGAATGATATTTAATTCTTGCATAAACGTAAAAACTTGCCAGAGAATCAAAGAGAACGACTTGCCCCTAAGAGAAGAAAACAAAAAAGACACGGAAATGCATTATGGCGACTTTATCGCAAGATCGACGATCATCCAGGTTGTCCAGGCTACGATCCTCTGTCCCTGACAATGGGTACCAATCAGTGGAAAGCGTGAAGTCAAGTCGCCTCTAATTGTGCAATGCGGACAATAGCGAAAATGACATGGGCGTGAGCTTCGCTTAAACCGTGGTTGGGCCTCGGTGGCGTCTAATGGGTTTTGTATTTCGTCGATTAACGTTTGCGAATGACATTCATAGCCCTCCGTCCCTGGTCACCCCGAGATGTCCTCGTGCTCCGCAACCGAGGAATATTCATGGCTAGAAGCCCTGTCGTTAGGGTCCGAAGTTGCGGTGCTGCACGTTCTATCCACCGAAACAAACTGATGCGTTCTCCCTGAGAAAACGAGAGAGACAGACTCAAAGGGTAAAGACGATAAGCTCGAGAGGGACGGAGATTACGATAGAGAAGCCAGGATGCTGCTCCTACCAGAGATACCACCGAGGAACTGGTTTCATCCCTCTTTTCTCTTCTGGTTCTCTGCTTTTTTTTCTCTTTTCCCTCTTTCCTTTGGCGTTCCTTTTTCCAGTGAAGCCAATGGGTTACCTTCGGAAACTCGAAAGGCGAAGAACGAGGGGGTCTGCGGCGGAACCGAAATTCACAATGAGAATTGAGTTTCATAACCGGGCCACGCGGGCACAATGAAACGAAATTGCGTTACAACGAGGGTCCGGATTTATTATATCGCCGGTCCACGTGGTGGTGGGTTTCCTACCGGCGGAACATGTGTTTCCTTGGTTGTCGCGGCTGAGGGAATAATTACCCTTCGCCGCGGTGCTGCACGCAGCGCCTTACAGCGAAAGGGAAGCGGAAGGAAAAGGCTGCCGGCAACGAGGAAGGGTATCGATAATGGCCCCATAATTTCGGGACGCCGACGTCTATCGCGTCACGCCCCGAGCGCGGGCAAAAGGACCTTTGGAGAACCGTTTTGATCTCGGCCACGCTGCTTCATACGTCCTTGTTACGTAATATTTCTTCGTTCGTTACTCTTTTGCGATCGAATAGAAAATTGGAAATCTGTATTTTAACGCGGCAAATAGCAAACATCGATGGAGCAAACCACTTTGATCAAAAGCTAAGTAACGTGAGAATCCTTTTAATCGCTTAACGTGTACAACAAACATGGCATAAGATGAACGTCTTCGAACTACATCGATCGACTCGGCTTTTTATTAATTTCTTAATTTTATTATACCGGTACGTGAAAGATAAAATACAGATACACCTACTTATGCGCGGAATAATAAATGACACTTTTTAACGCGATTTATAATCGAAATGAAACGTAACGCGATATGTGAGAAAGGTTGCTAATTAACACGACTGGATCACTTTCAAGAAAATTACTGTTATTAGGAGGTAACTGACGTCGATTGTACGGAACTTTCAGAAAGAATCAGGTAGTTGAGCAGGGTGACAAATTATAGCGTGCGAATCTGTCGCACGGCCGAACAACAGACCCACCAAGGCCAGACCCACCTACTTCCCAAGCGGAACTATCGTCCATTCATGGCACAATAGTCATCCATTCACAGATACTGTTGCGATCAATGGTGTACCGTTACGAGTAACACTTCCTCGTGGTCTGTGATTGCGTGGGAAAACAAACTCACCTCCACTAATTGCCAATCCATTCACTCTTTCGAGGATTTTTACCAATGACTTCCTTGTCGTTTACACTTAATCGATCGAGTAAACCGTTTTAGAAGAAACCAAATACGCTATCCAAAAGGAATGACGTACATCGAATACCGTAATCGTATCTTTAATTAAAACTTCAAATCATAAACATAGCCTCGATGTTTCTTTCATTCGCTTGGTTCTATCAATGAGTTTCCTCTGACAAGATTCAAATGTTCATCGTACTATCGTTCCTCTGTCCGCCAGAATCTATAGCTAAGAATGAAAGTCAGAATTCTCCCATTCTCCAAGACACGTTTGTCCACAATTCCAACAGAAATCGAACTACCATCTATCTTATCATTTTTCAATCTTCTTCAGAGTATGTACGTACTTAAAGCGACAAATCATAAATTATATATTTCCGAGCAAAACTTCAAATCATGCACGTAACTTGGATATCGTACCTTTCTTTTTTTATATGGCTGCAGCGATGAGCCTTCTCTGCAAAGTCTTAAATTCTAACTAAGAAACTATCCCTCGATTCAAGAACTATTCAGGCTGCCATTCTCAACACGCGCTTCTGCACAATACCAACTCAAATCGAACCGGCAGTCATCCCATTACCTTTTAACTTCACCACCGACGAAATAATCCGTAAAATCGGTCAATTAAACGTCGCGTACGAGGAGGCTGCTTCTGCCTAAGGTCTAAGGAATCAAACAAATTCTCTAAAGAAGAGACAGACGGTACACCGGGTTCTTTGACGTCGCCACGACGCAGCGGCGCGTGCAAGGATCGCCTCTTCTCGAATCAAACGATCGTGTCAGCGGTAGGAGGCAACGACGACGAAGCGAACAGAGACACTCGAAACGTCGTAGAATGGGTGAGCAGAAGCGGAACGCAGGGAGGATTGGACTAATTCGGGGAGACAGTGATCGCGGTGACCTTGTGAAAGGTGATTCGCGTTCATGAAACGATCGACGATGAACCGCAAGGACGTCGACGCGAGAGCATTCGTGTGTTACGCATCTGCGGATGATCCGACGAACCGATGGATGGGGATCATCGAGGGTTTTTTAGGGTCACGGACGGGGAAACGAAAGCCAGCAGGAGCAATGAATGACATAATTGAATTTCACGCAGCGCTGATTCCCTGGCCCAGGACCACGACAATTCCGAGCGGCGACCGCGATCTCCCAGGAATCCTTTCCTGCCTCTGCTTGGGGATTTCCGGCGGATTTCACTTGAAGGACCTAGCGCCGGCTTTGCGACAACTGGAAACGAGATTCACGGCGTTTTCGAGGACGCTCGAATTCTCCGATTTTGGTAATTAAACTTCTGATGGACCTTCTGCTCGTTTAATTTTCTAATGAATTTTTTATCAGAGAAAGATCAGACAGTTTTGTTATTAATTTTATTACGAGCGCATCGGGCAATGTCTCAATTTCTTCGTTTTAATCGTCGATGTATAATCATCGAAATATAATAAATCCGCGATAGAATTGCTCAGAAGAGATCTACATTTAAAACTGGGAGACGAAGCTTAAGTTTCGCCGATTTTTATTTTTCTCCATTGGATCGTTATGGATATTTATTTTAGCTATTAAATATTACTCCGGTTCATAGACAGGCGTCATTCGCATCCCCATGGCAAAACCGTGAGCTCCATCCAGCCGAGCTACACTATACTTACACGATCTGTGTAAGGAACAAACGCGGCGGATGAATAGTGTTTCGTATGTTCCGTCATTGACTGTAATAGCGGGGTGGAACCCCCAATAGACGCCGCTCGTATTCACCGGATTGAACGCGCACCGTGAGCATTTAGCGCTTTCCCATTGTCCGTTTGTCCGGATGTCAGCATCACTCTCTGATTGGCGGAGAGTGATGCTGACATCCAATCGCCATTGAAAATCGTTAACTGTTGACTGTGGGGTCAACCTGCCCGGCATTCAAGCGTTTCTCTCTCGTCGTTTCCCCTAAATAAAACGGTCCCGGGCAGTCACAACATTTCTGAACAAATTGATCGAACCATGTTTCCTTCCTCGACCTCAGAATTCGTCGAATCGCACTTGGAATTAGTTTCAGAGTATTTTCGAAGGGACGAAAGATTGGAGATGAGTTGCTCGGACAAATTTTTTTATTTCAAATTATCACGTCTGTTCTTTATCGTTCGTGGTTGGAAAAGTGGCTAGTAGAAAAGCTTATATTAAGAAGTAATTTTCCAATCTCACGCGCTTTCTTAAATACTGCGTTCTTGAGGAAAGATTTTTAATCGAATGCGTGTCCCGAAACGTTTCGTTCTAAACGTGCTTACTTTCTGCTACTATAAGAAACAGTAGATCCGATATGTTTACACATCTGCATGGAGTAAGTTTCGATCTTAGAAATGCGCGTGGCCTGACGGAGATTTTCCTGTAAACTCGCGTGGCAGTGAACGTGTTCACACTCGCTTTAGATCTTTTCGGGTGATCGCACAAGACCGTTTCCAATCGTACGGCGTATACGGCACTCATCTTCAAATGATCTGAACTTCTTAATGACAGACACGATATACAAGAAACTGTGTATGTTTATATCACCACAGACTCAGACTCGTTGGGTATCAAGAGTCGCAGATATCACGTCCGCGCTTTTGTCCCACAGAATATACACTACCGAACAAAAACTTGGGTACACATACTAATTTGCGAAATGTTCTTAATTTTTTTTTGTACTAGTATGACATATGCTTTATTTCTCTTTGTTTACATACATAGATATAAAAATGATCAACATATGTTATAAGAGTCGAAATATCTTTTGAAAATATTAATAAAGAGATGTTATATATTGCTACACGTTCCGTTCATCAAAGCAACCACCTCTTTTCTTTATTAATATTTTACACAGTTTTGGCATTCTTCAAACTAACTGTTCTAATTTTTCTATCGGTATGTTTTTAAAAATGTTGTTTCGACCTTGGACAATGATATCATAAACAGTATTAGGTATCATAGGAGCTTATAATTTGCAGTTAAAGAAAAGCTGTGTATTTTTATAACAGTAAAATTATACAACGGATGCACAAGTATTAAAAAACGATGAAATATTAAGCCGCACAGTTTGTATTTGCGCGTGGAATACAAATATAGTAGGTGTACCCAAATTTTTGGCCGGTAGTGTATGTGCAAATGGGATTCACGGAACTCCCGTGCCACGATATTTTATTCTCACAATATTTCTTCGATCGCCACACGCGAGTTTTATTTTCTGGCACATTTTCATGATCAGCACGAGTTTACCTACGAGTTCGTTAATTAGCGAGGGATCTCCTCGGATCGTGGGATCCAATACATGATAATTCGCGTCATTTAACGATATTCCGGAATTACTTTTAGTAGACTATTCGAATTTTCGTGATTAAACTACCTGCCTGGTTCGCTGCGTGATGCGGAAGATAAGATTCTTCGAGAGGTGAATCGCGATCGACCGTCGTCATTGTTCGTAGCTGTGTGTTCGTCTTACCTGTTCGTACTCGCACATTTCATGTTGTATAGCAGGTTACGATATACGTGCTGGTAGGCGTTTGGTCTTCTGTCGATATCGCACAGCTAATGTAGCGACTTTTGAGCGAAGTTCCTTCTCGCGTGAGTTCTGTTTCGTCTGCGGTGTCTAACTCCAATTGCATTTCTATTGATTTTTAAGGAAATTTCAAACGCATTCCATCCTTCCACAACCTTCCAGGTTTTTCGGCGATAAACCTTTCATTATGATTTTTTTACGTCGACCAAAGAGTTAAAGTTTGCCACTAAGGGAATTTTGTAATAACTTAAATAGGTGAAAATTTGTGGATGCACATGCCAGCTAAGCTCCAACAGATTTTGGCGATTAGTAAACAGACACACGAGGCGGAACATTGTCCTGATGAAACACGATCCCCTTCCGAATCGCCAGTTCTGTGCGTTTCTGTTCAATTGCTATCTTTAATTCGTCTAATTGCGAGCGATACTTTTCCCAATTTATCGTCTGGTTGTTTGCTAGAATCTCGTAATACAGGATCCCTTCCTATCACTAGACTGTCACGAAGCACAACCGAACTGCAATCGAGTCGTGTTAAAACTGAAGAACAGTTTGGAAGAAACCAGGAATGGACGCGTATACTTGACAAAACAACCGCTACTTTGCTCGACGAGGTTCCACTACCCACTGATAATAAAAACGACGCTCGCAATTAGGAAACGCTGCTGAGGGTAGACATTCAAATTGCCCAATTTCTCACTTTCTCGAAATGAAGAATGCGGACAAAAGAAACAATTGGTAAGTGGATATTTCATGGAAGGAGAAGGTCTAGGCCGTGCATACCGGGTAGATTAGGGTAGCAACAGGTCATAAAGTGACTGTACCGTGCAACTTTCGCATTTGAAGCAGAGTCTAAGGAGCAGAAAGCATTGAAGTTTAAACAACGAACGTGCTAATATCTAAGAGACGCATCGTTGGATTTCTCTCAATAAAAAACAATTATCTTACGTTAAACTACTTCTGAAGAAGAATTAACATTACCTCCACGTTGCAATCATGAAAATAATCTCTTCAGGCTAGACTGACGTACTCTATCTGGATCATCGTGTTAATTACCAACTTTTATACCATACAAAATACACCCACCTAGAGGTAGGTAAGGAACCCATAACACCGGACTGTTTTTTAAAGCACTCGAGCTGATCAAAGAGCCATTAATCGATATTCCTCACAAATGTCTATCGATGCGGTACCGAGAGAAACGAAGGAAGACAGATAAGCGTTCTCCTAGCTTCGTAGCTAGTAATAAGGGCGAATTACGCGCGCAATCAGTTCACCTGAAAGAGGAAAGGATTGGCGCACCCTGCTGAAAGGTTCGACCGCTTCTGAAAACGTTCTGTTTCCATCGTTCGCCCATACGTGTCAGACACGTCGTTCTACCCCTAGAGGGGATCAGGGGTGCGTATCCACTCCTCTTCTTTTTTAATCTAGCCATTGTGATGGTAATGCACAGTGTTAGTTTCACGGCGGCGGGACGGGGGGGAGGGGACATTGTATCGTGCGCGAGGAAGGGCACGCAGAACGTGTACGCGCGTACGTGTGCGCGTCTATGGAGCCGCAAGGACTGCTCTAATTTCAAGGGGGGTTTGTTTTACGAGCACTTCAATCCCACGGAAAGCAATACGGCCTGAGTAGGACCTGACGTCGTTGTAAACAATTCGTTCGCGGCTCCCCCTGCGCGATGCTGCGAGAGCAAGGCAGATAGAAGGAATAGGAGAGAAAGAAAGCTGGTAATATCAAATAGGGAAAATTTCTTTTGACTTTTTTACGCGACCGTTACACGCACAATGGCGGCCTGGCTCTTTCGATACTGGGCGGCGCTCGACAGTTAGACGTTCCATCAATCTTGAAATTGCGCCGTTTCGAATTCCGGAAGAGGGTGATTAATGGGACTCGCGACCGCTCGACAATTCCACCGGATCACAGACTCGCTGGACGCAGGATCGGCATGGCGCGAACCTTCGCGTGCAACACGACGCGACTGGAAATTTACGAGCCGAAAGCTGCACGCAAATTTACATCTTCCAAGCGGAGAGCGGGCTTACTGGTAAATGATACTTTGGAAGATAATTTAACGCGTCGTCCGCTGTGCGAATCGTATAACGTATATTAAAAATATTATTCAAAAATAGAAGCTTTTAATAAGTTCATTTTAATAAGTAATCGTTCTTACAGTTGGTCCGGATTTCCGTAAACGGTTTAGTAATTAGAACAGTATAGAGTATACAGGTACTATCTGAAACGCTTCAGCAGCGAACGTGTCGAGAAAGTATAGTTTCCTTCCTAAAAATCGAATACAAAGGGGTTCTATTTACGATTCGCGGTAGAAGGAAAGAAAACGGTAAAAAGGAGCAGCATGCACGTTGATGCGTCTGAAAACGACGACACCGAGCGTGTACCTGCCAGGTCGACGCGTTCAACAAAAGGTCCGGAATATCATCAGTTTCAGCGACACTCGAGACAAAACTCGAGCGCCGGCGAGCAACGAAAAAGAAGGGGGTGGGCGAGGGTCAAAAATCTGCCGTTAAAAAGCACACCCACCGCTATACGAGTCGCTTTGACAATGACTGCGTGGAAAAGTGTCCATAACCAACCGGGGGCATGGAAGGCGACAATGGACATTCGAAGAAACGTATGTTTGGACCGTACAATGGTGGACAAAGGAACGATCTAAGTGCCTACATGTTGCACACCAGCGTGCTACAAATACCCGGATGTGTGCCCTATGGATCTTAACGTGAGTCGTATCACCGCCTGTCTCGGGAAACGTCTTCCAACGATGAAAGAAAACGCTTTGCCGCCAGATGACCGAAGAACCTATCGCTTTTATCCGTTAAGTCGTTCTATTCGTTCGCTACTGTTCGCTATAAAAGAGCCAGGATTACGCGATTCATGTCATGGATAGTAATCTGCGAGTTACACGCATTTTTGAAGAATGGAAACAATCGTAAGGGCATCTGAATGGAGTTTTATTCTTCTAGTTATTATCGATAAGTTGCTCGCTTAAATTTTTGTGAAAATGTTCCTTATATCTTTTCTCTTTTATATTTAATACGGGTATATCAGATCATTTGGGGATTGTGTTCTGTCGATAGACGTGTTAGTCATTGTATCATTCTTGCGAAATTTCTATGATGTATAATAAATAACTCGGGTAAAATAAATATAAAGGACGTTAAAAATTTCGAAATACCTACGCATACAACGCACACTCGTAACGAAAGTATAAAACCGTAAATTTTTAAGAAAATAAACGAAGGTGATACCCTACTAGAAAAATACAAGAATACAAGAAAACGAAGAATTTAGTCCATCGCCTCTAAATGTAAATTTCATTGTACTGTTATTTACAAGAATACCTTAATAACAATAAAGATAGAGCTAACGTTTCCTACATAATAGCTAGACTGTCCTATTCTATTGCTTACAAAAATATCTGTTTACAATTTAACTAAATCGAAGAAATAGAAATAAGGAAGTGCTTTTCTTATTCCTCGATCGTCCGTTGTTAATACGAAACACTGTCTCTTGACGCAAAGAACAAAGCAGCAGAGAAGAACCATTAGTGTACAGCTGCAGGGAATAGAAAAAGCAGTAAAGTGAAAGCCTCTCGTAAATTTATGGCGTGACGACAGCGGAAAATTTGGATATAGAAAGTTTGGCATTTACCACCATTTCAGAAATCAATATGAAAATATTGCTCCGATCGTGCGGCTATTTTGTTTTAATTGCTTGCGTTGTAAAACAAAATGGTCAGTCTGAACGCTTTTCAGATAGAACACAATGTTTCGAAAGCTGTAAACTGCCAGCCCTAGTCGCAACGCTCCTGTACCCAAGCATCTGTTCTCCGTTATATTCCGCAATCCGTACGAATTATCTTTTGTCTTCTATTTAAGACGAAGGTATTTCGGTTCGTTGACTTCTTGACTTTTCGCTGACTTTTTACTTTGGGATATATCTTTTATTATTCACTTCCGGAGTCTCGTCCCGTGGAATGTTCCTACCAGTAATTAGGTACCTTGTTTGCAGGTTGATCCTAGGTAGGTCCTTTAAGAAATTTCTATTGCGACTACCGATTAGAAATATTTGAGAGAAGATAGTTTAAAATTTGCCTGAAAGTTTTAATTCAATGCGGACGACACAGAAGATTACAGAAGGTTGTAATATATTTTAAAAATAGAATATAGTAATATATATATATAAGGTGTAATACATAAAAAACGGAACGAGCTTGGGTAAATATTTCACAACCTAATATTGCGAAGAGTGATCAGATTAGTAAAGAACGCGTTAAATAAACGCCTAAAGTTAGTCGAAAGGAGAGAGAGTAAAATTTGAGAGGAAGATTTGCTGATTAAACGTGAATGGCTCGGTAATGCGTATAAATTGCGACTAAAACGAAAAATTGGATAGGCAGTGAGAAAGAACGAGGAGAAGAAAGAGTACAGGGGCGTGGGTGGCGAGGCAAAAAAGCAGACCTTCCAACCCGGTCACCGTTGATTCGCGCTAATTACAGCGTTTTATACCACTCGAGCTCAAAGAGGGTATTAGTTGAGGCGTTGTAGAAATTCCGCGTGTTTTCGCTGCGGTCCGTTGTTCGGAGGCAACAGACGAAGGACCCGAGCTTCGACCGTTTCTCTCGCGTAAGACCGGTAGGCAATTGCGGCACGCAACAAAACAACCCTCGCGTTCACGGTGTTTATATTCCTTTGACGGCGCTCAGAACCCCTCCGTATTTCCGTGGTAATTATTTGTACATCACTATGGAATTATATTTTAATTTTCCTGTTAAAATCTCGAGAGACAAAATACGCGCGAATAAAATGAGTTCGTTGTACCTTTTATCTAACTTTACGTTTCCAAAAATAGCACATCGCGAACTAGATACAATGACAGAAGTTACCTGAGTTTTACGGTTACTCAAAATACTTCGCAGTACTTCACTGCTAAAAAATTAAAGGTTTTTTCTAATCTTTTTAACGCTTGCCTAGGCGACCATAATGTACTAATAAAATTCGATGAAAAAGTCTCGAAAGAATCGTTGTAAAATAAAAAATTGTTAAGAGAAATATAGGAATGGATATCTAAAAGTAAACGTTATCAAGAAAGATGATCATTGCGGGTGAATTTTATAAAACTCCATGTGTCTAAAGATAGGAAACGCGTCTTTACCCCCCATTTACGATTTTTCTTAGGAGGAGTCTTTGAACTGGACGACGAGTGACGGTCGATGCGTAACGCGGCTGTTGGTGCAGTGAACCCCACGTGGCACGGGAAACTTCAGCCCTTCTTGGGTCGTTTTAATTAATTACTCGCTAGTTTTGTGTGCGAGACTTTCTCGCTGCTGTCGTGCTTTGAGGTCCATGCTGACTCGAGCGGATCGTCGATCCAAACCTTCAGAAAGCCGGCAGCAACCGCTCTCTTCAGGAAGAAGAAGAAAGTGCGCGCGAACAGGGCGCGAAGGGTTGGTGGGCGTGAACATGCGCGTTAAACGGCCAGGTATTTACAGAGGGTCGTCCCTTGGTCGGGTACTTAGCTATCGTCACCACCTTTTTTCAATGCCAATTAGCGTCGCCTACGCTCCAATTGGTCTGACTGCGCGTAATTCCCAGAGAAGAAGGAAGGTAGAGAAGGGAAAAAGAAAATAAAGGTAAAAGGGCGAGAAGCAGCAGAAGGCCATTCAGAGAAAAGACCGCCACTTCCGCCCTGTAGAACAGCCCGTCACTTTGTTCCTCAGCGATAACGACGAATTATGGCGGTGAACGGTGGCTACGAACTCACATACGCGCGAACCACTCGTGACTGGCTTGTGAACGCACGCCCTTTCTCACATCAGTGCGCGCCGCGGTACCAAGGGTCGTGCAGACCCAGCCATCAAAGATTGCTGCGACGCGATGAATTTCTACACGCTTAATGCAGATGGTGCACGTGTCTGACAAGGGAAAGAAGATAGCGTACGCGGACCTGAGCGAACTAATTATATCGATTGATTCGAGCATTGAAGTAGTGTTATCAGTGCTTTGATCTTAATTGCGGAGTTTCCTGAGAGAAACACCTATGATACAAGTCGTAAATTGGTGATACTAATATACAATTTAACGAACAGTTCTTCAAGTAGAACCTATTCGATTAAGTAAATAACACAGTAAATTATCATATTCAGAAATATCAATAGAACCTTTCTAATAAATTTCTTTTTAGATGGAACCAATAGACGAACTAATAAACCAATGTGAATGAACTAATAGGCCAAAAAGAGATGATCGATGGAAACTTATTCTTGAAGAAGAGTGGACAGATAGGCTCCACCAAAAGCTATATTTTATATAATTTTAGTTCATACAAATAAGTATATAGATGCATAAATACACCAGAACGAAAGCACCCATCTATAACACAGGAGCAAGGAAATTCGTGTATTTTCAAAATTCAATTGGCCGCTGCCACGCACAGCGTGTTTCTCGGGTAACAAACGATCCAGGAACGAACGAGGACCGTTTAACAAGTTAATAAGTCGCATCGCGCAAGCGCAGGCGTTCGCGCGAGTAAACGCGAATGCTGGGTCGCGTCAAGGCTTCCTTTTGGTCGCGCGAAACGGTTTTATGGCTCGTCGAAGAAGGGTTCGCCGCGAAATTCCGACCTACCACTCTCTTTCTCCCTCCATGGTAATTGGCGTTGAACCCTTTGAAGTCTGGCGCTCCTGTTTTCAACTCTTCTCCATGCGCGCACGACCAGCACACCAATTCTTTTCCTTCCTTTTTTGTTGCCGGGTGTCACGATTACGCGACGGCGCACGTACGCCAGGCGGAATTTAAAAATCCGCGCCAGCAGAGGGTTCGCGCGTTTCAAATCGCGAAAATCACGGCCCTTGATAACGCGTTCGCGTATCAACGCGCGTCGAGCTCGAGGGTCGGCCACCGCAATCAAATTAGAGAAATTAGCGACCCTTCGTTTTTAGCAGGCGAATTAAAAGCGGGGCTCGATGATTGGATTGCGTTGCAAGTCACGAGGGGCTTATTCTGCTTTCGGTCATCCAGGGAGAAAAGGTTTTTAATGCGTTAAGGCGATTTCTGGATGAGCGAAAATTAGTCATTAGTGGCTGGGACGACGGATAGAAACCTGCCCACGACCAGTATCCTTACAATCCAGCATCCCGTATCTTGCACAAGAGGCAAGAAAAACTCAAATATTAATAACTAGATTGCGCGTGTTTATACATTTATGACGTAAAAAGTTGTAAGAATAAACAGAGATTATATTATATTATCTACAAAAAAGTATTTGTCTGTAGTATTGTCCATGAAGATACGAATTTGTATAAACATCCATAGCCCAATAAACAATTCCAACTATGTAATAATTCCAAATCAAAGGACACAAAATTTCCATCAGAAGAGAACTATCTCATAAAGCGGTAACATTTCTGAATTACAATAACCGTTTCATAGGCAAAGGACCATTCATAGTCGACCGACTTCTCACCATAATTAAGCCGAGCCACGAATTCTACCCGATTAATAATCACGCCTAAATGCGCAAGGGTGGTTTCTCCACGAAGCAGGACCGGGTATTACCGTGCCAAGCGAGAGAGTTTCGCGGCAGGAAGAAGACAGAGCT
This sequence comes from Bombus confusus, assembly GCA_014737475.1. Classification (NCBI taxonomy): domain Eukaryota; kingdom Metazoa; phylum Arthropoda; class Insecta; order Hymenoptera; family Apidae; genus Bombus; species Bombus confusus. The sequence continues at coordinate 267,367 of JACXIV010000152.1, forward strand.
CGCTAGCGTTGGTAAAAGAAAGGACGAGGGTGGTCGCTCGCAGTGGAGGCAGGCGACAAAGTGGCAGATCGCGTACAATTAGAGTTACACGGTTCTCGCCTGCTTTTTGACGTCTTAAAACAGAAGCAGCCGCTTGAAGTGACGGAAAAGAGTCGACTAGCGAGTCGGAGGCGTGAAGATAAAAAGGAAGGGGTTAGCACGGGAAAAGAAGGTGAAAAAAGGCAGACGCGTCAGGAATCCGCGTTCTCTCTGTGATCTTTTTCCACGAATCTTCTCTCTTTCTCTCTCACTTTCTCTCTATCTGTCTCTCTGTCTCTTCTTGCAACCCGTCCCTTGTGTCTCTGCGAGCGTCGGCGCGGTTCGTTTCTTTTCGTTCTTTTCCGGCTTGTATGCCTCGCACACTGGGCTTCAAACTCTCTTTCTAGGTTGACACCTTGCAATTCTTGCGCAGCTTTCACTCGCTCGCCTCGTGCAGCTCGCTGGGCTCTAAAATCGCCCTGTTGAAAGCATTTAATTAAAGCGAGCTACCCGCGCTGATGGAACAGGGAAAACTGGGCTCCCGGGAGTGAGAACGACGCCTCGCGAAACTGAGAAGGGAGAGAATCCGTATCTGAGAGTCGAATAAGGAACGAGATAACGAAGAAAGATAAGCATCAGAGAGAAGGGAGAGAAAGAGAGAGAAAGACGACACGATGACTGCGGGCGTGTGTGCGTGACGTGTCTGTCACCGTAGGGTGCGAGAGCAACCACATCGGCGAGGGAGTGGCGCGAAACTGCGAAACATTGTCTCTTCACCGCAGCGTATGCAAGCTGCCAGGCATTTACTTAATTAGAGGCCAAACCGTATATACGTCTGTCGTTTAGAGGGTGAGAAAAACGCCGGAGGGAAGAAAGAAGGAGAAAAGATGCGCGTCGCGGCGCTTCTCGTTTTTGTGAGCTACGGCTCTACCATTGCGTTTGAAGGACAATTCCGTGGACCACGGTTGAGATTATTTTGTACCTTTAAGACGGGGATGCTTATTATTCCTGGATCGTTACTTGCTACACGTTCCTTTGAATATAAATCCTGATTCTTTTCAACTTTAGCGTCTGTACGTTTATAAATAGCAATTTACACCATGATCCTTTCTACTCGGAATCTATTTGCCGGTAGATATTTAAATCTTCTGGTTTAAATGGAAACGTGTATAGTAAAACGATCAATTAACCGGCTTGCAGACACCAGCTAGTTTTCTAAGTCTACCCTCGAACGAGTCGGTAAGAAAGTTTCAGTTTCCCTTTCAAACCGGCCCGTTCCGAACCGCTTCAAAGAACATCCTAGCATTGATCTGTTAGCTTAGGTCTTTTCTTCGTCGTTTGTTTGTCGCTTCGTGACAATGCATTACGAATACCGACAGAACCGCGTTTTCGACGCCCGCAGCGAGTGGACATCGGCCACGATAGTGCTCTGCGTTGCTGTCTCTGCTGCTTCAGCGAGAAAAGAACAAAGAGGACGTGAAGACGAGAGGAGAGAAGAGGAAAAAAAGTGGAAGGGGGCAGCAGCAGAGCACCTGGCAGAGATTCCGCCACCGAGACTGCGCGGCATTATATTTGGTGACAATGGATGAAAAACATGGCTTCGCACAACTCGCGTACTCTCCTTTTCTGGACCTTCTTTATTGCCGGGGATAATGTGCCTTTATCCCTTCACGGGACCTAGGACTCGTTTCGCCATTGTAAGCGGACACTTCGCTGGAGCCTCGAGACAGCATCCATCCACCGGTGACCTTTTCTTTCTCCTTTAACTCCACCTCACTCCCTTGTTCCACGAACTATCGTGGAACGTGCATCGAACGGGAGGATAATTCTTGCCTTCTCTCGTGGAAAACCATTCTCGCCGGAAATGATCGAACTCTTAGGAATTCCATTTTAGTCTGGATACACGTTAAACGTTCTTGGGATGACCATGAGCGTGCATAACGCAGATCAGGCGAATATAGAAGAAGCTTAGTGATCCAGAAACGTGCATCTTTGGGCTACGACAATCGTCACATTTTGCCAATGGGAATTTTTCGACATGTTGCTGTGAGATATTTCAAATAGTTCAACACTATGCTTGATTTTGGACCACTAGTTGCTTCATGATTTTGATTAGTTTATCATGTGTCTATAAAACACATTGTAACAAATATGAGACATTATTAGATTATCCTTGGAAAATATCTCCTTACTATCCTGAATGGGAAATATTTACTCTAAACCCACACAATTTGTTGTTACAAATCTTTTGTTATATACATAATATAATATAATAATATAAATATATATATACAAGATAAACCGCAATATTTAGAAAACCCGTTAGAACAAGAGTACAAAGTTTATTATACAAACTCACTATTAGAATTGTTCATAAAAGTAATTTGTCAACTACATTTTTATACTGTATTTGTACAGTAATGACCTTATATGGCGGGTTAGGCAAAAGGTCCGACTACCCGAAGAGGAATAAACAATTTAGTCTATTGTTTCGGCAATTTAAATTTCCTATTGTATACAAGCGAATCGAGGTAACTGAATTTTACGACTAGGAAAATTTCTCAACTTGTTCGATACCTAACTTACATATGATTGAAGAATGTCCGATGTAAGAACTGAGAATGTTTGATCAAATAAAAAAAAAATGTTCACACTTTCAATCCATTACGTTCCTCTTGAACCTCTTACGAGTACGACCAGTTTTTCTAAATTACAGTACGATTATCTCGCGCGAACGCAAAGTATCGATTAATCAATCTCTCGATAATTTAAACAAATTAACACATCTTACAGGATGCGAGAAAGTGTCTCACCTAAATACCTACGGACAAGTGTATATGTAGGTACATGGAGCTGACAGAAGGAAAACGTCGAAGCGAGAATAATCTCAACGACAAGCGCGATTTCGCGAGGCACGTGAGCCGCAAGAATATTTCTCCGCTCGGATCGAACTCCAGTGGCAGGAATTTTTATTATGCCACGTAGTACACGGGTGTCCGCTGGACAATGAATACAAATTCTCGGGCAGAAAAGAACACGAGCCACCACCGACGTAGCCGACGTCAGAGCGACGATGAAACAACCGCTTGGCCGTCCACCCTCTTTTTCCGTGCGCGGCGTGCATCCCTTTCGTGCTGGTTTTCCTGTCCTGTACACGCCGAAGGAGAGAGGGCCGAAGCCGATAATGCCATACAATGACTGTCGTCTAACCACCCCTCTGTCCGTTGGTGTGCCGCCGCGACGGCTGCAGCGTTCATAAACGGAAAAAAGTCGCGGCCGCTATACGTGAATGCTGCTAACCGTGCACGGCTGAAAAGCCACGTATCTTATCGTCGTCAATCCGCGCACGAAGGCATTCAGCGTCGGCTATTCTATCGGGTTGCGGCAGGGGGGGGGAGGGGAGGGGAGGGAAAAAAGCGGCGGACAATCCGACACGACGGCTGGATACGTGCGGACAAACCGGGGTAATTAAATGTACCACGATATTCCCGGATTCTCTGTTCGTTGCATGAATAGCAGCTGGAAAGAGAAAAAGGCGCGAAGGAGGGAGAAGAGACACTGGATCAAAATTTGCCGATGATTTTTCTGAAAATGCTTGGCTGATTGTATGGCACGATCGGGTTCTCGAATTATCGCGGTTTCGCGAATCTCGCGCGTATATTGTGCGATTGTGGGTCGGAGGGGACACGGCGATGCGACGTTCGTCCGTTTGACTCGGTCGAAAGCGACCGAAGGGTGCTGATTGACGGATTTCGTTACGTGGACGTAGAATTTCAATGGTTCGTAATGAAAAAGAGAAAGAACGCCGGAGAAATGTGCATGCCCGGTAAGTTTGCATCGAAGTGATGTAAATTATCAAGAGACAGACAGCGAGGGGTGTACCGAAACTGGGAACAGGTTCAAGCCCCGGTTCAGTCATTGGTCCATGGACCACCCTACAGCGATTTCAGGGAACAATCGACGCGTACACGAACGGAGGCCACGAGCCTGGGCTTAGGTCGCGATAAATTCGAAACTGAAACTATCGACAGGAATAACGAGGAGTAGGACGAACGCTCTCGTTTCTTTTGTCGGGTGAAACGAGGCAGCCTCTCTGGCCGAGAGGTACGCGAGGTACAGAAAGAGGGGGTGAGCGTAGCCGACTCCCGGTGTACACCGTTGAAAGAAGCGAACGCTGGTTCTTGGACGTTGTTTTGGACGTTCTCCAACATGCTGATATAGGCCTCGGCCGCCCCTTCGCCGCGCGTCCAGCGCACGTGGATGACGATGCCGGAGATTCGAAACGAGCCGGTGGCCGGCCAGAGAGAGGAAGAGGGTGGAAGAGTCGGAACAGGGTGGTGGCATTACAAAAGCTTGGAGGCCTTCGATCGACCAGTCATCTAGGCAACAATGCAGCTGACAATGGGCAGCGGGCCAGCAGTGTTTCATTAAAACATGCATTGAATTCGAGAGAGCCGACGAATTGGCTGAAACCGAGAGAGCCGGACCGGACCGAAACCCATCCCAAACTACTCCGCGGCCGCTTCTGGACCAGGGGTGGTATCAGGTTCGGTTGGAGTACGAACGACGGTCATGTCTGATTGAAATGTCGAAAAGTCCATTTCTCCTCTTCCTCCGAGCCCTCCCTCGGCCCGCCTCTCTCTTCTCCCATTTGTTCCCCTCCTGTTGTTGTTGTTGCCGTTGTTGTTTCGTTGGTAAGAGAGAAAAGACCGCCGGTAGGACAGTGGAGAGATCGAGATTCGAGAGAGGAGAGGCCAGAGGCTTGTCCGGGTTAAATTGGAATTGTCATGTGAGGGAGAGCGAGGCGAATCAAAAGAAAAACAACTTGTATAGGATTGAGTTTAATTGTGACCCATCCATCCTATAGAGGCCGGCCTCCGATCCCGCTTTCGTCCCCTCGCCTCTTCTTCGTCCCCTGCCTCCGCCTCTCGTACAGCCACGACCCCTTCTAGGTGGTATTCGCCACCGTCATCGTCGCAAACCAGAGTTGGCGGAAGCTCGAACGAAACGGACTCGGAACCAGAGTCGACTGTGGCCCGGAGAGCAAAAGGAAGAAAGAACAGAATAGGCCTGGTGGAGGATAGAGTTCGGGTAGGGTGGAATGGAAGCAATGGAGGTCCTATCGAACTGCTCCCGATAAACTGGTAATTAGAAAACCGTTGTCTCGTGTTTGCAAGGAGTACGGTCATTCAGACTCTTTTAGGACGTTTAACGCGGTCGTGGGTGGTCATCTTGTACCTTTGAAAAAGAATGTTTTACGTTTCAACGTTGGGAAAGTTTCCTCTTTGTGTCGCGTCAATTTTTTAACGTTACGTGTTTCCCAAACGTTCAAGTACGATCGATAGTCGCGCAGATATACCTGTCTAACTATAAGATTACGAAATTTTTACGGAGAGAGTTCGCGCGGTTGAGTTTATGCAACGTAAGAATGACTTCGCCCCGGCGATTAAATTATCGTCGCGATGCAACATCTAAAAATTACGATCGGCCATGGTTGGACAAAGGATTTGCGTCAGGATTCACGAGTCACCACCACGATGTCCAAGAATCACGGTTGTCGCGAGTTTCTAAGCGCCGCGTTGTAAAAATTGTTTTCTGAAATTCCCGCGAGGTTTATCGATAGAATCGATATTCTCGACTGTTAACGTTTGACGTAGCCGCATTGCCCCGTCTTTTTCTCTCTAAATGAAGTTCTTTGTTGGTCCTGTCCACAAAGACAGCCCTCAAGACAGTTCGACAATGAGCTCTCCCTGGACACAGTAACGCCTCCCTTACCTCTTCCATCGGCTCCTCTTACGCTCTTCCACGTACGCTCCATCTCGCAGCGTCTCTTTCTCCCTCTTCTCCTCTCTATTTTCGACATAACGTACCACCACTTATCCGTCTCTATCGTTCTCGCGTACAATCGGTCCTCTCCACTGCCGGCGCAATTTTGTTCTCAATTTTGTTCTACGTCGTCTTCGGCCCCGACAATCGCCAATAAGCCGCCAACTGAGATCCAATTTAAACCGTTAATTACCACAGAGACCGCCTCCACCCATCTATTCCACCCGCTTGTGTCCGACCACCCATCCGTCCTCACCCTGGTACATTCTCTCCCTCTTTTCGTTACTATCTCTACCACCCCCTCTGCTGTATCCTAGGCCCTCATTCTCCGTCCACTGTATTTTTCCAATTTAAAATCCTATCTCTTAATTTCCTACGTGTCACCGCTACGTCTGGGGATTTTTATGGAAACGATGATATCTGTCCTCTTTTCACTGTTCCTATGCGAGAGCAGCGCACGATATCGCTGCGCCAGTCTGCCGATTCTATCGATGACTCTCGCATTTTTCTCCTGTTTCTCTCTTGCTCAACGGGCGATCACAATCCGGCTGCCTGTGCCAGCAGCCGCGGGAAATTGCGCGGTACAGTCATTCGATCCGCACAGCCTGAAATCGACATCCCCGACGCTCGTCATTATGCCCCCGGTACAAATGTACCTTCCCTCTATTCGCACTGCTTTTCGTTCTAACCAAGTGCTATTTAATTTCGCTTTGCTCGAATCCGCCTTAGCTGGTCCGATTGTCCTGGTTTATCGCGAGCTGCGTCCTCGTTGATCTTCGCAAATGGTCCACGAACGCGTTTCTAACGCGAGAGTCGAAGAAGCCCGTGGACTTTAAGCGGACGACAAATATATTTTCTTCGTCCATTTGAGGAACACCGTGTACGTAAGATTCTTGTCGTAGACGCTTGAGAACAACGTTTCACGCGTATATTCGCCAACAATATGCAGACAGATAACAAACGATCGACTCTTCGTAAACTGTTCGTGAACACCAGCGAGGACGTATCTTACGGTGCACAGTGGTATCCCACAAAATGGAGGTAAAATGTTCGCCAATATTTTGCGAGCACTATTCACAATGTTTCTGAACTCGTGAACGCACCTGTTCTTACGCGTCTTCCTTCGAAATCTATTTCCTTTCCTCGGGAGACTCGCTACATGAATGAATGGTTTGTCGAAAACCGAATGGTTTGTCAAAATGTTTTCACCCTTCGAATAGGAAAAACGAGGGAAACGTTCTGAAGTAAAAATGTTGGCAAATAGTTTTCGGTGCAAGCTACAAGTATATGTATATATGATTCTATAGGAAAAATAAGAGACACAGGGGTGGAGGAGAATATGATCGGGAATCGCGGGTGGCCAGCACTCCCTATGGAATCAGCATCGGCAAGCAGTACCAACGTTGGCCAGTGCTACCACCATTACCAGCACGAACGAGACAGCCCTCGGTCTCCGCCCGGTAATATCCACACCAGCAACAATCATGGATTAATGCCATTGTTCGCGTGTATCTACTCGAAATGTACGGGCGCGCAAGTCTATGGGTATATACGCTCGTGATGCATCGACAATGGGAGTGGGTCTGTTCGGCGACCCAACGAGGTATTACCGACCGAACAAGCATGCAGTTTGTCCCCCATTGTCGCCTCTCGATACAGTGGGAATAACGCCCACCCGCTGTATTTGCAGTATTCGGCACGGTTTCGTCCGGTTGCTGTTTGCCGTCGGCCCGTCTTATTCGACATTATATCCGATTTGAAGGATACCCATTGTCCCGCTATTGTGCGCCACCATGATTGGTAACGCGATCGCTAGACGAGGGAAAAAAATTTTGAGCAACACGAATCCTGAATTGTTACGTTTTTGCCGAGGGATAGGGTGGAGGTTGGTTTTGGGCAAGCCGAGAGAAATGTGTTTGCTCGAGAGGATCACCTGATACGAGTGTGGCAGGTGCTCGTGAAAAAGACATTCTCGTGAATTTTTATAGAAGATTAATTAACACGGAAGAAAGAGAACTAGCGTTAACTACGAAGGACGAAATAGAAGTTGTTTGGAGTTAGAATTGTTTAGATAATTAAAACTTCATTTTCCTGGACTTTCATAAAATATTCATTAAAACAGATAGGAAATAAGTAACAGAAATATTGCGTTTGGTGATTAATCGATATCTTAAATAACGAAAAGCGTTCCAAAATATCAAGTAAGTGTTCGGAATGCCAGATAATAAAAGTTCCATTTTTCTGGATTTTCACAGGAAACTGATTGACGCAGACTAAAAAGAATTAGTAGTAATATATATTATAATTAATTCTCTGACAAGTGATGTCTAACTAAAAACATACGTAGATGCTATAATTAATTATATAAGATATTTATATATTTTGTACATCATTTTCTACTAAATAAAAATTGTTTACACCTGTATATCAATGATGGTTACAATTTCGAGAGTACGATAGCAAGAAGGTTAATAAAATGGAAAAACGTATTTAATAGCGAAAGAAAAATTTAATTTTGAGGATTAATGGAGAAGTTGTGAAACGAGACCGGAAATCGCCGACGGTAACTGCGGTTCACGAGCGCCTCGTGTCGAAGGGATAGAACGAGAGGAGAAAACACGAGGATGATCGCGTGCAGTAGGCAGAGCGCGGATTTGGCGCGGACTGAAGCGCATCTGCCTGTAATCCGTAGTGAGACCGCTCGTTGTTTCGCTGATCCCTGCATTGTGACGTCGCTTGTATACTTCATTGTTCCGCATTCGGCGTCCATTATTCGCAGATTGTGTACACCTACTAACACCGAAGTCCTGCGCCATTGCGCTGAGCCACGCATCTACGCGCGTATACACGAGTTTCCTATCTGGCTTCGTATCACTCATTTTCTCTTTCCCTCCTCCTGCATTTTCTATTTGTTTCTGTTTAATTTTTTCACCGGCGGGAAATTTCTGTCTCTGATCAGATTCTTTTTACAAGATTTCAGATCTACTTTTCCATCCTCTATATTTTATTTCTTCTTGAAAAATATCGCAGTTTAACAAACGTTGAAAGAATTCGAAAGAGAGCAATTGAAATGGGAAAGAATAAAATAAATGGCGAAGGAAATATACTATAAATTACATAATAGAAATATATTGAAGCGATCATCGGAATAGCTACAGCGTCTCATCGGTCCTTTTTTCGTTTTAATTTCTCGAAATTTATATTCCCAGCCTAAAGAACAATTTAATAGTGACCAGGCACTTTTAAAATTTCCACGACGATATACTTCAGGCATATGGGTGCGCGCAAACGAAAAATCATTCCTCGATACAACAATAAAAAGATTCTTGAGCTGCTCGGCTCCTTTTAACTCCGACAAACAAAGGTTTAATCTATCGGGCGATCTATTCATTTGGTTCGCCTGCCCGTTCTGTCTCTTTCATTTATCCGGCTGCATCCACGCTCGTGGGATTAGCCAGAGGTGTTCCCGATCCTAAACGAACGACTCGTCTCGAACTGAGTGGATCAGCCAGGACTGTTTAGTGGCTCCTAATCGTTCCGAATTGTGTACAATGGTACGGATGCACCGTGCGACACATGTCCCCCTTTGTAAACTCACGACAACGCACCCCCTGCGATTTCCCGCTGATTTCTAACGACGGGATAAGACAGCGCGATTCAATCGACTGGAAATCCGACAGGAGGGGTCCAGCGAACGATGGTTTTTTCCTCGACAGCGATACAATGCCCTGTTCAACGAGCTGGAGTGCGATCGGTTTCTAATTATTCTCAACATGCCGAACATGTGTAAGATTCGACGCAATGAATACACGTTGTCTTGATACGTATCTGTGTTCCAACAACGGTAGGATGTTTGGAGTAATTTTGAGACCAACTAGGAAGATTACTTTGGAATATTTCATTCGGAAAAACTATTAGTGATAATAGTAGTATTTTTATTTTTAGTAGTGGGTGAATTGACGCGTGTTGAATTGAATGCAACGAGTATTCGATACTTCGATGAAAGAGTGAAAAAGTTTACTTAAGAACGTCCAATTAAGGCATTTGTAGTACTTGTGTGAAGATAAACTGAGTAAAGAAATCTTCTGTTCATTTGTTGTTGTTTAAATTCAAGTGGAAAAATTGCAATGCGATACGATTTATAATTTAAGAAAAAGTATCGTTTAAAAAGAATTAACACGTGCAAAAATGAACACAGTGGGACTGGTAACTGATTCGATACCTGATAATCGATTGAGAATTATTTAAACCGCGTTAAATTTTCGTTTGACAAGTCGAATTACGCGAAACTTTTCTCAAAGATCTAATTCTATCAAAATATCATAAACCACTCGTGCTCGTCGTGAAATCTAAATTACACTAAATTCAACTAAAAATTTCATCGCAAATATTGAAAGAGAAACTCGCACCAGTCAAGCATCCACGTCAAATCTCGTAAGTCTCTCTGGAAAAAAAAACGAATTGTCATCACGAACAATGCGTCATAGACACATAATTTCATCGCAGAAACTCTCAGTTTCCACTCCTTAGTAGAAATATCTCTCAAACAACGTAGAGGCGAAAGTCATGGAGCCGAAGCAGCGAGGCAAATCACCTCGTGGCAAACATAGTATCGAACCTATCCAATTCCAAAAGAATTCAGCTCGGTGTCGTGCGTGGCCGCACAAAGACGATCGCGCGCACCGACACGAGCACACACGCGTCCGCATGGCCGGTGTATGGAAGGGCAACCTTGCCCTGTCTGTGCATAAACAAAATGGCCCATAAAACCTGGAGGCGCTAATCCGCGCAGAATGCCGCCGCGAGGATATTGTCAAACCCTCCTGTGGACCCGTTCACTCCGCAGGAAGACCAGCTGATTCATGCGGCCATATTTCACGTCTTTATGCATTCGCGAATATTTCAGGCCTCTCCGCGCCGGCCAGAAGGAGAGACAAAGAAAATAAAACATCGAAGAAAGAGAGGAAGCCGGACGAGGGCGACCAGAAGATGGGAAAAAGGGTGGGGATTAGTTGCTGCACGTCCGCGCGAAATTTCATATTAAGGGTCTATTGATCCGCCTATGGCGAAGAAGACGTTCGTGGTTTACGTCCTAAACCGCGATTCCCTGTCTCGTTTTCCCTTTTCTTTTTTTGCCAACGCGATCGTTCCAAGTTCTTAGGGTCAGTCCGTTTCAATTTCGGTGGACGCGCTCGCCTACTGTGATTTCTATCGTTCAGCGGTTTCTCGTGGAATTGGAAAAATGTAAACAGCATCCGAAGACGATGAATTTTCGTAGACGATCGATGCGTACGATAGATTTCACGGTTTTGTCAGGTTGCAAGAACTTTAGGATTTTTAAACCAGCTATAACGGAAACAGTTGATAAAATGTATAAATTAACGATGTGCTAATCAAATGAAATACATATTTCTAATCCGGGGATAAATTATTTATTTTTATTCATTTATTGGTTATTATTTAATTATTATTTTCCTAGGAATTTGTCTTAAATTTTGTTGAAAAATTCTGCTACGTCTAGTTTCGTTCTTTTAAATACAATTATTAAATCGTTTCTGAAGGATGTGTATTTCAGGTTAAAGAAATCGTAAAGGAAAGTCGCAATAACAGTAGCTTCTCTGGCAATAGGATTGTTAAAATAAATGAACGTGTAAACGAAAATAAAGATGGCAATAAACTTAAGTACGTTTTCACACAGATATAATTTGGTTTTAGCATGGTCAATGAGGCGACAGCCGATTCAATCGCGGAGAATCAACGAGCTTACTCTTTTCGCTACCCAAAAAATGTGCTTTAGTGGCCACGAGAAGGGAAATGTCATTCGTTCTAATGTAATTCACACCAACGTGTAAAATTCGTCACATGCCGACGGCGAGGCGACACCAAGTTGAGAATCTGGTGTGTCCGACTACCAAACATCGAATCCCCTCCATGAAAAACCGGATAGATAGAAAAATTCGAAGAATTTCGTCCTCTCTATCTAGTTACTATACGCTCTTGAATACCACGCTACCGAATAAAAATTAATACATCGTACGCCGAGTCCCTGGAAGCAGTTTCACTGGTTCATCTTAAACAGCTACCATAAAAATAGGAAAAGAAGCTTAACTTCTTCTTAGATTCCTTAGTAGTTTTCTTCTTTCGAAACGATCATTGACGATCGACAGTGTTTGTCACGAAAACCAACGGAAGGTGCCAGGAATCAATAAATACACGCAATACACGCGAGTTCCTCTCTCAACACTGAAGGAACACTCGCTAGGTACACAGAGGCCTAGTTAGCTAGGATAGGTTTACAAAGCACTAACCACTGGAAGAGCCTCTACACTTGCAACCTATGCAAACAAGTGGCGTATTCTGTGCTATTGGACCAGCCACACCGTGATGTTTGTAAATGATAATGACTATTAGAACGTCTTGGCCGGCAGCGTAGAAGGTTTCCTTTTGCCGCGATGATTCTTCCACTTAGCGATCGGCGGATGCGAAGAGCTCCTGTCTTGTGTTTGCTCGAAGACAAATGGGACGCCTTCGAGTTTTGGCGCTCATAGAGAAAGGATCTATGCTTGATTGACTTCGAATTTTTGTTAATCAACGAGTAGAATTATATGATATAGAGAATTATCTGATAGTCGGATCTAAAGCAGCAGGTCATTGTCCATCTTGAATTTTTATTCTTAAATTTGCGCAATTTTAAAGTAATACGTAAAGATATTACACGCGTAATCGTGGTTGGTGCAATTTTAAGCATTCGTTTAATTTCATGAACGAGCTGTAAATATAGTATTCATAAAATTCCGAAGAATGAAAGAAGTTACGCTTCAACACGAATTTAAGTTTCTAACGCTGCTAATCTAAGAAACGAACTGTATAATTCTGAAACTTCCAACTCGGTTCGAACGAAACCTAGACACGAGATTAACAAGCATCGTTCGATCAATCATAACTTGTACCATGTACTACTATGTACTTGTAACTGTGTACCTACTTTTCGTCAAAGACACCGATCGATAGAGAAACTCGTAACAATGTTTCCCGTAATTACACGCTGGATGATAAGGTCGCTGTTACGAAAGATGAGTGATCGTCTATTAGCGAGCGATATAAAGCGGCTCGATTCACGCGAAAAGTTTACCAGGCCGGTTTGTTAAAGACTTAATGAGGCTTGTGTCTCTGACAAAGAGTACGCCACGGAAATCAGTCACGCATTGTCCGTTAATACTTTACGAGGCAACCGAGCGTGGGCCAGACTGACAGTCATGGCTGTTCAAAACGACAGCTAAGAAGATTGCTTATCCATTCCCGGTTGCGTCCTCATCTGGTTGGCTTTATCGCTTTGGCAAACGGCTGGCTTGGAATTACACAGGTTCCATTAGGTTTTGCGGACCGTTCGTTTCGTCATTCGAGTAACGATGTAATATCTCGTTGCCCGGTGATAAGCGCCGAGCAACCAGGTCTCGGGAGTAAAGTATCGATCGTTACCATAGAATAAGTTATTTTATTTGTTATAAATCGAGTTGCATTCGAGATACAGTATGATTCACGCAAGCATGCGTTCGGTTGACGGGCTTAAGGAGTAAAACATAATAGCATCGGCATAAGTATTATGTCAATATTAGAATGGCTCGTGGATATCATCGCGATACAAGTAATTCCGTTTGTTCGTTGGATTGTAGTCTGTGTTTATTGAAAATTATGTATGTATATATTTGTTGCGTCGACGAATAAGTAGAAATATAATATTGTGGTATCTCTTAGGCTATTCATGATAGTGGTTTTATAATACAAATTTAAAAAAGTTTTTTCCACATACTGTTATACAGAAACGAACGTTTAGATATTCTTTTCGCGATGTTATTTATTCGTAGTTCTACTCGGAATAAATCATGAGTAATATACTTAACGAAATATATCTTCTATATAACTTAATCTGAAATCAGAACAGAACTGAGTGATTGAATAGTAAAATTCTTCGAAAACTATATGGTTACTATTATATATGGTGTTCTATTTAAAATTAGTACGTATAGAATTAAAACGTTGTATCGTGAATCGTGGATACCAAAGTTAATATATCTTTCTTATAGAGAAAGAGAGAAAGAGCGGAAGGGAGAGAGAGTCACTTTGGTATTAATGACATTAAGTATGTTGCAACTGAATGGTAGAAAAGTTTATGAGATTGAGCTTGTATCCAAGAGTGTTTAGATTTATAAATCCCGCAGCACACGAAGGTCCAAAGTCATAAACAACTACACACCGTACATATGTCATACGCGCCATTATACTCGGATAATACCCTGGAACGTTTGTTTCCGTAATCTGCCGACGATACGCCTCGTGATTTCCCTCTGAAGTCACTCTATTTACCCGGTACAATGGCCAACTATGCTTTTCTTAATATAGTCGAACAAATTAATCTCACGGATTGTTGGAGAACGAAATTTAATACTATGTTACCATATAATACGTGTGACGAATTCGATTGCGAATAAAAGCAAACATGCTACGAGCGTATCATTCAACAAGTCAACCACTGTCAAGGCAAACGGAGTAAAATCAACTTTCTGACGGTGAAACGTTGAACGCTTTGTTTTCATATGAGAGAAGGTCGTTCATTTCTCGAACTTCGTGAATATCAGATAATATTAGACAGGTACAAGAATTTTTAAATAAAACTGTAACAATCTCTTGCGTCTCGTTGCAAAATTTTTCATTGATTTTCGTTTCCATAGTCTGCTTAACCCGTATACTGATAATCTCATTCGTCGGAACGAATCCGCTGTAACCATAGCCTTAGACAGTTCCATTCCCAAAGGGTCAAAATAACACAATCGCTTTTCTTAGGAAAAATCTACGGTTCTCAAATTGACAAAAGATTAAATTGACGTAAATCGAAAGTGAAAATTTTATTGGTTAACGTTGATTATCAGGCACTTATCTCGTTAACATTGTACCCTCTCGTTCCTGGTAGAAAGTACAAACTGCTTTCGAGGAAACGGTAGCAGAGGATAACATTTGTCGTCTGTCAGGAAACTTCGTGGTGCCAGTTTTAATAAAAAAATACACACCATCTGTGCCAACAGCTTCTCCATAGGGTGTGCGTATGCGTGCGCAAACAATGCCAGTCTAACTGGTGAGCGTATAGACAAACAAATAGAGCCAGATACCTGCATTTACACTTGGGCCCAAGTCAATGAAACAGTTCGAAAGAATTTTGATGACCCGTAACAATCCCATCTTTAACTATCAATTGAACGTTGGCTTTTTCTCCTTTTTCTACCCTTTTATTTTTTGACATAAACGTTGGAACGATGGATTATGTATAAACATCATTAAGAGAAGTATGAAAAAACAAAATAAAAATGGGCAATGTCCACACTTTGTGATAGAATAATAGCAATTTGTTACAGTCCTTTGTAACATCTTGGGACGAATAAAATAACACGAATATAGAAATATTTGTAATAAAAATAATAAAATAGAATATTCTTATTGAAATAACGAAAGAACGAGGCAGCTAACACAGCATTGTATCTATTTCGATAATCATTTCAACGCAATATGTATCTTCTCTTATGAATCCTAATCTTCGCCGTTTATTTTATTTCTCTCGTCGCAATTATTATATTATTATGTTATTCGGAGCAGTATAATATCCAATTAATTCGAAACAAATAACATATGAAGGACACTATAATGAGACATACGTTCCCAGAGTATAGATTAATTGTTGCAAGTATTAATAGCATTGTTTTACAATATTGGACGTTATGCAAATCGGTATCACCGTTGCTCGATATAATGAAAACGTCAAACACGCTGACAATGACGGAAATACCGACGATGAAAAAACCGTAGATAATGGCATAAGATAATTATTGCGACATGTGATTCTGTGATTATCTGCGATTATTGCATCAAAAGTACAGAATGGACTGAATATGAATGTATCTTCCTTCTCGAAAGCTCGATCTATTAATACGTACGAACCATTCTCGTTGATTTATCGCAAACTACATTTATCGTAACATGACTCTTACTAAAAGCATAAAAAATAAGGAAAAAGAAAATTGAAGTTGGGAACGGCACTAACGGACATAAAATAAATATTAACGCGAGGAACGAACGTCGGAAAATCGTCGTCAGAATCAGCTAATTAAATTAATTCGCGCGTCAAAGCCAATTCGGGAAAGGGTAGAAAGCAGCGATTTTCCGAGCCGACGCGCGACCGCCATATTAGCCGAACGATATCGTTCATTATTTCGCGTTACCTTTTGCCATATTTTTGTCCTTCTCTTTACATTTCTCTCTCTCTCTCTTTTCCTTGTTTTCCCTCTTTCCTTCTCTTCTCAGTCGTTTTTTCCTCGTCGCCCTTTCTCGCCTCCCTCCGCTTTGAAACCACGGATCAAACGTCGACTTTGTCGCAGAAAGTCGTACCCACGACGCGAAATAAAACGCGGAAGCCGCCATTGCGGCAGACGAACCCGGCGTGTACAATCCGCAGATAATTACGACGTCCAATTAGCATTAATTACTGACCTCTTTCTAATTAGTGGCACCAGTTGAAATATTGCCGATATCATTCCCTCGACGCGATTCGAGTGGTCCTTTCATGCTCGGAAGCCTCTGATAGTTGATTATCCGTTACCCTATCTGATACTTTGAAGCATCCGATTACCTTTTCCTTCTCTCTTTTTCCCTCAAATTACGCAGTAGCCGTGTGCGTGCATACGTGATTTTTTTTTTTTAATTTTTTTTTGCTCCGTTCCCCTTCACGATTTATCTCGTACGATTTAGTTTCGTTCGATCGCGAGCAAGGGCGTTAATAATTTGACTCCAGTGAAGGAGTCCTTATTGTACAGGCAGCAGACACGTTTGATCGGTTGCCACCGGGATGCTGAATAATTCGTTGATTAAAATCCGCGATACGTCAGAGTTCAGGGCACTAAGGGAGGGGTAATTACGAGAAATAAAGTCTCTGTTGTATAGCGCCACGATGGTGGCCACAGTTGGAAAAGAGACGAGGGGTTGGGCGGCTGGGAGAAATTCGCGTTTTAATGATTCCTCTTTGATTAAAATTTATTTCTTGTAATTATGAGAAGCAAGATCTTTGCAATGAAAGCATCGTCTTCCTCGTTAATTACGACCCACGCAGCGACTTTTATCTCCTAATATTTTTATCGATGGCTTGTTCTAACATCTTCTGACAAAATAGTGAGTTTTAAATATCCGCATATAATTTTTCAAATGCAACGTGTGAAACTCGCAGATTTGTTATCCATCTGTTCGACTTTCCTTTCTTTACTCCTTACTTTCTTTAACGGCTACGCAATTTTTTTTATATATTCACAAAAAATCGAACGCAAGGCGTTGGCAGCGTTATAAATTTTCTGAAACTCTCTTACGCTGACACGCGTTTTTAGAAACGACACCCTTTGACGAACAACCATTTCAGCCGTTGTAATGTCACGAGCTAAGAACAGTTTAGTGACCGACGAGTCATTACTTCGGACCTTGGACAATGTTTAACTACTCTTGCCGTTTCCCTAATCTCATTGATAAGCTAGGAAAAAGGGACGGTACTGGCATTGTTTGCCTTCTCCTAACTTCACTAACTCGAGGATTATACGACGATGGATTGCCAGTCGTATAACAATTCTTCGAGTAATGATATTATTCGTAGAAAACAGTTACATAGCAATGCAAACATAATATTAGGGAAAGCCGGTTGGTCATTTTATTGTTATTTTATCAATATTTTCTACCTGTTCCTCGGTATTGTAAAGTACCTACATATAGCAGGGAACTAAAAAAAGCAAATTTTCCGCTGTGTATCGATTCTCAGCTTCGATACAGTAGCTGTAATTCACTTGGTAATGAATATTTTTTATCAGCTCATCACACCTACAGAATCTACTGGGAATTACTCGTAGAAGAAAACCAACCTTTTCCGTTTTGTCTCACTAGGCCTGAATATGTTCCTATTTGTAACCGAAAACCTTAATGATATTCTTATTCAAATAGAATTTTTTTTTTGTTTTTATGTTAAGGAAAATGTTAGCTGAAATGTTATCAATATATAATAATAAAAGTGGACGATTTTATGAGAATTCGTTCCATTCTTTCTTCGCGAGCTAATCCGAGGGGAGAATCGCGCAAACTAATCCGATCATTTCAGGAGAAATGGCCAATAAAACCGGACGCGCTTGTAATAAGCCAAACAGCCGTAAATGGACATTATATTAGATACAGCATCGCTGCAAACCATAATCTTAACTGTACTTTATATGGACGATTAGTTGACTTTTCCCTTGTTCGTAGATAAATATTTTTGGTAATTCAGTGGAAACAAATAAGAATCTCTATCGATGGATACACTTCATCGAGAATCACGTAAATATAAATAAAATTTCCTTCGTAGGATATCTTCTATATTTTCATTCGATCTAAGATACACCATACCCCATTCACTTATTCCAACCATCACCATAGAACAGCGAACTTTCTCACATCCGCGATACCGTAAACTCAACGACGACTTAGAACACGCGTTAATTATTCATACGGGACGGGACAACGAACAATATCCATCCGATCCAGCAACAAATAAAGACGCAGACCGAGACGCGGCTCGAGCATCCTAATGATCGTGCCAGCAGAAACAACGTCGTCGAGTAATCCTAATAAGTAACGCCGTAACAGAGTTATTATTCATCCGGCCCGTTGTCTATTGACCCTCCAAAGTGTCTCTAATAAAATACCATTAACCGCATCATCAATCATCGCCGCACAATCGGAGACAAAACATACGCTTTTACGTTCTCCGCCTGTTTCCCTCCTTCTCTTTGCCACTACCCTCTACCTCCCAACCCTCTATACTTCGCTCTTTCTCTCTCACTCTCATTCTAGTCGAAGCCATTCACCGTAACCACCATACCCATCGTCATCATACAGCGCCATTTATTCGCATTCAAACGAGCGAGGAGACACACTGTCATATACATTTTTTTGGCGGTTAGAGGGAGGGAAGGAGCACGGTAGAACGTAGGCAAAGGGGTGGGGGGAAGAGGGGAGGTAGGTACGAGCAGGGGGTAGACGGCAGTAAATCCGCGCACTGATTCGATTAATTTGTCCGACGTTGACAAGCAACTCATTGTTGGCCATCCCCACCAGCGGGGGTCAGGAATTTTCGCCAGAGCAGAATGACGATTTTCGATAAATCATCGCTGGCCCTGGCCGACCGCGGACAATGCTATTGTAAATTGTGTAGGCTTATGGACAACTAGTCGCCAAATACACCGGCCGTTTTTCCCGCCGTTCGCCATCGCTTTTCCTCCCGGCCTAATACTTTTTTTTCCCCGCCGGCTTTATTAATCGCCTATCGTGGCGCCATTAATAATCGCGACGTCGCTCGACCACTTTCGCCGCTTCGAATTTTCGAAACGCCGTTTTCCTATATACAGCCGTTGATTGGATTCTTTGTTCCGAGAATTTTTTTTAACCGTCGATCGACGTTAAACAATAATTTAAATTATATAATTTGGAGCCGAGGGGAGTTAGAGAGCATTTGGTTTGTAAGTCGGGCACGTAAGGTGTGCCGTTGGTTTTGCGCTTTGAGTCATTCAAGAGAAAGTACAATTACACCACACAATGGTAATTATATTGACAAAAGGAACTCTCATTTTTGAGATTGTACGTTGTTACAATGACGATATATACTTTGGAATACCTATGCTCAATACGAGTATTTGAGTTACTAAATCATGTCTAAATACAGTTAATAGAAATAAAAGTACGTAATGCTATTGAAAGTAACTGGAAAACCATAAATTGAGTTAACCTTAATTCCACATATTTTATAATTTTATTATTCATATATTAAGTTGATGCATTCTCGTATTATCGCGTCTAGAAACGATTTACCTAAGAAGTCATAGAGGAACAAAAAGATTGCATCGACTTCAATTTTCCCTATATGTCAAATTTGAAACGAATTGCTTTAATACTTTCAAATGACACGCCATATTTGTACAATAGAGATTACTTCCCCCCCCCCCTTTCACCACGAGCAAAAATGTCAGTACGTTGCATCGATTTCAATCTTTCATATGCCTCGAATTTACAACGAATTATTCTATTACATTTACAGACTAACTTAAGAAAAGAATACTCATTGAAAA
The DNA here is from genome assembly GCA_014737475.1 of Bombus confusus. Lineage (NCBI taxonomy): Eukaryota > Metazoa > Arthropoda > Insecta > Hymenoptera > Apidae > Bombus > Bombus confusus. The sequence continues at coordinate 287,388 of JACXIV010000152.1, forward strand.
GTCGTTCGTGCTCTGTCGTTTCGAAAACCACAAAAGAGTTATAGCGAAGTTCGCGCCTTCTCACCAGGCGACATTTTTATTGTGACGCATTTTGAACTAGCAGCTGCTAAATAAATGTAGGTTTGCGTAGCTTTGGTGGTTATGTTCCACGCAACAATGCCGCCGGGTGCGAAAGAATACACGTACGATTATATGCGTATAATAGTACTTACCCGTACGTGTCCATTGCCCTCCCGCAATCTCGGAGGCGGAACGTTGATTTTAACCGCAATGGATAAATCGGTGCTGCGTGCATAGGGGTTCCCTCTTTATTCACTGGCGTCCCGTCGTTATTGTTCGAGAGAGATAGGCTGCCGCCGTGAGAGCCACTTCTAATCATTATTGTCACCCGCACTCGCGTTAGAGAAGTAACACTCTTTCCGTGTTCGCTTTCACCAGACTAATGACTTTCGCGAATCGCACTGAACGTTTGGAGGGAACAACGCCGCGATACTTCTTCTTGTTAACGAATCGAACGAGAGTATCGAACGGGCGAATCGACCGCAGTGAAGTTGCATAGGCGTCCATTTGCGTTCTCTCGAGCAGGTGTTTTCGTTTAGATTTTAGATCGTTGTTACGTGAGTGATTAATTGTCCGATTGTATGAACGTTAAAAAGTGTAAAGACTATGTGAGAAAGAAGGCTTGTGGGTGTTGAATGACGTCTAGAGATTGCTTGGCTGTGGCAGAGTAATGTTAATTTTGACTTATTATTCTATAGCGAACGACCCGCGTAGTTAACTTTTAGTTGATAATTAGCAGAGAAAACTTTGTATGATTTTTAATCGTTATACATATAATATTTATAACGATAGAACATATATATAAATATATATATACATATAACATTTCACGAACTTTACTCCGTAAACCCGTAAAGTTTACGTCTGTATCACTCGAGACGATAACAAGGAATAACGACGACCTCCACCGTTTCTAGTACCACAATACAAAAACAATTTCGTTGATCACATCAAGCGTCGTAATTACACCAATTTTGCGTCTATTCGAATACTTTTCGGTTAATGTTATTATGTGATCGACGTGTTATCGAATTTCGAAATAGTGTTTCTTTTTCAAATAAGATAGATTTGAGATTTTTATAGTGGAATTACGTAATTATCAGAATTANTCAAAATACTATCCTACTCTTAATATATAATATATATTACATATTACATATTACATATTACATATTACATATTACATATTATATATTATATATTATATATTATATAATATGTAATATGTAATATGTAATATATAATATGTAATATGTAATATATAATATGTAATATGTAATATGTAATATGTAATATATATTACATTCACAAACTTTACACCGTAAACCCGCTTTACGTCTATGTCACTCGAGACGATAACAAGGAATAACGACGACCTCCAGCGTTTCTAGTACCACAATACAAAAACAATTTCGTTGATCACATCAAGCGTCGTAATTACACCAATTTTGCGTCTATTCGAATACTTTTCGGTTAATGTTATTATGTGATCGACGTGTTATCGAATTTCGAAATAATGTTTCTTTTTCAAATAAGATAGATTTGAGATTTTTATAGCGGAATTACGTAATTATCAGAATTATCAAAATACTATCCTACTCTTAATATATAATATATAATATATAATATATAATATGTAATATATAATATGTAATATGTGATATGTAATATGTAAACTTCCTTAAGGTGGTTAACACTAGTACTACCGATTTTTAATATGCATCCAGAAATATTCTGCATAATTAATTAGAATTAAACCAGTATAACGAAACTGAATAAGTAAATGTAATCATGTTTTCATTTCAATGAAATTAGACGTTAATATTATTAAGAATACCTCATATTCTATGTTTTTAGTAACTACAAAAACACTAAATCCGTTACCAATCATTGTACCTAGGTTGGTAATTATAATGTTAAACATACAATTTTCGATTATTATTGAAAATCAACCAAAGACGCAAAAACGGAAACAGCTCGTACTAGCGACTCATTAACGAAAGTAAGTTGTGGCAACCTTACCTCCAAGCGGGGGTGTACTTAGTTTATATCCGGCAATCGCGATACAAAATAGCGAACCGCCGTGAAACCGGTTCGAAAACGTTTCCCCGCAATTCACGGGCTCCTTTTAGCGTTGGAAAAAAAAGTTCGATGTACTGACAAAAGCGTGGTATCAACAGCGATGGAACACGGTGCCTCTCTATAGAGTATGACCCACTCGAGAGGAGAAAAAGGACCCCCTCGCGTTTTCATTCCTGGGGGCCAAAGGTCAATGCCTGCACGCACTCGACATCGCGAAACGTAAGAACGAAGCATAATGGCGTTCGAAAAAGAGGAAGGAATCAGAAAAGAAGGAGGAGGGTGAGGGGCGGTTGGAGGCGGGCGGGGGGAGGGTGAAAAGAGGAGCGAGAAAGAGGGCAAGAATCCACGGCCCACTCGAAAACCTCGGTAATATTATGCCAAAGCCCGGGCAGAATCTTGACTCGCGACGATATTTTTCAAGTGCCGAGAAACCAAGCTCTCCCGGCTCTCCCCTTCCTTCACCGAGCACCGATAATGCTGAAAGAAACATTTATGCGCGAACCCTCGAATGTTTTTCCAAAGCTTTATACGACTAAAGGGCGATTCGGCATAGTGGTGTTCGTCGATGGTGCCGCTTTCACGAGTTGAACGTTCGTTTCCCATAATACGTCTCGTATTAATTGCATTCGACTATCGAATCTGTATTAAATTTCGTAACACACACCTTGCGTATTTTCTGTATTTTTCCAAAGTTATCACGCGATCGGTAAAGAATCGCGTTCTAAAACTTCTTCTAAATATCAACTGCGTCTGACGATAAACGTACGTATCTTCTATCCATATGAAACAGAGAATGTTCAATCCAAACTCAAAGACGATACAATTCACGTCCTCTCCTACTATCATGCTCATCGTCGAACTCCTATACTGTACCCGCGACACATACGTGGATATGCGTAACCGGCGGCTTCAGTCGCGAGTTATTCATCTCAAAAAAATGGGTTCTCAACAGGGTCCCGGCGCACAGGCCATTAAAAGGTTTACATTCACGACCTCCTTTCTCTGCCTCCGCGGTCGAGGGTCAAGGGATGATACGTTTCCCGAAAGAGCAGAGAGCCGCAAGTGTCCACAGAGAGAGAAAGAGAGAGAGTGCCATTCCTCCGTTCTCCTCCCCTCCTTCCTTTTTCTTCTCTCCGCAATCGCGCGACCCTCATTCACCCCCCGAAGCGTCTTCGTCTTCCTCTCGAATCGGCTCGTGTGTCGGTCTCGTTCTGGCCGCTGGCACGTTCGCATGCATCGTGGCACACACCGCTGAAAATTATCATCCTGCGTTTGATTGTCGGGAGGAAACGCAGTAGGAATAGCGTGCATTCATCCGGCGCACTTGATGCGACCATTGCATCGCCCGACTTTCGTGCAGCAACCTCGCTGCGACATCCCGCGCTGAAAGGCCCTCCTTGATACGCGGCAGATATCCCGTAAATGGTGGCACGAGGGCCCTCGTGCAGGGAAAAGCGTATTGCCGGGCGAGGGACGAATGCCGGCGGGTTCCCCTGCGTTGGAAAGAAATTAGTGAGGAAGGAAAAAACATCGTTTTGTGCCGCGTAAACGCTCGCGAAATCTTGACGAAGCCGCTGCGACCAAGCGGGGGTACGTTTATTATGGTGGTCTCGTTGTGTTACGACTGCATACAGCATGTCGAATATTATGGTTTTTAATTGTGCGTTCCTTCGAGGAGATCATTCGTTGTTCGAGATGATGTTATATCGGTTATACTAGTGGAAATTTCATTTATCTTGGATACTTTGATAGCATAGTTTATTTTACTGTTACAGGAAATCATATGAGAGCAAACGTAAGTGGTTCGGGACAACGAACATTACGAATCGTAATTTCCTTCTTTTCAAATTTCATTATTTTCGTCGAGCTTTCGAACTCTTCTGTATTTTTTATATATCTTTATTTATATATCTTTTAGAAAACTGACGTACTTCTTTATTCTCTGTAAAAGGAAATATCTTTTGAATTATTTTGGAGGAACGATTAGTTTGAAACGTATTTTATCTTTAACTGTAAAATACACTGAAGTATACGTTACTTCAAAAGTAAAATGTCTTGTACTAATACTTCTCCACGGTGGTATATACATTTAAATATGTTTGCTTTTGCCCCTATTCTTCCGTAATGGTTTTCTTCTTAATTGTTAGAAAGTTATAATAAGAAGTTTCCGTTGTTTCCTTGGAGATTTCCTTGGTACAATGTTGGCATGTTACGAATGAGCGTGAAAATATCGAAACGATACAATAGTATTTTCGTTTCTATGAAGCAAAAGCAGGAAAAAGTCTTTAATCGTTTGTTCCCGGGATTTTGTATTCGTCATAAAAACTGGGGTGGAAACGTCTCGGTGAATTTCGACGATTGTTCCGGCGTCTCAGGCCTCTGAGTGTTACCGTTTTTCCGCGGATCTATGGCCGGAGTTCCGCTGAAACGTAGCCTCGATAAGAATGACGTCTTGCATTGCATTGACACAAGCTGAATGCAATTTACCTGCGTTTATCCAAGCGATTCTTCGGATTGTGTTTCACGCGATTTTCGCTGGTGGAGGCGGTTCTTCGAAGGAAGAAATCTGCCCCGATATTATTCTATGTTTGTCCCCTTCTGACTTTTCACTGGGGAAAACTTCTTGCCACGGAACAAATTCGATTGTCGTTTCGAGTGACACGGCGCACGAAAATAATTGTCGTGGCTGGCGAACAGTGGCGTGGAAGAAGTTCAGCGGGCGAAATTCACGCGCGAATAAGGCGCTGGGCATTGTTGGAAATGGGAAAGGCTTGTTTTTCGCGGCGACCTCGGCCAAAAACTCGTTCAGCGAAAGACTTTCCGCACGGTATTCGACGACTCCGCTGGAACGCGCCGCGAGACAATCGCGTCGATAGCAAAACGGTCTGCTGCTTGATAAATGTCCAACCCTTTATCAGGGTCGCCACAGAGGGCCACCTAAGTGGTTTTCTTAATTATTTAGTTCGGAAGTTTCTGTTCCTTCGGTGGGAGTTTTGTTCTGAATGGAAAGAAGGAGCTTTCGAAACTTTATTCGCAGAGACATCTGATGCGACACGCTCTTCACTCTTTCCACGGCCAACTTTTTACTTTAAATCATTTGTGTCCTTCGCCATTTAGGAAGTCAGGTCAATTAATATTATTCTTTTTGCATGAAATCTACCGACAAACATTGCAAATTCCCTCTGCTACGATTATCGAGTCGTCACACGATATTGCTCCGTTTTATCGCGCACGGTGAAAGGTTGAATACATCCATTAGCGGTGAAAAAGGGGTGGCGGAAAGAGCAAGCACGTGACATCGTCTTTTTCAATCAGCCTCAGCTAGCATCAGAAAGGCTTCCGGTTTTCCCTGCAAACGTTCTTGCTTTTGTATATAACCCGAATGGATTGCGTATCCACCTCGGTATCGTTTCAACTATATTTAATTAACTAATCATTCACGCGGCACGAAGCCACAATCAGTTCGATTCGTTACAATCTTTCTTTCTATTTTTTTAACTAAATTATATGAGTTATCGTCATAACTCGTGGCATATGTTGCCATCGGCGATTCTAATGGATGCCAACGATGCTTCGAATACGATTTTTACTGCTTTGCATTCGGGCCAAATGTCCAGGAACATTATCGAGCGCTTTCAAGATGGATCGACAAGGTGGCACAAAGAACGACGCTTTAATAATGCAACCGAGTCAAGAGGAAACGAATTCTCCTCATCCCACCCCCTCTCGGTGAAGGAGCCTTTTCTTCCACGCTGTTCGATCCTCGAGGATGCCACTTTTTCATTTATGACAGCGACGTCGAGCACCACGGGTCCAGGCATTGCAAAAACAGTTAGGCGCATTATATTATCCGTAGGACAGAGTTCTCGATTGAAAGTGGACATTGTTTCAACCCGTTCGACGGAAACAATAGCATAGGAATCGAGTGCTTGTACGTTGAAACACTTTTGCCTACCAGTCAGCGCCGACAATGATCTCGTTAAAGAGGCCTGACCGGCCCACTTTGGATCCGATAATGCTTTTCTTTTCAACCTCTTTTCACCCTACTCTCTCGATCATTGACACGTTTGTTTCGCGGCGAGTAGAGTCTCCAAGCTATGTCAGTTTCTTCTTTTGACTTTTTCGGTACCGAGTGGGTCTCGCAACGGATGTCGGTCGACGAGGGTTCAAGTTCCGCTGCAACTGTGACCTCTCGGGATTATTTCGCCGTAATTTTCGCTCTATTTGTTTTTTCGATATGGTCGGTGTACTTGTGTCCATTTTTGTCCATTATCACGATCGTGAAGGGTATTCAAATTTTGAGGAGTATGATATAGATACGTACAGATGCGCATAAGCGGTTTTTGTTTGATAGGAGAAAGATATGAGTCTGTCAGAAGTCGTAATGATTAACTCCACATTTGTGAATTTTTTAATCTTATTTATCCAGGGATATAATTAGGTCATTCTATATTTACAGCGCTTCAAACTACAAGAAACTTGTAAAAAATGTTTAAAAATCCTAGAGGAAAAGAAGTATAGGAAGAAAATTTCTCATGATACGTAATTAGTTGAATTTACTTCACTTGGTTTAGTTGAATTTTCTTCATTTCCCTATTTATGCGCTCGCCACTGTACGCCCTTTGCATCAGAAGAGTCGAAATTATAAAAAGCTGTCTTTAAAATTTAATTACAGTTTACTTCGCAAAAGGTGCCACTAGTCCCTTTCACACTCTCGCATTCATCATTTCTATAATAACTGTTTCACGTCATTAAGCATTCGAAAAAATCGAGTTAACAATAATAACAACCCCTAAAATCAACGACCAAAGCAATCATTCAAATTTCTCATGGTGCGGAAAACACATTAACAGCATCAAATAAAAACTTTGAAACGCGAGCTGTGGCTAAAGGGTGGTCAAGAAGTTTGGCCGCAAGCATCAGGGAAAAAGCAATTCGCGGCCGGTTATCGATACGCGAGAACGCATAAGAGTATATATATAATGTACACAGAGGACCTACCCGGCGAGAAAAAGAAAGGAAAGAAGAGAGAAAAGTGCGCACCCTACTGAGGAAACGGGCCAACAGAGCCAGCGGGGTTTCTTAGGGTGAAAGAAGTAAAAAGATCCCCGTGCCAATACAATTGACCTCTAAACAGAGGGTAGTTATAGCGAAACGCAATGCCCATTGGGGCGACACTGAAGACGAAAAGCGACCGACTCTCCTTCTCCCTCTTTCCTACTTGTGTCCCATAAAAGCAAAGGGTGGCCACCTTCGACCGAATCGGGGCGAAACTTTACAATGCACCGACCGAACGAGCATAGAGAAAAAATTTTTATATATATATATATATAAAATATACGTGTACATAGTACGTATAGATGTATAGGAAAGGGAGTACGACGAGAGGTGCCGTTTCACGAGAACCTGACGTCTCTCTGCTTTCTTTCCGCTTTTATATTTTCATTCTCTTTTCCCTAAGGCTTGCTGATGGCTTTGAATGGCCGCTTCAGCCTCTCCAATGTCGCAAGGAAATTCGAGGTTACGAATTTTGTTCGACGACTCTCGCCATTGTTCCGCAGCTGGCTCGGCGTTGCACTGTGCGAAACCTTCGTTCCAAGGATTTCGATCTTGATTCCAGATCGCTCTGGATCCGTTCGATGCCTGACACTCGATCGATCTGTTCGACGACCTCGAACCTTTTCGATCAAATATCCATCTTAATGCTTTGACATTGGTTGGGGTTGAAATGAGTTTTTAGGGACAATCGCTGGTGCACTGGATTTTTTTCGATTGATTCCAATGCATTTTGCTTCTAGTTTTCAAACAGTTGAAAATATTCGTGTCATTCCCGAGTTTCTTGAAACTTTTTTCTTTATAGGAGTTTTAATTCTGTTTGAGGGTATTCTTTTGTTTAATTCAATCGTAATACGAGTCGTTTGATAGCAGTTCAGATTGGAGGTAGAAATAAGAGAAAGAAGTTGATTACTGAAATTCATAGAGTGATTTATTACTCTGATGTCTAGTCAAATAATAATATTTGATGTCAAGTAATAATAAATAAACGCACAAATACGATAAGAGATATTGTTCGTTTCTTTTATCGATCCTGTCGTCGGCCATTGTTGATGATAAAATTCTCTCTGTTCGATAAATCACCGTTTAACATGAAACCAGCTCGTGTGAATTACGATAGATCGCTCAACGAACATCGTTCACGTTAGATGGATGCGTTTTGCATAACCCTGCTTCGGAAAAATAATAACAATTCATTCATAATCAAACACAAATTGTACCCGGACTTAACACATGCATACACGTATTTTGGACGAACGCATATATGTACATATATACACGCTTATCAACCACGTCGCAATTTTGGTTTTCGCTCTCGTACTTATAGACTACAATGTTTTATGCTCTGTTCGAACAATATCAAAACGTGTGTACGTAACATTCCACATATAGCTAGTATTATACATATACTCCATACATAAACTAGGCATAAAAGAATAAAGATAAAGATCGAGGAGGGTTAAAGAAATAAAAATTTATTACATGAATGTATTTATCAGACACAATCTCTCTCTTCTTCCTCCCTAAATAACTTTATTTACGATGCAACAATACCGCACGTGTGCGTGCTTTAGTCAGAACAGTTGGTACACGAATGTCAACTACAATTAAAACTACGAAAAAACACGTACTCGTGGACTTGTCGCGTTCGATATAATTACCCGTGAGAAAGACAAGCATACGTGGAAACGCGCTTGTTGAGTAGCAAGAAAATCACAGTTAAATACTGGTCATTTACATCCGGACCATGGTCAAAATGCTTTCGAAATGAGCTTAGTAAAATGGCGCTGCGGACAACTAACAAGAAACAATTCAAAGATAATTCATATCCTTATTATCCTATATATAAATACTTTACGAAAAAATTGTTCGATTTAATCGTCAAAAGTAATTATCGTTGGGATACGCACATTTTATCGTCCCACACTAATAGCATAATATACATATGTAAAATCCTCGAAAGTTTTCATGTTTGTCGTGGACAATCGTAAAATATAATATAATAAAATGTATAATTTTTGAATCTTAACCAATATGGACTGAACGCCACAACAAAATAGAAATATCGCTCGCTTCTCGTGAATTCGTACGTTTAGATCATCAAGGTATATGATACGAACGTTCGCTAAGAACGAGCCTACTGTTCGTAGATCTCGCTTTATGTTAGTCATTATATATTTTCTCTTACGATTCTTACTTGTACACGTTTATACAGAAAAGATTTTTTACAATTTTGAGTAAAAAGTCTCAATCTATCTAATTGCCTAGCCCAATACGAATGAGTAGTTATTGAGCAAAATAATATCTGACGGATACACAGGACGCGCCGTTTCACGAAGTATCTATTTGCTAAAAACCATAAGCGAACACGGCTCGTACACTTAACCTACGCGATTTGTGTATTATACGGACTATTTACAATCATAGAAACTATATATTAAAATGAATGGTAACGCTCGAGAGTCGAGAATGAGGAATAGGGCGTAAAGCGTGGACGGACCAAGCCATTTCCACCGACGTAGGTAAGTCGAGGCCTGTTGGAAATCAAAGGAGTAGAACAATAGATCGTAAGGTCTAGCAGGGAGAAAGGTGGCGCGCCAGAAGTGATTTCAAGAGCGCCGCACCGCGGGTGTTCGAAAATATTTTCTCGATATCATTCACGAGGGTCAAAATCTCTTTTGGTATCGATGACTGTAAAAGGCATATCTGCAATTAGAAAACATTATTTGAAAACAATGCAGTCCTTCTCACGGAGGGAGGGCACCGTCTATTCATGTACAATTTGAGTATACAATGAAGCACATTCAATAAAGCAAAACGAATTCCGAACCTAAACGGCTCTTTTGTTCCACCGCATTAATATGCTAATTCAATTATCCGCGTGGATACCGACAAACCTTTCACGAACCCCGAATCGATCGACCTTGAAAATCACGCCTCCGTTCTCCCTCCTACTCTACGATCAGGAAACTAATTCGTCGATGTAAAAAAAAAAAGATTCCCACGGTTGTATGAGCCTTAGCATGCGTTCATTTCGTCGATATGTCTCGTGTGTATCTTGTGTTTCAGCTCTCGAGCGCAACCGATATAATTATATTACGCCAGTTTCCCGCGCAAGAGATCATAAATACGATCAGAAGTACGATGTGAACTGAATGTGATCACGATGTACGATTTTTCAAAGCTAAACTTGCACGATCCTACCTATTCTGATAGAGTTACATCATAATAGTTCGCGAGCGATTCTCAAATTTTGTGTTTCGTTTGCCTTTCTCCTTCTCTTCTCTCTTCAACTTGCATTCGTTTTTATTTGGTAATCTCTTCTTGTTCCTGGGATGTACGAAACCAGATTTTCCGCCCCCCTCTAAGCTTCCTTTTTATCTGAATCGATGAGTTTAAAATATCACGGAGACTGGTCGACGTAGCTGCTCCATATCCAACGTGGTCGACGTAGTCGGTGGAGGGACATGCTGATGGGACGACGGTATGGGAGTAGACCCTGGACTGCTTCCAGGGCTGCTGGTCGTCGTTATAATGCTTCCGGATCCGGTCGTTGTCGGAGATTGGAACATTAAAGGTGGGTGAGGCGTAGTCGCAGGCACACTGTGGTGTCCGGTTGGAAATAATGGTCCCAGATGAGACGCTGTCGTTGGATATGGCTTAGCTGCTGTCGTCGGTGTAGAGTAGAATCCTGAATAGAAGCTACTCACTACTGCTGCCGCGGAAGCTGCGTTATTGTTGGCCGCATCCGCTGCCGCAGCCGCAGCCGCAGCCGCGTTCGTCGACGGCGATCCTGTCCCGCTACCAGCTACCAACTTGCTCAAGTGGACGGCGTCGAAGGCGGATCCAAAGTACGGCGGCAGGGGTGGATAATCGAGAGGATGTGGATGATGGTGATGATGAGAAACTGGTGCGGCAGGTGCAGCGAAGTATGGTGGTAGTGGAAAACTGGGGAAACCACCTGAATTTATCGACACTGTTTTGCCATTGGCGATGGATACCGGAACCTTTGGTTTTCTTCGTGGACGGTACTTGTAGTCTGGATGCTCCTTCATGTGCATGGCACGCAGGCGTTTTGCCTCGTCAATGAAGGGTCGTTTTTCCGTATCAGAGAGAAGTTTCCATTCCGCACCAAGTCGTTTCGATATTTCTGAATTATGCATCTTAGGATTATCCAATGCGATCTTTTTCCGTTGAATACGAGACCATACCATAAACGCGTTCATAGGCCTTTTGATGTGTTGTTCCTGCGAGGTTGATGTCTGCTGGTTAATATCTTGGCCTACATGGTGAACTGAGTGAAGGTCCATACCCGAGAGGAACCCATAGGTAGGATGCTGTTGGTGAGAGCTTATCATAGCTAAGCTCCGTTATTATAAATCTAATGGATGGTTGTGCCGTTAACTGGATCGTATCACCCTTTCGAAAGTTTCTGTAACTTCACACAATCGCGATAATCATCAATCTCGATGATAATCTCTGTTTACACACTAAACCACTAACGGTATTTTCTGTTATTCCTCGTACGTTTGAAAACACTGTGTACAGCTGTCAGGAAGAAAACAAAATACACGAATAACAGAAAGGACAGACCTCCTAGAAGTAAGCAAACGTGGTAAACAGTTGAACGTGCGCGTATCGACTGCCAATGTCGACTGAGCGTCGACTGCCGGGCGACCGGTTTGCGACCTGCTGGGGGAATCCATTCTTCCTCTCTGTTTCTCTCTCTTTTCTCTCATAGATGTTTCTCTGTCCACCTGGTTTTCGAGGGCGGAACCGACGCAGAGCGTCGTACGCCGCGCCCACGAACCGACCCTCTTCACGCTATTCGTCGAAGTTGCTTCGGTGAACACGTACGTGTTCTACCCTTTCTCCCTACGAAGCGACACCGACACACCAAACGAGGAACACCAGCAACCCCTCTGAGCCGTAGCTGAACCGAGGAGGGCTGCTGCTGCCTCGGAGACCGCGAGCTGCAATTATTATTATCGATTACCTCGATACGATGAAGTACAAATAGCGTATAGGCTGCCCGTTATTGACTACCTCTGTTCGTGTACTGCTTTGCACGCCAACGGCGACGCGATATCGCGCGATAATTGGTTATGCTTATTCCCACCCCCGTTCATCCCTGCCGGCCCACCACCACCACGACACGGAGTATTCTTGGTCAACGAGCTCGAGCACTTTCGAGTGGATTAGGTCTTTCGCTTCGATCATCGTGCATTCTCCTCCTTCTGACCTCGAAAGAAGCGAGTCTCGACCGGCATTTATACGATTCTCGTGATTAGAGTGTGGAATCTTGTTACATTGACATTTTCGTTTCATTTGTTCCATTATTCGAGATTTTAATTTTTCTGGCTTACTTATGGCTGATTCGTAGGTAATGTTTAGCGGAGTAACAAGGAGCCCACCGAGCTTTTTATTTTTCCAGCGAGGATTTTTAGCGGAATTATTTTTACCTTCCGGAGATACATACACAGACTATTTTTGAAATTTTCATTTTGCGCAGCGGGTATGAAAAATTCTTCCTTTTCTATAGTTTTCAATACCGAAATATCCACGATGCTAATTATTTTCCTTAATCAACAGTCATAAACGTTATTGCTTCTCTTTCATCCTACCTAATGGAATTAATCGCGTTACGAGGCCAATAGTCTAACACAATCGCGAAGACGAATGATCAGCGTCGTTTCTTTGCCAGGCGACTAATTCAGGGTCGTTTTGTCGAGTAATTAATCAGAATTCGCATGTTGGTGTCCTTCTTTCGCCCGGCAAAAACAATGAAAGGCAGAAATCTGCCGGTTCCTTTCCTGTGGGAAATCTGAGGAACAATGAAAAAAATCTCTCGACGACAGGCACTTGGATTAGAATGGAAAGCAACAGCGGCGAAAGGAGCGAGCGGTGCCCCTTTCCCAATCTCGACTCACCGCGCCCTCCGCTCCCAAAGGACATTCAGCAATGCGAACGAATAAAAGCTCCTGTGCTCTCTCCCTCTCTCTCCTTTCCACCCCTTCCGTCTCTCTCTCTCTCTCTCTCTCTCTATCGGTGAACTGCATTAGTCGTTTGTGCTTTTGTGTCGCGGAGGCGCGTACGCCTGGCTGCGGTGTCTCCTTACTTCGATTTTCAAATAATCGATTAAGCTTCCTCCGGCATTTTGGAACGAAGTGGCGGTCGACCGAGCGGTATCGTATCGACTTAACGATTATTCCTCCAAGAGTTATTCCAGTTATAACAATGAGATCGAACGGGACAATTTTTCTCGGCATATAATTTCGTATCTGCGGTGAAGTTTCTAGGAATGTTTTCCAGGGAATATTATTTTAAAGAGTTTTCGCAATTTATTCGTACGACCGTCGAGAATATTGCTGCGTATCTATTGTCTGGTCGCATAATAGCGAGAATCTGCCGAATAAAACTGCTATCAAAATCTGCTGCTATTTAAAAAAATCGTCGATGGCGCTCGCCGAAGCGACGTGGAACGGGAGGATGACGTAGCGCCAATAAGAGAACGGTAAACAGAGGGAGGAAGCGATTATAGCGCAAAAAAAGAAAGAGGAAGGAGAGTGAGGAAAAGAGAGGAGCCGGACTCTTCCGGGGGAGGAAAAAAATCCGTCGGCGGATGGTCGCCATTCCGTCGGTCCGGATCCTGGGAAATACGTGCACGGTCCCCCGTGGACTCACACAAGTCGGCCAGGCTACCAACACACGTCCTACCTTTCTCTATGCAGTTAGGTGCAAATTGGTATTGAAAAATCTCGAAGTCAATTAAAACTCGAGATACAAAGGATTTGGCGAGACAAAATACCAATTATCTCGTGTCCTCCGCCTCTGCCTGTCCCTTCGATTCCCTCCACCGCCGCCCCCGTGGGGTGCAACGGGTTGGGCGGTGGGCGAACGAGGTGACTAGCGGAGGGGCTGAGAGCGCTTACAAGAATTCAATTCCATTAAGCATTGAAGTGAATAAAACGAGGCAGCTCAGCGTGGATGGGCATCTATATAACGCAGCTCGCATCTCGGTTATCTACCTAATAAAGGTTCGACTGCCACCCCCCGCCTATCCTCCTCTTTCTCCACCTCGTGGCCCCTGTCTCACCGAACCACCACCACCACCCTCTGCACCGGTTCTCCGCTACCCTCTACGACATAAAGCATGTGCCAGTGAGGTGTCTATGAGACAATCCCCCGGGATGACAATGCTTATCCCACGTATGAATGCCAGCGATGCTTCCTAGGTAATTTAAGTATAGCCTCCTCCCTCTTCTTCATCCACCCAATACACCCCAACCGCGTCACCCACTCTTTTCATCGCTTTGCGTCATCCACCTTCAACCATCCGAGGAAGCTGCATATCTTTAGGCGTGCACGTATGAAAACCCGTTGTCCTCGTTTAATGATTGCCATTAGCAACAAAATTTCCTCGCAGCCCACGCCACTTTCCTCTCTTTCGTCTCCCTCCTTCTCTATCTCTTTTTCAGTATTTTTCAGTCAGATAAGCAGAGGCCTTTCGTTTCTTCGGGTCCTGTGAATTTCGAACGAGTCTAAGATCCGTCTGGGGATTGCGCGTTGATGTTTTTTGTACCCTATTGCCAAGGTCGATCTGAATGGAAGTGCCGCGAGAATCGCGGGATCCGAACAATGCCTGGCTTTTGTCTCATCGGAGATTACGATTTCGAGAGTGTAAGCTCGCGAATGAATTTCGCCCCGATATATTTCCTCCTACTGATATATTTCTCTTTCCTACTCTTTCTTCTATCTGCTCATCTATATTTCTTTTTTACTCCTTTTGGTCTTTAACCGCGATTCGATCGTGTTACTGGAGCACCCACCGCGAAGAAACTAAAACAATTATATTGATTTCATCTTTGATTAAGTTATTCGCTTAATGCAGTATAAGTTCGAAGTCGAATGATCGATTAATTATGGTTAGAATAATTGGTCGGACGTGTGAAATCAATGTGAATATGATGGGAAGCAATGAAATTAGTTTACTATGAAACGATCGAGCAAGCCTGACCCAACTTTGACAAACTTCCTCCCTCCATACTATAGGACTATAAAGTAGAACTTTGCTAGTTCTACTTCGATGCATATCGATCTTACTATTTTTCAACTTGTATGCAATTAAATCTTACGTTAAAAACGGCCGAACAGGCAATTGACGCCACTATCTGTGATAGACATTTACTGCAATCCGCCAACGTATTAAGCATCGCTATTCCCATTCAGAGAATGCTCTTCTAACCGCAAACCGAATAGAAACGTCTACAAACCTGCATCCTTCCGGAGATCACGTGGATTGAGCGGGGGTGGTTCTCACTGAGGTAGCAAAATCCCGGCTAATTAGTAATCGTTCTCCGCCTCCGTTAAATCCGCAGGTGCTCATCCTATCTAGACAGGACGCCGAGCATGTAATTCGGATGCGCTGGATTATCCGCGCGACGTTTCAACGTTGATCCTGCAAATTAAGTCGACTGCTCGACTCGGCCAAGCTGTTAGAGGCAACCTCGTCACCGTGAAGGGGGATCCGAAGGGTGGCGGAGGATCGCTAAGGGATGGTAAAGAGGGGTTGGTCCTGGAAGCAGGTGGGGCAGAACGGGAACGTAATCGCAGCGTACTTTGGGTGATTATAGGCAATCGTAAAAGTACCAGAAAGCGGCTGGTAAGAGGGAACAAGACAGAGAAGAGGGGTTGGCATAGGAAGAGAGGGGTAGGACGGAAGAAAGGAAGGTGGAGACGGGGCGAGGACGAGGGATACACGGGCCCATGACGGTGCTACGTCGCCACCCCGACGTACACGCTCGAACGCGTTGCGTAATTAGCGACTGCCTCTCCGGTTTTGTGGGTGGGTGAGGGGGTTGTTGGACGGCTTGGATGGCGAGGGTGAAGTGGGCGCACCGTTACCGTGCATCGGGATTGGGGCACTCCCCGAGAACGCGTTCGAGTAACTGGCGATCGGCTGAAGCCCACCGCGTGCATGAGCAGCAGCGAACACACGTGCGATCTACAGGGTGGTTCTTCGTATAAGACGTGAAGCTTTTCGAGGATCGTTTTTATTAGTGTATGGTTCGTCGTTGATCGCCGTGATAGTTGTTTGTAGCATCGTAGCTGTATTATTGCGTATACTGGGTTATAGTTATATTAGGCTATCGAAGTCCGAGTCAGTTTAACTCCTTACTTTATAATATCGCGTACCACTGATGCTACAATTTGATTTCCATTTGACAAAGGCAGGTTTTATTCGTAATGAGTTTTAGTGTCGCTTGTTCAGATCGAAGATTAGTAAATACATATCGCAACCAGTGGACGCCGTACGATTGTACCTTTCGCTTACAAATCTGCGATTCGATCGCGACCAACCTGTATCGAAATTAACGGTGGCGCCTCGTAGCTACTCCGAGGAAGCCTCACGCACAAACGGCTCGTAACGATCAATTATCGGGCATAACGCTAGACTGGGAATCATTATATATCGCCAAAGCGACAGCGGATTTTACTACGTAAATAACGTCTTGGAGGGAGCGATTCCCGTGTTAGTCGGCCGCAGATCTGATTTTCCTGGCGGAGAGGGGCGAATTATGCGGTTCGTGGCGTCGACACTAATCCTTGTCGAAACAGCCCCTGGCACCAGCCAAGGAAATAGGAGTGAGGGGGCAACGAATGGAGAACCAAGGGGGTGGCGTAGACCGACGTAGACGCAATTAATGCAGAGAAACCAGCCGCGGACGTTGGGGGAGATTCGAGGAGGGCATCGAAGCTATGCCACGCCGTGAGACGTAATGACTAATTGAGATTGGAAGAGAGAAGGGAATAATACGATCCGGCTGGTCACGGTAAAACGCACTTTTTTTTCTTCTTTCTTTCTCTTTTCTCCTTTATCCTTCCGTTCCCTTCTCCCTTTTCTCTGGCCCTCACTCCTCTCCCTCGTGTCGATTACAAAGGATCTCTCGCCTGCAGGCACACCAATGGAATTACGAACTACGCTGTCGCGTACCTAGCAGAGCCCCGATCTCCGTCACGATTTTAATACGATCGATTTATCAGCCCGCTCTTAAGTATCTCGAGTATACCGATTTATACATTTCTTCCGCCCGTTTTTCGGTTAGTGAATATTCATCTCGATATACAACGTTTATTCTGTATAGTAGCTCGTATTGTTCGTACGATTAGGTATAAGGCAAAGTAGGATTATTTGAATCAGAAGGAGATATTTGCGTCGAACTTAGTAATTTGCGTGGTACGATAGCGCTGCGATAAATGGGGAAGTATATCGTGTACTTGACAACTCGATGGCAATAGTTACTTATGATGATATAACTTCTACTTATCAAAAGGAAAATTTGTTCGAATATTAACTAATGTTAATGTTGTTTATTTTATTACATACTCCGATCGTTTTCTCGTTTTTCATATTTTTTCTTAGCGAATCTAAAAGTACTTTTCCCATTCGTATTCGTTATTATACGAAAGACCAACGCTGTCTCATAATACGCAACGAGTTTGATTATTTTCCGCAAAGTGCAAGACCGAATTGTAAAATGTCGAAGCTTAGGTAACTCAAATAACTCCACCTTACTATAGTAAACTTTCCCTATTAAATTGCTGCCCATTGTCAAAGAGGAGAAGGAATAAAGTAAGCAGGGAAATCGCGGAAGAAATCCCGTATATATACACGTAGGAGGTGCATGAAACGAAGTAAACGATCCGACATCTTCCTCCGCGGTTCAAAGGGGTTGAACGACGTCGAAGTCCATCTTAGCGGAACCAACGAACCCGGTAATGCGTGGCGGCTGCTTGCAAAGCGTATTCATCAAGCGGCGAGACAATTCCGGCGCGTGTTGCGACGCGATTTGTCACGATATCGCGGGAACGGTTCACGGCATCGATATTGTGCCGCGCACAATCCGCATCCAAGAGTGAAACAACGAGACAAGGCGGGCGAATGGGTAAGGTAGGAAGAGGAAGGTGAAAAGCAAGGAAGGAAGGAAGGAAGGAAGGAAGGAAGGAAGGAAGTATGGAAAGCAAAAGGAAAGGGAGTGACACGGTGGGAGGGCAAAAGCAAGCGGAGTAACCAAGCCAAGAGATTCCTCACACAAGGCAAGCATTCGCTTGCGAGTGTACTCCATTCGTCGGCGCTGGGCTCGTCGACATTAAGATAATTACTTTGCAGCAGGACGTGCGCGTTCATTGTTGCCGTTACCGCGGCAGAATGGCATTATGCATTGTCAGGAAGAAAGTGAGGGAGTGCGTGGCTAGAAGGTGGGTGAACGGGGGTGCGAGGTAGTGCAAGAGGAAAGCAGAAGGGTAGAAGGTACACTCCTATACCTTATATATCTTTATATACCGTTGGTATACCTTAGCCCGTGGGTGGAGCATTATTCCGTCAGTTCCATGTTTCGCCATTGAAACTAGCACGGGAGGGGAGGGGGTTGGAGAAGGAGGCGAGTTTCTGCTTTCTGTTTCTCGAGGAAGAGCCAAACGCCAAGAGGGGTGGGCATCTACCGATGTATCCAACAGCTTTCTCCAGGCCCGACGCCATTAATGTAATTATTTCCACCGAGTGTTCCCGCAGCCTCGAAACGTTTCGCAGGAATTGAGACTGATCAGTCGGCTGCTGCACCGAGAAAGAATCCGCGCTTTCCTCGGGGATGCGAATGCCTTCGCGGCTCTCCATTTTCCTTCTTCCACTTTTCACGTCCCCGCGCCCTGTTTCTCTGCGACACCTCGGGGCCTTTCCGCTCTCGACACTCTGTGTCTCCCTTCCGCCCCCGTAACGCTTACGCCTTCGGTCCTTCCTCGCAACCGCAGGGATGGATGACTCGTCAGAGCGGTGACGAAGCGTTAAAACGAGACGCGCTTGTCGGATTTGTGTCGCTCGCTTGCAACCACGATAATACCCTGATTTCGCGTAATGGGTTTTGCTCGTAGTTTGTCGCTTTCTGATTCTCTCTCGCTCTCGTTCTCTCTTCCTCCGCTCTATGTCTCTGTCTGTCTCTTCCTCCACCTGAAAATCGCGAATTCTTTTGTGCAACTGATGACACTTTGTGCGGCGTCCGCGTATACACACGCCTCGTTTCTTCTCGGAGCGCTTTCGAGAAAACACTTCCCTTTGAGGAGTTCCGGCGAGGAGCTTCAAGAATCACGGAAAGAGGGTGTCGACGCTGATGAATTCACGAACTCTTCGTTTCTGACACGCCGTCGAAATGTTTGAAAATGCATTTCTCGCAGGAAGAGATTTCCTTTTGCAAAATGTCTTCGCGAAAGAATAAATAGCGGATTCTTTGCTTTGATGCGTGTCATTGTGTACGAGCGACACTCGCTTTCTTCTTTCTCTTTCTCGACGCGAAGTTGCTGCTCTTTCGAACAGGTATTTCGGTTTCGTAACCTCGTTGGATGATCGACGGTCAAAATTGTTCGTGAAAACTGGCCGGCTGAATGGCTTTTTAGCCGGGAAATTGTAAAAGTGCTGATCAAGCGGGCTAAATTGTCCGTTGAGGATTAAATCGTTCTCGGAAAAGAGAGCAAATTCACGTTCGAGTTGCATCATGTCCGTAGCGGGAACATTTATCGAGGAAGATGGTTTTGGGCTCGTTCCCAGACCAGATCGTAATAAATATAATAAACCATTCGAAATTGTTAGAAGGTAAATCACACATATGCTACCGGCCATGAGGACTCTTATGTGCTCGTTGTACTATGGTTCACGAAAGTATAAAATAATTAAAAAATGAAAATTTCTACCGAATATTTCTTCCTAGACGGCAAACGCTCTAATATGAAAATTTATCTCGATATTTCCTGTTTTCCTACTTTATTCTTCCATTATTTGCTCCGTCAGATACACAATGACGAACAAACACAAAGCATCGGTGCAGTTGATATCTTGGGGCGCTGGTATTCAAGCGATTAAAGTTCCAAATCAATCAGGAATTTTAGGTGATGTTGTTTTAGGATTCGACGATATGAAGGGTAAAAGAAAATTCGTCAAAAATTCTTTAAGCGTCAGAAATGAACAAACAATTCGATTATTGTTTTCGAGAATTCATTCGTGAAAAATATAATCAGGTTATTTGAAGAACAGGTACATAGGAAGCATAATCGGGCGAGTGGTGAATCGCATCTCTTGTGCCAAAATGAGGATTGAAAATAAGATTTACTCTTTGTCTGCGAATGATAGAAATGGCGTTGACCATCTTAACGGTGGCTTCGTTGGATTTGATAATGTTAATTGGAATTCTTACATAATGAAGAAGCATGTGGTGAATATTTTCATAATTATCGTTTCAGTTATCACTTTTTATTCGTATCCTTTTAATGCAACAGGTTATGTCTCACGTGAGTCCAGCAAAATGCGAAGGATACCCAGGAGATATGTTAACGCAGATTAAATATTCTTGGACCGACGATAATCAACTTCTTATGAATATTCGTGCTACTGCTACGCAACCAACCCCTGTTAACATTGCTTCTAATTGTTTGATGAATCTCGCTGGCCATGTAAAGTTGCTATTAACATTACCCGCTATACTCTTCAACTCGTTCAATTCTATTTGTACAACATTATCCTATTTTCTGCTTCTGCAGCATAGTTTTAATTTCACGCTTTATTGTAATCGAAGAACTTTTTGCAAAATGGATCTATAGGTGTATATGGTGAATACGTAAGCGCTGAATCTATGTTCAGCGCGTTTAAGTCACAATTTTATTTGTTGAACACTTTTTTCCAGAAAGCTTCTCTCAATTTGGTTTGAAAGTAAAAATGATTCGCACATATTGGGACGCTCGAAAAGTTCGTTGCGTTTACATTTCGATTCGATACACAGTTATTGAATTATACAGGTGTCATTTTGTTCCACAACTTTTCCCCATCTTTCACGCGACTTGAATATTTCATCCTTCCAGAAGCTGCCAGGTTTTTCAGCGGAAAACATTTCAGTGTGATCTTTCACGTCGACCAAATTTCTTCAAAATTGCAACGAACTTCTGAAGCGATCCAATATATATATAGTCAAAAATAAAATCACAGTTATGTTAATTAAATTATTTCTTTCTGTTTTTGCTACAGGCTGCTGGTTCACGCGAATTGAAGAAACATCTAATTTCGCTGAACGCAGATAGCTGGACACCTGCGGATATTAGGAACAATTTGCCGACAGATGCTATATATCCAGTTGATCGTACAGTGTTCGACCTACGTTTACCGACTCAGCTAACCAAGAGACGGCTTTACATCGTACCAGGGGGTGGTTACAATCAAAATCTCTGCGTAACTAGTCCCAGCAGTTGGTCTTACCGATTTCACGCTAGGTAAGTATATAAACAGTCAATTTATATACATAATCGTAGAGCAAACTTCGGCTAAAAGATATCGTAAACTTTACCCTTAGTTTTACGATGAATTTCTTTTTATATCGGTGTACCTGGTCTTTTAAAAAATTGTATTATACTATCCAGCTACTGAATAGTTTGAATCCAATAATATTATTTGAGGTGTACTTTTATCGAAGTATGTAATAATTATAAATCTATAATTATTATTCAACAGAATAGTTTATTCACGATCTACGAATTTATAGCTTTTTTACATGTCAACGTTATTACATAGCCGCGATATAAAACTACCGCAAAGCGTACCAAAGCCGTATACCCGTATGATAGAAATATATAAATATATATATTTGAAATTTGATAATATAGATGCTTTATATCAATTCTCGGTTACTTTCCATTAATGTACCTCTTTTCCCCCTTTTGTGTCAAAGAATAATTCACCCTGGTTCAGGAAGAACTTTAGAAGTATATTCGAATCATCCAGGCCTGCAATTTTCCACCGGAAACGATTTGCCAGATCCTGATTGTATTTATCCACCCGATTTCGAGGATTACTGCGATTGCACGGATAATGTTAGATGACTTACTCTTCAATGTTCACGATCAAAGTCATCATAAATCTATGAAATGTTGAATATAATCATTACAGGAACCGAAAATAGAAGAGCGACAGAAAGAAATTTGGGGGAAGGATGGTGTACGATATCAGAGGCACGGTGGGTTTATTTTGTCACCACAAAACTATCCCGATGCGGTGAATATAAGCGATTTTCCTCCTTGCATACTTTATCCTGGCCAGGTATACGCACACGATGTAGCATATAAGTTTGGTTTATTGTCAGAAAATTTAGACACGCCCACGTGAGTACTTACTAATAAAAGGCTCAACCGTATGAACCAACTCATGACAACATCGCATTGACGCGACATTTCATTTGCTACTTTCTTTCGGTTTATGTATATCGTCAAAATTTTCTTTTAACATTGTGGTCGTGAAAGGATGCTTCGCTTAAAAATTTACTTAATATTTTTCCGAATCACGATTTCTTGCTCCGCCTATCTCCTACAATTTAATAATCTTAATTTGTAGAAATTGAAATATTTATATCGCAATGGTGGTAGTTTTCTCCGAATTATAGCAGCTTTTCTATAAATCTAAATACATACAACGAGTTAATTTATCTATATGTACCGATAATGTTGCGTTTGCGCAACTTTTATCAATTATTGCACTATTTGGTGCTGAGTAAATTAAAGGGTAGATCAATGAACATTAGTAAAAAAACGTAGATTTATAATACATATATTTGTGAACCATCTCGGCTGGAGTAATCTTCTTGTCCGCGCCGATTGTACAAAATTATCCGTCATAGTCTCAGAAAATTATTCACATATTTATCGTAAGAACGATCGAGTGTGTTCGCCTTCATGACACAATTAAGGTTACACAGTGATCGCTATTAATTAAATTGTACATATTATCGGGTCGATTAACATTACCTTCCTTATATAATTCTCTTTTAATTGTCCTGAAGGCACTTCGTGCAACTGTATGAGAGAAATATAGACATTTATCGAGGACCATCTACAATTTTGGTATAAAATTACAGATCTCGATATTTCTGGGTTGATAGTCTCGGTTAACCCTATATGTAGACAATTCAAGTGCTGTGAATATAAATGTATAAACAAGTTTTACTATTTAAAACTTTTGCGTAAGTTTTGACGTAAAGATATCGAATGAATCGAGAGCGATTTTCGGGGACTTTGGCTAGAAAATGAAAAGTTATCCAAAGAATTACCAATGCTAGGGTTAATTTAATCTATCATCTCTACACCAGTTCGCGCCGATTCGTTTTGTTACCTGCTAGTAGACTACAAACGTTTATAAATATATAAAGCTATGTCTGTATATGTATACATCTTTTTCATTTACTTAGGTTTAATAGAAAAGTTCATTTCCGTTTTGTACATCCCTAGAGTGTTATTTCTACGTGTAACATGTTACTGCGGGCAGTTAAGACATACGACAGAGATTCTGAGGGCAGTTTCGTGTTTCCATGTGTTTTTTTCAAGGTTAGCCTATTCCTTTAAATATAATTCTACAAAACATTTGTATTCTCGATTATTTACTCGATTATTCTCGATTAATTCAATCGTTAAATCCCAAACGTTTCAAAAAAACATATCTATCGTAAAAAATAAAAATGAAGGAAAATACGTAAAAGCAGAGGCAGTGTTAAAGAATCATTTTACATAGCAACGTAAAAAGAAAGAAGAATAAGAATAATTATTTGGCAGTGAGACGACGCGAGTCAGGCTGCAAATGAACACAAATTTCAAAGCGTCTAATTCGAGAATGGTATCGTGCCTGTATAATACTCAGCCCGGCAATCTCTCGTTCCCGCTCGGATTAGCTTCCGTTTCGGTATTCTGAGTGGCAACGTAAAAATTGACTAAAAGAACCGAAACATCGAGCAACGTTTCCCTAAGAATTACTCGGTTACTATTAAGTGTACTCTAAAGGTCAGAGGCCTTTCCCAGACCTCGTTCTCCTCGCTGATGCCGTTTCGTGGACGTCCATGAATTACCAATCGGAATTGACCAGGTTCCTTTAATCGATTGCGGAAGTGAAGAGCCGATATTCCGTGCTCGTTCACGATCTCGAAGTGGTTGTCGTTGTTTCCTTTGACTATCGTGTATTCCATGTCTTCGTCCTGCAAATAGATACGGAAAATGATAAATTGCGAAAGGAATAGTTTTAGAAATAATTGCTTTTGAAGTTAACGTCGATAGAAATTAGAATTCTTAAAAGTATTTCTGTCGAAAATAATTTTCGTCAAATGAAAGATCGTCAAATTTCTCATTTCAAATTGGTTTCTAGAAAAAAAATACGCTTTTCCTAATTTTGTCAATCTTCTAACAAATCGACGATACAAAAGCTTTGGACGAACCTTGACAGCCGGCTGCAATTTAATGATTCTCATTCGGTGCCGGGTCTGTCGCAGACTGATTTTAAGAACATGTTCCTCGCCATGATGGTGCCTTTTCGCTGATCTGGCGAACCGCCTCTTTATAATTTCGTTTCTTCGTGCACTCAATTCTTGGTCCATCGATTTCGATCGCGAGTCTCTTCTGTGTCTTCCTTTGCCATTGACCTGTTCGAAAAACAACGATCGACTCTTTTCACCTGTTCGTTTGATTGAAGTAAAATGGTTCAGCTTTAAGATCGAGCTTCGAGATACCTTGCAAGAGAAGCAACCTTCTGTCGATATAGTTTTATCATCCGCAGGTGGTATGTGATAAGGATCTGGATTTATCACGAAAGTGGGCGCGTTGCTAATATCTTCGCCGTAATGTCCTTGCGATAGTGGGTTTATCGTCGACAGACAATGACCCTGGTCGTCAAAATAAAAAATGCCAAATTCAAATAAGCAAAGTTTAAATTGAAAAATGCAAAATCCGCGTATTAAAATTAGATCACAAGGTTAAAGATGCAAAATTCAAATATTAACATTTAAAATACGAGGTTTAAATACGAAAATTAAATTATTTTACCAACGCAGAATTCTTCTTTTGTACAATCTACTTTTGTTTCAATAAAACGAACCTGTCCAATTCGTTGATATCCAGTGGGACATCCGCATATGAAACCGTTTGCTCCATTGGGAGTGCATCCAAAGGCGCAAGGACTTCCGATACACCCGGCGCTCACCTAAACTCATCAGCGTCTTTTCTTTATCATCCATAGTAATTGAAATTTTGATTGTTGCTGAACTCGGACACTTACCTGAACACATATTTGCAAATTACTATCGAACTGGTAACCATCCGGGCAGCCACATTTATAGCTACCAATCGTGTTGATGCAAGTGTTGTCCCCGCATGGCGATGTGTTACATTCGTTTTCGTCAATGCACTGATTATAGTAAAGATGTTGAACGAATCCTTCGGGACATCCGCAACGGTAGCTTCCCATAAAGTTCTACAAGTGTAATTAAGTAACTAAAAGTTTACAAATCCCAGTAAACATATAGTATAGAATACTGCATTAAATTCCAAAAGAGTTGTGTACTCTTACTATGATCTTGGAATTTTTATATTTCAATCTCGCTTTCGTTTTAGCAAATAGAAAGGTTCTTAATATTCTAAGAAATATCTTTAATATAAAATAGAAAGGAGTAGTCACACGTATGAATAAAAATTCTTTCATATTTTTCTCAAACTTCAGATATTTTTCAATAAAAGAAAAATACAGAAGTGCAGCAGTGTTAAATTTAAATGGTCCAGTCTCGTTACTTCCGGCAGAATCAGAACTTAAGCGAACACTATCGTAGGTATTTGGATATTCGAACGACGAGTAAGAGTAATTTTTCTGTTTCATTTACCTGACAACCGTGTTCGCATGCGGTATCGTCAGCGCACTCGTTCTGATCCACGCAGATTCGTCCAGATTGATCAAGCTTGAATCCTCTCGGACAAATACAACGGAAACTGCCAAGAGTATTGACACAAGTGCCCGGTTTCGGACAAGTTCCAGCCTGATCGCACTCGTTTATATCTGAAAGATATCGAATGAAACAATTTGCAATAAAGGTGGATGAAAAGTTGTTTAACTTTCTACGAACCGTGACAAGCATCTCCATCTTGCGTATAACCTTCCTGGCAGCCGCAAGTGTAACTGCCTTGAGTGTTGATACAATTCTGTTGGCATAGATGATTTCCGGTCGCACATTCGTCCAGGTCTCTACAACTGACGCCATCAGGATTTAAGATGAAACCGGCAGGACAGGAACAGATGAAACTTCCTTCCGTGTTCTGACAATTATATTTGCATGGCCTTGGCGTTAGCTCGCACTCGTTTATGTCTGGAATTGGACATATCTCGTGAAGTGAATTTTACTGGTAGATTATTGTTAACCATAATATGAGTACATCGCAATGTGATTGGATGTATTTGAAGGAATTTTATACCTTTGTATACTCTATTGAACTATGCGAATTTTTGCATTTTCAAATTTCTAATTATCGTTAATCTTACGAATACCTACCGACGCATTGGGTTCCAGATTTATCAGCCTTGTAACCCTTGTTACATACACATCTGTAAGAACCAAGCGTATTGATACACAATCCGTTTCTGCACAAATCAGGAATCGTTTTACATTCATCGATATCTGAAAGAAATTTTCGTTTTCGGGTTATATATAAGTTGAGTTATAATTGACAATTGTTCCATCCGAATTCGAGTACCTTGACCGTCTATGGAGAAACCTTTGTCCAAACAGAGTTCGTTATAATTGTCAGAGTCTTTCGACGGACAAATCTCACAATACGGGCCCCAAGCTGCGCCCATTGTGCAACAGCAGTCCGCTTTTGTCACTGTCTTTACGTCGGAAGCTCTCGTGGTGCATCTGCCAGCGATCGTCTGCAAGAAGCAGTAACCTATCCTGCGATCTGAAAACACAATTTTGAAACTTAATATCGAGTAGTTCGGTACTTGTTTGCCTTTTTTAATTTTTAATACCTATGCAAGATTTTCCATCAGGGCTCTGTTCGAAGCCATCGTAGCAGAGACATTGATAACTAGCCTCCAGATTGACGCATCGACCATTGCGACATAGGCCTGAATTAATTGCACATTCGTCGATATCCTTACACTCGTCAGCCATGCCGATTTGTTGATATCCAGGTGGACAGATGCACATAAAGGAACCAATAAGATTCTTGCATTGATATTTGCAACTGTTCGCTGGTGTTGCGCACTCGTCTACGTCTGGAAAGATAATTGTATAGCGTTCAATCCGGTGATCTAATTCTCGGAAAAACCTTATCTATTTACTTTATTAATTATTATTAATTTATTTGATTTAATTCTCAAAAAAATTGCCAGTGACAATGTTTTTCGCGTTATTTTTTAACACTAGAACTACGTGCTTAGGTACGAGTAAAGTATAAATATCAAAGAAATGGAAATAATACGCATGCGGAAAAATGTATAATGCAAAGAGGGAAACAAGCCTTTAGCCATGTATTCCATAAAATTTTTTAAACGATACGTTCTACACGATTTATATTTATACCTATACAATGTCGTCCATCGGGAGCCAAAGTGTAGCCATAAGGACAAATGCATCTGAAAGAACCAGGCGCATTGTGACAGCGGAAGGCGCACTGGTTGCCGATTTCCAGACACTCGTTCACATCTTCGCAAACTTGATTTACTCCAGGAGTGAATCCTTCGTTACAGGAGCACTCGAAACCACCTTCAATGTTCGTGCACGTTCCATTGCCACAGATATTTTGTTGGGACAAGCATTCGTTATTATCAATGCAACGTCTGCCACTTGCATCTAATACGTAACCAGAGGGACACTCGCAGCGGAAGGAACCATCGGTGTTGATACACTCGCCACCGACACAAGCGTCTGGCATGAACAGACATTCGTTCAAGTCGATCCCTGTGTCATCTCTGCCTGGTCCCTCCGGACATAGCCTTTTGAATTCCTCTGTATAAAAAGATTTACAAAACGATTCAGTTAGATTTAATTATCTATCGTAGATCGTCCTATGTATTTAGTTCTATCGTTTATGTTGAAGTGGTGAACACTTCTAAGAAAACCCTACATCTGTTCTGCTTAGCTTTCTCAATCACTGAGGCCATCGGCAGGCCATAGACAATAGACAGGCGACGATGGCTTCGGGGTTTTCAGTGACTAGCTCAAACTGTATTCATACTTGTATATACACTTCTTAGTTAAATATACTTTTCTATCTTACAATTTATCCACGCGTTCCTCTATCCATATAACCAATAACCACAACAGTTTAATTAATGATTTCGATCGCCGTTTATTAATATTTTGAGGTATTTTCTACTTGCTGTTATTCTTAAAAAATTATTTATAATGGAGGAAGTACTTGCCGCTGTCTTCTGGTGGACACTCTTCGCAGTATTTTCCCCACGCTTTTCCCATAGTGCAACAACAATGTTTTTTCGTCATGGCGCCCGTTCGAGGAGAAGAACATCGTCCACCGTGTCTTATATATCGATCGTAACAGAGTTCTTCTCTGACATCGATGCACCGCATGGAATTTGGTTTGTCGCTTAGTTTGTATCCAACAGGACATTCGCAGATCACTCCTCCTTCTGTGTTAATGCAGCGACCGTTTTCGCAAATTCCTTGCGTTTCCTCGCATTCGTCCACGTCTGATATGGAAATTTCAATTATAATTGAAATACTCGAATCGTGTGGGTCATGCAGTCTGTTGAACATTTTACTCACCGACGCACTTCTTTCTCGTGTGGTCCAACTCGTAACCCGGAGGGCAGTTGCACATGTACGATCCCATCAAGTTCTGGCATTTCCCTGGTGACGGACAGAGTCCAGGAATCTGATGCAATTATTTATTAAATTATTTGTTTTGTGATATTTTCAACAAGATTTGAGTCAGTTACAGTTAGACAGAATCGTTAAAAGTTTCGCTCGTACGAACAACTTACTTCGTGACACTCGTCGATGTCTCTACAGTGCTGACCATCTTGGGCCAACACATAGCCATCAGCACATTCACAGTTGAAAGCGCCAATTGTATTTCGACATCTTCCATTGCGACATAGGAACGGCATAATTCGACACTCGTCGATGTCTGTTGGAAAAGTTCAGACATTTTATTCGTGAATCAAGAATAGAAGAATTCCGTGGATAAAATAGAATTTACCAGCGCAATCGTTATTAGGGCTAAGCTTGAATCCTTGATAGCAGATGCATTTGTACGATCCAAGTGTATTTACGCAAGTTCCATTGTTGCAAATATTCGGATTGCGTTGACACTCGTCGATGTCCACGCAGTTATCTCTATCTCTCGTTAATGCGAAACCAGGGCGGCACACGCACTGGAAGCTACCTTGCAAGTTGTTACATGCACCATTGTTGCAAATTCCGGGTCGTTCGTAGCACTCGTCGATGTCCACGCAGTCTCGTTGGCTGATACCTAGTTTGTATCCTGCTGGGCAAACGCATTCGAAGTAACCTTGCTTGTTTATACATTGCGCGTTGCCACTGCAAGGATTTGGAATCTTGAATGAAAAAATAAAATAGTCGAATAGAGATATTTGAAGAAATATACCTAAATAACAATAGTCATCCAACGAAAGATATTATTCAATCAACAATGAAAAATATGTATATAACTAAAATGAGATAAGTATTATATAATATTATAATAATAAAGATATAATTGAATTTTTCTTATCGCTAATGGAAATCAATCGCTGCATTGGTTTGGTCTGGATTTCTAACTCTTTACATTTAAGACAATGGTACCTATAGATTGAAAAATATTTGGAAGATTATATGACGTTGTTTTACCTGCAAACATTCATTTTCATCGATACACTGATGCGAATCCTGATCATACACGTATCCTCGATCACACTGGCACTCAAAACTGCCAGGAGTGTTCATACAACGACCGTGAGTGCACATTGTTGGCATAAGGGCGCACTCGTCGATTTCTTCCGTATGATTCGTTATGGGATTCATTATTTGGCCCGGTACCATGCCACATAGAATATCGTGCTCTCCTAAACGATACGTTTAATCTTAATAACTAGAGGTTCATTCGTATTAATACGACAATTATTATTAAGCAAGAAGCGACAGAGACTCAAAAGGTAAACATTGTTATCATATTAATCCCTCTAATAGGTATCTTATTATAAAGTTTCTCGGATCTTACGAGTTCTATCAGCTGGACATTTCTCACAAGGACTTCCCCATGCTGCTCCCATGGAACAGCAACACAACATTTTCGTTTGTGGTTGCATCATGGGGTTGAAACATTGACCAGCCTCGTAATTTAGGTAACACGATTCCTTTCTCATATCGACACATTCCTCTGGCAAAATATTCAAGTTTATTAAATGTCGGAAATTTTGTTACAAATGTAATAACACGAATGATATTTGCTTACTTCCTCCTGGCATTGCCATATATCCTTCTGGACATTCGCAATGATATTTTCCTTGATCGTTGATGCAGCGACCTACTCCGCATATTTGTGGATGCAAAGCACATTCATCTATGTCTATAAAGATGCAAATAATTAAGCCATAAGTTTCTTCAGATCCAAAGTACTTAATAATTCAAATAATTAAATTCAATGATACCTATACAACTGGTTTTAGTGTCATCCAAAATAAAGCCCTCGTTGCAGGAGCACATAAAGCTACCAAAAGTGTTAGTACAATGACCATTCTGACAAATATTCTCGTGTTCCTCGCACTCGTTGATGTCCTCTAAAATGACGGTCTCCTGGTTGGGTCTGTACCCGGAACCACCGGGACATAATTCTTCGAATTCTTTGGTTCCAGCGCGAGGACACTCCTCGCATCGATTTCCCCAAGCGTTGCCAATACTGCAGCAACAGGTCGCTTTGGTAACCGAAGAGGCTACGTCGAAGATGCACTGCGGTCTTCCGGTACCGTGTTCGAAGCCGGTGAAACACGTTGATTTTCGTCTATCTGTAATATTCAATTCACTTTGAAAATTTTAGAAAGTTGAAGGAATTTTGGACATTCGACGCAGACGACGAAAATTTGTTGAAATATTGTCAAATATCGCAATTAGTACAAATGTATATATTTTATACGAATATCGGTTTCCGCTTATTTCGATTTCTTTCGCTGCACTGAATGCGTTAAGAAGTTGATTCCTAGAAAAGTCAATGTAAAAGCAGTCACTTACCAACACAGGCGTTTCCAGCTTCGACTAACTCGTAATAAGGCGGACACTTGCAAATATATTTTCCCTGAGTATTTATGCACGTGCCATACTGACACGACTGTGGATTCTCACATTCGTCGATATCTGTACAATTTCCACCTGAACCATCCAACTTGTAGCCTTCGGTGCACTCGCAGCGGAACATACCGAATATATTCTCACACCGCCCAAATACACACAGATTACTGAACATCTCGCACTCGTTTATATCCACACAAGTTTGCTCGTTATTTTCGTCAGGATGCATGAAGCCCATTTCACATTCGCATCGAAATGAGCCAGGGTAATTGAGACAGTGACCATTTTCACAGAGAGTATTGTCATTGGCGCATTCGTCGATGTCCTTGCAGGCATAGCCGTCGCCTCTAAAGCCAGCGTCGCAGACGCACTAGAACAATTAGCAATCTTTTTCTGATTTCTTTTATTTGCCTATGCGATAAAATTGTTTATAATAGCGATCCTCTAATTGTTTCGAACGTGTACGTATAATATTGAATACGAGAATTCTATTTGCTTGAACTCTATTTATTGGAAATGTTACGTACTGCTTGATCAAATGAATTTCTACCGACTGATCCAATGCATGAACTTATATTATTTAAATAAAAGTCATATAGGAATTCGAATAAGTATTACTCCACTGTATTTTATTTGATTTATATAATGCGTACCTTAAAGGATCCCTCGGTATTTATACACTGCGCATTAGAATCGCATCCTCCGTTATTCGTCAGGCACTCATTGATATCTCTGCACTCAACTCCATTCCCTATAAAACCTTCATGACACGTGCACTCATATGAACCTTGTGTGTTCTGACATTCCGCGAATTCGCTACAGGAATACGCGTTCAAGAGACATTCATCATCGTCGGTACATCCTGGACCCTGGTCTGGCTTCACCGAATATCCTTCTTCGCATCGACAATTGTAAGAACCAATGGTGTTGTAACATTCACCATAGCCACAAATGTTTGGCCGCGTGGTGCACTCGTCGACATCTGAACAATTACAACGTCTGGGTAATTAAGTGTTTGAGATATTGAAAATTGACCGATCTCAAGACTACGCTTACCAATGCAAGAGGCACTATCCTTGCCAGGAATTAATCCATCGGTGCAAGTACATATGTAGCCGCCAGCTATGTTAGCGCATTTTCCTCCGTTACAGATTCGCGGGTTTTCCTTACATTCGTCGATGTCCACGCACGATCGACCATCGAGATTCAACGCGAATCCAGTGCTGTTTAAACGAAAGACAGTTTACTATATATCAGAATATACTCGTATTCGTTTAGATGTCTCGATTATTTTTTAGAATTTTAATTTCATTCCTAGTTTCACGCATTTTTTAATCCGTCGTATTATTTCTATTACAAGCGAATTATATTTGCACTCGCAAGAATTAAAATCTATCTAACTGGAACTCACTTATCTTTACCAACTCTCATTTCCATAACGTTAGAAATTTCTGATCGAAGAAAATTCACCTGCAAGAACAAGAAAAGCTCCCAGGCATGTTCAGGCAGATGTCCTCGCAGCCACCGTTGTTGGTAGCGCATTCGTTTATGTCTTCGCAGTGAGACTTCAATCCAGTTTGCTGATAACCATCGTCGCATATGCACTGATAAGTGCCCATCATGTTCTCGCAAACGCCGTTCGAACAGATTCCACTGGTTCTCGAACACTCGTCGATATCCTTGCAGGACTGCTTGTCAGGACTCAGCTCGTGACCAGGCGGGCATTGACATTTGAAGCTGCCCTCGGTGTTGATGCAGGTTCCTCCTCGACACAGCCCTGGTATCTCCTCGCATTCGTTTATGTCTGAAATTCGTCGTGTTTGTGGATCGACACGATGATTCGTATATTTCACACTTGGTTTGAGAAATTAAATCTTCTTATCTTGTTGGTATGAGAGTGTGTTAAGAGATTAATGTCACGTTACATACCCATGCAAATTTTCATTATATCGCTGCTGCGATATCCAGGATTGCAATCACATTGAAAATTGCCAGGCGTATTTCTGCAGGTCCCGTTTCCGCACACTCCATGCATGATCTCGCATTCATCGATGTCTGTGCAAAGTAACGAGATTCAAACATTATACAAAACGTTTCTATACAATTTCATTTAACGTTAATATAAGAAGTCGATAAATATTTAGATTCAACTAGACGCCTTAAAAACTCAGTAATCTGAATTTTCAACGAAGATAATATACGTTATAACTCCATAACACGATTGAAAATTAGTAAACTCCAAACACACGAATGAACAAATACGGTATCATTTAATATCGTCAGCAGTGTATAAATATCTAACTCACCATTACATTTAATTCCATGTTCGTCCAATGCAAAACCCTGATTACACTTGCAACTGAAACTTCCAACCGTGTTCTTGCATCTTCCGTTTAGACACATTCCAGGAAACTCGATACATTCGTTGATGTCCTGTTTGTCTGTGAAACCGTCTCCTCTTGGGCATAGTTCTTGATGCGTGTGGGTGCCTGGTTTTGGACAGGATTCGCACCTATCGCTACCCCATGCACGTCCCACAGAACAGCAACAGAGACTCTTAGAAAATTGTCCTTCTATCGGATTTGCGCACTGTCCATGGCGATAGTCCAAATAACAAGTCTCTTGCCTCGTGTCTATGCAAGTGATATCTATACGAGAAATAGATGAACGCTTATTCGTAGAAAAATATATATAAACAAAAAATAAATATATGGCTAAAAACTAATATTACGTTAGAGAAAGTACATTCTTTCGTAAAAGGACAAGAATATTTTTTTCAATTTTATTTTTCAGAACTCACGCGTTGCATCTAAAGTTAAACCAGGAGGGCATTCGCAACGATAAGATCCATCGGTGTTCACGCACGTGCCTCCACCTTTGCAGATACCACTGTTTAATTCGCATTCGTTCACGTCCACGCAGTCCTTCCCGCCGAATTTCGCGTAACCCTTAGAACATTCGCAGATTGAACGGTCGCAGAGTTCGCACGGACTTCCCCAGGCTACGCCCACCGAGCAACAGCACTCTGATTTCAGCGCCAGTCTGGGCAAATTGTACTCGCATCGACCATCTATCATCTTGGTCCAGCAGGAACCTCTCCTGTTGTCTGAGAGCAATTTTAATTGTATTTTCGTTCTTTTATTTTCTCAAAACTTCAATCGAAATTTATTGGAAGCAAATAGTAACAAACAGATGTCTGATCTGGTTTACAAAGAGGCTGCAAAGTATTTTCTAAAGTTCAATCAGTCTCGTAGTTTCGATACAATGTACCACTTTTACATAATACCATATAATAACTATAATCACCCTGTTAAGTGCTAAATGAAAATAAAAAATCTCTACTTGGAGTCTACTTCTTCGATTATCTTCATAAAAACATAAAATCGCATAGACATATCAATCTGCTCGTAAGTTTCCATACTTCCAATTTTTTCTTAATTATTTAATATATATGTTAAATATTATACCCATGCAAATGTGGCCAGTGTGATCCAGAATGTATCCAGGAGAACACTCGCACTCGTAGGAACCCGGAACATTTACACAGATTCCGTTCAAACAAACATCTGGTCCAAGTTCCTCGCACTCGTCGATGTCCTCACACATATGGTTGCCCGTGTTGAATCTCGTGCCAGTCGGGCAAACACACTGTTCGAATATCATGCTTAAATGTTTCAATTGGTCAGAGCGTATCTTCCGACGAATCGCAGCACCTAATCGAAGATTGGTTTAACGCGCGAGTATTTACTTGCCTGGAAGCTCCCAGGGATGTTTCGACATTGACCACCACTGCACAATGACTCCTCCAATTCACATTCGTTTATATCGCTGCAAACTTTTCCTGTAGCATCTACCTCGTAACCACTGTCGCAGATGCAACGATAGGTTCCCATAAGATTCTCGCAGCCACCGTTCACGCAGATGTTCGGATTCTGCGCGCACTCGTTGATATCTATTTTAAGGGATAAGAGAATAGGTTGATTAATCGTAATTTATCAGATTGCTAATTAGATTTGCTTAATTTAGAAGATATATCTTAATGCTATCTACATTCTATATATAATTGGTCCAATATTTGTGTAATTTGATACACAATTGTAATTTGATTTATCTCTTCTGCCAAATATTATAACTAATATTTTACTTTTGTTAGTTTATAAATTTCTGTAGATATATATTCTTATTTCTATACTTTACTCTTATTTATATTTTAACACTGAAATTTTCCATAAGTACAAAAATATTCGCCGTCTAGTTATAGCATCTTTAGGTTTTCACGTGGAAGAACATGTTGTTATTAAAAATCGTTGTAGTTTCCAATGCTTCAGTCGAAGAAGAATTTTTTTCTCATTAATTTTGGTAATTACCATCTCCGTTGTAAGTCATTCCTGCGCCATGTGGACACAAAGCGTCGAATTCGCTGGTACCCGGGAGTGGACAGGGTTGACACGTGCTTCCCCAGCCCATAGGTTGTCCTAGTATTACAGTACAACAGCAGCAACTTGATTTTGTTACTGCTGTCGATGTAGGATTCGAGCATTGTCCGTCTCTGTACTGGGAATAGCATAGGTCTCTCCTCGTATCTGATAAAAATTAGAATATTTCCATGTAAATTAGCCAAGACATTTTTTTAATTAAAAAAAGAAAAATTAAATCGAGACTAACCTAAACAAGATCTTCCATCCGGTCCCAGATTCAATCCAGAGTAACACTCACATCGGAAGCTACCAGGAGTATTGGTGCAGCGACCATTTTGGCACGGGCCACTCAAGCATTCGTCGATGTCTAGTCAACGATAAAATCTTTACTTTTCCAATATCAGAGTTGGAAGAAATTTCATTTACGAAGAAATAGGAATACACACCGATGCAGTGACTCTGGTCTGGTCCAATTCGGAAGCCAGAATCGCAGACGCATTTGAAGGATCCCTCCATATTCACGCATTTCCCATTCTCACACATTCCACTTGTTGAACACTCGTCCATGTCTACGCAGAACGTATTGTCTCGAGAGGCAGTAAATCCAGATTGACAAATACAATGATACGATCCTGGTGTGTTTTCACATCGACCGTTTAAACAGATTCTCGGATTGTCGGCACACTCGTTGATATCTGCAAATGTACGATCGATCGATTAATTAAACCTAAGAAAATCACGAACTATTAATTTCGTACAGGAAAGGGAAAATAAACTGTGTTTACCGATGCAAGTATTTTTCGTAGGAGACAAAGTGTAACCATCGTTGCACTTGCATTTGAAGGATCCGTTCATGTTGATGCAATGTCCATTATTGCACATTCCGGTGTCCTGACATTCATCGTGATCTATAGAAAAACAAGTCAAACAAAAATTCATTCAATATGAGATAATTGATCTTCTGGAGACATTCGATTTTAATTGACTTTAAGCGTATCTGTTCGATATTAAGATGTTAGGGCCATCGAAATGTGTGTTTCTGATGATATTCTACAAATTTACATAAATTTTATAAAGTATCAGCTACTTATAGACGTAGAAGGTACTATCTTTTTAATCCATTTTTTATTTGTAATATTCCTCTCTTTTCCTTATTTATTTTTCTTCCAATTTCTTACCCGTGCAATATCTGCCTTCACCAGAAACGACGAATCCCGGCGGACACTCACACGTGAAGCTTCCTTCGTAATTCTGACAAGTACCACCTTGGCAATATCCCAACAGACACTCGTCGACGTCCTCGCATCTGCCAGCCTTCTTCGTGAATCCAGTATTACAGGCGCACTCGTATCCGTCCTTTGTGTCTATACACTTCCCGTTTCCGCAAATGTCCGGTCTCAGCGCGCACTCGTTTATCGCGATGATCGGCTGCAGTTGTTGCAAGCAAAGCTTGTTGTAATCGTCTATAATTGGGTAATAACACGGATCCCGTTACTCGCCATTACTATCAGCATTATCTGCGCTTTCTGGGTGACTTTATTTTCGTTCGTTCCACTTGAACGTTCGTTATTTGTCGTAAGCCTGCTATTTTCGTATCGTTTAGCATTTTTGCCGTTCTACATACCACTTCCGTGATTCGGACAGATGTAGCACTCGTCACCCCAGCCACGTCCCATGTTCTTGCCGCAGCAACAATCCTTCTTGCTCAGCCTCATCGAAAGCCGATTCTTGCATTGCCCGTTTCTGTTCACGGACGTGTAACACAGACCTTGTCTTCCATCTATGATTTTGTCAATGGCGATATCGTT
This sequence comes from Bombus confusus, assembly GCA_014737475.1. Classification (NCBI taxonomy): domain Eukaryota; kingdom Metazoa; phylum Arthropoda; class Insecta; order Hymenoptera; family Apidae; genus Bombus; species Bombus confusus. Next base: position 324,948 of record JACXIV010000152.1, read on the forward strand.
ATTGGCGAATCATTTTTCGATCGATAATTTTGTTCAATACGTACGGTCATTCACGAAAGATTTCGTATTTTTATGAAAGATATAGGTATATAAAAATAGTCTGGTTATAGAGCGTACGAAGATATTCATGATTGATTCTCATCGATTAATTTTCAATGATGATTTTCATGAATGCACAAGCAAGTCGTTTGTAATTCGTTTGCAATCACTTATAGTTCTCACCGATACAGAATCTTCGGTCTTGGCTCTGGATAAATCCTGGATTACAAAGGCAATAATAGCCACCGTTCGTGTTTATGCATCGTCCATCTGCGCAGATTCCTTCTTCTTGACATTCGTCTCTATCTTTGCAAGAGTTGGTCTCGGGATCTCTGGCCTGACCATCGGGACACTCGCAGGTGAATGAGCCCGGTGTGTTCACGCACTTGCCACCCTCGCATAAGCCTGGTATCGCCTCGCATTCATTGATATCTAATCAACGATTATGTAAAATTAAACCTGAACGAATCTTAAATCTACAGACACCAGTTGAAATTTTATACATATATGTAAATCAACTACTGTCTTTAAATTGTTCGAAACGAAAAATTGTCACAGGAACAATTCCATAAAGTTAATTCTAAATAGATTCCATTGATATCATAATTGTAATCATCCGACTCATTGTCAATTACACGTTAATACACTAGATTGACCCAAAAGTTTCTTTCGTTTTATAAGGAAATAATAGATGCACGATATTGTTTGTTTTGTATCATTTTATTGAATTATATATGATCCATTTTGTAATGTTGCTACAAAATTTCTTCTATTATTACAAAATGGATTATACGTAATTCGATAAAATAATGTAATACAAAAAATGTCGTGCATCTATTAGTTTCTTGTAAAACGAAAGAAACTTTCGGGACAACCTACTACAAAAATGAAACATACATATAAGTATAAAAGTGGAGAAAAGTGAAATATTCGAAGAAGTAAAGATATATCTTATCTTCGCCTTCGCTTCTCCCTTCGTATTTATGAAAATATAAAACTCCATAAATTGGCACAGTTGCAATCTAGTAATCACTCACCAACACACTGGCCTTGGTTAGTCTTCAAGTGACCCAGCTCGCAGTCGAGTCGGGCGGGACACCTTTCGCAGGGGTGACCCCAGCCCTTGCCCACGGTGGCGCAGCACAACTGTCGCGTGCAAACGACACCCTGCAGATTTGCCAAACACTGTCCATTTTTCACTTTCGTGTAACACGGTCCAGTTCTGAAGAGAAGGGAAGATTAACGAAGTCACTGCTCTCGAAGCAATCGAAATACGACGGCCTTAAATAGTCGCATACCTATAATCTGTTTCACATCGTCTACCGGTATAACCGTATATACATGCACAACGATCTGGACCAATGCATCTTCCTTGGTTCAAGCATGGCTCTCGACAAATTGCTATTTTAAATAGACGATGAAATCACCAATTGTGTCTAGCATAAATTATTGTAAGGAATTAGGCGAAACGATAAGCTTTCATGACTCACGTTCGTTACAAAATTCGCCCTGATATCCATTACGACACTGACATTTGCCATCCACGCAGTTGCCATTTATACAATGCACCCTGCATCTTCCGGACTCGCCCCTATCTAACGCGTTGCCAGTTTCGTGCGTAGTAACTACGAGAATAGACACACGAATTATTTTTAGAAAATTACGATATAGGTACCTTTCATTCGCTTCTAATATAATTAATATTGATATAATTTAAATATTGCAGCTGCCTATTTATCGCTGCGAGCACTTTAGTTCTCCTAAAATTCGAAAGAAGTATTCTCTCACCTTTGGTTTGACTGCTGCTGCAAGACGAAGATACCGTGCCACCTTCGCACAAGCAAATATTCGGCCTGATGCATCTGCCCAGTGGGCCGCATCGTCTAACGCATATAGCTAAAAAAAATATCGATATTTTTCTTCTCATGCTGCATATTTCATAAATCAAGAGATATTGTTTCATTAGTAAATTTCCATAGACAAAGTTCCTTCATACAATTCCCCAAATTTTCAAACACAAATTCTTTAAGAAAAATTATATAATATTTATTATACACTCCCATAATGGCAAAGAAGTCTTTATCGAGGGAGGAAAGTCACATATTTCGTTTCAAGACACGAAGCCATTTGAAATTTGAACTCGAGATCGGTATCGCGACCGCATTCGCGCGCAACCACGCTATATAGAAGCATTGTGGAGACAATGCGATCAACAGGAAGCGTGTAACAGGCCATTAAAGTAATTTCGTTGGAGAAGTCGATCGGTCGTGTCGCATGAACACTCATTTGCTGGTTGCGCAATAGATGCAATTATTCGTCGCGAATGCGCGCCTCTCGATGATCGCGATGCTCCTTTCAGCTTGGCGGTTTCGATAATGAACGCTAAAATTGAATGTACTCGAGCTCGTGAGATCACGTCCAATTACGGGACGTAGAGATTCGATTATGATCGAGCCTCGATTCCAGATACGGGCTACGGTCTCCGTACTTACGAATTACGCAGAGGCCGGTCTCAGGCTTCTTTGACCATCCGGGGCAACAGTAATTCTTGTATCTTGACCTGCACACGTTCGGCCTGGAAAATTAAACGAGCATAAGCGTAATCGGTGGTGAAAGCTGGCTGGTAATAGCTATTCTGGGAAGATTTTTTTCTCTTTGTTACTCTCGGCTGATATCATTGAATTGTAGACGATTACAACGATTTGAATTAGACGTGAGTCAAATTACATAATTTTCGATTATTACATCTTAACTCTGTATTTCGTATTTCACGTGTTAAATTCCACCGATGGTCTTTACCGTATAAAATACGGAATACACAAACTGAGATGAGATACTTGAAAATTAAATAACTCGTTACATAATTAAATAGCAAATAATTTGTCAGCGTGTACAAATTATGAAATAATTTAAACTGTCGTAGGTCACCGCCAACTCGATCATCCAATTGAGGATTAACTCGTAAATACTATGCTAGACATTTTATCATGTAAACGATCATAGTGATCTTGCGATGCGCTAAGACGTTGCATGATTTATTTAGTAGTCCTATATTTTCAGTAGCAAGATCGAACACTTGCGCGCATTGCATCACTGACAATATAAATCTGTCTAAGTATACAACGTCATCACTATGCAATTGTAACGATGTTGCATCGCTTGCCCGTGGACGAATGTTTATCAATTCTTATTCAGAAACGAAATTTATTCAAAGCCCTAATAAACAGGCGAGAGACAAAGTCGAATTAAGGGGGGTGTTATCCCGCTTTCCACCTTTGAACCCGCAAAATAGCTGCAGAATCATCGACTAATCATTAACCCTCGACACGTTCGAATAATCAATCTCACGGCTGCCAATAAACGGACTTCGAACCTCTTTGAACCCCCTCCTCTTGGTTCTTTACGCCGGAGCTCAAGATGATCTCATGGATCGAAGCTGTCGTCACGATTGAATAAAACCGCGAACCAGCCAGCCTATGGAAGTATGGAAAAAGGGGAAAAAAAGGGGGTCGTGTTTACAGGCGTGTAAATACGCCGACGCGAAGTGAGCCGCGGCGCCGAGGCGCGTAAGTGGAAGTACTCAAAGGCCGCCTATAGCAGCTGACGTTAATTACAGGCGGCTCGATGTGAATGGCCGCCTTGTTCCGAGGTGGCACACCGCGTTCTCTTCCCATTTTTTCTTTTCCGTGACGTCGCCTGCGAGCCGAACGCGTGCCACGACTACGTGTTCACCGGAGTTTGTTCCTTCGTCAGCGAGCTCGCGCGTTTCCTGCAAAAATTCCGTTTCCGCCTTCTGATAGCGTCACGCGACCTCGTTTGCACGCTTTATCGCCGGAATCGTGGATATCCAGGCGGAACTTTGGTTTTTTGAATGGACCCGTGAAACCCTTTTAGGTACCTACTTCGTACGAAAGTAACGGAATGAAAGTGAAGAATAATTTTTGTAGGATTTTAGCGGTGAGAAAAGGGAGGATATTTCAGGTTGTTTGACATACAGATATTTCTATATTATACGAATATATTACATCATCTACATTGGTATAACAATCGTTCGAATGATTCTGTGCGTGGGCTCGCGCAGCTTTTAGGTACTTCGCATGGAATTAATGGAAGCTGAGATAATTTTTATCCGTTTGTAGCGGAAGAGAGAAAATAATTTTGAAGAAGAAAAGAATAAGAAAAGAAGAGAATAATTTTGGAGATTGCTTTATCATATATACTGTTCATAATTGTTCGAATAACTCTTAGAACCATTTTAGAAACTTCGTATGAAATTAATGAACATGAGGGATCATTTGTATATTATTTGAGTGGTGAAAGAGGAATAGTAATTCTTCGAAGGTGTTTTGATACAAAGAGATTGCCGTATCAAAAATGTTGCACGTTCCTGGTCTCCTGAATTTGCCATAAAAGAGTAATCATTTGAGATCTAACAATAACGATTTAAAACAACAGATTTGAAAAATTCCCGAAATCCACGGAAAACCTAGGATCGTTCATCTCAGTCAGTAATTCGTTAAGGAAGGGTATCATTAGGCAGCTGTTAAATATTACACTTCACAGGTAATTGTACGCGACGATCGACACGCTTGATTCGCGAGATAATGAAGAGATTTCGGAAAGGGTCGCTGATCTGCATACAGATTGGCTGTAACATCCTCACGACAGTAATTTTCACATCCATCGCGTAATTCTCAACGAACCAACGACTTCTGGTAAACTGTAATTTTCCAATTAAATCACACGATAAAAATTAATCATTGTCAGTCTCACGATAACCACACCTTTCGTGATTTTCTCTTTTCACGACACTCAGGATCCAGTTACCTGGATGATTTATCGTTTCGATATTCGTTTAACTATAAATTTCGTTGATGAGAAAAGGATAAAGCAAGAAGTCTTTCACTGGGTAGTTTTTTAACGATTTTGAGCTATCTTTGGTTAAATGTAGTTTATATTCACTGATATAAATATATCAATTATTATTAATAGTTTATGAAATACAAACATTCAAATTATAAGATAACGAATATTATGTATTACACGTGTATTGAAATTTTATCTTCTAGAGAATTTCGAAATTGACCAAATCAGCGACCATAAAATTTTAGTAAATTTTTCTACAATCTTCAAGTGGAAACAGCTCAAAGCAGAGATCTTCGATCGATCGGTCCGAAAATACCGATCGTTTGGTCGAGGCACGAGAGCATTCAATCGTTCCAATCAACGAAACAAAGAGAGCACAGAAATAAAACCAGGAGGAAAAATGTTGCGCCCGTTGCAACGTAACCTCCAACGTTGTCCATGGCATCGCTTTAATTCGCAAAATGGTTCGCGGTAACGAGGCGCGCGCGTTCGCGTGCTCGCGCAATAATCCAATAAACTAACTGCACAAACCCTGATGCGTGTCTAAACAGCTTGAGCGGTGGGTGTGGGCTTAAAAGTTCAATTGGAAAGTGCGCTTAATGGATCTGAAACGGCCGCTGGAATGACTCTCCAGATGATGGATTATAGTCCATTAAAATTAAAGCGATCAAAACGCGACTGCGTTGCGTTTAAGGTCGTGCTTCGTTCGCACACATACACGCGTCGTAAGATAGAAGAAATAAAAATGGACATAGGAGGCTGAAGTAAAAACGCGTGGACGGAGAATTAGGTAGGGCAAACATCGAGCATTATTTACGATCTCTTAAAACCACATCGAGAGATTAAAGGAGCCTATTGAGGCCAGCTTGTGTTACGAAAGCAACGGGGATAATATCAACGGGTTATGATAGAAATTTATCGTGCCGCTTATTATCCTCTGCCACTGATAATTACGAAGGGGATTAAGGAGTTCCTTCGACGAAGAATCGGTGACCGCTTGTTAATTGCCGCAATTGACACTACTTTCGATAAGAGCTATGGCAATTTAGCGAGGAAATGTTGCAATACAAGTTATGGAAATGCTTATATTACGCTTGGAACTCGGGGAGGAATTTGAAAAATTTGCCAAGATTTTTAATGGCCAATAACGTTAATATTACGCAAATGAAATTGCAGCCAGTTATTTCATAAACAGCGATAGAATCATATTTACAGCGATACTTGCTTAGCGCTACAGCTACCAAAGCTGGATTTCAACATTTTTATTTTGTAGTTACCAATACACGTAGATGATCATTTTTCATTTCTTTTTTCATTTTTCATTCGCCCAATTTCTTACGTTCGTCGTTATAAAACGTGCTTTCATTTCTTTCGAGTTCTCGACGCTTGTAGAGGATATATGGAAACAATCCTCTTACTCTCGAGAAATATTAACTACTATAACTCTGCAAACACTTAAAAACTTCAAATTCTTCGAATTTAAAAAGGACAACGAGGGATGGCCGGCTTTTCTGAAAGATCGTGAGCGCCGGGACTTGGCCGAAAATAGGATAGGACCTATTTCACGCCTAATGGGATCATCACTTACATAATTATTCACGGTTAGGCTGGCTGGATTAGCTGAATCTTAAGTGGACCTTTACGTAACGCACGAGGGAGGAAGTGAAAGAGGAACCGTGGAGGGAGGAAAAGTGGCATCTCTTCGTTGCATACCGACACGTTTTAGTTAAAATCGCCGTCGACGAGAATTGTTCGCCAATTAGGATCGATTCGGAGAATGGGGTCGGACGTAACTGGGATTCGGAGAAATCGCAATTCGGCCAGATAAAACCGTGATGAATCGATGGATATGATGTCAGTTCGAAAGCTGCTTCACGATGAATAAAACCAATACAACGTGAGAATAACAGACAGCGACATTCGTTTCGTGAGAAGTTTCATTGATAATAATAAAGTCAGACGCGCCAATGTTACTGAATCGATGCGTATGTGCAAAAGATGAATGAACTTCAAGATAGTCGAGAGTTTATTAAATGGTGACTAATATTAAATGGTATTTTTCTTTTCATTTTTATACTATAGAATTATTTTTATATTAAAGTATTAGATTTCTACGAGATAAAATGAATTTATCAGCATAAATAGATTCACTGGGAAGTTCTTGAATAAAGCATCCTTGAATAATTGATAATCAGATATTGATACACAGTACATACTTGGTTTTTCATTAGATCAAGAATAATTCCAAAAGATACAATAGACATTATTACGAAAAGATATTCACTGGGAAAATTCTCAATAAAAGAAGAGGTATCCCAGCAATTGATAGTTAATCTCTTGAGCAATACTAATACGTACGTATGCATAGATTTATTTAATTCTTGTTTAATTGAAGGATTATCCAGAATGTTACAATAGGCATAACTATGAATAGATTATTCGATGGGAAAATCCTCAAGTAAAAAGATGTCTTAAAAGATATCTTTATATCGACATATACGTACATACATAGACATACGTGCGTTCATTTGGTGTTTCTTTAATTCAAAGATATGGATCCAAAGAATACAATGAATCTTATTATAAAAAAATATTTATCAGAAAATTCCCCAATAGGAAACAGAAATAATAATAAATACTCTAGTAATTGATCAGATATAATTTGTACGATATATGCTCTTTTTGGATTTAATAAATGCATTCGTCCCTCTTAACTCTAAGAGATTAAAACTAAAAGTATGTAAATAGTATGATATCTGTGAATGCGCGATCTCACATAAAAGTTTGGATCACTTTCGTGTTTGCTTTTAAACATCTTTTTTTAGAAGGCTTACATAATACTACACGATATCGAGTATTTCAAAATAACATTCATTCACAGATTTCAATTACCATCCATTTTTGCAAACGGATAAATATCTAACGAACTTTTTATATTCGGGATACTTATTTAACGCGACGGTAGTTATATTCTCTGAGGATTGTACAGGAAATGATGTTAAAGAGATGAAGTAATGAATCTGTCACTGAGGAAGGTTGTCCACGTAGTGGGCAGAGGCGATAAGAAAGTGAGCCACCCGTTGAATCGTTTTCTTCTTGCTTTAGCTAATTTCATTTCCAAACACACGCACACATTCCTTCGTTTTTCTCCAAATAATTCTAACAACTTTTGTCAAACAGAACTATCCCACTTTGAAGATCGTTAAAAATGTTTTCGCGTATTTCTTTATAGAAAGAATAACATTTTTATCTGTTTTCCACTCGTTCGACATTCTTTCCTGTCAATTAATTACTGCAGCAACAAAAACTAGCGCCTGTATCAGCGGTATCGATAAAACGTCTGTTGCATGAAAAAACCACAGCCCAGTGAAACATGGCCTCTTGAAACACTCGAATGTTTCTTTGCGTCCTTAAAATCAGTCAACATATATCTTTCGATCCCCGTAACAAATACTTCGGACTGGTCTCAAACGTTATCAATATAATCGTGACAACCACGTCCCGTTATAGTGTTAATGAAATCGCAAAATGTCCTTTATAACGCCCACAACATACAATGTTTTACAGTAAGCGTTCAAAGTTCAAATATTTTCATGAGCCATTCTATTGTACAAAAATATAAGAAACAAAACATGATCTGTGATGAATGTTTCACTCTAATCCTTCGTAGTGGCGAACGTGTTAAATTTCAACGTGGTTCATTAATCGTACCCGAATTCGCGATGTCCAATTCCAATGACGAATGTCATACACTCACAAGCAACCCATTAACTGTCGAGCATCGTCTTCGAATCCATTGAACGCAGATTAAAAGAGGCGGCATTCGGGTCAACCTTTAACCTACTGGGTACGAGCGTCGAGTATAGTCGACAATCACCGAATGCATGGCCACGACCGATCATCGACTAAAGTTAATAATAGATATATGCAATCGTTCTTGTTCGCGGCCGTTAAGTGACACTACACAGCGGATGAGTGCTATACCAAAGAGGTTAAACAGTTTGTCGAAGCGTTACGTGTAACTCGGCCTGCTTTATTAATTCGCTCTAGAACATTGTTATCATCGCGTTTGAAGAACAACCGATAAATAACAAAGTTCATCGATTGTAGGGCACGAGTTATCTATCTAGCTTGACTGATTACAGATGCCTCCGACTAGGCAGCCTCTTCTGTACTCTCATCGTGATTTTTCTACGAGCCTGGAATCATAGTTGCTATTTTTAAATACAATAGAACTTTGATTATCTAGTCGTGACATACATTATTCGGGCAATCGCATTGTTCTTATAATCTCGTAACTTCGTTTCCATGTGCAAATGCGTCATTTATTTTCCACTATATACTTATTTCTAATTTATTATTCTTATCTATTTCCGTTAATTCGTGTTCTAATAATTGATTGTTCCATTAAAATTGGTGCCCCGATAATCGAGGTTCCAGTGTACGCTGTTACTCATATTTATTAAACCATAGAGAAATTTGCAATTCTCACATGTGTGTGATTAGTATGACAATATAAAATGTATACCTAAACGTATGCCACGTATCACATCGTACCGAGAAACAATTCATTCTCCTGTTTCCTAAAAGAGGATAGATAGGCGGGTAAAACGAATGTAATCCTATCGGCGATTCCTTTTTCTTCCTACGCCTTAATTAAGTGCTCGAGAAATGTTTCATACGAGGAATGATAATTGATGTGACGGTATTAATCGCGCAGTTGAACGTCAATGGTTAGGTGGAGTCACGTAAAACGTGCTTCTAATTGGCCGTGACAAGATACCGGCTAATACGTGTTTATTAATGAAAAAGTTGCTCGAGCGTGACGCTCCGCCGCCTAAGCTAACCGATTCGCTCGATTTTCGGTGGCCTTCCCTCTCAGGGTCGATCATCGTGCGATCATCGCTGATAGACGCGAATTTGCCCGACGAATTCAGTCGAATAATTCGACGTGGAGGATGTTTTATGACCGATCATTAGGTCTGTGTTTCTTGCCTTGCCTTATCTGTGGGTGGTAATCACGTGAAAATCACAGACAAAGAACATGATAAGCAATTTGAAAATTCGATAATTAGTTGGACGATACTATAAATGTTCTTTCGTTCCTATAAAATTAAACCGTTTCGTTTGCTTTCTATAAAAATTCGTACATTTATCGTCCTGAATTATTTTGAATTGTAACACTTTTAAGATACACGTACGATATATTTGTCTAAATTTCTCTGTTTACGTAATCAATATAAAAACAGAACGCAGTCCAATATTTATCATAGATCTGTCAGTCTTTTTTCAGAAAGTTCTTCGACTATCTTAAATAACGCTGCTACTTATTTCCGGAAGGGATTAAATGGTCGGGAAATTCAAACGGTGACAATTAGAGGAACTTTTTCGCGGCTGTGAATGGCAACAACCTCGTCCGTAAAACCACCGATTGAATTGACGTTATCGCCTCGGCTAATGTCCCGTATTAAGTGAAATCACGAGACTCGCTGGTTATTCCGATTTTACTTATTTCTCGCATTCGAGATCCACCGGCTGCGGCGCCGCGGCAAAGATCCTGTGCGGTGCCACTATCGCGTGCAATGAGCTGCCAAGAATCTTTTACCGTAACAAACTAGTTCCTCTGCTGCCAGCTATACGATACCCTCGCTAATGTCCAATACTTTTCCGCAGGGGCCTGGCTAATACCGTCAGTTGGAAGCTTTTGTATAATAAACCGTCACAGGCTCTCTCTTTCTCTCTCTCTCTCTCTCTCTTTCTCTGTCTATTTGCGCCAGCATTCCGATCACCGATCAATACCTTCCTTTTTTCGTGCCTCTCGTTTCTTCTAGGTAGGATCGTGTATCGAGGAATCAGGAAGACGTTCCATTTTTCAAGAACGTGCAAGAATCGCGGTTGACGGCTGTTCTTCTTGCTTCTTTGTGGAAGCAGGATAAGATTGGTTAACACTAGAAGTATCGAATCTGTCAAAACGATCGAAATGCTTCTTTGTTTTCTTGGTCGATGAAAATGCGTACGTGGTTTTGTGAAAATCAATCTTGACTTTTATTTACGTACAGATACGATCGTCAGACGAAAGGTACAAATGCCAAAGGTACTTGTTACAATATATTTAGACGTAACAAACGTTTACTTGGGTCCTATTCCTTTGCGTTGTGTCTATAAAGATATTTTTAATAAGAATTTAAATCTTTTCCATCAAAAACGTTGACTTTACTTCGTCTTCAACCGTTTCAAAATATTTTACACAACACGTACAATATGGACATAAAAGTTTTCTGAGGTAAGCGTTCGAGCACTTTCACGAGCCAATGTATATCAAGCGATTTTGCGAAATCGCAGATTTTGTCAGATCCAGAATCTCGTTCTGGGCATAGCGACGCGTCGCGACGAACCGCCTGCGATAACTCTTCTAATTGGGTTATCTACGCATTACATTACGCATTCGCAGTTTAATCCCCATTTTTCCTCTCCGTTTTTTCCCTCGCCTCTTGCTCACACTATCAGAAGGCAAGGTTTCATGCGTTCGCGCGATTTCCCGCGTTCCGCGGCAATTCCAAGCGAATCCAAACGGATGATGGACCATTATTATCCATCCATTAGGCCTAATTGACCATAGAGTGTTTCAAGCCGGAAACGCTTTTCACGGATCCGCCTGAGAATACGTCTTGCACCGAGTTTCGTCACGCGGCGATTTAACTTCAGCTTCTCGCTGAACACGACCTTCGAGTAGACAAGCTTAATTCGTCGTGTGTAATTAGTCAGGCTTTTCACCGGTTAATCCAGGAAACCTGGTCGATCCGCCACGTCGCGATCGTTATTCGGTATTTTATGACCGCGCGTCGTGTGGAGTCGTTTAGAAATGAAAGTGACTTCGAGTTAACCCTGTAACTTCCAGCTAAAAGTAAATTCTACGCGCTGGTCGTTTATGTTCGATACAACGTTTTTCGCTTATTCGCTTTAATTTTCTATTGGAAAATCGAAAGCACGAAATCAGAAGTAACAAATTTTCTCGACGTATAATCAGATTTGAGATGTCAATTGGTTTATATTAATTTCAATTTCGTAACTCCGAGTTCGTGTCCAATCCTATCTTTCATTTAATTGCTTTGTCAAGTATTTTTTTTTTATAATTTTGATCGTAAATAGGTTTCTATTTTAGTCGAGTTCCCGTTGATCTAATATTTTCTTTCGATTTCCATCGTACATGTTAGATTACGAATCTTCGTGGTTGTTGGAGTCAAATTTTTTTGAACTGTTCTGCTCGAGGCAATTAATTCCAAGGTCAGTAGCCGTGTCACAAGTGTTTAGTTGCACAATTGCATGTTTGCCACATTATATTTTGAGATTGCATCAAGATCGAGCGTTTATGATTGATAACGAGCCGCAATGGTCTTTTATCGTTTGCTAGGTTTCTTTCAACCGGTCTCTTTGGCACCAACTCAGTGATCTTTGCACTTTCCTTGATCTCGGGGTGAAGTTTCTAATTTAACAAAATCATTGCGAATCATTTTCGCGATATTGCTATTATGCAAATTTACGAAATATATTTATTGGCGTAGAAATCATTATACGATGCTTAAGACGAACGTCGAGGAACTACGTTTTTTTCAGAGAGGAATGTTTAGAATGTTTCTACAGCGTGTCCTCGATGCGAATAAAAAGAAACAGGGGAAACGTGATAAATATTATGCTGGCCCGAAGACACGCGATATTACGTAATTCGAGTGAAAAAAGAAACTAGAACAGACAGTTCCTTGCTGGAGCTATTTCATTATGTTCCTGGTCCGCGGCAAGTAAAAATAGAAACGAGCTGAGAAGAGTCTTATCACTGGCATTGTCATCTTTCGAACTCGTATCAAACGTCTATCACTTGCCGCCTGAGAATTCGGTCATGAATCCTCTCTATTACTCCGATAATTATAGTACTTTTGACTGCAATTCCCAATTACATTTTCATCTACAACTTTATTGCATTCACGCAGAAGATAAAATGAATCTAAATAGCTATCGTCCATCACATGGTCACATTTGCGCGAGAAATTCCGTGAATCTGAATAAAATGCTCGTGAATGTGAACCGAGAAGGATCAACACTTTCAAAACGAATTCTCTTCCCTCGGACAAACCAATAAACAAAAAGAGCCGACAAACCATAAAAATATTTCTCGATTACCTGCCCCAAAATTTCCAGATACACGCGGCATGTCCTTAGTGATCACACCTCGGACACTTCGCGAAAATTACTGTGCCCCGCGATCGTGGTCGATCGTTCGCGGGCGCGATATCTCGGATCGCGATGCCCGCAGATTGGCCGGTTCGCGTTTCATGGTTTTAGGGATGCTCTATAACTGGATACTCACCCGACAGGCGGCACCGATTGCAGAGTGTTATCCAGATCCTGGGTCGGGCTGGTGGTGTATCGTTGTCCCGTGGTCGACACGTCTCGAGGAACGATCAGCAGTAACCAGGTAGCAAGGATCAACGCCACGTTCGGCATTTTGGCGAGTGGCGTCATCGATTCTCACGTCTCGTCGAAACGAGAAAACTGTTCAACGATCCGTCTTGTGTGTTATTCGTATGCTCGTCTCATGATCAATCGACGATCACACGCGGAAATGAAGTCTCTCTCCTCCGTCTGTCTATCTGTCTGTCTGTTTGTCTATCTGCCTGTCTCTCTGTCTCTGTCTCTCTCTCTCTCTTTCTCTCGAGGGCTCGAACGATTTCAACGCTGGCTCGCGATCGACACCACGATCGGTTCCACGATCATGGTTCCCGATCGACTGGATGCTGGGTAATCTGACGCGCTCGGAATTCTGTAATAGACGCGTCTCCGTTCCAGAGGGGAGATTTTCTGATTGGATTCGTCGGGAATCTTTGGGGTGGAAAACAAGTCTCCTGCACGCGATTTTCTTTCAGATTGTTTCTCAAAATCTGTGGAATGTATTATGGTATATGAATAACATCGAAGGTTTTGAAAATTAATGCAAGCGAATTGTAGCTCGTTTTAGGTTTCGACGATTGTATTTAATTTGTATAAATTTAATGTCGCGGTTACTTAACCATTAAGCAAAGTTTGGAGGCGAAGGAATTATTGTTTGTTGGAAGTCACTTGAACTGTGAAAATATATCGCTTTATCGTTTTTCAAAGTAAGCTAATTTTTCATCTATTCGAAGTTAACACATCGAACGAATTTTCGTATTATTCTTTTCAAAGATACAGAGACACTTTCTCAGAAGAATTGGCTAGTGCGAATAGTCCTGCCAAAAAATGGGGAAATAAAATTATTTCGAAATCGTATTTCCGGAAGAATCGTAACGATACCCAGATTGACGGGAAGAAGGAAACTAGTCACATTCGTGGAAATTATGTTTCGTTTTCGATCTCGCGAGAACAGCGAAAACCTCACCGCGTAAACCAAGCGAAGAGACAATGGGCGATAATTGTCGCGATTCCGCGCTGACTATGACGCCTTTCCGGAAGCACCAAATTAGTACGATGAGATAGATGGAACTATCTTTTGATATAAATATTCACAATAGCTGTTCCTTCGTCAAAACGGAGCTGGAACTACGAAATTCATTTTCAGGTCATTCAATATTCTAGAAACGAACGCAACTAAGCATAATTTAACTCTTTCGGGATGAATTTTTCTTTCAGAGTAACAGCAATTCGACGACACAGACGATATAATTCGTGCAAATCTGACGAAAATAGGTTAACCATAATTTTTAAAATTGTATAAACGTGTCCACTGTCCAATTATAGCAATCTAACGGTAATCTCTACAAATTACTTCGATACGTATTGTATCTACGAGTCTGGAAATGCTTAAAACGAAAAAACTTAAACTAGTTGTCCTATAATTTTTGCTAGTAAAAATGAATCCCGCTAGCAAATTATTTATCCATACTGATTATTTTTCATTCCAATAACCGTTTGAACTTTTCAAGCTACGCGTTTCTTAGGAAACCAATCTCTTATGCATTAGACGTACATTAGAAAGATTATACTTTAGAATGTCGTACAATTTATCATCTTTATACCTATCTTTAAAAGGAAACTACAGAATTTCCAGCTGGAATTCCACGCTTACAGCGTTCATTTATTAATCGAGATCTCGTTCTAGCCAGGAAGGACCCTATCCCTGGTGGAAAAAAGGGAAACAGGCGATTCGAGTCGACGCCACGTTCCTCGGAAATTCGCCGTGGCGAGATACACACTCCCGCTTTCACTCGTTATCATAACGTAAAAGCGGACCGAGCAGAGGCTATCATTAAAGTTCCATAAAGCCTGGTATGCTCGTGTAAAACTCGCATAAAAAGAGATCAGTCTGGTTCGCACGTTCTATTATGTCGAGAACGGGGCAAGCGGATTGATAAATGCGTCTATTAATCGTTTACTTGCCCGAGGAAGACGGAATAACAAGTCAATATCGGCAATCTTTTTTTCGGCGAATTCTCTAGCAATTAGTCACTACATTTATGGACGAAACGAAATGAACGATTCACTTTGTGTTGTGCATCTTTAGTGATTAATCGTTGTGTTTGCACGAGCCAAGAAGATGCTCTATTTTACAAGTTTCCAGTGAATATGTCGTGAATTGCGTAAAGTTAACAGTACAAGCGACAAACGAAATGAACGATCTATCCTGTGATTCGAATTCTTCTTTGGTTAATCGCTATGTTTGCATAAGGTAAGAAAGAGTTTCCAATCGATATTTAACGAATTGCGTAAAGCTAACAGTAGTCGAACAATTATTTTCTGTGAAAAATTTCACCGAAGATCTTAACAATTTCTCCGTAGAAGACTATCAGAGTATCAAAGAACATCCTCACAAACCTCTGGGAGAAATTAACACGCTTAAATTAACATGCTTAATGGCTTCAGACTTAACAGCTTCAAAGTATCTTACGCTCTCGACTACTAATCCAAAAGATAATGATAAACTGGATGGTGTACGAAACGAGCAATGTCACGAAATGGATGCAAGAAACTTCCAACAACAATAAACGTACCTTCCTGACAACTTTATTACTGTCGAAATTAGTCTCAACTTCGCGCCATACCTGTCAACGAAATCATCAACATTACTCCACCACGAGCAACCGATCCTCCAACAAATTCACTCTCAGGCTTCGAGCTTAGTCTCAACCATCTGCTTCGTATAATTTATGTCCAATAATATCCAATCACCGATTCTCCAGCATTCACCCCGACAATTTTAAGTTCACCCCCTAAGGATTTCCTTAAACGAGTTCGAGACCCAGACTGTTAGAGCGAAAGAAAGATATTTATCGTTAGCCGATTACACGAATTTATACGTATTCCTCGATAGAATAAATTTGTTAACAAAGAATAAGAGAAATAGCAAGAAAAAGAAGTTCGATTGCACTTCACGTTGATGTTGAACGTCGTTTCCGCGGATGGGAAGCCGAAGAGGAGCAACGAAGAAAAGGAGCCCCGAAAAGATGCGGCGACGGGACTCGACGCGAGACTGGAGCAGCAGATTGTGAACGAGCCGTACCGAGAGAGGGCTCATCCGGAGAGAAGAGGCTCTCTTCCCTCGTCTTCTCGTCTCTCGTTCCCTCCACGAGCGTCCTTTCCCTCCTCGCCCTGCTCGCGGCCACGTCCAGCTGACGGCCGGGAGAAAACACCAAGAAGAGAACCACCGATAGTCCCACCCCGTCTTTTTCTTTCTCGTCCCTGTCAACACGTTCACGAATGTGTGCTACACCATGACACGCGTGAAGCGCGTCCGAATATACTGGGAAATGTTTGAGAAACGCGTGTACATCGAGATTTCAGATGTAAATATGTGTATCACTGGTCGTAAGTATTACATTAGAGCATCTACTACTCGTTGCGTTTATTGGAAAATTCTATAGCAAATTATATTTCATTTAATATTTTATATTACAAGTCAGAGGTTTGCGAAAGTATTGGAACACTTACCATATATATCAGCAGTGTGTTTACTTACAGCTGTGATTGTAAAGAAAAAACGCCGCGTGTCATAATTTTTTAAAATTCCAACTTACGCGGTTGTTAAATGATAGGATATAGTCGGAAAGAAGGAATAAAAATGTAATACGTTCAAAAAGCTGGTGCAATTTGATCGAGATCCGATGTTTCAATTGATACGCATTAGTCAAAATAACGTAGGTAAGTTATCTTCAGAATACGATTATTCGTGTCTTGCTTTCGCTGTCGCTTTCTATTTTCTACTAGAGAAGATTACGTAGAGACAGGGCGATTTTTATTTTGGGCTCGGATGGAATGACGAACTTACATGAATATCGTGTGTCAATTGGATTTTGTGTGGGATAGAGAGGGAAAATTTGGAGGAAGGTTCGAGAACAGGGTAGGAAGATCTTCAGAAGTTAGACGTTTCTTTGACTGTCTTTTTTTGTGGTAACGTGTGACAGTTTTCATAATTGGATTCTCAGCGGGACCGAAGGAAGGAAAATTGTAGAAGGCGAGCTACAGGTCCCGTTAAGATCTTAAAACACGAAGTTCAGATCTTCCTTTCGTTTTAATATCCCTGCGACAGTAGTATAATTGGATTTCTTAGGGAAATGAAGAAAGAAAAAGTTAGGAGGATCTTCGAACACGAGAAAATTCCGAGACGTAGATATTTCAGTTATACGTAGTGTATAATCTTTCCGAGGAAATATTCTAAAATTAAATTTCTGGAGGAAATAAAAAAAGGAAGATTAGATGTAGATGAAGTTTTAGAATATAGAAAAAAAAAGTTAGAACGTAGCCAATCAGAAGTTTGAAGTTTTTTTCGTTTTATTTTTAAACGAAGATTCTATTTGCTAATTTTACCGATACAGATAAGATCTCATTTTAAAGACATAATGAGTATTAATGAAGATTACGGATATTAAAGGTTCGAAACGTTCTAATTAATAGAACTTTCGCAACAAAGTGTGGACGTTATCAGGCGAGGCTCGAGCTACGATTGAGAAATACCAACGACATTGGCCTCTGCGTTCTGAACTAATAAGCGTGTTAAGAAGCCATCACTTCCGGCCACTTCGATTAAAAACATCCATTGTTAGCTGACGAGTCATGTGCGATATCCGAACGAAGACAAAAACAATAAAATAGGGCACATCAAATAGCTATTTTTATTATAGAACGATTTATCGCTTGCAACGCGATGAAAAATCCAATACATAACTATCAATGTATTCTTTTATCAACTGATCTACAGCGCATAAAAAAATCTAATCTTCCTGACATCATCGTTCTTACAGCCGTTCTTTTTATTGTCATTACGTAACCTCATTCGAATGGAGTTATATGCGGGTGGCGATAATAACAATGAGATGCAGAACCACCGAGTTTCCTTGACATCGAGGTTAAAAGTTAACTTCACGCATGAAACATAACTTCCTTATTTTCGTCATTACAACATTATTCTATTGTGAACTTACGATTTTAAGCTACTTGAGACGCTAAGATCTCGATTTTAATAATATTAAAAGAAAAGAAAAAAGCAGGAAAGGATGTAACGATATATTAACGTATAATATGTAATAATATAATTGAACCGTATTAAATTTTAATAAAAGTTAAACCCGATAAAATTTGTTAAAGCAAAAGCTACAAGTATATCTAGAGAACTTCTCGTTCAAAAGGTTTCAACAAGTTTTTGTTAAATATATGCGTTGCAAGATCTGACATAAAATTTTCTATTTCAATAGATAAGAAAAGCCGTGGATTGACGCGCAACCAATAGGCAAATCTTACGACTTAGGTATATAACTCGATACAAAGTAAAAATCGCGCAACTTTATGTTCCATCCTAAATTGCAAATGTGTAAAAAGTTGAAGGTAGTCTGCGCGTTCGTGAGGAAATGAATAGGCGAGAAATGGCACAGAGAGCTAACGGGGACGCATAAGACGCAGGGCGAGCCTTGGCGGCTTTTACCAGTAAGATATTCCCGATAACAACGGCGCGTAAAACGCGATTTTCCGATCGGCGGCCACGATTTTGAGTGACGACGGTGAAAATTGTCGACCGTCCCTAATGCGAGTCGCGACTCTCCAGCGAGATCAACGATGATTAACGACGGCCGCGTTCATTCTCTTGCCTTTTTCTTTTTCTTCTCTAACTAGCCAGTGGCCCGTTTAACAGCTATAAAACAAGAAACGAACGATCGCATGCACACGGGGAAGGTTTACTGATTGTGAGGCGGCTTCGTTTATCGCGAGAGCGTTAAACTAACGTCACCATACTCCGTTTTATGAGCGGAAACGTCCTAATAGCTTCGTGAAAAAGGAAATTGAAATTGCAATCCACTGACAAGAATACTTTTAATCCCGTAATACGCTCTTTGAATCGTTCTCGATAGTTTATTATGCTTGGAAATAAAATAGAAGAATTATTATCGATATCTGTGATTTCATGTTTCCACTTTGCAATTGTCATATTTATATCTTTGTAAGAACGTCTTTTTCCAATTACGCTAGAAGTCTTTTATTTTGTAGTAGTGATCGACATAGACGAAACAAATCCTTCGTAAGGTAGAATCAAGTTAGAATGACTACGATTTCTTTACAAGTTAAAGACACTACATGAGGAATTCTTGGACAAGGAAGGAATTCATGAAAGCTCTGGCGATGGTCGCGAATGACAAGTAGATTCCGAACTAAAAGTCACGATGACGTGGAATAATCCACGACTAAACTCCTACCTCCTCTTCGTCCTTCCGATATAGAAAGTGTAAGTACGCTTTCGAAAAATTCAATTGAATTGTTGGAATTCTTCCTTGAGAAGATCGATTTCTATCTTTCAAATTTACTATCTTCGACGCTATTTCTATTAAATCACAGGCAATGATTGCACGGCGATATTTTTATCAAATTATAAACGTTGTTGATTATTCGCCGATATTGTTACTAGGTCGATCCACGTACAAACTAAAATTATCAAGCTCGTGTTCGTAAATCTCGATCTTATCTCATCGGAGCCGCGGTGTAAGCTATAGTACGCACGTGAGTTGGATATTTGCCAGGTGAATCGGCGTCCGTAGTTTGCAGAAGCCACTGTACCACCATGATCGTTAATTTGTTCGGCGACACGCGAGATCGAGCAACAAACACGATCGACACTGATCACAGGATTGCCGACGAGGCGATGCACTGCTGCCTGCGAATGTTGCACACCAGCGGATAGCCTGCAACGTGGACGCACCTGCAATCAACGCGTATGTTGCATCAATGTACAGCGTGTTTTGTAAACGTTTCAATGAAACTTTGTAGCTTAAGTGCCGTATTCCGTCAATGAGCCGAGTTTAATGAATCGTTTGATATTTCTCAAGCGATATCTTAATAGAATTATAATCGAAGTTTAAATAGAATTCTACGCGTGATACTGCGAAGTGCATATCACTTGACTACTTCAATTAATTAGATCGTGCTCTTAGTATTGTCGGTATTTATAGAAATTCTTCATTCACTCCGTCATTGAGTATTATCTAGCGATACTCGACATCTCGTTATGGGAATAAATAGTAGAAAAACGGCCATAACTTGTCACTCTGATGAGTTTAATAATTCTAGCGTTAATTGGTACGGTGTAACCTATTTTCTTTTGCATAATGAATCGAATGATTATCTTCCTTTTGCCCGCGGCTCGCTCCAAATATTTCAAGTTTTAGTAATTGCAAAAACAGAAGATGTAAAACTTGTTGTTTTAACAGATTCGATGATTCCACTAGCGTTAACTAAGCGAAGATAGCTCATATATCTAAACTTTATCTTGTTAGATAAACCAGTACAAGTCAACAAGAAATAAACCTATATACACATATTCATCATCCACCACATTTTTACCATATTACCAATAAAAACCTGCTCTACATAGAACCATGCAGAACACTTCCAACTTACCTCTTCATTATATCTCCTTTCAATCAATTTCTCCAATAAAAACAAATCGATCAAACGAAAGCAACTGGCCATGACGTAAAAAAATAGTAAAGGATAAAAAATAAATATAGAAAAGGAAGGAACTGCACATTAAGCACACGGAGGATAAAACAGCTTTGCACGTTGCTCGCTGACGCTGTACCTGTTCTTGCGCTTAACCTAGACCTCTTTCCCGCGCAGTTTTGTAATAATCTTGCTAGACGACGGGGACTGGTCCTGGATGAAAAATGAACGGAACGGATCAGCGTGCTTTTCTTTTCCAGAGGCGAGCGGGGAGCACGTCATTAAAAGGTGCCCCGTCGACGGTCATCTCTTCGCGATGCACCGCAGGCTACCGGTCGCCAGTATGCAAACATCGACTTCTTTTCGAGTTCCACCTATGTCGCACGTTCTCCAGCGTATTAAGTAGCGATGAGATCTGAAACATTTTGAATCGTATCTGGTATACATAGTAAGGTAGAGTTATTCGAGTCACCTAAGCTTCGATATCTTAAAATTCAATCTTGTACTTTACACGAAATAATCAAAGTCGTTGTGTATGTTACGAGACACCATTAGTCTCGAATATAATAGAGAAAGAATGAGAAAATGTCGTGCGCTTTATATCCAGCACAAAAATATTTCAAAATGAAGAGAGCGATACGAATAAAAATAAATTGCGAATATGATAGGATCTTTCGCAAACTTCTTACATGTACTTCTTATGTTATATATAATACCTTCTCGCTGACTGAAATAAAGCTACCGTAGAATTATTTAGATTTAATTACTCTGTCCAGAATTGAACTTTCAGACGTTGAAGCTTACGTGACTCAAATAACTCTTACCTTATTGTATTTCTTGCGAGTTGATATCGTGCAACCTTGAACGAAGTTCCAGATCCTTATAAACCCCATTACGTTTCTAATTGCTCGTTACAGTCATCAAAAGCTGTAATCTTTAATCTATGACCGATTTTGCAATTTCACTATATCGCTCCCACCTACCGTGAGTAGGTATCGTTTAATGTGTCCCTGACCGACCACCGATCTAGATAAGTGGCGATGAAAAATCGTGGCTGTTTAAAGGGTCCCGCTGAATCATCGATCGCTATCGTTTAGAACGTAATACGCAGATTATTCGCTTCGAGGAGGACTCGAAGCTGGTGGAATCCGCGGCGCCAGGAATGTCGCTGCACCGGAATATGCATGACGCTGGCGGTTACAACGATTAGTAAGCACAGGGTTCATGCAGCAATTAAAGACACTTTTCTTGTGAACCGGGTGTCGTGAATATGTAAATGCTAAGGTATATTGGCCTTCGTGTGTATTTCTTAAGTTTTGAAGAGGCAGAACTTAAAAGATGCACCTTAACATAAATAGCGTTTGAACGTCTTAAATCTTGTTCGGATTGGTTAAGTTACTCGGATTCAAGCAATTCGGCTATGTAATGAGAAGAGTGCTAGAAATTTGGAAAGATACTTCAAGTATAGTAAATAACAAGTTCACACTGGTGAAGTGTCTTCTTGCTGTTCTCATCTTCTTATTAAATACAACACGATTTGTTCCAACTATTTAATCTAGCCTAACTACATTAATCAAATATTTATTTGCGATAGTAAATTACTAAATTACAATTAATGTAAATTATTCTAGAATTAATTAGTCTAAATTTTCTTAGATTTCTTGCTCTTCTTGGTAGACTTGGTGCTCGAAGCAGCTACAGGCTTCGTACTAGCTATATATCCTTTTCGAGCTTCGTACACGTCTTCCAACATTCCTCTTCTATCAAAAAATGCATCTATATATTTTCCATACAATGTGTCGTATTGGTACTTCTGTCTTTTATATAGATTGTCCAGATCATCGAGAAAATTCGCGTAGTCTTCTTGAGCGTACACGACGTTCATTATACGAATGTTCCGCAGTATTTCTTCATCCGAGTTCGTCTTTACCCATGGTTCGTCCTCCTCGTCCTCTTTGACCTCGTAGATAGTCAAATCCAAGGGTGGAAGTCTACGAAGAGACGGAGGTGGCTTCAACGTTCTCTTCTCCAAACGAGCCATTGAAATGCTGGATGTCTCGATGTGCGACAAACGATGGCTCTCCCTTTTCGTCAACGATTTCTCGGAATGACTCGGAGGTTTCTTTTCGAACGAATCTGTGGACTTGATCTCGTGTTTCTTTATGAAAGCTTCACGGAGTTCTCTACCACGCTGCAAGCTGTCAGGATTCTCTTTCGCCCAGGCTTCCTTCATCCTCGCTATCTCCCTTTCCTTCGTCCTATCTTGGGATATCTATTGATCGGAAATATAATTGTCATAGATGATTTATAATATAACTATATTATAAATACGTATGTACACATTCTCATAGTTATTAGCACACATACGAGAACTTAAGTTTTGAAAAATCATGGGAAGTTATTCAAGCGTTTAGAAAATATTATTTAATTTGAAGTTCAGCTAAAAATCCTGAAGAATTATTATCTGATTTAAAACATATGCAATAAAGGTAAACAGTGGCTACGTATATAAAATGTTTGTAAAATGTTAAGATAAGTAAAAAATACGTTGTGTAAGTATGGTGCATACCTTTAATCCGCTTCCAGAATCAGTAACTACTTGAAGAACCCAATAAGGCGACTCGACAGCCGAAGCATTTTCAACAGACTGCTTCGAAAATCTCCTCGACCTTAACGACTCACTCTTTGACAGTCTTCCCGTATTCGAAAAAGGTGGTACTTTCGTTTTAATAACAGAGCCTGTTGGCTTCACTTTAAATTCTGACACAAGACTCCATTCTGTTGCGGTCAATGGCCAGCTGTTTTCAAGCACTGAGGCTTCTACGTGATAAATCGTGTGAGGTATCACATCTTCCTTACTTCTACTTTCGTTGCTATCAACTTTCTCTTCGCCAGAATTCTCTTCATCGTTCTTATCAGAATTATCCCTTTCAAGCGTAATTTCAGTAGACTTTTTTCGAAGTTCCAGATACACCATAGGCAAAATAGTTACACAAGTACCTTTTATTTGCGACAGCACTTGACCTTCTTTATCTGTGACTCTCAATCTCATTCTTACTTTCTCATACGATACCCTTAATCTAAACGAGACCAAGCTAGGTTTCACCACTTGAACGATCCACTTCGAAATATAATTTCTCGAATTAGGAATATAACTGTTGGATAATTCTTCTATAGCCAATACAGGAGGCATGTTAATCGTGAGAAACGACACTTCGTTAATTAGAAAATAGAACACAGGTTGTCCTTTCATTGTAATTATATTTAAGGACCAAGGTAACTCTTTCAACGTCTGATCCTCGCTCCAACCGTAACAGAAGATAGTGTAACCTAGTTTCGTATACTGGTATCGAGTTGGAACCACGTTGTTTACTATTCGTAGTATTTCTCGACCTGTCTCATTCTTGAACATGCGTACGCTATACTTTGGTAGGTTAACAAATAAATCTATACTGGCAAACACTGTCTGTGAGGGTTGAGGATTCACCACGAGTCTTATAATAGGCAGCCATTGGTTTGGCGTGATATTTGTCAACGTGCCTTTCAATTCTTGCGCTTGCAAGGTGTACTCGAAGTCTTTGGAGCAATAGTAAATGTCATATAATTTATCATGACGCTTTAATATATTCCTCAGTATCTGATTAGCTAAAGACTCTCGCTTATTATAATTATACAATTCTGCAACTTTCAGTAGATTCTGTAAAACTTGATTATGCTGTTCGTGACGAGGATTATGTATTCTCAAATATCTTCTAACGGTAATCGTTTTGAAAAACGCTTGAACAACAGCTGCAGCCTTATTCTGTACAATATTCTTTTTCGTCAGATGCTGATCAACGTATCTTCTATTCTCAATCAAGCTTCTCGTTATGTTCAGCCCTCGCAAGTTCTTCAACGCGATCGAGGTGTCGCTGAAACATTGCAAGCCAACTGTATGATTCAGAAAAAATATTCTCAGAGCTCGTAAAACACCTGGAACCTCGTCTTCAGGCATGATTTTTCTAATTAATTGTACCTGTTCTTCGATGAAGTAGTCGTGTATCTGATTATAGAACAGCTTGTTCCTCACCTTTCGATCTTCAACCGGTGGCAAGTAGCTTTTGTAGTAAACCTTCAAGGCTTCCGAGTATCTTTCAGTGCCAAACGCTTGATACACGCTACAGACGGAGTTGCTGATGTGCCTCGCCATTTGATCGACCATCTCAGATTCTGTGCACATTAGTTGATACATCCTTCGCCTGTCCCCCACGTGGAAAGCCGTATCGGATGAGATAGATACGAAGCAATCGGATTCTGAGTGACAGTAAACTCGTAAAAGGTGTCTCCCTCGATCTATTTCCATCACGGTTGATTTTGTCCCAGCAGTTAAAACGGAGACCAAGCACATGGATTTTTCTGGCCTGCGAAACCAACAATGCTCTTCTACACTTAGACAATCTTTATTCCCCTTTAATTTGGTTTTGGGAATTGCAGTTTCGTCGTCGGCGTCTTCGAGAATTTCGATGGAGACTTGGAACGTTGCAAAATCGATGAGAAAGAATTTCTCTTCCAACGAATCGGTGAAGACATATAGCGGCTCGTTTCTGGTTTTTGACATTTTTTGAGGCCAACTGTAAGTGTCGATGAATTCGGAGTTTTTGAACGTTATTTTAGACGGTGAACTTCTCCTGCTACCCTTCTTACTATCTTTCTTAGTTTCAGATTTTTCATCGTTTGGTTGTTTCGCTGGGAATCGATCTGACAGTCTCATACTGTATTGAAAGTAATCTAGTTTATAGAAAAAATGTACGTCTTTCACGTAAGGTTCCATTTTGTTAAAATCTGCCCAGAAGCTGATGTCCTCTGAGAAATCTGCCGAAATTTTATTCTGTTCCCACGACGTTTCGCCAGGCTTATCTTTCTGACTTGTTTCGTCTGTTTTCGACTTATCATTGACACTTTCGTCTTGAAGATCTTCCTCTGTACTTGTCGTAATGTATTTGTTCATCACGCTATCCTCGCATTTCTTCAAAGGGCTGACTACTTTCAGGGATCGAATCGGTACGAAGTATTCAACTGAATCGATTATTCCTTCGTTGATGGCCCATTTTAACCAACGATAAAATTTCCATCTTGCTAGCGGTGGCTTCACCTATTATTTATATCATTTACTTTTTCATTTATTTCGATATCCTACCAAGGGCGAAAGCCCTTATATCTCGTTTAAATTAAAAAATTAATGCAGTTATACAAGCGGAATTAAATATCTTATTGCCAGTCATAAAAAATAATTATTTTTAGAGAAATTATTATTTTCAGTGGTTACGAGTAATAACATTGCTACAATATTACCACAGCACGATAATATTAAAATAAAATTCAAGTGGGTTGAAATTTCACTCGTGATCGTGTACACAATATTCGTCGTACTAAGTTCCAGAAATGATTTAACATACATCTTTGGGGTCCAATGGAATATCGCGTGACTGAGCTACATAAATAAAATGGCCCCAACATGGTGCTATTTCCGGCACAATTTCTGAAGATACTTCATTCATATCTTTCAAACCGAGAAACAGAGTAACTGGTTGTGGCTTAATCAAAGCGCTGAGCTTCTGATTATTTTTCGATTTTCTCGATCGATCGGTTTTCTTGGACTTTCTCGTATCAGCAGTGTCGTTGGATCTTCTCGTAAGATCCGTATCCTTGGATTTTTTCGTCCTCGTCGTTTCTTTAGACTTTCTCTCCTCTTTACTTTTCTTAGACCTCGAAGCTTCTGTTCACGAAGCGTTAAAACTATATACAGATTGCAAGAATGGTAAATACAGAAGACACGCGACTAACCCTGACTTTCCTGCTCCATAACTTCCGCTTCCCATTCGAAATGCTCTGCATACTGTCTCAAAAAGTCCCATTTATCTTGGGGTGACAGATACTCCACCTCTAATCGCAAACAAACCCAACCTGCATTTAATTGAAGAGAAACGATATATGACAGAGGAAGAGAAATATATTTTTATGTCTCTAATTAAATAGATATTTTACAAATTTTTCCATACTGCGTGCATTTTCAATATTTCTGCACCTTTAAATTTTCCATAGATGCATAAATTAAATAGTTTAACTATTACGTTACCTGTTAAACACGTGACAGGGTGGAAATCTACGATCTCGTAATAATCCGTCCAGGTCAAAGAGCACAATTTCAATAGAGCCTTTGAAAGAAGCATGGGCCATAATTCAAAATTATTAGTAGTTCGAGGTAAAAGCGGTACTTTCTCTTTGTTCACTGGTATCATATCATCCACGAGAATCCGGCGCCAAGCTCCCAAGAAATATAATCTTACGACGTATTTGCCTTCGACGTAATAGAAATTTTTCAAAAATCTTTGTACACAGGAACAAAGCTTTTTCACGAAGGTAAAATATATTCTAATCAGCAATTCGGACACTAAATCAGAAATTCGGAAGCCGTCGAAACGCGCTATCGAATTCGCGAATCTAAAAAAGTAGGTTTCAAGCCATCTCTAACCGTATCGAAGTATAATATATAATAAGAGATCTCTAGATCTTCTTTACTCAGACTCAGGATATACGTATTAACGAACATCACGCGTTAGAAACACACGAATAAAGCCAACAAGTTGTCTCGTTAATGACGATAAAATGGTAAGAGTAGACACTGCAGTGCTCTAATTTATTTGAAGAGATAAGGAACGAGCAACATTCCCGATGGTCGATTTAATTAAATCGCAACGCGTCGTCAATTTGCGACTGATGTAAAAAGATGAAATAAAAAGATGGATGATTAATAAAACGTTGGGAGGGTACCGTTTGGATTTATGACGGGCCGATGTAGAATCCCTTTGCCGGCCTTGTTCATCGAATACACATTCATCCAGCCCTGCCAAGATTGGTACCGACCATTCCAAATAAAATTGCCGCTCTCGCTACTTATTTCCAATCCATTTCGACCGCAGTACTGGAGATTTATTAGCGCGGAAATGAACCACCGTGCGAACTGAAAGTCGTCCCTTCATTGAACCACGTTCAATTGCGAGCAGGTCACTTCTTGATCGGTGTGTACGCCCCGATCAATTGTGCCGCGATCTCGAACAATCGTGGATCGTTTTGCGACTCTTTCTGAACGAACACTTTACTTTTTAATCAGTAGTTTTTTTCTTTTCTATTGTTTAATATTTATGCGATATGAGGAAAAGTGGCTCAGAAAACAAGCTGATTACAAACATTATCTTTGGAAATTTTTTAGCATGCATCCAATTTAAAGCGCAAATAGAAAGACTTTTTTAAAAAGTGCGGCCATATCTGGATTAATCTAGATTACCTGACTGTGTAATAAGTGTTTGTTATTCGCGATATGGTCTGGACTCTTCGAATTAGCGACAAACACTGTCAATTGTCCCTAAATTCAAGTTATACATTTGTAAATCAGTTAAGTAAAGTTGATTTTTTCAACGGTAGAATTCGAGCAAAATTAATAGAAACTAATTTTTTAAGGGAGCGTACGTACATTTAGATTGTCTAAATTCTTTGCTCTTATCCACTTATGAGGTACTAAAGATGGGGGTAATTGAACGAGCTGTGTGTCGAGAAACAAACCATCCGGCCCATCTAGAATCAATGTAAAATTACGATGAACAAAGTTATGAAAGAACAATTTTTCTTATTAATTACTTTTGGGATGCGCCCAATTTTCCTTGTTTAACGCCGCATCGGACCATTCTGGCCACAACGTTGAATCATCTATGGAAGGAGCTTCAAATACAGACTCTGAAGGCTTTTTGGACATCACAGACATATTTGAAACATTTTTCTTTTAGTAAAAGACGATCGTTCTTGTGTGAAAAATAAAAATGTTCATTGAGGACAAACAATAATTAAATATTAAAATTTGTGGAAAAAAGTATATATATATATATATATTTATTGAATCTCTATATTATACATTTCTATATGAAGGTGAGATGTAAATCTACGTCAAAAACAGACTCCATAAAAAAATATTACAATTTAAAGAAACTATATTATCTCATTAGTACCTAGTTCGCCATCGCGAACCTTAAGAAACTAAATGTATTAAAGATATGTAATGTAGTACAAATATAACATCTGCAAAAAAAAAATAATATTACTGATCTTTCGTTATTATATAAACTCAATAACGAATCAATAGTTACTTCGATTCTTTCAATTATGAAATTATGATGAGCTTGTTTGTACGTTTATGTTATTAGAACGAATTTCTTTCTTATTTTTTTTTTTTTTTCTTTAACTCACTTTTCGTTTTAAGTTCATGTAGTTACACAATTTTCTTAACAACAAGAAAAATAATACTACAATTCATACATACAGGAATTACAATAGTCCTCATCTTTTCTTTCACAGGACACTAATCATTTTTTCCTCCAACAATACTCGAACATAGTTTTATAGTCGCTTTACCAGGCTTGGCTTAATTTTATATTCGGTTTCATAGTTAAGTTTAGATTTTAGTACACATGTATAATAAGTAGACATGAAACGCTTTAGCCTCGAAGTACATATACACGCATAGGTCGATAGAATTACATAAACTTATTAAGGCATTGTTCCGATCTTCTTCTTGTTTTCTCTTTTAGATCCTTGAAGCGTTTTCTTTCTAATAATCTTCCTATCGCATATTCAGAGACAAACAACGCGTAGGAATTACATTATATCTTTAAGGGTTATAAATATAATATGGAATATTTAATGGAATGTTCAATATGTTCCTCTTTTAGTTAATAAATGTACTATCCAAGTATTTGTCTTTCCAAGATTCTTAGAACACAACGAGATCAGAGTGATACAGTGGATTGTATCAAATCGTAAGTTTGAGAATCCTTACAAATTGAATTCTCCTATGCATAATTAAGTCTGTTTGAAACTTTTAAGATGGAATATCCATATAGAATCTTGTAGTTAGGTACTATTGGAATTAAAGATGATCATGACCGATCCAGTCTATCCACAGATACACCATTAACACCCCATCTACTTGCAATGTGCAGAGTACAGATGAAAGACTGAAGCTGGTTACAACATCATATAATTAATAGAAGTGGTAACATTGGTTATAAATTATTATAATTATACGTGTTACAAACTTCGATTAATTCACATGCATTTATCAATATATAATAGGGAAAACAGTGAATACAGAAAAATAGACAAACAACGAAGACCAACAATTTCTTCTTTCTTTTTTATACTATATATTTAGATTCCAACAGATCAATTCTTTTTGGCACCAATTTTATCACGTAGTACCTCGCAATTCACGAAAATAATCGATATCTAATTAGACAATACTGAATATGGAAAAAATAATGCCAGGATTGATAAATCTTCATCGTTCCGTGCTCATGACTAACATTTTAGGTTCTTTGAAGAAATGTTTGCATGACTCAAACACTCAACCTGGCAGTGTTTATAATGTTATCAATTTAACTTTTTTATTGTGAATTATTTAGTCACTTTCTAATCGCAGCTAAAAAAACAAATACTCTTGCATCTCAAAAATATTAATACAAAGTTATTTTCTATTTAATGTTGTGCAGTATTTCCTGATTGGTTACACGAACAACATAGGTTCGTATATACAGAATTTGGCACCATACTATGGATACTCAAGCAGTTAAAAAAAGTCGTTTTCAGCTTAGCAAAATCAGTATGCTATGATCGTAACAATACGGTATCGTTACGCTGTTCTACGTATAAAGTGAAGAACCAATGTCAGTGGACGGTATAATAGTACCTTGCAGTTTCCTAAAGTCTGAATCATACTTGTACAATGATTTCATAGGCTATGAGCGGAATCCATAAATTAAGCATTGATTGTTTCGTAAATCATAAAAGAAGACAACGAGAAATTACGTGGAACGAATCGTAGAATTTCAAGCAGGTTCATTACCATAAGATTTCCCACAATTATATATATTAATGCTTTAACAGGCTTTGCCAGGACCAGAGGCTCTTTGATCTTCCATTCGACCTGCCTGAAGTCTTTGTATTAAAGCGAAAAGATCCTCCTCAGGCACTGTCGATCCTGCTTGAGTAGTCCCATTAGATCTTTGGCTGTGTTCCTCTTCAGCATCGTGCACCGTTGATGCTGCTGGTAAAGGGCTTCGCTGATCTTCTAAACGCGAACCCTATATAC
Organism: Bombus confusus; assembly: GCA_014737475.1. NCBI lineage: Eukaryota > Metazoa > Arthropoda > Insecta > Hymenoptera > Apidae > Bombus > Bombus confusus. Next base: position 355,978 of record JACXIV010000152.1, read on the forward strand.
GCAATTTATTTAATATTTGATACGATGAGTTTAATAGAAGAAAAGTACATGAATGTGTGATACGTACCTGACACCTAACCAACATTTCGATAAAGGAATCGTCGGAATCTTGATTACTGTTTAGGCCAGGTAAGTAAGGCAGCGTCACTCGTTGCTCATCCATTCTTTTACTTTGCATTCCAGCAATCAGTTCTAGTAAATCTTCTCCATCTCTGAAAATAAAAGCAAATGTATTTTAACATACATTATTAGTAAATAAAACAATGATTTTTGCGAAAGACACGTACTTATCTTCCGACTCGCACACCTCAGGTGTTATCGTTCTAAACTTCGGATTGCGATTTATATTCAATGCACAACGTTGATCGTCCATTCTACCAGATTGAAAACGAGATAGAAGATCAAAGAAACTATCTTCTTCTTTTTGAGTAAGTTGCGGTGTCGTGTTATTACTTTTTTCTATTTGAGATTCAGCTTGCTCTTTTAGTTTTGCGTCCGGCGTGAGCTAAATAAAAATGATAATTCCGTTAGAAATTTCCAACTCGATACTGTAATATTGTAAGATAAAATTATATTAAATAATCAAGTTACCTTAATGAGATCGAGATTATCCATGCTTTGTCGTCTAAGTCTATATCTACATGGTGAAGATATATTAACATTTGAGCCAGGATTAGTCGATAGTTTTTGTGCAATATTTTCTTTATTATTCTCTTGCTGCCCTTTTTCCAAACCCAGAATTTTTTGTAAATCATCGACATTCATTTGTGCAGTAGCTTGACCCATTGGATCTTCCAACTCTTTTGAAATATTCAGATGTAGATTGGCATAGTGTAGTGCTTTTTCGTGGTTACCCATTGCAGCATATGCATTTCCCAAAGACCAACAGGCACGGCCTTCACCTACGCGATCTTTAAGCTGTTGTGCTATTTCAAGGTGCCATAAATGGTATTCTATTGCAGTTGGATAATCTCGCAATAGAGTATATGTATTTCCTAGGGAATAGCATGCCTGTGCTTCTACTTCTCTATCTCCTAACTCTTGCGCAAGGACTAGAGTTCTCCTATAGCAGAATAATTAATGTTTACCTGCGTATTAATTTATTGATTGAAAGAGAAAATGTAATCTCAATACATACTTATAATGTTGTGCAGCTTTCTCAAATTCACCAAGAAATATATGTGAATTTCCTAGATTACTGTTTGCCCTCCTCTCAGCAGCTTTATCACCAAATTCTCTGGCAATCTTTAATCTTTCATTGTGATAATAAATTGCTTGTTGAAAATCACCAAGAAGGTAAAATGTATTTCCTAAATTTCCACAAGCTCTACCTTGAGCAGCAGAATCTTCCAATTCCTTCATCAATTCTAAGTTTTCTCTATAAAAGAAATTTATATGATTTATGTGTATCAGTCTATATCCTAGCTTAAAAGTATTTATTCTTCGCTTTTCTTACTCATAATAGTGTACAGCTTGTTGTAGACATTGTCTGACATCCTCAGAGAATTCCCCAGGATCTTGATGACCTACTCTACCTGCCTGTTTACCTTTAGCATGATAAACATTCCCCAAATTGTATAAAGCTCTTCCTTCGCTTAGCTATGTAAGAAATTATTGTTTTTAATAACTAATAGAAACTAAGTATGATTTTTTGACCATATACATACCTTGTCTCCAATTTCTCTTGAAATTTCCAAGTGTCTCTTGCAGCAAATCATAGCCTCATCAAACTTTCCCATGACTTTCAATGTATTTCCCAAATTTCCACTAGACTTTGCTTCTCCTAATTTGTCTCCCATGTTACGTGCTAGTGTCAAATCCAATTTGTGATATTGCATTGCTTTCACATAATCTCCAAGGTAAAAATAAGCATTTCCTAATTGGCTGTAAATTGCACTTAAGATCCTTAAGTCATCTGTACCAGCTTGAATTGCAGCTTGAAAGAATGCTACCCCAGATTTACAATCTCCAGCCTTACACAGACGTTCACCCTCAAGTGCCAATTCAAGACACATATTCCACCTTTCACTATTCTGTCAAATGTAAAAAATTTCATCCATCATATACTTGTTTATCATTCCACCAACTTGTGTTTTTCATCAATTCAAATATATTGGAAACATATGTCAATTTAGCAAGAAGGATAATAACAAAATTTCTAATGTATAATCACAATGTGAACAAAAAAAAGATAGAAAAGAAAGGAAAGAGTATTGGAATGATCATGGGAGTGGCTGATCATGCAATTGCAATAAATTGATTAGAGATAGAGTATTTATACTAAAAGCTTAAATTTATTCTTATTAGTGATTTAAGATGGATAATAAATTCATGGAATGTTTATATAATCTTAAAGATAATTAATTCATTAATTGATAGATACTTGACAACTTGAGTAAGTACTTGTACATAATATCTACCACTTCTTTATTTTTGGCGTGATATATTTTTTGTTATTTGTAGAAATCTTCAAGAAATTATATACTGCTAATAAATAGTAAAAAGTGAAACGAATAAAAGTGAATTAATTGTGCACAGTAACGCGATGATAGACCAGTATGAGTCACGCAAGTCATGGAAAAGCGTATTAATTAGTATGGTTCACTTACTTGCCCTTCTGATGTTAAATTTTCCGCACTCGCGCTCAGAGACATTGTGCTCCCTTTCGTTTTCGTTCTCCCCTCGTAAATTAACAATCGATCTTTGAAGTTCCACGACCGTAAATAACGCCGAGTCTTACGTACGCGGTAGGCGATTATTTGGGTTACGACGATAATTCGGTGTGCACAATTTCTCACGCATCGTGCTACTGCTGTTTTTGGTACTGCGATTTTATTATTTTCTTGCAGTGATCAGATCCGCGTGCTTCTCGCGAATAAAAAGCGCATCACTTTTCCCTCCAATCCTGTAATCACTCGCCGCACTTTCCAAATGCAACTGACCGAAAATTGAGCGTCCAAACAAATGGCGCTGGATTCATGTCGCTGGTGCAACGTCCAATCACGTACCTAGTTCCATTTGGTGACAAAACGAAATTCTCTAAGATGCGACACATGATATCAGAGATTATTCACGCCCATAATTCTAGTTATTTTACAGTACACTACGGTGCTGCCCCATGCGGTCAAGTGCTGAATTTAATTGACATTAGCATGTACAAGAACCTATAAAATTAGAGATTTACCCTGTTTAGTTGGAACTTAGCATATACAAGAACCTATGTATTTAAGCTTAAAATTAGGGATTTGCCTTGTTTGGTTGCACGCTAGCATAGATAAGAATATATTGAGTTCCACGATTAATTAATGCTAATAAACATTATTGTGATTGAAGTTTACAATATTAGAAAGCGAGCTATTTATGCCTTGATAATGTTCTTTCCCACGATAACGAAAGTAAATATGAAATTTGTGAGTGATCACAGTTGGTACTGATAAATAATTTTGACATTTATTGAATAAATTTGTTAAATAACTTTTGTACGTTGTCTCGGCTACGTACAATTAAAGTACTGTACAATTAAGTACACGGCTCTAGAATTTAATCTATTATCATATAAGATATCGACGCTAGAGAGCACTACAAGCCTACATCAGTTCACACATATGCACCGATTTTGGACTCGACTGCAAATGTGTAATCGCATGATGCGTCTCGTGTGTACATATTTTCGTTCATGCTACTCATCTTTGATATTCTGAAGTTCTCTTCGTATTTACAGTGTTCGATCGGTAGAGTTTGACAGAACATGGAGCTCATATATGATTTTGTTTTTGTTGAATGATGTTTAAGTCGGTAAACGGAGAAGTAAATCTGTGAGAAGTGAATCGAGTCGCGCGGTAAACGGAACGATATTAAACGGTGAAGTGAAGGAGGAGAATCTTTTTGGGTCTGAGGAAGATTTATTAATTTCGAATGGATACACAACCTCTCTACTGAATGGTTTTCATCTCACTGGGTTTATTTTGTCGTAAGATAGATATTTAGCAATAATTGTAGCTTTTCCCCTTGTATTCCGTAACTTTATATCGCGTTCTCCTACCGTATAGAAAGTATTCGTTATATTAATAATGAGCGATGGTAAGAAGGTAGGTGAAAATTCCAGTACTGAGGTTGTTAACCAATTTCGAAGCTGTAGGGATCTTAGTGATATCGTGCCTCTGTATACGCAACGCGCACTTTACTTAAAACCAGTCGCAAAGATAAATGTTTCTGTTAATCTTCCTCAACTAAAAGTACCAGGTAAAATGGTCATGAATGATATGTATTTTATCTTCATCTGCATTTTTGTTTACTGAGAAAGATTACATTTATGTTTTCGTTTAAACTTATGTTTGTCATTTCTTGTTACTGAGAACTTTATGAAATGACTTGTTATTCACACGTCAATCACTAATTATGTTATTAGAAATATATTTGTGCATATTTTAGTCATAATTTTTCTAGGTTTATAAGATGAATGTAATAAATGCACCAATTAACCATGTTGAATTTTTGTGACAGGAAACAACGTTATTGTTTCAAGTTCTATGTATATTTATAATTATATGTAATATTTTTAGCATAGTAGGTTTTTACAGAAAATTAACTGCGATATAAACAGGAAAGACAATATCAACATGGGAAGTAATGGAGAAGATCCGTGCCCTTATATTACCGGACGAGTTTGCATCTCTGAAAGTAGCCAAGAGTACATTGGAATTTATCAGATTGGAAGGAGACTTGCAAGACAGATGCCGACTACAGCGTGTGCTTGCAAGATTGGATTCCCAGCGTTTGAACTTGTCTGGATTCCCCAATGTGCTGAAAGTCCGTGCAGCAGAAACAAAGGATGACTTTCCAACGAGGCATAGTTGGGATTCTTATTTCAGAGATGCCAAGCATATGAATGAATTAAAACCTGGAGAAAGGCCTGATACTATACACATAACAGGCTTGCCTGTTAAATGGTTCACAGAAGATGGTGCAACTATGCCGAGTGAATCCTTGATCAATAAAATCTTCAAGAAATGGGGAATACTTAGAAGAATAGATGTACCTGCTGCTGATCCTTATAGGTCTAGAATGCGTCTTGGCACAAATATAAATAAGTTTAGTTACGAAGATGGCATATTTTTTGATGCATATATTCAATATATTGAATATATGGATTTTGTTAGAGCTATGGATGCATTGCGTGGTATGAAACTTCTCAAAAAAGAAGGAGATAAAGCATTTACAGCCTCTATTAAGGTACGTTTACGATACAGGTATTAAGTTGTATCAACTATAATAATAAAATTGAAAGAATCGTTTTTTATATTCGTCGTTTTATGTAGATTACTTTTGATAAAACAAAACACATGAGCGATAGTTCTGTTGCACATAGAGAATTTGAAAGGAAACGTCTTATAGCCCAGGATACATTAGCAGCAGAACGACTTCGTAGGAAAGAAGAAGCTGAAGAAAAACGTCGAGAAGAATTAAAGTAATTAGCAGTAATATTTATAGTGACGACTGTAAATAAAACACCATGTAACATTTCGTACATTATCTCTTCTAGGAAGAAAGAAGAGGCTGATGCGGTAGCTAAAGAAAATAGACGGAAAAAACGAGAAGAAAAACGAAAACATAGAGCTATAACTATATTTCGAAAGAAGGAAGAGGATAAAGTGTCTATGAAAATTGCCAGAGAAGGTCAAAAATTAATAAAAGCACAAAGGCAACTTGAAAGCATTCGTTTGTTAGATGAATTATTTGATAGAATAAAGGTAAAATTCTATGAAATTTTCATTATATCTTGATAAGAATAAAATTGACTAAAATTAATTTCCCATATTAAGATAAAAGTAGAAAACAATGAAATTAAAATAGATGAAATCTCAAACGATACAAAAAGGGAAGACAAGAGAAGCAATAAAGTAGATGGTACTATTGAAATATTGAGTTCAGAAGAAGATTCTAAGGATGGAAAGAAAGATAAGAAAGTAAAAAAATCAAAGAAGAAAAAATCTAAGAAAGAGAAAAAGAAAAAGGTAATAAATATATTTTGTATATTTCTTTTTCTTTCTTTCTTTTTTTAAATTCTTATATCGAGCAATTTCATCTTTTTCAGAAGAAACGGAAGAAGGGTAAGGATTCCGAAAATTCTGCCAGCCTAAGCGAAGAATCAGGCGCAGAAGGGCAAACAAAAAAATTAAAAAGTGTTCTGAAACAAAATGTTACATATCCATCATCGTCAACAGGTAAACACGAATAATAACAAAAATCAATACATGTGACCAAAAATACTAATTAATTGTATTTCTTCTTTCAGCACCGTCGAATTTAGAACCTCTTTCTTATCCCACTCTCTATCCACGTTTTCCACAACCGTGGTATTATGATGCGCCCCTGCCCGTGATTTACCCTAGTTTGCCGAGAGGTATATCCAGGGGTGGTCGTTTTCCACGAGGACGGGGTAGAGGATTTTCATGGCGTAATGCTGGAAATCCTCACACGTTGCATACATTTAATCCTCATCTGTATAACGAACAGTACTACAAATATTTTGCTCATTTAGTAGGTCAGGACTATCATTCTTTCGACTACAGAAGCTCGCGGTCACGTAGTCGCAAAAGATCGTTCAGCAGATCTAAATCGAGATCAAGATCAAGATCAATATCGAGGTCATCGAGGTCTAGATCGAGGTCAAAGTCACGATCGAGGTCAAGATCGAGGTCGAGATCAAGATCAAGATCGAGGTTTCGTTCGAAATCGAGATCTAAATCGCGCGGCAAATCGAGGTCGAAATCACGTTCAAGATCGAAATTGAGGTCTGGATCGAGATCTCGTAGTAGAAGAAAAAGCAGAAGTAGATCCCGTTCGAAAAGACGACGAGGAAGATCGAAGTCAAGATCGAAATCCGACACTAGAATGAGGTCTCGATCGCGACGATCAAGATCTAAGAGGAAATCTCGTTCAAAGAGTCACTCTAATTCTCGGAACAACAGTAAACATCCTTATAGGCGCAGGCGAGAAAGATCAGTATCGAAGGTGAAAATCACAAGAGCTAAGTCTCGTAGTACATCGCCTAAAAGGAGATCGCGTAGTAGTACCTGGTCTATGCCTAAGTCTCCTGGCAGAAGAAGCTGTTCTTGGTCAAAAGGGGCAGATGCTGTGACCAATAAAACGGACACTGTTCAATCAACAAGTATAACGCAGCAAGAAACTGCAAATAAAGAAGCGCCACAAACCTTACACTTGGAAAATATAACTTCCGATTGACAGGAATCAAAGACGATTCTTCCACTTCGTGTCTTCGACGCTGCCGCATAAGAAAAGCGTATGTCTCTGTACAAAATCTATATGAAATCCGTGATTGCGTAATCTTTATCGTGTATATTCGAGTTTGTAGTATTTCTTTGATAAAAGAAGATATATATTTTTATTCATGTGCTAGCTCTTCCTAGTTTTAAAGGATTCCGTTTGTATAGCAATATATACGTGCGACGATATTTAAGTGCATCACTTATACATGTACGTGCAAAGTATTGTTAACGTTCTAATCCTATGGATGTTTAAACTTCGAATGTGTAATGTAAATACATTATAAATGATATAGCTAACAAAGATTGCTAAAGTATTGCATTTTTATCTCGAGATTAAAAATAAACCTGTGACATCGACGTATTAAATATCTGTTGAAACATCCCAAGTGTGGTAGTACATTGATGGTCTATTTTGGTAAATTGTTTATTGACCCAAATATATGTACATTTTGGAATACTCTTCATTGTTACGTAAACCAGACTTCACCTCTTTAGTTCCTTTTCAGGGAAGGTACAGGATGCAGAAAAGTAAAAAAACATTGAGATTCGACTTGCAAATTTTATTTGTTTTTCGGCATGAAAATGCATTGGTTCATAAACATTGTTAGTCATACTCCTATCCCTTCGTAAAGGATCGAAGATCGTTTTTTTTTTTTCTTAGCAGCGTTCTTCGGAGATACACGCTACGATTAGAGATTTATCGACTGGTGCTTCGCTTGATATTAATTAATTCGCCTATGATTAACAAAGATCATCGAAATTCATCGGTTTTATTTTCTTTCATTCTTTAACTAATTAGTGCCGTGATTAGCACCGCACGTGCGTATCCGCTCGACGTATCGCTTTCTCAAAACACGGTTTTTCTTCATTTCTTCATCTTTTTCTCTTTAAAAATATGTGCTACATTTTTTGTTTGTTTGTCTTCTCATCGCTATATTTAATTATATAATAATATGTATGTATATATATAATACATATATATATATACACCTCGCATCGCCACTCGTATGTTTCGGAATAACAACACCGGTTTGCTCTATTTTTCCTTCTTAGTTTTACAATCGATGCTCGACAATGATATTCAATCTCAAAAAGAAAGATTCTTCCTTATTCGCTTGAATATCATTCACTTTACAAGCGTGTTTTACCTTGTCTCTTTCCTTTCTTTACTCATTCAACTTTATTGGCATTACTCTTTTACACTGGTTTCTCATTTTTTTCCGCTTTGTTTTTTCTTGTTTCCTTAAATCGTCTACCGCTACGGTATCTTCGGAATTGATTAGATATTGACTACTTTCAAGATTCGTTGCGTGGAAATTGTTTTTTTCTTTTTTAAATTTATTCGTTGCACGACGACAGCGTTCGTTCATTCTCGCGTTAACAAGATTCACGACCACATCGCAAATTTCCTTCGGTTAGATAAAATTATAAATTCCTCCTTCCTATCTTTATTCTTGCTCACGATTCCCTTTGTAAAACGAACGCTATCATCCGTGTTCATTGGATCGGTGATCAAGGAAACGAGCTTGCTAGAATTGTACATGAAGTTGTAAATATACGGTACGTTTAACAATTAACAGAGGAATAATCGAGTCATATAAAAACAAAACCAGTGAACAGTGATAAATCGAACGAATCTGCAATTTCGCAGTGCAATCATAAAATTGCAAGGTAAATCTTTTTTACTTAAATATTATCACATAAATACATTTACAAAAGGACTGTAATTAGCCCTCGAATCACCGATGCAATATTTATCGAAATTAACTTTGCGTCATCGTACGCTTCACGCCTATGGAATACAGAGGTACCATATTTTTTCGTTCAATCATGGTTCCATTCACCACGGTGTTTACATTCTATATGTGAATCGTCCATTTTCCAATGGTAAAGCTTCTAAAGTTTACTCACGATCAATCATGGTACTAGGTACAAAGAATCCTATGAAACACAATGGGGCAATTGAACGTGGAAAGAACAAAGTTCGAAACGAAAGCCTAGATTTCTGTCCAAAGTACAGGCGGTGCGGTTGTTTGTTTAATTTTTAATCGATTCTCATTCACTCGATAAACTCGATATTATAATTATATTTGGCTACAAATTCACTGGCCCTTTCAAGTATCGTCGCTAATTTATTTTCTCTTCTAAAAAGTTTCTATCTAGCTTCACTTTTTATTCTCCTGCCGATTGTTCGTTTTTTTTTTCGCTTTTTCTTTTTTACAATCGATAGTTCAAGTAACAACGGTATTTTGTGAACGGTTTTCGATAGAAAATTAGCAAGAAATATAGATTTCTCTCAGTTCCTCTAAATTCAACGCCGAACGTTTGGGAAATGAACGACCCAAAGATTTACAATTTTTTCGCAGTTGAGCAAGCATCATATGCTTTTTCATCGCCAGCAATCGTTCAGCAATGTACAAGTGCTAACGTGACACCCTGTGGGTTACTCTTTCGTAATCTAGACCTCTTTCGATGGGCTGTCACACTGAAAGGACACACAGAAGATGCAGCCTGTACACGATAGGAGTTCTACTTTGAAAAGCTCCTCCTCATTCATGAGACCGGAAACCGTAAAAGCGATGTACGATATCTCTTCACGTGCTATCGAACATGAAAGGAATGATCGAGTAAGATTGGATGAACAAATTCTTATTTGTGCCATGAAAAATTTCGTATATAAATTTGTCTATTCGTAAGTTGAACTTTTTTTCTTTTTCTTTTTTTTTTTTGAATAAATTACAGTGTTTTTATTCTTTTTACAATATCTGTAAAAAAGAGAAAAGAACGTTTAAGTATCGTTATTTTAGTTTCCCTAAATAGTTATTGGAGTTTTATAAAATTCTTTCCAAAGTACGTGAAAAACTTTGCAGATTTTTATTCGATATTATATCGTGAAATTTGTACGCGTTGCAGCTACATACACTATTCCACGAATAGTTTACTAGCAAGTAGAATCTTACAAAGTAGCTTTATGTGTTTTCCATCTGATTGAATTTGCAACTGTCGCCAGAAACTGACACCCTTTCGACGATTTGTTTCAGCGATTCCCATGTTCCGTGCAGTTTGTTTGCGAACAAAACTCCCTCGACTTACGTAATCAATTGCAACGTCAACGGCACTCGCGATGGATTTATGTAGATGAAAGTAATCGAATCGTATCGTGAACAAAAATGTTGTACGCCGACTAGTCGTTATTAAATCATCGATCCAGCTATTGTGGAACGAAGTTACTTTATTAGATGATGTTTCCGAGGATGTCAATAACGAGGTACGTCAAAGAATGTTCTAAATTATGCAACATGGTTCGATAAATTGTACGTAGCAAGCGAAATTTCCTGGCAATACTAATATTATTTGCTTGAAAAAAAAGTAGAAGGTTTCCAAATATGTTAAACTTCGTTCATTTCGCTTTCTATTACATTCTTTCTATTAACAATTTTTCAACTTTATTTTATTTGATATCCTTATAATGCAAAACGACTAACAGAGCCACAATGACCCTTCTATTGTTTTTATTTTACGTTAAAAACGAGAGTAAGTAAAGAAATGTTCAATAAAGTCATAGATGATAGAATGAAATGACTGAAATTGATTACAAGTGACAAAGTCATTGTGAAGCTAGTTCATAAAATCGATTCGTTGTAAGCAATTGAGCGATAGTATAAACCTCTTTCAATGCACCATTCGTTCCACGCACCGTCCATTAATAATCTTCATTCGTTAGAGCCTAACGATGATCAACGCTGATCGTTTAGACTAAATAAAACTACTTCCATACGACTCATTTATCAATCATGACGAGACAAGTACTGAAACGTAATTTTCAGTAGTACCAGTCAACCATGTATCAGGCACAGACGCGACCAGACTGAATTCGTTCGTATAAAGACTCGCCGACACGATTATGATTATATGATAAATGAAATGAGCTCGATGATGCGTTAAGAACGATAATAACAATTTCGAGAAACAACAACAAGCAATTCTACCTTGCTTCATCTTGTGTGTCTCCTGTCAATGATAAATAGTAAGAAAAATGGAGAAATTGGGAGATAGAGAGAGCTCATTAAAAAAGACTGTTTCCCCTTAACTCGTGGTCGCTAAATCACCCTATATAGATTAATAGATAGTACGTTACTTAATAATTTTTTGGTCATTTTACGTAACAGTTAGACGGCGACAGCCCGCTAGTTAATTATTGGTAAAGATCTTAATAAAGTATTTGAGAGTTAAAACCGTTTAAACACTACCGTTATTCATCATAATAATCATAATAATCCGTAATAATCATAGTAATGTTCCGTAATAATAATAACAATAATAAATGACCAATATGTAGTAATAACGTGGTAATTTTTGTATAAATCGCTCGGAGAAGCCGGTTTTCTCCGATATTCTTTTCGATATTTTTTCGCCATCCATCGTTTTTCCCCTTTTTCCCCGTTTTTGTTCTTTTTGTTGCTTCTTTCATTCATCTTTCGTACGAATCATCATCGATCAACCGCGCCAGAAGACGATCAATCGCTACCGTTCGCCATTTCAAAGCGACCGTCCGCGTTATTTGACTCTCTTTCGCGTGTTAAGTATTTTTTACGTCTTACTACCCCTCTACAATCCTGTACAAGTTCTTTTAAAAAACTTCTTCCTTCGTTTTTCGCCTCTTACTTCTTCAAGCATCGCGTGATCGCTGTGTGAGCCCGTCGATCCAAAAATTCGCTAATTAATCGCAACAGGAAGGAAGAAAGTATACGAGGATCAACGTGGAAACAACGTGTCTCTGTTCAACTACGTTTATGTACAAAGATAGTCCGATTTAGCCTACGTTTCAGTTACGCTTGACCGTTCGTTCGTTTATTCTACTTTCGTCCATAGCGCGATTCGCGTGTCTCATCTAGTTTCTGGCGTTCGTGTGCGCGTTTTTTCATCGCTCATTGCAATATACTCCGCTGTTATATTTTTCTTCTTTCTCATTCTACCCTCTTTTTTTCGAATTACGACGCATTCTCATGACTGACAGCACTGACGACCGGTGGCACGAACGATTCATGGAACGAAGGCGGCAGTTACGCGGTCCCCGTGCATATTGCGTAGCACGTCGCTTTCATGCTTCTCGAGCAACACAAGAACGCGTTTCATTGCGCCGCTGTGTAACATGGTGCGCAGCGTTTTAAACATGACACAACCGCATGTTCCGTAACACGCATAGAGATATGAAGAGTGCATGAGCGAGCTGAGAAAGTGATATAGGAGCAGAAAGAGAACGCTGCATAGGGGCCTCTTGTATCCTTATCTAATAACGTATGCACATTCGAATGCACATTAAACATGTAAGTGACACCGATCAACAAGTGGCGTCATTATGCATGGCTGATTAGACAAGGACAAAAGATGCTTTTACGCAGCGTTCTTTCTCTTTTCTCCTATCGCATCCACAACTCGGATACCCTATCTTTATATCTCTATGATAATACAGAAACCGAAGCGCTACGTCGAAGCGATTCGAATAACACAAACGTTTACATACCTTGGAAAGTTTGTTCATTCGTATCCAACGAATTTGAAAATTTCCTCTTGAATTCTAAAATTTTGACAGAGTAGATGTAAATTCAGACGAATAAACATTGAAATTGAAATTGGAGCATAACGCAAGAGAATTAGAGATTTCTGTTCTTTGGATAATATTCTGCGAAGAGAAGTCTACAAAATTTTATTTCGATATCGTTCGATGCAAGAGATTAGGTACAATTTTTTTTTTTTTTTTTAAAGAAGATATTCTATATTAGATATAAATAAGTATTTAATATATAGAAATATCTAATATCTATAACATTCTGTTTCGTGGAACTGGCGTTTGCATTATTCTGACCGTCGACGACCATAAATTTAGACCTCGAACGAATTAACATCAACATAGTACACCGTCGTGCGTTGCGCAACAAGGGGAGACCACCCCTATTTTCGACAGCAGAGTGTTCAACCACGCTTTGCGCCTAGTATTCTCGAGCTCATCGAACGTACAAAATACATATGTACACATGTAAAGTACAACATTTAAACATTCACGAAACACTCGACGGGCGCAAAAGTATGGCGATCGTAAGTGCGTGTATGTCGGAACTTGTGCCCCTGAACACAAAAACGTCCTCTTTTGCCTCCTTAAACATACGTATATAAACTCTGCTTGAAACAAAGGCCATAATACATGTTTCGATATATATATATATATATATACACTATATACTATAATATCGTGTATATTACATAATATAGTATACACATATGTACAGGTATAAACATACAAATCAATCTCGGCATATCTGCGACGGGGTAGGAGCTTTGTCTTTTGAAAATATTTCCGTTATTCTGACCAACACGATCTAATAGTCGTTAATTACTCTGTATAATTAATTATAATATATAATTAATTAATTACTCTGTAATTAACCTTAATAAAAAGTGTATCTGGTAGTGATTAAAAATTTGTTCGTTTAGAGCGAAACAAAGACTAGATTCTTTTAATCATTGCGTTTTAATCTTATTTCATGGAATCGTTGCAAATATTTCTGTCGACATTGTTCAAAATAACGAAAATATTTCGAATGGACAAAGGCGCTTCGTCCCATATGCACACGCGATGTAATTATTTGTGTGTATGAACGTGCGAGGAAGAGTTATCAATGAAACAATTTCACTGGGGCAATATATATATATATATATATATATATATATATATATATATATATATATATACATATATATATATAGATCGCCAGTTAAGGTCCTTTTCACGGGTTATCACACTGAATCGATCCCGCTTTTCTCTCCATTTCCGTCCATTCTCCTGTGAAAACAAACCTTTCCTGTGAAGATATGTTTACATGCTTCTGGCAAGGAATTCGTTTCCATAATTTTCCTTTCATCTTCCTTTCTGTTCTCCTTTTATTAACCTTCTGCTAACTCGATGATGTTATTATTTCGGAAGTTAGGTCGATTTTTGGAGTATTTTTTCGTTGAAATAAAATCGTGGAAAGATTCTGTAATCGATGTTCACTGTTTTATTCGTCGATAAAGGGTGCAACTTATTTTTCGAAACGATATCAACGTCTGCAATGTGAACGAAGCAACAAGTAGTTTATTTTCCTCTCTTGTATTCCCTGTTATTTTATCATCAGCTGTCCCTTAAAAAAACAATCGTTGCCACTGTTTAACTTTGCATTTAAAGAATACCGTTTCTTCCAATACGTTTCTTCAAACGATCCAGCCATAAATCTTTCCATCGATGTTTCTCATCTTCATCAGCGGAAATCTCTCGCGGAATCTTCAACTCATCTCGATCGTTGACCGGAAACGACAAGTTCCCTTGATCCTAGCTGCTCGCTGTCTACGTAGGAGATTAGTTTACGATTCGAAGCAACGATGTTGCGCTCGTCAGTCTAATTTTATTCGTCGATAATCTTGTTCTTCGGTTATCAGCGAACGACGCAGCGTGGACGCAGTCGAAAATTCTCAACGTCGTACAAACGATTGGCGTGTACGTTTTGGTCGAATAAAATTCCGATCACTTCCGTGCTTCGTAAAACCGCGATATAAATCGCTGTAATTAAGCATGCGTTGATCTTTTAACAGTTCCAATTTTCATTCCCCTTTTTTCTCTTTTTGTATGAAGCCGCCTCGATCGTGTCCCTCATGATCAATGCGCCGCTTCGTCGATCACTTTGACGATCATCCAGCTACACGAGAGCCCGTAATTTATACATTATAATACTTATAGAATCGATCTCCTATCGCCTAATGAATCAATATTGAGACTGCACGTTACGTGTGTGTTTTTTTATTTTACTTTTTTTTATTATTTTGTTAACTTGGCGTGGTCTTCCTGGCACTATAATGCACTTTTAAGAAATCTATATAAAAATATCGTGTGGAGTTGTCGTGTCCAGTACGTTGAGCCGCGACAGAGAAGTATAGAGAGAAAGAGAGAGAGAGAGAGAGAGAGGGAAGGAGAGCGGAATCAGGAGAAAGAGAGACGTATGGAGATAGAAGACAGATGTAGGGGTGTACTTTTATAATGGATAACAGAGAATTGGCTAAGAAGAGAGAATCGTGGGAGTTAGAGAGACAGAGAGAATGGAGGCAGCCAGAGAAGAGGATAGAAGATAGAAGGGGAATGAGAACGTTTTGTGACAATTGTGTCTTTTTTTCTTTGGTCCCGTTTCGCGTTTCGGAGTGGCCGCGAAACAACGCTTTCGAAATGAAACAATGACGGACAAGACAAACCAGGTCCCAACATTTATCGCGGGAATGAACGCTCGACTATTTCTGAGGGCAGAGAATAAGCCTTCTTTTCTTCCATCGTTGATTAAGGAACTAGCTTTTGTTCTCTCACGAGTGTATATATGTGTGTGAATGAATATGTGCGCGTTTTTTTTCTTCAACTTGAAGTAACTGTCTAGAGAGCTACGTGACCCTTTTCCCTTTCATCGAATCGATTCGCTCTTTGCATCTTTCCTTCGTCGTTTCCTTCTCCTTCGAGACTTTCCATCCTGTCTGCCCCCAAAAATCTCGATCTTCGGAGTTCCTCTAATTTTTCCCTGTGTGTCGATCGTACAATCTTATCGTTACTATCCTCTTTCCTTTCGCTCTCTCACCTCGTTTTTCTCCACTTTATCCTCGCTACGTGTATTACGTCGTCGCTGTATGTTCGTTTCACTGAGGTCTGAACAACATCGGGATTGACCACGTCGGATAGAACGAATCTCTGCACGTCGAATGCGTGGACAACTTAACAGCGCGTCATTACCGCGCCGAAAATTAATAATATATTACGAAACAATCCACCGAACATCATAATATGTTATCAATAATAGGTATCTGTTTCTCTCTGTATGTATATTATTCGTGTATTCGTTCATTGTATAACGATGTCCTCGTATGGTATATTGTTTGCCATGTATGTGTGTTCGTGTGCGTGCGTATGTGTATAATATATATGTATATATATGTGTATGTATATAACATGTATATATACGTGATCGCGTCGAAGAAATTAATCGTCGCGTCGCGTGACACGATTACTTCCGTCGACGCAGCTCGTTAACGTACTCTCGTTTTTCCCTTCCCCCGATCACGTAGTCAACGTCAACGTTTAGTATCAATTAACGTAATTAACTCGAATTGCCAGCGGCAACGTAACGCGTCCGGTACGTTTCCGTATCGAGAGATATCGGTGTGATCGCATTCGCAAACTTGTCCTGGAACGATCGAACGTCACGCGACCGGAACCTCGGCCACCCTCGACGGATTAACCGCGATAAGGCCGACCGACCCGTGGTCGCGGCAACTTCCGCTCAGAACCGGCAACAGTTTTCACGGTCGCACACAATGCATACACGGCGAGGAAGGGCGTCTGTCTTTCCGGACTGACTGAAATCCTCACTCAAACAGGAAGTGGTAATTCAATCGAATATCCTGGCTGTGTGAAGGATTGTGTATTGTACGCGAAGAACTTTTATACAATTATGTGTAGATGGTGGATTTTTACGGAATTCGCTATGAATAAAACCGCTATGAGTACAACTGAAGAAATGAAAGCTAAGCGAAGAATTCTCATTTATTTCGAATTTCGTATTAATATTGAATATGATAATGACAATTGCATTTGTTTGACTCTATTTATTTCTGAAATAAAAAAAGGAGAAAACATATGTACTCTTTTGATTAAAATGTCAGTATGGTGTTTTCGGAAGCGGAAGCGTGTTTTGTGGATAAGGTACGTTTACGTGAAGCCTATTTGTTTAAACGAGATCTTACTCGATGAGTGATTAAATGAACTGTTATCGATTGAATCCACTTTTCTGAATGTGAACTCCTATTTGAACGAAGAATCATAGATAATAGGGAGAATCAGAGAAGTTCTTTGTGTATATGAATTGCTTGTCAAATAGGTTCATATAAAGTTCTGCTATATATGAGGATGTAGTGAGGTTTCATGGGGTATGTTACAACTTCCTGTTTTATGTGTCGTTTCACACAGTCTCGTAGATTTCGTTCGCGAATTGATTACATTCCATTTGTCTAGTCCTATTTCGTTCAATTAAACCTATCTCTGGCGGCGGTTTCATGTGAGTGCACAGATTGGTCCAGTTAAAATTGCACCATCTTATAAATATTTATTTTTTAAATATTGTTAGGAAAATAATACAGTTCAAAGGAGATCCTTTAACTAGTTATTAAAAGTTCTACGTTTTACGATATAATTTCAAAGCCATCCTAAAACTTTGCGAAAAAGCAATTTACTTACGTAATTTAAAATCTGCACACAGTTTTAAAAAGACGTTTAAATCGTATAGAACAATTCCGTGAGAAATTTCACTATGTATAAACACTTGATTCAGAGTCGACTATACTTTTAACATTCTTAATTAGTCGCCATGATTTGATCGTTTTCTCTGTGGAAATATTTCTGCTTTAACGAGAAATATGCTAACATCATTTCTTCGTCGGAGAAGAATTAACGGAACACTTTTTGGATACTTCGAAGTATCTCGCGACTTCGAATTTCTGAACACATCTGAAAGCAGTTTCTTTCACACGAACGTCCAAACGTCTAAAAGAATCGGATACACGAAAGAAATTGTCAAGGTGTAGGAAGATAGATCAAGGTCAATCTCAGGTTACATTTTCCTTTTTTAACACACCAACAAATTTATTACAACGCTCTATCGCGAAAAATAAACTCGTTCTTTCGAAAATATACCGTTTGCCCTTGTGGATCGGTGTAATCATCCCTCTGAGGCGATTAAACAAGTTACACGGTGCATCCCCTTTGAACTGCAGCATTTTCGTCGCTAACAATTTTCGATAAAATCAATATTTACGGTGGACCATCATGCACACACGCGTAGACCGGCGTGCGTAGACCGTTTATAAAAAAAATTTCCCCCTTCGGTGGAAACGTAGCCTTTGTACCCGTGCGCCATGTACATACACTTTGTATACACTAACAATATAATATCCTATGTAACCTACGGACGTTAAAGCGGATAAGATCACTTTGCGTTCTCCTTCCATCGGCTTCGGACATTTGCTTCGTGGCTTCTTCGGTGGCCCTTCAAGCTCGTCCAGCGTGATTCGACACGGAAGTGCGTTGACAATATACTTTGTCCTCGATTAACCACCGCCCACTCGAATGACCCGATTTTCTTTTCCTCCTTCATGTTCGGTTGTCTTTTGGAAGGTAAATCACGCAGGTACAATCACGAGATGGTATAGTTTACTCATTATCGATAACATAAAATTGGGAAGAGGACAAAATATTGGAGGGCGTAAATGGCCAATTGTAACAAAATTTCAGTTTCTTCTTTTCTTTCTTAAATAAATCGGTTCGTTATAAATTTTTTAGATATTTCTCTCAAGCTGTTTCTTTCGAAAGTTATAATACAATTTCGAGGTTCGGTATTTATGTATCTAAGCTATCATTCACGCAAGATACGTCACCACGTGATTGTACTTAATAAGTTCTCGACGTAACGTTAATCACAGTTCCGAAAAGAATTCTACGTTCTCCATTTTCTTCGTGCACTGGCAGGAAACGTAAGGATCAGCTCGCAAAGAGGAGAAGATAGCCAGGCAAGTATATGTCAGACGTTTCGTTATTTCGAATCGAAACGACTAAGAAACTGTCATTTGGAAACCTATTTACGCGTGCATCGTTTAAAATATTCGTAAAATACTGTACGCTATCTTTTCACCTTCTTGCACGCGATCTCAAGTGAAACGAAAATTCACGTAAACGAACACAATGTCGTATATATTCCCTTCCTTAAAACGACATATATTTCCCTGGTAAACAGGTTTGAAACTTTTCTTTCCAACATCTGTCGTTCGCTGTGCGCTCATTCAGCTTAAGAGCCACCCTTGTCCTTATCGAGGGGAAACGTTCTCCACGCACATTACACGTAAAACGTTAAACACACCTTGTGCCTGTCCATGTCCCTTCTTCTTCTTCTTCTTCTTCTTTCTCTTTCTCCTCTTTCCCTTTTTCTTTTTTTATTCACGAGGTATACAGAGATAAGATGGAGTTCGTGTGTGTCGAATATATATTTAAACATTAAGAAAAAAGTTTTCAGGCACGCAAGTTGGGCAGGGGAGCAGCTCGCAGCAATTGGAAGAGGACGCTCGCGTCCGTGAGTCCCTCCCTTTTGTCCACGCACGCCTCTTTGAATCTCCACCACAAAACTTTCCATCGATTTTCCCTCTTGTTATACACATATGTCGTGTGTTGTTTGTTCGCCTACGTGCACGGTTTTCTTCTCTAGTATCTCTTCTTTTTTTTTTTTTGGTATCATTTGACGTAAGAAAACACAGTCAATCGGGAAGAGGATTGGACCCGTCGTTGATGCTACTGCAAGACTTTCGTTTCATCTGCGACTATAAAAGTAGGCGAGTCGGTTTATTCAGCGATGGTCGCGAAAGCTTCGTTATTTGGCTCGGTAGAAATATCGAATTCGATACTTTCTTTGTGTATCGATTCGTAATTAAAAGAAATGGATGTTTGAATTAGCTACGACGGATGCACATACTGAGACGCCAAAGTATATCTGAAATCAATTCCTTCAGGTAGTTTGCAGAGGAGTGGAGCACTTATTCGGGTTCTCCACGGGATTTCTTCGCATCGATATACTTCTGAATTCTCAAGTATGTCGTTAAAGTCACGAAACTTAATTTGGAGAAAGGAATATCTTAAACGTAACGTTCGCTATACGCAGATCGATTTGGTAATTGCCTACCAAAATTAAATACATTACACTCTAGACAACATTTATACACATAATATCGACACGATTGATATCGCCTCACGGCCAAGCCGATGTTAAACCTTCATCGATCAAACACGACCCTATCACTATTCGTGAGGCTCTCCGACACTGGTCAACGAATTCACAGTACACTCGAAGATGGACTTGAAGAAGTTTCCCATCCTCGAAAGAGTTTAGCAAACGGACAGAACAGACGTAGATTTACAGGCAGCGAGATTAGAGAATCGGTTCGCAGGGAAAGGACTCAATGATACGCGAGCGTCGTTCAGGACATCGCATCATTCTGATACGTTCATGTCCTATTTTAATACGAGTGCTGCGGCTGCAAAGACGAGACTCAGCTGTGTGGAGACGTGTCGGACCCCTGACTGTTGCCCAGTCCTCCCATTCCAGATTGCGAGGCGAGCCTGGTAGCCGACTGCGAGGTCGTGGTCGTGGCCACCGTGGAATGTGCCAGACTGTGATGCCTTCCGGTTTCCGGCACCAGGTGAGGCGTACGACTCGAAACTGGCGGTAGGATCGAGTTGGCCGGCCAAGGGTGAAGGGACGTGGTGCTGGGCGCGCTTGGAACGCTCCTGGAGTGTGGCAGCGAGTTTGACAGATTGGCCAAAGGATGATGAGCGGACACGGAGACGCCCATTGATAAGCTATTTCCGGTTGGGATACCGCTACCACCGCCTCCAGTCGACGCCATCGCGACTGCGGTATCCGGGTGAAGGAAGTTTCGCCTCTGCTCTATACGCTCGGCATGCTGAGCCAAGCATCTGGTCAACTCCTCTGGCAGCAGATCCAGCTGCGACTGCAGACTGCTCAGTTTCTCTTCTAGGCCGACCAGCTGGTCCGTCAGGTTCACCAGACGTTCTTCCAGTCCGTCCTGACGCGTGCTCATGTCTGACACGATCTCGTACACTGTGTTCTGCGTCTATTTCGGAAATTGTTAAATGGATTAGTTATATACGAAGTTTGAATTTATTATATACGAGCTTCTCGGAAGCCAAATCGATCAATTCGATCTCTTACAAGTTCGACTATTTTGTGTCACTTTTCTTTATTTTTCCATTTATGGAGATAATCAATCTGGCTTCTGAACAGCTCATACGAGGACGATTTGTTAGAATTAGAATTTCTTAGAATTTAATCCTTAAAAACTATCGTCAAGGAAGGCTATGTTATCATGCTATTATAGGTGAAATTTCACACCAATACAACATCCCTTTTCATTTGAAGACTCGATAAAGTTAAGTTACTGTCTTCAAATTGTAATTAGTACAAATCCAACAATACAAGTAGCGAATGCTTAATATCCTGAGACAATTCTGCTTTTCTATCCAACATATGCTGCTTTGAAAGCATCTTGAAACCATTAAACATGTCTTAGACGTGAAATAGTTTAGAAATATAATTATACGCAAACTCTGATTCAGAAATAAGATAGCGGCTCTTCAGTTCAACGACCACGAGCAATCACAATCATTGCCATCGACCATAGTGGATCAGCAGTGGTACAATTGAAGTCGCGGCGTGTCGAACAATTGAAAACTTTCATGAATGGAGATTAACGAACAACAAACTCGAACGGACAGCGTTGTTACGAGTTACCGGGAGACAATATATTTTTCATCACTTTGCAGGGTATAGGTCGCCAAACGAAGAGCTTGTTCGCAGGCATAGAAGCTCTGATCGATCAACGCGATACGATTCATCGTCAAAGCGATGACCAAGAAAGTTTAATTGGATTCCATGTTACTTGCGTGCTGGTACCTTGGCCATATCCGTGATGGTGTTGGCATTGTCCATTAATTTTCGCTGATCCATTTTCACTTTCCTGAGTCTGAAACGTTCGATGTTATGGATGAGAAATGTTAATCGCTTCTCGTTCTGGGAGAATTGTACAGTGCCAATCAAAGCCAAATTAGTCACGTATTTGTACATCGACTTACGCGTATATAGCCAGCAGGAATTTCCGCTGATGTGTTCGAACACGTCCCGGATTGACACGCTTCACCAGCCGAGTGTGCTTGTAAATTAGCCACGTCTCGCGCAACACGTTCG
Source organism: Bombus confusus (assembly GCA_014737475.1). Lineage (NCBI taxonomy): Eukaryota > Metazoa > Arthropoda > Insecta > Hymenoptera > Apidae > Bombus > Bombus confusus. The sequence continues at coordinate 378,137 of JACXIV010000152.1, forward strand.
CCGCGGCGTTTTTCAACTGAAAGAGAACGGATCTCGTTATTCCGCGTTTAACTAACGGATTCCTTGCCTGTTTATTTTTATTTCCCTGATGTTCGATTCTGATCGAATTACAGTCGAAATGTCGGTCGAATAAAATACGAGATAAATAAAATAAACGAAACAGGCCAAACACGACTGGGATCGTTTTTCCAACAAATATTCTTTTCTTGATTTTTACATAAATGAAGTTATTGCGTTCATTTATCGTCGTGATGTTTGATTTTAGCAAAATCGTAGTTGGAGTATCGATAATAAATCGATGGTTTCTAAATAAAGAAGAAATTATTAGCCTTCGACTTTTTCTCCACTCTCTATTATTCTCTTAATGTTCGATTTTAATGAAATTAAAGATGGAAGGTAAGTAAATTTCGAAACAAAACTATTGGGCGCGTTATGACTTCCTTTGCACGCCAATATACCAGATCTTTGTAGTACAAACATGCAATAATCGATTTTATCGATTTAAGATAACCTCTGTCTCGTTAGATCTACCGCCGCAATCTTCTCTTTTAATCATTTATACATTCTGCATTTATACCTCGTTCTGTCTCTAAACGAATCATGCTATCCACAGAACCCAAATCAAACTACAATTCCTCAACGAACAAACTGCGCAACATCAATCATATTTCACGCGTTACATTGTACTTGTAAAAATTACAAACAGAACTTTTTAAAAAGTACGATATAATACTTCTTTCTAGCAGCTTTTCTCGTTCGTGGTTGATTTGATAAAAGTTCAATGTGTGAAAGTATTGATGAATCAAGTTGGAACGCTGTAATTTCAAATACATCCAATAATCGCTGGGAAGCGAAGGAGAAGATGTTTATCTCGATGGATGATAGATCTAGGATGGAATTATCTCGAAAATAACAGAAACACGGTTCTCTATGCAGAATCACCGATGTATGTACATTAGAGTGTATACTTTTGAAAGATATAGGAAGAAACGTTTCTGCCAATGAATTAACATCGAACAGCCTTGAAAGGAACACCAGATCCTTACTTAACCCGCCTTACTTAAGCCGCCGCTAATTTTATAACCGCGCTATAACACTTACAGAATATTTTAAACATTCGATTTTCCTTCAGAAGATACGTCACGAACTTTTCCTCGCTTATGATGTAACCGCTATCGCCGTTACTCCTTGATATTTCCGTGGTTTATACGTATCACCAACTATTCATTAATTCATTGGTTGCGACTAAAGTCTTCGATCGAGAGGCAGAAACGAGACGGCTGCCGTTCATATGCCGCTTGTCGGCTGCGACGAGACTGAATACTTCATAAGTAGCTTGAAATATATTCTCATTCGTTAATTGGCTTGTCAAGGGCCTTGATGTTCCCTTGAAACTCGAAAATAATCGAAGGTTCATCGATTAAAATCACGAAGATGGAAGGGAACGTCCTCGATCTTCGGAGAGAAATGAATCGATTTTTCAGGTTACTATCGAGAGAGGTCTGGTTTCTAGCTTGCCATTTTTCTTTCCCTCATTTTTCATGTCTTCCCCTTCGGTGGATGACAGAAGGTCGATGCAGTTCTTGCCTTTTAAGATGCGATTCTCTTGTTCCAGGCTGGGCGATCGATAGCGACACTCGAACCATCAAGAAGGGGTAGAAATGACAATGACACATTAGAAGGTCTGGTCGGTTCGCATCCGGCCTGGAAACACGAGTGGCGCTTCTCTTGTTGCAGAAGATTCTCGTACGTCAACATCGGTATACACACCATGGAAATATCGAAACTCTGATGTGCGAGCTTGCTCGACTTTAGTGGTTTTTGGATCGTAAAGTAGAAATTGAATGTTTAAAGAAGGGTATCTGCCTAACGTGTACTTTTCAGAAATGTTTGCGGTTGAAGGAATTAGTGGAAAAGAGCATTTTTCGTTAAAAGTATTGTTTTTTCCAAAAGCGAGATAAATAAGGGATCATAAGATACGTATTTATGTATGGAGGATATCGTTGTGAAATATACACGGATTAACAAACAACAGCACTTGAAAACAGTGAAAACGAGTTCGTAAAGTATAGTTCGATGTACAAGCGTTAAATATGAATATAATCGGGGAAATTTTCAACGAATCGAATTTTCAGGAAATGAAAATGTCGTCGAAAGCCATAGGTTAAATGAATCTTAAAGTTTTTTTTACACGAAGCTTTGATCTATATTTGCCATTCTTTTATTAAAACTGTTATAGATTATTTTACATTACAATTCGCTATTAAACAAACATAAAATATTGAAACTAAAATAAATACAAAAGATTAAAATAGTCGATTATTTTGCAAAGCGATCTCTTTACTCGTATCGTCTAGTAAAATTCAAATAAAACGAATTTCATTAAGCATTTCTCACAAACGATACAAATAACGAGGATATCGACAATGTGTATGAAACATGTTGTTTAATGTCACAGAAATTATCGAGACATATATATATAGTTATAGACAAGAACAATCTCCGCGAGATGTACGAACAGATGCGTCTTACCCTTTTCGTTAATTGCGTATCCATCATAAAGTTATGAACGTGCTTCTCGGCCCTGGTGAGCTCCAGCTTTCGGGAAACAACCGCCACCAGCAAGGCCGTACATCCGGCGCCCTAAAAACACCGTCAAACGTACCTATGAACTGGAAACTATTCACACAATGTTTAATTACGAAAGCAATCCAGCCAGATGTAAGTTAATTGAACAAAAACTTCTCAGTTATCATCATTGAAAGAAATTGTCTGTAAATACACGACGCACCGTATGCATGCAATGTTTGTCTTATTAATGCTACAAAAAATTAAATTTTTTAATACTTCAGACGCTGAAGAACTTTTACCACGCACGTGTAAATATTAAATAATGAAGTATATTAAAAATGAAAAATTATAATGAGTATTATGTTTTACGTTTCTACAGCTTTTAATTTTCCATAAACTATATAGATATCTGCAGTTTGTATGCGAGTTAATTTCATTTGAATTGGTCTGCTCCATCGTTAAAGCGCTAAGGTAATATTACATTTCGTGCATTTTCGATGGAAGTTTTCGTAATTTTTCTATTTCCGTAACATGGAAAAATATAATTTCGTCCTTTCGTTCCTTGTACAGGGGCAATTTTGCCAGGCCGCCATGTTTCCTACGTAAAAGACTTCTCTCAGGAAATTACTTCGACTTGACGTTGTTTTCTCTGCGAAATTCTATCGAGAGAGTAAAGGACTCAAACTAAACCGAATTTCATAGTCTTTTCCTCGATTATTGCCCGTTTACGACTGTTTGCTAACTAACAGCAGTGCGATGTAGCCGTCGATGGATTTTTATCGAATAAAAATTTTCCAAACTGATTGATTCTTCAGCCAAAGGAACTTCCTCATCATAGAAACTCTACTTTTCTATAAGAGGATAAAATTTCATGGTTCATCGGTTGTCGCGTGTCACACGTTTGAAGTTACCTTATACAGGGGGTTCTAGGCACAATCATGGCACAATTGACAAGAGGATTTTACGCGAAAAATTAAGTCGAAAATACAGAATCAAATGTTTTCATACGACGCTTTGTTTCCGAGAAAATCGAAATTGAAAATTTGCTCGAAACTATATGCGAAAGTACGTAAAAAACATAAAATGAAACTTTTCCATTTAAAGCTCTGTAAAAAAAAAAAGAATTTAAACATGTTTATCGAAGAACTGTTGTACGTGTATTTCGTAAATTTCCAAATTTAATTTTATTCTACATTTTCACTTTACTTTCACATACACGTTAATTATTCACATCTGTCCACTTCAGAATTAACCAAGTTCGATAATATGTACCTACACGATAAATTTTGAAAAGATTTCATTCTATTTATTTGTATAAAATCATTCGAAAGTTTTCAGACTTCTGTCTGTTGATAAAAGTTCTTGCCTCCTCGTTGACGAAGTTTCCACGTGACTAATAAGGAATTCTGACCGCGAACACATGGTATTTTGCCCCGATTAAAGGTGCAATCTTCTCCTTTCCGTGTCGGTGGAATTATATTCACTTCACGGTAGCAATGGCCCTTATTTGATTCCATTATACGTGTAATCTATTTTTCTCGACAAAAGAGGGACGCGAACGTGGTATAAATCTAATTCGCTGCTAGAATTCGGACCACGAATTAGCGATATCAAAATGTGGAGCAAATTCTTTTAAAACTTAGTAGCTGATTATTCTCGTGTCTCGAGTGTCGTGCTATGAATTTCTTATTTAAGCGGAAACCTTTACCGAAGATCGTAAGCAATATTTTTAGAACAAATAATATTTCGAGTATATCGTAAGTAGGGACAAGTTTTATATTAAATTAAACTTTTTTAATTTAGTTCGTTGTTATTCGAGTTACAGATGTTTGTGGAGACTTATATCACGAAGAAATGGAATCTAAATAGAGACTTGTTTCAGCCGTCAAACATTATAATAACTATCAAACTTTGAATATTTCCCCTAAATGTATAAACATCCGCAGTTTAATAGATATTACTCGAAGTAAAGATTTGAAAGTCCTTTTGTATTTAAAGTGCTTCGACATACTTTATTTTTAAATCCTATATGATAAAAAAAAAAAGAAAAAGAATGGAAATAAAATTTGGTGTAATATAATTGGTCGAATTTACGAGTAAGCACTCCCCATTTATACGCTCGCCACTGTACAAAAAGGATGTCCTCGTTCGAAAATAAAAGTTTGTTCGTTTGTGATTAAAATTTTGCTTGTGAAAAAATTGTAATAAATCATAGATTTTTACTTTGTTCTAAATACGAGAAATTAACACCAATTAACACCTGTTATGAGTACATTACAACAATTTAGCAATACATAAAAAAAGAATTATATAGTATACAAAAAGTAAAATGTTAAAATATAAAGTGAAATCGAGGTATTTATTATTCTAACAATGAAGAGTAACCGCTTTCCATAAATTTATCTAAACCATAAAGTTATCTTCGAGCTCGATTAATTTAGGATCATCCGATATACAATCAAATGAAAATCAAGGCGATAAACGTGAATATTACTGGACCATCTAGAATTTGAACACGTTTGTCAAGTGAAAACGGAGAATTGGCCATGACTATTAAATTGGTTAACGATTCGCAGCTACGAGCCTCCCAAATCCGTGAATTAGCATCAGTCACGGTGAGCAGTAACAATAAGGAACCAGGCGCATTCCCAATGGAGAGATTGGAACACGCTGTCGCGTTTATCGTCACAAAGTGTCGCTTCGAATACATCGTAACTGCACTTGGCGCGATGCTGCGATCGATAGCACTTGCTTTCCTTTTGTACTGTCGAAACATGTTGAAATTTGTATCAAATATTTTTGAGGGGAACCCTCGCAGATTTTATCGACATCTTGTTATAATTGTACGAAAGAGATTTGAATTTACGTTTCACGAATTGCCAATGATCAAAGCATAAATTTATAGGAATCAAAATGAAAAATGTGCAATGCAAAGAGAGAAGCAAGCAAGTATACTATCGTAAATTTATAAAATACCTATGAAATATTAGGAACCGCTCATTTTGTTCGTCTTGGTAATTTTAATATTAAATGTACGTAATAAATGTTCTTGATGCATTCAAAAATGCGAGAAATATTCATACACTTGCATAATTTTGACAAGACAAGTGTTTTGATTAAAAGATTATGGATAGAACGAACTTTTATGCATTGATTTTATTCTTTATGGTCATCATTTCTACGTATAGTACAATATAATAGAATATTATGACACGATCAATAGCATTTCTCTTTCAATGTGTTGTCCTCGAAGTAATGCGATAGATGTGTAAGTCTTGCGAGAATTTCCATATTGTAATACAACTATGTTTCAGTCTAATATTTATTATAAAGATCTAAAATCTATGAAGGGTTTTAGTTGACATGCTATCCTTAGAGAAATGCGGTAGGTGCATGCAAATCTCGCGAGAATTTCTATATTAAACTTTGGATCTTGGCCTTACCATTATTCCAGTAGAAACGGCTATACCTCGACCGCAGTACGTGTTGGGCACGATGTCACCGAAACCGACGCTCAGAAACGTGATAGCAATGAGCCACATAGCATTAAGGAGATTCGCGTGCTCCTCGTCGTGAAACCTGCCGCCGTAAAACGAAAAACATGATAAAATATTAGTCGATGTTTAAACTGGGCTCCGGTAAATAATCGTATCACTCGACGATTAAATGTTTCATTAAATACTTTATAGCTGCCAGGTTATTTCATTTGCAACTACAGCGAGATCTCGTTAAGAGATAACTGAAGACTACTGACTCTGATTTCAGTGCCAAAAAATCGTTTAAAATTATATTGTATAGGTTGTAATTTTTCTTTTCGTTAATTAACGTAGTTATCTAACAATGGAATTTCTGCATTGAAAATTGAATAAAACAATAGAGAGTGTGTCAGTGTCATTGCTTAATACAAAGACACTTCCGATGAAACGATACAGTTTTCCAGTGCAAATTTAATAGCAAGGAATGTATTAATAAGTTGGTATATTAAAAGTATTGTATAAAATTGTTTAAAGATAATTGAAGTTTTAGTTAATCTGAGATAGCTAAAAATATAACATAGAAAGAGGAAACGTTATGGAAAGTGGTCGTTTATTAAAGTCTCGAGAGTCAGTAATACAAGTCTGACCACGTATGGTCTTACTCTACTTTCACTTACGCTACTGCCGTTCTCCTAGTTGCATTATGTATTGCATTTTATAGTACACTTTTATTGTATAATTTTCTGTCATTGTTGATTCATATAGACGCCACAAAATACATTTATATTCTGACTACATTGCATAAAAAATATTGTTTCTTTATATGTAATAATTCATTATAAAGATTCATTAGGTACAACAAGTAATTATTGTCAGACAGCGGATGTTACACATTTATAGAAAATTTACATGTACCGAAATAAACAAATAAGTATCTTATTATAAAATTTTCATAAAAGTACGAAGTAGTATAAATATCTATAGTGGAGAGACCACAGTTCAACGCAGAAACTATTTCTGACGCATAGAAAATACTAACAATATTCAAACTAGTCTGACACTGAAACCATTCTTCAAAGCAATTCAAAGAAAAGTCCGTACTTTTCTTTACCTTTCTTCCCCTATATACTATATTTCCACTATACTTTCATGAGCCAGTGTGATATGAACATATATCGGCAAGAACTTTTCCAATGCTATGTATTCCTATCTACTCTTACTTTCTTTTTATAACCATCTTCCTCATACTTCTCAAAACTACGCGAAAAATTAACGAGCACATCCTCACAATACCACCATTTTTCCACGATCCTTCTAACCAGTTAATTGCTTAAGCTCGATTTTCGAAACCGTCAAACCGCATCCAGGCGATGCATACGCTCGTGATTTGCATGACAAGAGGCCGAATTAAGAAGTGAATTACAAATGCATTTACTCGAGTTAAATTGCTGCTCGAAAACAAAAAGTTCTGAAAGATTAACGGCACCTGTTATGATAATACCGCCGCTTTCAATCTCGTTCGTTAAAATGCGTATATGAGCAAACGAGGCCTTTTCTTCGACCGGTCGAATTCACGAAATTCATTATCGGAAATCGTTAACCGGGGTGGGACATCAGAATAACACGCGCCTCGACTAATCCTGCTCGTTAAACCGAGCTCTTCTAATGGGACAGCTAGTGTTACAGCAGATTCCTTTTAGGGCTAGATCTCTTTCGCTGCTTGTCCGGAGCACGATCCCTGTACTCGAGGGATCGAAGCAGATTCATCGACTCGATATTTGGTAGTTTGGTTCTGATGTCGCTAGACCTACAATCTCACGGTTCGTTTTACTTTCCAATCGCGTTTTAGTTCCCATTCTTCGATTTTATTCATATAATTCCATGGATTTATATTTGTTGGACATTTTGTTTATTGGAAATTGGATTGTATATTCTGTTCAAAAATGTGTTTTATACGCATGTAAGTAAATAAAAAAAAAGAGCAGATCTTATCGTTGTGATAAAATAAAAGATACACTAGATATAAAATTAAGAGATATAAACGCTATAAACGTAACGTGTCTTTTTTAAAAGTCATATCATGCTTTTTATATTAGCATTATTGTTTTCTAATATGCATCCAAATATATTACAGCTTTGCAACTCTTCTCCATCTAATTCGTCAAATTATTAGTTTTATTTCCAAGAATTTTTCAAATTGTACTAATGGCAACATTCTCTTATCTGCGACGTTTCCAATTTATTCGCCGGAACATGTTTAAACACCATTAAAAGTGATTCCACCCGTCTCGCTTTATCAATTGAAGCACCTTTTTTAATTAGCTGTCGGTATTAAGGCGCGTAATTGGGTTATGCGGTGACGTGTTTCCGTCGAAAGTACGGTTCCCTCTCGAAATAATTGAAACGATGGAACGAATATGGCGGAACGAGATGTGGGATTTTCGAAATCGAGTTTGGCACGTTGTATGCCTCAATGGGAGACAGATGGAGGAAGAAAACGCAATTGAGTGGTTGCTTTCGCGAGACTTCTTGCACTATTAAGACTGTAAGACCTACCTATTTGACAGAGGAAGGTAGACATAAGGATCAAAATGTTTCTGGCCTATAGTTAAAATAAATTGTCGTTCAGTTTGAAATTATTGAAATAAACTCTAAATAAAGCAAAGAAATGTTCATTTTCCAATTTATTTTGAGTATCAGAATAGAATATTAGATTAATGGAAAATGATTATACGAAATTCATTAAACTGAACGAATGAAAAAATAGGATTAAATAGAACAGCAAGTCTTAATCGTTAAATATGTCGAATCTTATTACCACGTTTCATAATAATCTGCAAGAAAATATCATTGTTGGACATAAAGATCAATCATCAAAGTGTGACAACAGAGGCGTGTAATTCAGCGGTAAAAAAACACGGGTAATCTTAAAAGCTTGGAAGGTGTCAAACTATTGGCCGTAACGTTTCTCATCGTTAAAAGCATCGAAAAGCGTTAAATGTACTAGATAAGACAGGCTGAGACCACAAAACGGAAAAGGAAGCACACGATCTACCAGATTACCTGCCGAAAGAAGATGATAATGCCTACTGCTCTAAAATGAAAATCTACCATCGATATTAACTGAAACATCAGCGGTAGAGAATATTGACAATTTATGAAGAAAGTAATATACCTGAAAAGTTGTAAATTCTTAGATATCTGCAAAGATTATTATTAAAAATGAATAATTCTCTAGAACGGGAGTATCATTACGTTACTTGATAAATCATCATATTAATTAAGAAAGAGAATGATTTAATGTCTATCTAGTGCATCGTGTCGCTATTTCATCGGGATATTTTATACCTTATTACATAGAATTTTACGTCGACAACGATCATGATAAAATGCAAGTGAAAACTGTAACGCGACTTTATCTCTGCTTTCCACGCATGGAAATAAAAAGATACAGAGAGTTTCCATTAGAGCTCTCTTTACAAACGAGTCGGTGGATCTCGAGGGAAAGGTTCGTTCCTACCTTGGATCGCGTGTCTAAAATTCTAATTCCGGAAGAAACGGAGGCTTTGGGAAAACGAGATGACGGGGAATGAAGGAAAAATCAACACGAAAAAGACAGCGACAGAAGAAAATGCCCTTTTGCAAGTTCTAAGCACAAGAAAAATGTATTCTCTTTTTACACGAACGACAGCTTTACGAATAGATATATTGATATATTATATTGATAGATTTCGTGATTTCTTATTAAATACGAAATTCTCTCAGAAGCCAAACCGACCAATTACATTTTTCGTAATTAAGTAAGTGCTCACCATATATCGAAGTGTCTTCCAAACGGATCCACATCGAACGTGTTAATAAGCACTTCAGCGAACAGACAGATTGTATATTTCTATAAATCTTATCACCTTTCACGAATCTTCTGCCGCAATCTTTCCGGAACGTGTCTTTGTCGAAGCAGCGTTATAAATTCTCAGAAAATTTCATTGGCATCCGGCTTGAAGAATCGGGAAGCTCTTTCCTTCGAAGGCAGGCATCGACCTCAGAAAGAGGATCGTGAATGAAATAGAAATAGAAAGAGGGAATAGCTTCGACAATACATACATGGATGAAAATTTAACCCGTCTCTTCTTCGCCCAGCACAGAGATATCGAGATAAGAGAGAGAGAGAGAGAGAGAGAGAACGATAGTAGTCGGTGGATGTCTTATTTAAGGGCAGAAGACTGGAAGAGATCTATTCATCGGGAAGGGAAAGAGGAAAAAGTCGAACGAAGGTTCTATCGAGAGCAACGGCGGGAAAGGAAAAAGAGAAAAAATCTAGAGATACGGCGCTTAGTCGCGCGAGAGGCTGGCGAAGTCTTATATTGGCCCGCAAGATTGATCGTTTCGATGCTCTTTACGATTCCCTAAATCGGCTCCGCTATTTACAGGAGAATTTAATTATACGCGGCCCGGCAATCTCGACCCCTGTAGTAAATCCTTCATTGTCGTTTTAACTACCGACCCCCACGTTCCAGCCTCTTCGACGTTCGAACGTTAATCGCGAAGATCTACGTGTTTGTCCTGTATGCGTCATTTAGGGTCTCACAATGTTCGTAGATTGGGTATGGACTGTGAAATGTGCAATGGATCTATCTCTTCATTTGCATATTTATCCACACTGGCTCACGAAAGTTGTATTCGAATACTTATAGACTTTTACGAGTATATTATACGTGTTTTATAAAATATTTCGAAATTTCAAATTCAACTTTCGAAACATTCTGAAAAATAAATATATACTTTCGAAATATTCAAGACAGTGGTAAAGATATAAAAGGGAATATCTTTCTGGTACCAAGGTATAAATTAAAAGGCGACAAATTTGATTTGGTCTTCTTCTGTAATCTTCTATAATTAGATTAGTCGATTTATATGTTCTTGTTATCGGCTAGTATTGGAAACACGATCGAAGGAGTAAGATCACGTAGCATTGTGGAAAATATCGTACGGAATTAAAGCGATATTGGTTTCAAGAAAAATAAAGGACTGTGTAGAGTTTACAACCAGGACAACGACAACTCACAAATATCTGCATCTAAGAGTTACTAACTTTAAACGAAAGAATTCTAATTGTCGAATAGTTTGTTTTTCTTGATTGCTATAGTATCGATGTTTCGCATATAATACGTATATTTTCCTAAAGTCTGGCCAATAACATTACGTATACTATTGAAATTAAATACTAATTAAAAATAAAAATAAGTTCCAATTGTCTTACCTCTCGCACTGGCGTAACGTCCACGAGGCGATGATCCATAAGGAGACCATGAAGACTAGCAACACGGTTCCCGGGCAGATGGTCATCAGGGTTTTCAGGACGAATCTGGTGTTGAAGTTAATACGATTCAAGGCCCCTATGCTGCGCGACGAGGCGTCCGTGAACAGCTTCGAGTGCAGCAGCATAACGCGACAGATGAGGTAGAGTCTGAAGAACATCGGTAACGATAGGGTGACGTCGTACGGCACCCATGTCGAGCCAATGTTACCGCCCTTGTTTGCCAGCTTGGTCGTCCACAGGAAATAATATTCCCCTGGGATCGGATGGACCGCACAGATTAACAACTCGAGCGAAATCTGCGCGATCCTCTGCCAGGTCATCGCGATCCGCCAATCGTCCGCGCAGTTATCGATCATGAATAACTGTTGACAAAAAGAATTACCTTTTGTCATAATTGGTTACAGGGATAATAATAATTTTTCTCTATTAATTAGCGAAGACGAATTAACTGGTCATTCGGATTGAAAATCTTTCAGATTCTTTATTTACAAATTATTATTTAATTGCTATCAAAAATAAATCACATTATATTTATATTTACAAGGATTAACCGGCCTCATCAAAATTCAACTGTTTTTATTAATCTTGAATTACGTAACAATAAAAAATCAATACTATTGAAATATTCAACGAAGAGGCAAGCATATATGTACACATACATATTTAATATCAAAATCGAATAAAAATAGAGGAAAGAGCAATACAAAATTGATTGACGATATATTGAATTTTAAAATTATTTCTCTCTAAAAGAACGTTTCTTTTCTACTACTTCCAACAAAAATTATATATTTCAATTGGATTAAAAAAGAGAAATCTATTTTATAACATCTTTTAACATCTTTTTATTTGGAAATTGTGACGTATTATATTTTTCTCCTGCGATGTTCAATTGTTGGATGGTCTAACTGTAACATTTGTTGCATGATATTGTAAAACCAGGATACAAATAATGTTATTTGACATATAATTTGATCATTTCCGCGTCACTGCAGCCTGGCAGGCAACTTGACGCATTCAAATGAGATTATCATAATATGACAAGATGCACAGCGATGAAAAGCATAGTTACATTGTACTTTCCTATATGCTGGCATGTCGTTTCTCGAGCTTTCCGTTTTTTCATGACCAGTCCACGGTGACGTTATACCCTGGTTTACCATCTTCACGCGACATGATATCACCGACTTCCCGAACCGCTCGATAGGATAAATATTTAATCCTGTCGTTACTTTTCAACTCGGCTCAAAGGAGAATTTGCGGCCGGTAAAAGGCGCTGAGAATGCAAACGATATTTCACTCTCAAGGTTAAGCGCATCGAAAAGATCGAAGGTAGACTACTACTTTAAGAGAGCGAAATATGTACAAACCGGTTTCAGTTAAAGAGATAAAAACCGATTGGATTGATTTTTTTTATATCATTTTGCTTTTTTACGCAGGAAATAGATTTCTAAGTTTTCAGTTAATGGTATAACTGGATATGGTAAAGCATACTAAAAAATATAAAAATAAGCAGGGATGTTAAAAATACAACGAAAACGGTCAGAAAACATTGAAATTCGTGGAATAAAGACATTTTTTGCATAGAACTGTTTTTATACCTTCATGTAAGAAATTTATTTTGTCCTTTTTATTCGATATTCGATATTCTAAAATAGCACGATAGAACGAAACAATTTTAAAGTAGTAAAAAAGTTTACGATGAATCCAAAAATTCTAGATACCGAGAAACTTCCTGTACGGTATTCTTTTTTTATTCCTTCATACAGGAAATAGATTTCGTTTTCTTAACTTGACTGAAATTTATGTCAAAAAAAGATTAAAAAAATAACATAAAAAAAATCGAAATTCTTAGAAGATAGAAATTTCTTCACAAGAAATCCCGTTAAGGGAGAGATTCACTAGAACGACAAAGGTGTAAAAAGGGGTTGCGACAAAACAACCATAGTAAAGCTTGCGAAATATTGCCGATAATGTTTGCGGTGCATCGATTCTTGTGTTTTACGAGAGATAATTCGTTCGTGGGATAACGATGGCTCGAGAAATCCTGCTCTTCGCCCAAGCAATCTTCCCAGTTGGTATCGATAAAACGAATTACGACAGTTTCGAAGAGATCGTAGCGAGGTTGCACCAGGGTGACGGAGAGCGCGTTCGTATTTCAGTGCTCCTTGTCACTGGATTCTACCCTTGGCACGGCAAGTGTGTTCTGCATTTTACAGTCAATTTGTAACACGATACCGGCTTACTATCATCACAGGGAATACTTCAACTTTTAGCCACTCTACGTTTTGTAGCACCAACAGTTGCAGTTTATTGCTCTGATCATTCTAAAAATATAAGACGGTGAGCACTGAACGAAACCATTTGTAAAAAGTTTAGTTGTAAACTATCTCCGGTTTTAATAAGAAGACGAAGTCGTACGAGAATTTATCCATAAATATGACTAAATATCAATACAATATAATATGTATAATATAATATAATAAGTATCAATAAAATATAAAATTTTATAAAACGCGAAAGAACATAAATAATCGATGTTGTTACAGAAAATAGCTTTTAGTTTTAATTTCATTAAACAACTAGACTATTCGCATTGTCTACTCAATTCCTTCTCTCTTTGAATCTAGCCGTATCATTCTAATTATATGCTTAAAGTATTCAAGCAGACATTCTTACTATTCCGACGTTCACGATAATCAATATCGACCGGAAGAACTTCCAGCGGAATTCAAACAACGTAACAACTTCGTCGGGCTTCGAACTTGAAGACACAAGATAAGAGCAAGGAAACGGAAGCCTTCTTAAAACATCACACAAGACCACAGCCGTTGCCAAAGAAGCGAAAAGAACTAATCTACAGCATCCTACGAATCAATGATCCTTACTATGAAAAGGAAACACGTTACAAGTCAACTTGGAATCACTGCGAGCCCCGATCAAAGGGAAGAGATTAATCTCTCTGTACCAAGCATGAAGCCATTAATCGTTCTCAACTTCTCTCCAATTCCACTTATATCTCTTCATTCGCGATTCAATGACGGCTATTAGTCGTGAACCAACATCTCCGGCTTGTTACGCGCTTCTCAAGGCCATCGTCGAGCTTTCCGATCGAAATTCTTCAGTTTACAGGACGTTTCATCGTCATCAAAATTCGATGAAAATTCCGATAACTGTTAGACATCTGAATTTCCCAATAACGAGAGGAAATTCGACCAGCGAGGGATACAGAAAGATAGAGAGACGAGTAAAAGGGTTGAAAAGTGAGATAAAGCGAGGCACCGGTAGCGAATCGAAAATCAATAAATTTGAACTTCGCGACGAGCCACGGGACATCGCGACGCATCACGCTTCTAGAGGGATTGTCTACGTCGATCAACGCGCTGCTCGAGGATAAGCTTTTCATTTCGCCGAGCGAAGTCAGGTGATCCGGGCAAATCTGCGCATGCAAATCGTTGATAAACGGCGATCAACAGGTGCTGAAAGGTCAACGGGCCATTAGGCTCAAATCCAAGCGTTCGCCACTAGGAAATGCGGACCTCGTTCTCATTCGTTTACATGGCGCGGCGCGTACTTCGACGCTTAAAATTAGACCGCCTCTCCGCCTCCCTATTTACCCCCGGACCCTATCCCACTCACATCTCTTTGTAACTGGGAAACGTTTCATTGAGAACTGGTAATTCGACGGGAACGTGTGCTCGTCGTATTACGTGACTTGCTTCTGTCAATAATAGTTTCGCGTTTGATCCTGATAAAACCGGTGTTACTGATGTTTGTTCGATAGTTCGATGCTTTGGGCATCGCAGAGATGTTGAACGTTTGGAACGTTGCAGGGTGTCTTCGTTAAGCAAGAAGGATTAATCTTTTACAGTACAAATTTAAAATTTGTTTTCAAAGTCGAGTGACACGATAAATATTTTTTTAATTCGAACTTGCTTCGATCAGTTAATGCCAGCAGAAAAGTATACCGGCCACAAAGGGATAATCGTGATTGTTAGAGTAGAGATGTTTCGTTGGCGAAGAAAAGTATCTGATACGTGACTGCTTCTCTATTAAGACACGAAAAGAGTTGATTCGTGGAACAAAGTATCTGCCTTCATAGCTGTGACGCTGTATCCAAATATGCCAGGACGGTAGGATCTTCGGTCAAGAACTGTCGTTTCAACGCGAATATTAAACGTCAGAAAATTCATTCTTTGCTTGGAGGGCGTCTCACAGTTTCCCAAAACCTTCCCTTCGGCCGAGTTATTACGCTGTCTGTCATTCGATGCAACGTTCCCGATACATAGTTACGACACAGTACGACGTTTCGTTCCGAATTTTCAGCGAAAATATCGGGGACAAGTCGACGAGCTTTGTATGATATCGAGTGACCGTTGGCAACATTGCTTTCTTCTTGTTCCTTTCTTTTTCAATAAAAACTTAGGACGAGAAATTCGGCCTGTTTCGTTTGGCGGTATAACAGATTTTTCTTTTATTTTTTGCGAGTGACATAAATGTTCGTGTTGTTGAACAAGTTAAGTGGAAGCTTAGGAAATGTCAGGGTTTCTATGCTCGCCTTTGCAATTTGCTTTTTTTATATTTGCTATTAGAACCCACGATATTACCTTGGAATAGTTGAGTCTTATTCGTTGTACCTGGACAAAATTGTACTGTGGTGCTATAGCGATGCTATGAAAACTTTTGGAAGCTTATGTTTACAAGATTAAAAACTTTAGTTTCTCAATGGTAGATAAAATATCTTAATTAAGAAGGACAGATTAATCTTCGAGTATTCACAATCTATTCACAGTTCTATCCATTACCATCTCTCTGATAATTAATAAAAAATACTTTTCCAATAACTTGATAATATTTCAATTTCCCATGTATATGTATATTTCGTAGCGCGATATGTACATTTCTGTCAAACGCAATCATCCGTAATTACCCAACAAACTTAACAGGAAACCGAGCAAATTGGATCGACAACATTCCTAACCACAAAATTCTAACTGGCAACGTTTCGTCCCAATTAACGAGAAACTGTAACGTCGAAAATACATTCTTACTGCGCCTCTTTGATGTATCCACTAAACGTGCAAATACGGCCGAGGAAACGAGGAAAATATAACGTACTCGTAAAAATAACTATTCCCCTAAAATAAACGTACACCCCTAAAAATAATCCACGAAAGTAGAAACGGCAAGGATTGTACTACGAACCGCGTTCCTGGCCGATCTGCCTTATGAACGTGTATCGTTTCAGGACAACTTGGGCTCGTTTATGCGACCACAAGTAAATCGGCTTTCGTGCATGCCTTCCGTCGACATTCCGCCGTCTTTCGCCGAGGATTACCGTCGTAGATCCGAACGCCCACCTAGTATTACGCTTAATTAAACAACGAACGTCTGAACATGATACTGTTGGGGTGAACAGAATGATTTAACATCGTGGCGCTTATTGCTGGAGCAACTCGATCATTTCCAGTTAACGGATGAACAGAAGGGTGGATTTTCCATGATTGATAATAAGAATAACTGAAAGGTAGAGAGTGGAAAGAAAGTAAGGATATTTTCGAATTCTTTATCGCTTATTGCATGATATTTGATATCATGCGTTTGAGTCTTTGATTTTTGCCATGTGTCACTTTTAGATTTGAATCTGAGATACTTAAAAATTTAATATTGAATAGGTCGATTATTAGGTGCGGTAGAATTTGTAGAGATTGAGAAAAGACGTGGATTCGAAGCGGTGTTATTAAAAAAATTAATCGTTGCTTTTCTACGGTAATTGGATAGTTACACGCGTAAAATTACGAAATATGTTAATATATTACTTTTATTAGGAAGTCGTTATAAAATTATAGGCAAGTTCAAGCTTGTATAATTGGCGGGAGTTCAGGAAAGGTGTGGATTGAAAGGTTTATTAAATGGAAACTATGACGTAAAGCACTGTTCAATAAATGTTTTTTCGAATCGCCTATATTTGTAAACGAATGAGTTAGAAACAGCTTACGCCTATGCTTTCGAACTGCCTTTTAACTCTTTTTTTCTGTCGATTTCGCTTGAAAATTGGAACGAGTTTTTCCTCTGGACGTGTGATTGACGTTTCTACGTTGTTGTGGAATATCGAAGGGTTTATTTGCGTATTGACTCTACGCACGGTTATCTCTGGTAGCCGTTCTGACACGTGACTCGTGAAAATAAAATGGTCTTCTGTTAGATTAGAACAAGCAACATGCCGTACAAGCTTAATAAAATCATTACATATGTGTAATAAGTATATTATTATTAATAGACCATTTTTCGTTAAATAGTACAATTTCTTTTGTCTCATTACCAAACTTGTTAATATTATGCAAGGTAATATTATCAATGCTGGTAACTTGTATTTATATCTTTTTGCAAATTTTAATTGATATACGTCAATGTAGTCGATGTATGGGCATTGTCAAGAAAAGAGAGTTTCAGGAACATGTGAAATATTTCAGGCGATTCAACATCCTGAAAAATGAAAACCGTTAATCCGCTTTTTACTTACCGTGAATTAATAATCAACGCAGCACGGAAATACAGTGCACAATGAAAAAATTACAACTTCTATCGCATCAGCGCAATAAATATAATTTGCTTTCCTGGATTTCAGACAGGTTTAGTGATATTTTCCTCGATTTTAATAAAATTCAAGACAATATGCATATCTTCTACTATGAAAGACTATTCGCAGTTAACGATAAAAACAAAAATATATCAATCCATTATACAGAATACAATAGATGATTTTCAATCGGATACGTTGCGTATTTCCACGATATATTTCATAAACAAGGTTTCGCTATTGTGCATTCCATGGGAAATTGATGTCTCTTTTTTAAAATACGAATATTATATTCTCGATAAAACGCGAAGTGTGGATAACGACGAAGCCTCGATAAAAAGTATTTAAATCCGTGAAACCACAGTTCCATAAAACACTTACAAACAATAAAATCCTAAATGTTCAAGAAAACAACGAAAAAAAATCGGCTTTCGTTGATTGAATTTCGTGTTCCTCCGTTATAATTATACAAACGTTAAAATTCATACAAAATTTTAAATTTATACAGCAGATAATTTCCAAAAGTGTATGTATCATCGTCACATGGATGATTTCTATCAAAATTCTTTCGTACAATTTTTGATTCGAAACGAATATGTTGATCAGAGTATTCCTAATAGAAGCGATCTCTGTCAAATTTTTCGATTTTTATTAGGATAAAAAATTGGGGCAAAATTGGGGAAAGTTACTAAACTGCTCAATTACTAAAATGACGAAAATTGCCGAGCATCGTTCGTAATACGAACGCTTCATTTCCAACATATGCTTCGAACGAACATTCCGAACACGAACACGAACATTTCGATATAAATCCTATGTAATTGCATCGAAAAAATAGATTATCTTCTTATCGAGTGAGCATTCGCGAAAGTGGAGATGGGCAGACATGACGCTCGTACATCCAAGGAATTAAATTCAAATTTCAACGGAGTATCCTGGTTAAGCCGTCCCGCGAGATTATCGTGATCTCGAAGAATCGCGTGCAACGTACCCATTAAAATGTGCAATAACGGGGATCGTTTGCAGTATACAACGCTCGTTGCTCTCGGATTAGTTAGTTACTCTTACGGGCGGGGCTCGTGAACCGGTTACGTAGCAAAAATCGAATCGGTTTACGACTGGCCCTTATGTAAACCTGTGAAACGATTGAAACGCATGGAAATGGCCGAGGTTATCAAACATCGTCAGGAATTCGTTCGTTCTACATGGAACTTCCCTCGAGTTGGTTTTCTTTTCACAGATCGTTGGCGGAGGAAGAATCTCCGAGGCAAACACGTTTCTGGGAACGAGGGAAGATAAACTAATTTAAAATTTTCGGCCTTCTTTCATATTTACTCAGACGAGTGAAAGGATATTGATAAAATATTGTGAAATATTTATTTCACTCGCGTTTTCCTTATTTCACTATAATAACTGTAATCGTTCGTATAAACAAAAATCTTTTTACAAATACAAATTATTAGATAAAAGATGGATAACATGTAAATAAGTAACAGTGCAACATTAAGAATTAAGGGATTAATACACCGATATATAAATGATTAATACTATTTCCTAATTATAGCACAGATAAACAGAATTACTCTAACCTTTTCCTTTTCGGTTTTTAATTACTACTAGTTATTTTTAGTTGCTGGAAAGAGATGTTAAAATGCTTCCCAAGTTCAAAGGGTTAACGCGGGAAACCGCGTGAAGATACGCTTATTCAACCGAGAACGTGGCTCCCAAGGGGAATGAATAAGTTGCCTCGTCACGACGAAAAATGAGTATCTGATAACGAATAATAGACATGTAAAAGAGTCAGCAGTGAAAAATGTTGACACACTCCTCGTGGGAATGTATCGCTTTAAAGGAGAGTTAAAATACAGTTGGCAGATACTCAAAAAGCGATGACAGTGTCGCTGGAAAGCAACAACGCGATGTTCAGCAAAGCAAATAATTATATGGGCCGTGTGTGCGCAGTAACGTTCGGCGATTTTCTCGTGTTGAGATCGACGTTTCAAAAACTGGTTTACAGCGTCTGTATTCACGCTCTTTGATTACCGACGTTTTCGAAATCGCTCGCTGGAAAACGTGATTTTAATTGCACCGAAGGGAGTGTATCGAATCGCTGCATCCGATACCGACGAATAATTTATGTTTGCGTCGGTTCTCATCAACAGCGTTGGCCGAGTCGATCGCGCGTAGGAAATCGGCGAAATTAATTTTATAGTGAATGTAAAGTTTCTGCAAACATTTCACGACAAGTGTAATGGGTTCGCGTCAGTTTTACTGCAATTTCACTATCTACGCTGACAGTATTTATCGCTTTCACGAAGTCCAGATTTAGCGGAATTTTCTATCGGTTAGGCTGGACGAAAAATCAATATTTCTCTCTCGCTCTCAATAACAGAATCTTCTCTTCCGATCTCTTTGCTCTCTTAAACTTCTTCAAAGATTTGAGAGAAAAATTCGAACATCCTTGAAGAGAACATTTCTGAGAATCTCACCAAACGATCGAGTTTCCTTTCTTGGTGAAATATTTTTCATTAGTCGAATATGGATGAAAGTTTAGGTAACGTGACTCATCGAGCGCGACCGTCTAAGTAAGAAAATAGGTCTGCGATATAAAGACTGAGGAAGAAGATATATCGCGAGGTTTTGAATAGCGGTCTCCCAACGGAAGTTGGGATCTTAATATGGTAGCCTAGGGGCTGTTCGAATGTCTTCCCTTTGATGTGGATTCACAAAGCGCACAAAGGGATCAAATGCAAAGAAGTACACAGCAACTCTAAACTCCCATAGACTATATTAAATTATTTTCTCATTAATTTAATCAAATATAGATTGGTATTAAATATGCGTTTAATTTTAACGTAATATTGGGGTTTTTAATAAGTAATTTTGCACGCATCTCGTAACAAACCACCATCGCAAAGTGGCAATCGATACTCCCAAATTGTTTTAATGTATTTAAGGAACCAATAATTTCAATGTATGATCTTTATAAAATCTTCAAACAATAATAATTCAGTCAAAGTTTTCAGCAATGCATCGAAAAGTTTTATCCTGAACTATCTTCGAAGAAAGTGAAAAGAAGGGAAACAAGACGTAAATGAATGATAGTTACTTTCAGAATCTAAATCCTAATTTTATGAAGTCTAGAAAGACTGAAATATTTATGGCATTGTGATGACATAGCTTTTAGTTCAAATCACGAAAGTGAATCGCGCAATGCTTGGCTGGTGTTTCTATAGTTTCCATAAAATATTTACTATTTTAATACAATTTCTCTATCCGCACAAAATAACATGTATATTACTTTATTTACGCCTTTTAATAATATCACGTTTGACCAGCTTGTAGATATTATTTCACTCCTTGGCCCTTAATGAGCGAAAGCACAAAAACAGCCTGGCAATTTACGAAGTGCTTTGGTAGAGTGGCGAAAGAGTGGCTCGGCCCATTTCGACGTAGTTATTACAAAGTTAAGGAGTGCACTCGACGCTCTACTGGTGAGAAAGAAATCGCGAGCCAAATAGGCATGAATTGAGACGATAAATTTCCATCGATTACGCAGTAGGATTTAATGGCAGCCTCGTCTATAGAAAAATAGGTCGAAATGAAGTTACGATTCCGCTGTAGTTAAAACGTTCCCGCTAACTTACCGAATCGTTCGATAAACGTCATTTACGATCGACTTCGGTCACTGACTGTATTTTGTACGTTACTTACGCAATAGCTTGCTGGGATTACATGATCGCGCGGGGAGGTGGGACAATGAAAACCTAGCGAATCACTCGTTAACGAACACTAATCGACACGAATATTGTCACGCTTTGGAATGCGTTTTAATTAATGTAAAATACATTGCTTGAAACAATTAGATCTTTTAACTTAAGGGTTGGAACTTTTACAATTTTGAACTTGCCACTTGGAACCTAAAATTGCAAACTTCAAACTTGAATCCCTGATCGTGAATGTCCTTTTCTCAAATTACTACAGCAAAGATGGTGATTATTTTCTCAATAATTATTTTTTGGTATGAAATTTTGTATTAATTAATCGTTACCCATAACGATCCCCTAATTGCAACGAGTAGAAAAATGAGGCGTAACACGCAATGGTACATTGTACTATGTAAACACTATAAAATATCCTTTCACAGTGTAGAATAGTTGTCTTTTGTCCCTGTAGGTTTTATGCGGTAGTTTATACGCTATTTTCCTTCATAACGTCTCGTAAAGCTTTAATGTAAAGCGATTTAAATATCCTTTTAATACGAGGGATCCCATTGAATTCCCTTTAAGCTTGAATCTTAGATGCTCTTATTAAATATTTATTTAAAACCTCCGTTCCAATATCGTATCTCGTACGTACCATCTTTTACGACGTAAGAATAAATTAAATCTGAAATTTCAAGTCTATTTAGTTTAATCTAAGCGAGACGAGAAAATTCTTGTTGTTAAACGATCGATAATTACTCGTAAAGTAATCGAGAGTAAATGTAATCAAGAGCATCAGAAGATGTATTGCGAAACTAATTTATTGGAAGAAGAAAATTCCGCTTCTTCTTCACACGAAAGACTCGATGAAAACATTCTTTCCCGCATCCCGAGGTGGCAGACAGTCACTCGACATGAATATTCTAATAGTAGCAATTGTCGACTCTTCTTATGGTGGAAAGTTTCTTGTAATCCTCGAGCAAATTGAATGAAACTATCCATTAGAGTCCGTAATAAATGTTACGTTACCGATAGTTTATCTCTGTACACTGATATCCATCCTAGATTTGTTTTGTAGGATCAATTTATCGTTAACATTCGAACTCGAATTGACTATCGAATCGTTTTTATTTCGTTGTACCAACAAAATCGCGATTGGAAGATTCGAAACACATTTTTAACTAATATTTTGAAATTCATCGTATGATCGATGGTTTTTTATTAATTAGAATATTCTTCTAACTAGAGAAAAGCGAAAATGTCATCATCAATCGTGTATTGATCAATTAAAATTTACGAATCTCTAACGGTTTCGTTTTCGACTAAAATTTAAATTTGAAGCTCAACAAGTGTGTACATTGAATTTTGATTGGTAAAAAGTATCGTGAGAAATGGCGTGTTATTACACGATCGAACAATTTGCAACGTTATATTTTTCCCAGCAGGTTTACAATTTCTTTTTATTAGAATTTCGATGATCGATAATTGAATTGTTGCACCCTTGAAATTCTAGTAATATTGAAAGGAATATTGACCGATTCCGTAAAATGTTAAATATATTTTACTTAGAAAAGATCTACACCAGAAAGTTTCTGAATTCCTCTCAAACCTATAAATTCTTGAAACACCGGATTTCACTCAGCAGCATGGAGAAATTTGCCGCGAAGGGGAGCACAAGAGTTTTTGAGATACTTGTTCTAAAAAAGAAAAAAAAAGCAGACTTCCTAATGGAGCCAAGCTTCTGAATACCGATGTTAGCATTCCTGCAACTTTTTCTCGATGTTACGCCCGGTACACCGGATTAAATGTAATCTTCTCTTTCTGTATTTTTTTAAAGGTCAACGAAATCGTATTTCCCGGCGTGAATTCCCCGCCTGCATTGTACGCGAATTTTTTTGCAAATTCTTGCCCTGATGTATGTTTTCTCCCCGGCCGGATTTATGCGAAACGTTTCCGAGCCACGGCGAAAATCGACTTACTCCTCGAGATTGCGATGCAACTCTCTGCTCGTCACGGGACAAATCTGCTTTGTCAGGATTAAAAATAAACAATTTCGAATCGTACGATTAAACGAAGCGGCAGAACGTTCCTCTTGGCTTCTTCTGCAACAACGCAGGAACGCAATCTTCTTGAAGGAATCGCTACCAATTCTCCTAGATTTTTAATAATGCATTGCCACACCCTCGATGTTCTTGGCATAGATTTAAGAAAAGGAATTCCAGGCTTTTAGGGAGAGTTGCTCAGTTTGCGGAAAGATACGCTATTGCGAGGATACCTCTAGAGAGTTACAGGCTGCTTATAAAGGAGAATTCACTTCGTGGTGCATTCTAATAGTTTTAAATTGCGGTTCTATGTCGTTGCGATATACTACTTCCTTCCTGTATGATTTTCTTTTATTTCATTTTATTCCTTTCTTTCTTACTCTCTCTTAATAAATATTGTAACGACTACCGTACTTTGCATATTTTATCCATCTTTGGATATTACAATATTTTTATTAAAGACACAGTCTAGTTATAACATATGGGATATTCAATTTTTCACACGTTTCTTTCGTACTTTATTGAATCCTAAAGAGTAAACAAAATTGCAATCACATATGTGTACATAGAAGAGAGAATTTTCAATTTTGAAATGATACACATCTACAAACGTAAACATGGAAAGAGAAGACAGATTTAGGAGACTGGCAGAATAAAATTGGACATTTTCTGTTACAACCTAATAAATGCTTTTGACAGCTTTCTGATATACATATAAGTTTGCTCGAACTTCGTCTTTTCCTTATTGCAAAGGTAAAAGAGGTTGAAAGATGATCAAAACCACTGTCGATTCGAGCTGCGTATCACTCGCATGCACTCTTTGTCGATTTAACGCGAGGCATGGACAGGCGTGAAGATGGTCGATTGGTCGAGAGTGGCTGTCATGCGCGTTATTACATCTGCTGTGTTTCAAGGAACGAATGGAGAAGTATATCAAAAAGTTTTATCGATTCTTTGTCCTTGTCGTTCCGTGTGATTCTAAAGCTGGTACTTTGTTTGCTTATCTCCAGAAACCATGAAATTTCTTTGACATTACTATCGCGAAAGTACCATTGTCGAACATTGGGCGAAAATAATTTTTAATATGTTCGATAGTGAACATTTTTAAGTTTGAGACAATTTACAACTGTGCTAATATTAACGAAAGGGCAAGAAAGTAATTCCAACGATTTTTCATGAACATTAATTGACGAATCACCAATTAAACCGAAGTCGGAAACACGCTTGACATCATTGCAGGTGGATTTCACAAGTCTACACATTTGATTTGATATTATCGATGAAATATTTATTTTATACTTTGTATTAATAATAATAATAATTGTTTTAACTTAAAACAATATTAAAGTCCGTTAATTATTATCTGTACCAATGTGTGAAGTATTGTTTATAGAGTTATCAAAACTTATAAAATGACAAGACAGTAATTACGATAGTTATGTACGAATATTACTTATAACGAATCACCAATTAACAAACCTCTATAGATTATTTCAAATGTTAATTATCAAAGTTATTCCCAGCGGTATATTATTATAGTAAAAAGTTAAACCAGTTAAAGGACGCGCTCTGTTAGCCGGTTAAACAAAGTTCGTTTTATCGTTTATAGTAGAAAATCACATCGGCTCGTTAATTACTATTAATTCGCAGCAGTAGCTAAAATAGTTTATACGCTGTAACGCGACTATAATTTCCAAACAGAGCCGCGTTTTCAGTAAAGGGGAAACAACCGCGAACCGATCAGGCCTTTTTGTTTTATCAGCTAAACTGATTGTCTATCTGCCAAAATATCGAGCGATTCATCATGTTTCAATTCCGCTCGTCGAACCAGTAAAACAAACGCCGGTGGCACGTGTTCGTTTCTTTCTGATCTAATTACCATCTTTCTTCCATTTTTCGTTTTTAAAATCCAATTAATGAACATTAGTATTAAATACTATAACTAAATTATAGATATTTCTACATTTACTTATGTAACAATATTAATATCGTCAGAAGTTAATGATAGTAAGTATCATTTATATCAGAAACCACTTACTTTTGTGAGCAACTGCATATATTTCACGCTAACAGTAGGAATTTTAAATCGAGAGTTTTTAAAACAAGTAATTAAAAATTTCCGTGCTTTCCCATCTTGCCATCGCAGTGTCAATGCGTGTTATGTCAGTTGGCCAGTCTCAGCTCTAACATAAAAGCCAAGATAAATATTGACAGCAAGGAGAGACGTTAGACTGGATCGTTTGAGTTGGTTCTCAAGCCTTTGTCGAAACCGTGTTTACACGGGCTAACAGACCATTCTTAATTTCAAACTTCGTCTCGCTATCGAGGTGGCTGTGCACCACGTTACATGCAAACATACTAAATCCATAAATCCATATCGACTCGGTGTCGTGATTTTATCGCGTGATTTTATAATCACGATTTGCGACTGAACGTGAAATGAATTGAGTTTGAAAGTCAAGAAGTGTGATGTGCAATTAGTTGTTGAACGAAGGTTGCAATTTTTTCACCGAGTAGAAGATAGAGAAAGATGAAGATGCACTGATGCATACATAATTAAATACCATAAACTTTCGAGTTAAGTGTTATGAACTTCTTAACTAGCCTGTATTAAGGCATTAGGGTGAGCACTATACTTATACCGAACACAATGTAAATGAGATTCTCTATGGGAAATTTTGAGTTAGTTACGCTTTAGCTAATCACTTTATGTTTTACACCCTGCAGATATATAATTTAAAATGGAAATCGTATTTTCTGGAAAGCTGAGAATAGAGCATGCTAACGTATTTTTTTGTGCACAAAATAATCTGGTTTTATATGCAAGGTAAGACACGTAAGTTGTATTAATTTCTTTAAAATCCTAAACAATTTTTGAACGATAGAAAAATTTGATTAAGTTTGAGAAAAATTCCAAAAATTTCTCTTTTCTGTTTTGTTAATACAAGAGGTAAGATTAAGAAGCAGTAGGGTTAAATTAATCATTCATTCCCGTTTCCACGCGACGTACCTGATACATTACACTCTACCACACGTTCAAACTATCCCTGTATCTCAGTTTCACATTTCTCCACGCACGACGGCTTCCGAATCGACCAATCAAATTGCGAATCTCCACCGAAAGTCCTCGCAAATGGTACGTTTGACCACGGATTGTTGACCGAGATATTCGAGTCTCTCTCTCTCTCTCTCTCTCTCTCTCTCCGTTAAACGAGCTCGTGCGATAATGCAATTCATTCTGCATGATATACGATCGAGAGATTAGCCCGATAGGGATTCGAAGAAACCCGACCTGTTATCGCGGCCAGCAACGTACCACGCGTCTGACTTATGACGGCTTATACCACTTACGGGTGAATTCTGCGATCAGTAATAACCGGTCTATCATCAATTACAGGTGAGGATTCATCAGGCTTACCATAAGAGGAGCAAACTGACTTCGAATGGACGAATCAGATACTCGAAATCAGAGGAATCTTGGGACACGCACATAAATTACTCGATACATAATCTTCGAAATTGTACATTGTTCTGGAGGAATATCATCCGTCAGAAATTTCTTTACGTATTTTGTGCGAAGGTAGTGGGATTTTGAGTAAAAAGTTGAATAGAAGATTTATGTAGAAATAAGTGATCCTTCAGAGTGAATTTGATAATGATGGATAAAAGCGAAAGTAATATCGTTAATATCGTCTTACAGAGAATATTTAGTCTTTATTTTAGCGTATGGTTTATTCGAGTCCACGTTTCACCTATATTTGGTTTATATAATAATAGTATATCGTCCCTGTGTCGAAATCATGAAACTATGCAAGTTTCTACTATTCAGTAAATACGTGTCTGACCGAGGATAGTGCTGATCTACTCGTTCCCTTGGCCATCCTATAATGTGTATTCCTTCTGACATTTTCATATGCGATCTTATATGCTAATTCATTATATGCTTATTGTATGCCACTGTATGTTACTCCAACGTTGTTTTCTACTAAACACATTAGTATTAGTCGTTTACTCTGGAATATAGTTATATCATATTTTGTAAAAATCTCAACGTTTTCTCTATTTCGCAATAAGTTTATCTCGGCCAATTTTCCAGCAAATCCACCGCCATAAGCGGAATCGGTCCACCAACAGTGGTTTACAAGGCCTCGATCTCGTTTATCAGTCCGCGTAACAGACGCAGTTGCGCTGGAATCGCGCCGTTTCGCGGTATTATGCCGGTAAAGCGTGCACCGGCGCACGATAACGCAATTAGAGTACCGGCCTCGATGCGTTCGTCATCGTGAACAATTTGCAATTTTCTCACGAACGTAGTGGCAATCGAGTTAACCGCGCGATTCCCAGTAACTCGATAGAAATTCAGGCACGTAAAACGCAGCCGTTATCATGGCTACGCTGTCCGTAATAGCGATAGCAACCAGTTTCCGACCAAGTTACCAATTATTACGTAAAATTAACGGTTCCGTGAAATTCACGAGCTTTTTTCCTGCTTAATTTTTTGCCCCTAACACAATCACGTATGTCCGATAGATCTGACGATAGGACACGATATTTCTTACATTAGGTTTAGAGTTAGATTTGTGGCGTAGAATCGTGTTCCATTCTAACACCAACGAAGGGTTCGTAACAAAACCGAACCTTTAAAATTCATTTATTCTGTTATTGATCCCTCTATTAATTCGCTCATTTTTTGGAAAACTATTGCACTTTCATCGCTTCTTTCGCTAGTTCTTCCTACAACGAAGCCTCATGCTTCGAATATTTATTAAAAAATGAATCGATCCATAATGCCTGGAACAGCAAACTGTACAACCCAGCCAGCAGTATAACCGTGGTTATTGCACCTTCGAAAATGGTACTGTTGCGTTTGGAGCTCGTTGTATTAAGATATAAAGCGGAATCTGTAATTCTGGCCCAGTTTAGAATTAAATCACGTCGATATGACGTGGAACGATTTTGACGATTCACAATCGAGTTGTCAGTGTTCGGGTTGGATGGCGGTGCACACAGCGATTTGCTTTAATGCTGCGGTATAAAAGCGGTAGCATTGCCGCGGATTTGTCTCACCAACGCTGCCATATGCATAGACTAGACAGAAACAGAGAGAATCCGTTTCAAATAATCACGGCCTGCGTTAATAACGGTGAAATTTGTCGGGCGTCTAGCGATTCGAAGAACCATAAAATCGCTTATTGGCCCGGTTCGTTGAGTGGTATGGGGCGGATGAAAATAAAGTCGTTCTTCATGAAAATTCATGTCGGTCAACGCGATCGACGATTTTAACGAGCCAGTCGCTCGCATTGTCATACGGATTTGCAATAAACGCGCGGTTCTCCTGTATTTTAGTTATGCCCGAATTATATCGAGTAACTGCGGCTGATTCGCGACTCGTTGGTTCATACACGAAATTTTAGATGTTTCCGAGCATTCATTCGTCGTTAGAATATTTTCATCGCATTTGAGCGAAACACGCATATGCAAGCGCGATGATATTGGAAGAAAACAAAAGAAGATATTGCAAGTATCGATCTGATAAATATATTGTACTTAAATAATTATATTTAATATGATGTAACGATGCAATTACTTTAGAAATCTAATTACGTATTTGTGATAAAAAAAAGATGTTAATAGCTGCCGAATTCTTGTTACATTCTGAACTCCGCGAATAATTTTGTAATTCACTGTATCTTAGTATAACATAATTTACATTCATAATGGATGAATGGTCAACCCATTAAGTTGCGAGCAAACTACAGTTTGTCATAATGTTATAAATACGTCAATTATTTGAAATTTTTTTGAACTATAGAATCTAGGTGGAAAAGAACATTAAGCGAGCTTATGGAATTCTTCCTTTCATAACCAAGGTATTAATGAAAAAAGAATTCCGCGATATAGATTGATTGAAAAAATTTATAAATGAAGTGTTGCGCTAACACAACGTCTATCGTAGTTAAAACGAACAACCCGTTTAGCAGCAGATCGATAATAATATCGATTATGCCTGTACATGTCACGAACTATAAGTAGTTAATTTTCGCGTACGTCGACAGTGATTTAGATAGACAGAAGATCAGGGTTGCTTCACAAGGGTTGGAAAGTTGATGGAGAGCTCAATTCCGTTCGACATCCAGTCATTGAAGTTTCATTTACTTACCGGCCCGACAAATTATCGCACTATCAACTATTCATAATTTACCGTGGGATCGTCGCTTCGTATCACTTTTGTGTCGATGGAATTTCACGGCCATTAATCAGATTTAATCAAGAGAGGAGGCTGAAAGTAGGCGGGAAACCGGAAAATTAGTTTTGTATCAATTGCTCGATTAATCATCGTTAAATCGGAATTTGGGGTTGATGCACGACGCGTGCTTAACAGGCGTGTCGATTTCACGCGTCTACGGGTTTTTGACTCCTTTGATTGCCTTTGAAAAGCCACGCCGATTAATTTATCCGTTCAGCTGGCAGACATCGCTGCTACTTTGCTTTCTTCTTTTCAATAAATTTATAAAGCGTAGGGTGTCGTAAACGTTCTTGATTGTCGCTTTCCATTCCACAATTCTGATAATCTTCTTGAAATTTTGTATCGATTTAGGATGTAATATTAATTAAGAAAATAGACAACTGACAAACTAAAAAGACGACAGAACTTATGAAATGGCTTACTACAAAATTTACAGAAAATCTAAAATTCTCGATTTGAACTTCCAGCTGTTAATTTTCTTGAAATTTACTCTTGTTAAAGATTAAATACTAATTGAGAAAATAGACGGTCAAAAGTGTTGGAATTGCTCGAATAGATTGATTCTCACATGCAAAGATTTCTTCGGTAAGTAAGCAATATTCTTGGAATTTATTTGAGAAATAGAACATATATCCGTGACACAGGAAACGTCGATAAAGGTATAGTAAAGGGTAGAATTCTAGAATATAGAGCGAGACGAGATCAAGACATTTCTTCCGCTCTGAAAGACAGTCAACGCGTTCTGGTTTCTCAAATGAAACCCCACAGGTGTGTGCAAACGCTACGGGTTTACATCGTATGGCCTTTTTCCACGTTCGTTTGGTGGAGGCAATGTCCATGGATAGATTGTTTACATGCACGCTACAAGGACGTAACATCGAGCCTATTGGATTTTTTATACGCACCTGAACTTCTAAGGCATGGTAAGCAAATATGAGGCCAAGCAGTATCACAGTAGACACAGAGATCAGGGTTTTCAGTGCTGTCGAGTAAAACGAGGCCTGCAACATAAAACGTCGTCCTCGTAAATCCCAGTTCTGCCATTTAAGCGATACATATCTCCTTTATTCTACCATCTCCTCTCTAACTGCGTATTGTTTTCCAGTAAAAGTTGGATATTATTCGGTAGGAAATCTGCAAAATCTGTGGGTTCATTCATATTAATTTCTAGAAATGAACGTTGAAGCTGTGGAAAAAGTCGATCCAAATAGATAGGACTATCTAAAAGAAATAATCTTTAAAACAGATATTAAATTTAGTTTTATAATATACGTTGGTCTGTTTATTAACTGTAATTGTTAGAGCAATTTTTCTTCTTTCCTCTTTTTGCAAAAATATCCGATATGAGAATTCGATTCTCAAGAAATAATAAATATTCGTGTTTTATGCGTAACAGACACAATCTTGTTATTTCTTTACCATAAGCAAGAATTATTTTAGCTACTGCGTTAATAGATAAAGTAATATACGCTACGAAGTTTAATTCGCCCGGTTAAGCACTTTGTTGAGAAAGTTTCGAGCGAGTTGGGCAGGTACCAAACTAACGAAAACTAATTTTTGATGCAATTTTTAACGCGAACGATATGGTACACTAATTGACATTGCGCCCGTGTTCCGCCGATAATTCGCAGAAATTTTGTGCAAGCAGGGATTTATGCCATTATAAAAGAGGAAAAAAGGTGAAATGGTCATCGGAAAAAATTCATACTGTCAATGACACGACGATCAGAGGAATAGCAACTACGTAGTATGTGTCTTCCTGAGTGTCGTGATGTTTGCTATATAAATCTTGCAAATAGGAATCATACAATAAAAGAGAAAGTTCCAAGATAAAAATATAATTAGAAGTATAATTCCTTTATACATATCTTTTTTAACTCTGTTGTTCTATTATTTACATTTTATCTTTTAATCACTGTTTTTAAGTGAGTTTCTATAGAATATCAACTTTATGTTATTTCTCCCTCAAAAGTGTTTTACTTGCATTATCATAATTTCTAGACCCTACCGTGAATGTCAAATATTTTAATTTCAGATGAAACATCGTCAAACAAAATGTATTTAAATACATTTTTCTTAAAGTTCAATCCAATTACAATATTCCATCTCAACAGAGGTTCGATCAATCCCCATCGTCTCTATTCCCTAGGACCTCGAACAAGAAAATTCTTCGCAAAAGAATTAATTGCAGCTCCGATGTTCGTTGTACGGTCGGAAAAAGAAAACACGCGATACTGAAATATTTATACGTTTGCGTAAAGTTGCTTATTGCTCGTAAAAGTCAAACACGGGCTGCGTTTTTTTTAAAGGTGACATTAAACTCTTCCGACTGCAAGGCATCCGACATTTGTAGAGAGAAAAATGGTGAAAAAAGAAAATTCCATGCTTCCGGTTCATCTTTTCCGAAACGTCTGCCGAGTAGTACGAAAAAGGAAATGCTAACATAGCATGGAATTTCATGAATAATATTTTTCTCCTGCTATTTGTTCCTCTCAGAATCTCCTACTTCTAACTCATAAGGAAAAATACGATTCCGTTTTTAAGGAAGATTGTCTCCGGTATGCTATATCATTTTAAGAACAGTGATTTTAATGAACTGTTTGTTTTAAATCGAATGCTTCTCTATTAAATATTTTATAGTGTTTATGTGAAATTTCTATATTTATGGGCAACATATCTTTGTTCTTCATTTATAGCCCCGATGGATCCTCTATTTTACGATTTCAGCGCAATAATAAATCAGAATATTATTCAGGGAAATTTCCGCGTTTAGGAAGTTATTGTACGTTACCGAACACGTACGCGTGACATCATTCAACGTTTCGCGGTATAATATTGTAGTTCGTGTGTGTCATTTGCATACTATTTGTGCTTTCTATTTATATAATTGCATTTGCATAGATGCGATTATCCCCAGTGCGCGTTACGTTGTTTAAATCGTGAAATTCGATGTCCCGTGCTATTTTTATAATCCACTAGCTGGTAACGCAGACGCAAAGTTTAATTCTCATAAATATGTATGTAGATATTCGTTCACTTTCATCCTCGATTACTTGGTGAAACTTATTTAGCATGTTTCACAAAGGTCAATTGCTTTCAGCTTTTATTTCTTTCAACTTCGAACTTTCATCCTATAATTGCTACAGAGAGAAGACTTTACAAAAGAAATAATTAGATTTAGCAATTGTATCGTATGATCTGTTTTACGAACACTTCCAATAACTTAATAAGCAATTTTCTCATAAATCAGAGTCAAATTTCGTTTATCTTGCCTTTACGAGAATGCGATTTCTTAGCGAAAATACGAATATACTTAATTAACTTGAAAAATCTATAGAAATCCAAAAGAAAATTCAAGCTCTATCCATTTTTATATCCTATTTTAGTGGTCTTCAACCATCGATATTTTATTATTGAGTATTTTTATTATTCAACAGTTTATTTTCAACGTACTGACGCTGTCGCCTCAATTAAAAGTAATTACGTTACGGGCCAATTTTTGCTAAGATCGAAGCACGCAGATTATTTATCAGTAGATCGCGAATTTTTATGCATTTATGGAAAATTTGAAGATACAAAAGTGGTTTGGTTTCTATCGGTTCCACGTGGCTCTACTTAACGCAAGATTGCGTCTCGCCAAGTTTTCGGCGTTCACAGAGATCAGTCGCAGTTCGACTTTACATTTTCGATTTAATTACTCAGAGAATACTCGGCTTGAAGTGCTTCAAGCGACTCGAGACCTTACAATCTTCGTCGTTCCTACGTTTTAGGGCCCTCCGCGTCCTTCGATTTTTACTGCGAATCGTGAGCTTCAAATGTGCCATTTTGCATCATTCACTGTATCATTCAAAGGGAAAAGATTTGCAAAATTTAACAGAGTATGACTACATTGCCGCTCAAACGTCTTAGGACAGTTACTATGTGCTTAGAAACTGAGAAAAGTAATCGTTAAAAATATGAAGAAATATCAGTTAGCTTGATGCTTCGTATGACAAAGAAGCTACTTAATTATCTTTAATGAATGAGATAGATAGAGGCACAAATCTCAGCCAAGGTTCAACATTTCTTGGATATATGAGGTTTAACATTGCTTCATTGAAAGAAAGAACCCCATTTTATTAAAGAGTCTCGAATGTTTTTGTTTAATTATTTTCAGTATTCAACTAAGAACAATATTCGCCCGAATATTTCATTACTTTATGAGAATTCATAATACGATCTAATTAAACTGACACTTTTTAATACTTGGCATTACTTTTGGAATAACTTGATATAAATAATAATCATCAACGAACTCGTATAAGCAGATGTTAAAATTTCGAAACGTAATAATTGAAAGTTGCAGGATCATCAATAATAATCTAATTTAATTGGTTCATGAAGCCCCAAATAGCCGGATTCGGGTTTCGCGGTAGCGAATTTGTGGCTCCCGTAATAATAGGCAGTCAGTTAATTAGTTAGTTACACATAAGAGAAATATAAATTAGCCGCAGCGCGGAAATACGTTTCCGCTACCCGTGTCCGATGACGAAGACGTCACTCTTTGATAAGATATTGATATTGAAATTAATGAAAGCTGACGCGCACTGAATGAAACTTATTCAACAAGGATGATTGAACGAAGTTTCATCTCCGCTGCATGGTGTTCTGTGTTTTCTTTGGTATTAAAATAAACTTTTGATGCTTTAAACTGACGATATTCAGAATTAAAACAATTTTTCGAAATGTGATTACGAAATGACAGGTGTCAAATTCTTTATTTTTGAAAATACTTAAAAATATGTAGTTACTTTTCGTAAAATTACTCTATTTGCAACAAAAGTTTCATATTCTTCTGATTTTCTAACTTGACAAACTTTTATTTATCTTCCATAGTACTCGAAATTCCTTGTTACAATATTACGTCTAACATATGAAACAATTTTTTCAAATTAATAGTATCCTCCTTCGAACAATTCCTTCGAGTTATTAGTACTTTCATGAAAAGGAAAACAATTTACTAAATCTAGGAAAGCCACGCCTCTAACAGCGTAGGAAGATTTGATAAATAATAAAAGTTTGTGTCGAGCAAATTTTATTGAATGTCAGTTTTCGCTTGCGAACAGGTTCGCTAATATCGTTAGGAAACTAGAGAACCTGGTCGGTCCAATAAATTCGCCTGGTGGCAATGGGGCCAGAAGCTGTTATCGCGATCACTCTGGTCATCGATCGAAATCGTTCACGACGTCGGGCGAACGGTCAGTTGTCTTTAAGAGGTGCTAACCCTCAATTGGATCATCGCGCATCCACGGCAAATCGCTTTGGCCCCGTTCGCCACTGTGAATCAACTGTAACGAAACTAAAATGGATTTAACAGCTGCATCTATATATTCTGCTTTATCATATACATAGTTCTCCTATAGCGTCTCTGGCAATAATCAATCATAAT
Organism: Bombus confusus; assembly: GCA_014737475.1. NCBI lineage: Eukaryota > Metazoa > Arthropoda > Insecta > Hymenoptera > Apidae > Bombus > Bombus confusus. The sequence continues at coordinate 413,505 of JACXIV010000152.1, forward strand.
TTCTTCCTCAATAAGCAAAGAAAAATCCAGTTATAGAGGGCTAAAGATAAATATTTTATTATATCAAGCAGTGCTCTCTCGTTAAAAACACTTCACTTTTATTTTTAGTAAAATTTCAATATTTAACGTAGATTAAAAACTTTAAAACACAAAGACGGACTTTGATAAAATTGTTAACACATCAACTAGTTTCTTCATCGCATACAGTATCAAACTTTTCTCAACTTCGCTCTTTTTAACATTTTAACTAACCGTTAACTTCTTTTCGCTTTGTATTTAGCTTCCGCTATTATTTCGCTATTCGCTTGTATTTCGCTTTTATATTGTAATATTAATAGCTGCTCTAAGATTTTCGAGCGAAAGTACACCTGTTATTAGAGCTATCCATGAACTACTAGTTATTAGAGTCATTCATGAACGAGTAGAAGCGTCCAAGAACCTGAAGTAAGTATCACCGACTGATCGGAAATCGAGTCACCAACTTCTGCGAATCGCGTTTCGGTGACTGATGCACATGATCAGCATTCTCCTGCTAACAGTGCGATTTATCAGAGAGTCGGTTCATCGAATTGCCATTCGAGGGACGATTATTGTCGATGTTCCAGGTGTCCCTCATAGAAATTCAACTTAAAGTAAATTTACTCATTCATCTATGAACGAGGAACTACGTTGTCATGTTGTACGAAAACGAATAGAACCGCAATTTTTGGACGGCGACCAAACGTTCGCTTTTCCGCCAGTTTCGTTTGTCGATAACGCCGAGAAACGTAATCCGGAACGTGCAGAAATCTGTCACGGTGCACTTTTCTGTAGTGGATTGTCGCGAAGGCAGATTATCGATTGGAATGCAATCCGGTGAGACGAACCCTTTGTCGTTCGATAATTTGTTTTGCCACACTATATTCTTGCCGAAGAGGAAATTATTTTTCGCCAATCGAAACGGTTTTGGTTTGGTCATTGTTTGTTAAAGGTATAAGAAATTGTTGCCGAAGAGAAAATTATTTTTCGCTAATCGAAGCGACTTTAATTTGGTCATTATTTGTAAAAGATGTGAGCTCTCTCTAAGTATTTAGCGTATGAGGTTTGTATTATCTGGCCATTGGAAAAGGAAAGGAGTTAAATCTCTTGGCCATTGTAAAAATAGAATTTGTATTATTTGGTCGTTATAAGAGAAAAGAGGCTAAGCCTTTTATACGGAATTAAGTCTCGCAAGAAAATTTGCTGAGTGAACGGAGAAATAGAAAGAATATTCGATCTACTTATTACAAGAAGCAGTTATAAGATATCGAAAGGGAGGAACAATATTTGAAAAGTATAAAAATTAGTTACTTAACTCAATTTAGAAATTTCTTCGAAAGTTCGTTTTTCTTCGTTATTTGCCATTTAATTAGTTTCCCGAACGAAAATAATATCCACGCTTATATTAAATTAGAATTCGATTTACTTCGATCGCGAACTTAATTACGTATGAAATGTGAAGCGATGCCTGAAATGATCCGTGCAAACCCTTGCAAAGCCTTGATAGACGATTAATTTTTCGCCAAACACACGCTAATATAAATCTCTCAGATACAACGCGTAGCATCGATAAAATCATATCGCGATACCAGTCGCGAGGCATCGAATTCGTTCGGAGAAAATCGACCGATACTTGATCGGGTTGCGACCATACTGCCACGGCATCCCTCCTGTAAATCAATCCTAAATTTCATGCGTTCAACCGATAATAGGGTTTGAATCCCCCTACGATTTCATCCCTTTCGAATCGTTTCACCAACGCCACGTACATTCTGTTTTCTATCCACGATGAAACTTCACGTGGATTCTACACAAATGTATAAAACCTCGTGCTGTTCTATTTTTTTTTTTTTTTTTTTAGTTAATGCAGGGATAAAAATATAGATATATGAAAATTTTTTACAATACGATTCAACAGCACAAAGGGTCTCTCGTCTCCCATTGTTACCAACTGCTGTCTCGTGCACAGATCTTACGTAATATATACTTATACCCACGCGTTCTGTCTCTCTGTATTTTACAACCACTTTTATTCAATTCAGACAACCTACGCAACGTTCCCACATAAGACGTACAAGCGCGTGAAAACGGCGCTATATACATACCGTCTCAATCACCTAAAACCTTGGCTCAGACAATATATTCTTCTCTCGTACTCCAGTATATCGTTTGTTATACTTTTTTACATTCGACAGTCAGTGTTTCGCTATAAACATTCGCAACAAATTTCCATACGCAGAAAAGAAAAATAGGTGTCTCAAAGATGGAAAGGTAGAAAACATTTCGCAATATCTTAAAAAATAATAAAATGCTACATGGGAAATTTTAACCAAACCGTGCAGTATTTTCTTTTTTTAATACTCGCAGACAGTTCCTGTCGACGATATTATATTATTTTACGCGAATCGAAAAACTCTCATTGACCAACGATTTTCCTGACATCCTACAGTGGCTACAAAATGTACTGACACACTATCGCATTTATTGTAGTAGTTACATATCAGTTAATTACGCCCAAGTATACCAAATTTCATATTCAAGTACATTAAATTTCATATCGAGTAGTACTTTAGTCTGATAAGAAAAACGGTTTATTGAAAAATAAAGATGTATGAAGATGCATTTTCTAGCCACTATAAGTGGATTATTAAATTTCATGCGAGACTAGCATGTACCTCGATACTTATGAAAATGAGTATACCTTGCTAAGGCACTCTGTAGAGCTTCAAACCACTTTAAACTAGCAAATATACACAACAATATCAGTGTGTCACTCGACCCTACCCCGTGGAAATTAACTGCAACGCTGACAAAACGTTAGGATAAAACGCCTAGTGGACACGAGGCCTGCACCCGGGAGCCTCGAGTAGCAATTTAGAGTCATTTTAATACAGAGATCGCCCGCAGCGAAACGTTTATGCTCTGCACATTCACGAGCCCGCACTTCACGCTGCTTGCTCGTCTACCATTCGAGAACACGCGTTGCAGTTCCTCTGCTTTCCTCTTTCGATGTTTATCCGCTTGGCGTGCTATACCATGCTATTATATAGGTACATACTTCGCTTCTTCCCGCGTGCGCGACTACGCGATACTAATTTGCCATGAATTTTGGATTATCGGGATGTGTGAATCGAGATTAGTTATGGTCTCGACTGGACGTATTGTTCGCAGCCGACGCGAATTGACCCATTATTAGGTTTGTTAAACGATCGCGAGACGAAAGGCTATTATTAGTTCCGGAATATTAGCTCTCGGACGATTGCTCGACAAACTAAAGGAAATTATTGATTGCCTTCCCCTTGCTTGGCTTTGATTAACGTTCGTTAATGAATTTTAAACGAAGAGTTGACATTTTTATAAAATAAAGGGATATATTCTTTCGTGATCTATTCGTGACGTATGGAGAATTCGGTCGAAGTTTAAGCTCGTACGCGAGTACGATTGTCTCACACAATTATTATTTATTAATTACTATGTAATAAAGTAAGCGAATTGTTTTTGAAGAGTTTTACACGAAATAGATGTAGACGAATAGGTACGGAACTTGTTACAGTTCTGCAGGAGAATTTATTAATACTTCTAACTTGTAAGTCTGTTAGCGACTTACTGCAACTGGCAACTTTATTAATGACTTGTAAAATTTCAGTATTCTAAAATCCCACGACTGTCACAGAATAACGCGAGTGGTTCATTCGTTTAGTGATTCATTTAATGGCGCGTCTTATAGCATCAGAGAGGGTCGATTATTATTTCTGTTATCCTAAAACGATCTTACCGACTAATTTATAACAAAAATATAGGTAGACATTCTCTAACTAACTTTTTCTATCTTGTTTTCGACGGATCAATATGCAGATAAGTGACGAGTCAAATTTAACGCGTAGCAGTAATTACGCGTAATTGGTCCACGCTTTGTTTATTCCATTATGCACTCTTGGCAAACGTGGAATTTCGCTTTATTAATAGTCCTCTCCAATAATGAAATACTCTAACATAATAATTACGTAATTATCGGTAACATATTGCCGACCGACACGGACGGGACGCATTAATAGATTCAATCAAGCACGCGATTACGATCAATTTTCATGTCGGAAGCAAAGATTAAAGAATTCAAACACAGAATGTTATGTTATGTCGTAAAAATGTTTCGCTTTACCCTATCCACGACGCGAAGCAAAGAAATCGCGAGGTGGATTTCGCCTTGGTACAAGGCGAACGAAGTATTTTCTACCTTGAATCCCTCCACTCTGCTCTTTTTTCTTCTTTCCATCGAGCTGTCGATATTTGCAAGCGATGGAGAAAATAAAAAAAACGCGAGCTTCAACAAAGAGCGCGACGGTCTATGTAATTTCTCGCAATATTCCAAGCCTCGATCGATCTCTCTCTCTCTCTCTCTCTCTCTCTCTCTCTCTGCATTGACCCGATATAGCCTATGATTCATGGATTTTGCTAATTGAACCGTGTATACTGCTTGCTTATCATTATACTCGTTCTAATAGAGCCGATCGTTTCGTCCAAATAGTCTCACTGCGATATCGCGACTATGATGGATACTGGGCTTTCTATGGTAATCTTGATTGTAATTATCATGGAAAAACATTTGCTAAATAAGTACAGGTTCCATATATCATTTCCCATATTCATCTAATTTTTGAGATTTACCTTTTACCTTTAGCCCCGATCCTATGCTCAAGTTTTTCTAAAATCACGAGAAATCGTTTTCTTTGTTAAAACGGGAGCAAAATCGAGACATAAAAATCCGAATACCGTAACAGAATAAAAATGAGAAACGAGTTCCAATCTCAGGAAAGCAGATTTATTATACCAGAATTTAACACGGATCCGTAAACTTAAAAAAGCTTTCAACTACCCGGGAACAATGTAATATTCCTTGTGTTTGCTATGAAAATCTGACGGCGTGTATTTAATATCGGGAGAAATATTTTGCAAAGTTTTATTCGATCCACGAGCGAAATGATACGCAAATATTGGACTAATTCGGCGTCCGGAAATTCACCGTGCACCCGTCGATATTTACATGACGGATATTTCGTGGCGGTTTAATTCGGAAATCTCAGCCACCCAGACGAAATGCATAACATCGAAGTCGAGATTTAATAAAAATTGGAGAAGCCAGAGTTGAGGAACTGTTCTGAGGGGTTTCGGTCGAGACGAAGTTGAAAGTAATTACCTACTCGTTAACATAGCCTGTGGCATATTCTTAATGAACTGCTGAGCAGTCGTGCGGCATCATTGTAATTCGCTCTAGAAACGTTGTTACTCGCTTTCAGCGCTTTAAATTAGCGGACTTTTTACTCTTCTGATGGAAAATTTAATTTCGATGCAATAAAAGAGAGACAATAATCCCGTGTTCAATTGATTTTACCATAAAATTCAAGGTTCAAGGTCGTTGAATTTAAAACTTCACTTCTTTTTACCATTGATACATTGGAGTTTTTAATTCTAGCGTTTCATTGATAATGACGTCTCTTAAATCTTCGTTTGCTTCTCTATGATAAGTTCCCAAATCTCGTAGAATTTATGATACAAATTCTTAAGATCGCTAACATAGATTTGAGTAAATAAAATTTAACAATAAATTACAAAAATAAACAAGATACTCCGCATTGATTTTAACAACTTTACGACTGTCTTCTAAACAGACAAATTATTATGTCTAAGATATTAGCAATTCGAGCGATAAGAAGAAAACGATCTCTGTATTACTCCATACACCCCACTGTTTCAGTACATTTTTACCAACGTTTTTCGCTCGCAATAAACATTTTACCTAAAATTATCCTAAAATTAAAGTTTAACGCCCAATATGTTTCTAAATCCACAACAGCCTTCAAAGACCGAAAACAATTATTCCAGCAAATTCCCCGTCTCATTTATCAACATCCAACCCCACCGTTTCGTCATTAAACACCGGTGCTGCTATTGTTCTAGCAAACTGCCACCATCATCGCAATCAAACAAACTGTTCGTTTTATAGTTTACTCCGTTCAGTAGAGCGACACCAAATAATCGGTTGGCTAATATGTCGCATCGAGGATTCAGGCGGCGAACAGCGTGACGCTTCGTCGACAGGTTCTCATTCGGACGCGGTCAATTTTCCGTTCTGTCCAAATCTGCCTGTGTTTTAGCCCGGAAACTTTCCTAATTTCGACACAGTTTACTGCGTTAGGCGGTCTGTTTACAGCAAACCCGTGGAGAGTGCGCGAACTCGGACGTTTACACGCTCCTTTGCCCACCTAAATTTTTGATTAAAGTCTCGAGCATGCTTAACACTCTGCGCCTCGAGAAAAGTTCCATGGAAACACGCGTAGCCTCGTATCGATTTCCGGCATGGCCATTGTACGACGCGATACCATCGGCGAAATCGAATTGTAGTCGCGGTCGTGATTTGGCGGAGGGAACGTTGATAGCGGAAGCGGCCATGTTTTACGGTGACTCTAACGCGAAATGTGAAACCGTATCTCGAAGTCAGCCCCTCGTTAATTTTCCGAGGTCGGATTGCGGCGGAAGTCTCGTGGTTTTCAGTATTTTAATGGATTTTGATGTATTGGTTATTGATTTTTTTTTTATTATGGCTGTATGTTTCTTGTTTGTATCGGTTATGATCAACTGTGTTTTGTTTTCACTGATAAGTTCCCTAAGAACGAGGAAAGATATAAAACGTTCTATAAACGTTTTTCTGAAACTGAGAAAGTGGAAGGAAGAATAATAAATGAACGAGAAATAGAGAAAAGCAGCACTGATTCAATCGAACGAACTTCGAAGAATGATGTGTATTCCTTATTTGTTCTTGAGTCCAATGGATTAGACCGAATGTTACGGTAAGCTTGCTTATTTCGAGCTAGCGCTATTTGCAGAGTGAGTTATTGGAATTCCATCTGGTCGTGTAATTTATATGATTCATGATTTTCATGGTCTTTGTGTAGAATTTATGCGCAAGCTACATATGTACAGGGAAACGTATAGAGCAATCGTAAATGAAAGATTTCCAAAGGAGAAAAGGCATGTTACAACCAGACTGGCTCGATCATGCGAGGTAGTAAAATCCAGTGCTGCTATCATATATCAAAACTGAATAAACTCTCTGAAAAAGCTGTCCTGTCTTTGCGAATATTACAGAAACTAAATTTTTATTGTCAATTAAAGAAATAATAAATTCCAAAATCATCATTACAGAACCTGGAGTATTTAGCTAAAACACCCGTATTCGTTAAATTCGTGTAAAGAACTAAAGAAAAAGCGAAGAAATAAAAACAGTGGGTATATTATACATATAGGTACATGTAGTGTAGAACACTATTTGCATACTTGTTATTCTATGCATCTTACATAAAACATTTTGAAATTTAATCTACATTGAGATTGACATATTATCACAATAGATATTCACACTTTAATCTCAAAATTTCAAAGTAAGTTTTTCCACTTTTGAGTGATTGATAGAGCTGTTGTTAGTGGAACAAAATAATACTATAAACTCGCATCCAGAAAAGATGAATTGCAATTTTACTTTCCTAATATCTACTCTTACTTTCAATGTTTCGATTATTCAAAGATATAAAGAAACTTTATTTTAAGATCTTCAGTTATATTGCTTTTCTTCATACTTGAGTAGTACAGGAAAGTTACAGAGTTTTCTGATTACGAACTGGTTCTCCACCTTGATCCGGAACATCCGATAGGTAACACGCGTCGCAGCAATTTGAAATTTACGCCAGAAGTAGATTGGCCAGACCCGATAACGGATTGCACGTATCATGAACGTTATAAATAAACGCATTTAATAGGCTCCAGGCTTGCAAGCTTTAAGATTCACAACGTTTCTATGGAGACGATATGATCCGTTTGTGCGCATGTCGGTTTCGTCCGTAAGCCAAAGGAGAAACCGTGTGGTTCGGTAACGCCCTTGGAAAATTAACGTGAATACGTGCATGCCTGGACATATCGGACCGGTCTGCAAGCGTCCTCGAATCTCGATTGTGTGCCACGACGCTGCATCGTTCGCCTCGAGTCTCTTCGTCTCTATAATTAATCGACCCTACCTCGTTAATTTAAGGGTTTATCAGAAGCGATCGCCTTGACAAACGACGGCGCGATAATTAATTCGATCGGTTTGCCTGCTTTTCATTCAGCTGCATAACAATATGGATTATTCGCTGGGGTTACGAAATAATTCGCAAATCATCCGACCGAGCTACGAAACAATCGAACCTCTTGAAAGCTCCGCCTTTAATATATTTCTCAATCTCATTAGTCAATTACACGGCCGGCGCGCGATTTCTAACAAAATTAATGACTCACATCCATAAAACTTGTGGAAAAATGGTAGAACGAATAGTCATAAATTCCCAGATAAATTTTAGGAAGAATTTTTGTAACACTACTTTGCCATATTTTCCAATTTACGGAGTTAAGTGGATCATTTATTTTGTTGGAGTTACGGCATCAATTTCCGATGGATTGTTTAAGAGACAATTTTCTCTCTGGCTCAGAAATTTGTTGGATGGAAAGTGTGTTTGCTTGAAGATATTTTTTAACGAAAGATTACATGAGACGTCTTATTTTTTAATTTGTCCGTATAATTATTTTGAACCGCTTGAAATTGTCGTTAATTTAAATAAATTTTTCGCTGGATAAACTTTCGGACGAATAACTGAATCAGAAATTACGTACTGATTTATAATGTAATTCAGCTGTTACGTTTCGCTGAAATGTAAAAGAGCAGCGAAATATTGCAAAGAGAAGGAAGTTACGCGTCACGAGTAGAAACAGACGACGTGTAGTCAGACAAGCTTTTTTTAATCGACACGACAGAAACTGTATATCCTTGTCCTTAGAAAAGCTGCTTCATTAAATTTTTTATTAACATACTATTTCCATTAATAAATCTCAAAATCCTGCTTTATAATACACATAAAAATGAAACACAAATACGAATAAAACATGCAGAAACGTATAAAACCCTCTCTAAAATACATGAAACAATGACGTTGCTTCTATCTCAGTACCATTTCAATATTCCATTACTCTCGACTTTTTTTCCAAGAAACGACGATTTCAAATGTTGCGTTGCAGCCGCCAACCGAACAATCGACCATGATAAAATCCACCATTCACGAGCACCTTTCTCACCATACATTTCATCGTATCAAACTTTCACAGTAATTATTACATCGCGCTTCACGATATCGAGTGACCATTTCGGAAAATGTGGTAAAAAATGGCTCACGCGTCACCGATTTCCGACATTTCGACGAGATTATTTCTCGCAATTCGCACGATGTACGAACGTTGGTATCGATGATAGCTAGGGGAAAATAAGCCTGCAAAGAGTGACACGTTCGCAGTCTCTTTTCGAGTCGTGGCAAACGAATCGGATGAAATATGATCGCGAGGGAAACGCTGCGAATAGTTTTACACCGGAAACGTAATACCTCGCCAGGAAGGACAGAGGCCGCTGAATTTCGGGATTTTGTCGATCGATGATTTATACTCGCTATACGATTCGCGAAATAACATGAAATGGACACGCTGCCATTGTTTAATATCGACCACATATCGGTTGAATCCTATGACGTCGTTTTATAGCGGTATGATAATATTTCGATAGTATTTTCTCCTATAATCTTAACCTATTAGAGAGATAATATCATGATATTTGATATATGGCGGATATTTATGAAAATTCATATTTTTACAGATGTAATTAATAAAGTGCAACTTAACTAGAAATTTGTTTCATCAAACTGTTGCATAGTACAGAGAATACTATACATTTTTCACATTATGTGCATTCTGTGTATTTCTGCATCTTCAAACTTCTCACGAGCGCATCAAAATCTGCAGTTCAATGATAAGCAACATTGATAATGATAGCGATATTTCTTGAAATTTTGAAAGGGATGAAAACATGTACATTTAGCTCTAACTCTTGAAACTGTTTCCATATGCAAAATAGAAAATGTGACTTGTCATGTTCGTTCCGTGTAGCCTTCGTTTATTATCGCACAGTAGCGATGTTATTATACAACCTGAATACACGAAATAATGAGCAGGAATTCGAAACTGCGTTAGAGTAGCTTCACTTTGATCCAGGAAATATTCACAGGCTCCGCGATAGAGATGTAATTGAGGCTCGCATGCAGCAGCCATGAAATTAATTATCGGAAACATGTGTATACATCCTGAAAGACAAATGATACGGCTCGCCAGTTGTTTGTTGTAAGGAAATACCTCGTGACGTGGATGATATTGTGGCGTGATAAGACGTGGGCGGATACATCCAATACGAGAGGCTTCGTTATATTTAAATAATTTCCCACGGGACATCGATTCGAATCAAATGCGACATATCATATTTTACCTTCCCATGCCTAGTTCAATTTCTATAACATGTCAATCGTGTTCGGAAAAGATAAGAGGTTTCGTACACAAATTTTGCGGTACAATATGAACGACTGATGATTAATGATAATGTGGATCGATCTGCCGATACCACCGTATGCATTTCTGAACAGTTCTCAAGCACGTAGAATACAAATTGCAGTAGAGAAACAATCATGAAGTAATTCAAAATTCAAAGGGTTTAAACAAAACGTTGCAGGACGACTTTCTGTGACAGGGAGCAGTATCTATATACATTATTTATTCCGTGTTTGTGTGTTAAAGCTGAAGAATTAATTCATTATGGATGGAATGCAGTGGTTCGATATTTGTTCAAAGTTACAATATATGGAACAATTCCGGAAACATCAAAGGGTGGAAGATAAAGGGTGTACTTCAAAGGATATATATATGCAAAACAAAAACATGCAGAAGGAAAAAAGAGCGAAGCCCAGTTGCTCGTTTTCTTTCTTTGACGTCGTGGAAAGAGTGAACGTAGGCTGCGAGATTACCAGGCGAAACGTATGAAGAATTTTCAGATAGGAATTTCGTTTCCTCGGAAATAAGAAATGCGACGCAAAAAGAATTGAGAAACAGATGAAATTGAATTCCATTTGGTTAATTCCTTGTCCACTTGCAATTTTTATAACAGCCAATTACGATGAAATATAATCCTTTGATGGTTTTTAAATACCCTTTAGAAGTTTTATTATACAAAATGTACAACAACTTATGCGTGCTGGGGAATTTATTTTGTTTTCAGTAGAAAGTCACGAAATTTTTTAACGTCTCATTCATCTATTAAAGACCAGCAAGCAGTGAAACAACGTGTAAAAATTGTACGAACTCGTTTAATTTCAAAATGAATTCTCGTAATCAACGTTATGGAACAAGCAGGACGATTATTCTTCTTGGCAAACGAGGAAAGATTACAGATGGTTAAATCAACCAGTGGTCTAATGACGGTGCATTTCGAGCGAATATCGTGGCACGAGCTGTTTCACGAGCTGTTTCACGAGCTGTTTCGTTGATGCTGCAGCCAACCTAGAGTTTCTGCCGAAATTTATTATCGTAGAAAGTTTTATCAGCCGTTAGACTTAATCCTTTAAAATGAGTGGCACTGCGGAAAACACGTCAGACCAGCGAGCGCGATAAGGAAGCGCTTCCGGCCGATTCCCTCGAAGATCGCTTTACCACTTTACCCGAAAGGAAGACATAGGCGATTTGTGAGAAGGTTGTACCGCGATTTGTGGAAGCTCGTGAAAACTTAGTATCGTGATACGGTGACACGTCGAAGGATAGGTTCTGAACTGTTTTTCTTGACAGAATTTGATTTGGAAAACTTTTTATGTTAAAAAAGATTAAGTTCAGAAGGACTGAGTTTTACTAATTTAAGATAGAGGGAATTTAATTCCACTGATTTAGAAGCTTTGTCTGAAAAAGGTTCAGTTTTAGGAATTAAGGGCCTAACACGATTTTTTAATAATTAACAAATATAACATCAGCAGGTAAGATTTGGGTATTAACACAATTTTGTAACGATTATGTAAAAATATCTCTTTTACGTGTATTTCTATTTATGTAGAATAAATAAATATAAAATATATTGAAATTATTTTAATTTTTGAAAATTTATATCGAAAGACTATATAAAAGTATATCTATTATATTACATAAAATTCTTATATTCTTGTTTAAAATTACTATCGATTCTTACTAGGAAAACACTATTCGTGGAATGATCGATGGAAATTGTATTTTAAATTACGAATGGTCTGACTCGGAATTGCAGGAGACACGAAACGGAGCTCGGTGCTTTCTGAATTCCTCAAATGACAATATACTTTCACCACGGGAGCTCATCCAGCCCTCGTACCGCCATTTTTCCTCCTCGTGCCACACCGCAAACGGAGCAGACTCGACGTCCAAAATCGTAAATTGTCGATAGCCCTGCAAGCCCTTCTAGACCGCCGCGTTTTGAATTGCAAAACAGAACTCCAAGCAATCGCAAACGAACACAAAAGCGTCGAACCGTTTCGCAAAGCTCGCTTCGAAATCGTGCTTTGAGCCAGGGGGTGATAACACATTTGACAGAAGGGGATTTTAACTCAAACAACCAGGTTTTTTCGTTTTCCTGCCCTTTTCCGTTTCGCTCATAGATTAAACATAACTTAGACCTTCTGCAGTGTTTTTCACGCAATACGTAGTTCGAATTTCATCGAATATAAGAGGCATATAAATTTACATAAACAACATCTACAATAAAACAAGTTGTTTTCGAATGAAACGAGCATTTTTGATAAAAATATTAAAATGCATTTTACATTTGACGTTCTTATGTAAACAGATTCGGGAGAAACCTAATTTAAAAACGGTTTTCGTAGGGAAAAGTTTTACCAAATCTGAAAAGTATTTCACTTGAACCAATCTTTACAACATAATAATCAATTAAAATAAATTTGTATTTAAGTAAAGCCAGCACGTTTCACAAAAATAGTTTATATCTTATATTTCACTCTACAAAGAAAATAACTTTTTAAACTATTTCGCAATCGTTTGTGGGATGATTAGAAGTTTAAACAAGTTACACAGCTTCAAATCCAATAAATATTTCTTTGTTCGTGCTTTCTGAGCTGTCTTTCAGCGAGGTGTAAACAGGTAGAGCGAACAAAAGGGACCACTGGTTAAAAGGATTAAAAGCGAATTAATCTTCTTGTCGGAATATCAAGTTCCATCGAAGTTTCTTGTTATCGCTCGGAATGAACTGAGAACCTCGTTCCATCGAAATTTTCTGCTCCCTTCGCAAGCATTATGCGGTCGTTTTTGTGCCGTGAAATTCAGAAACACCTTCGTTTCTATGTTTATTCATTACTCTCATTAATAAACGTTAACGATCTTCGTGCATTTCGGTGAACCTCGAGCAAGTCGTTTCACACGAGCAAAAACGGCCGGTTGTAACTCTGAAGCTTTGTTTTCTCTCGTCTGGAAGAGCGATGGCGAGGATAAGAAACGGACGAGCCGAGTAGTCGATACGACTTTCAGTCCCTTTTTTCGTCCTTTAAAAAGCGCCAGGGATCCTAAACTTTTACGAATATTACAAATCCAACTAGAATAAAATTTCTTTCAATTTAGATAATTCTGATTTCGTTAAAACTATCCTGCTTTCGGGTGAAACGAATCACGCACAAGACAAATGAAATTCGGACGCCTAGATTAAACTCGAAACTTGATGATTAATTGTTCGGTGTTGTCGTTGATGGAAGAATTAATGTTTAAATTAACTCAATATCCAGCCAAAATTTTTAAATCGCTATCTAAGATTATTTCATCAAACAAGGAAATTACTTTCTTAGATACAGAATGCTGAAAATTCATCTTAAAAAGGCAAAAGGAAGGATAGTTTTTTTTTAATTAGTGGTTTGCAGTTATGTCGATCACTGTAATAGATTACTAGCGAGTCGGTTGAACTTAGTAAGTTCAGTTTTACGATCCCTGGAAAAGAAGGGTTTGTTTTACAACTCTGTGACTGTTTCACATTTTTCTTCCCTCGTGTACCTCTTGAATTGGAGATTTCGTAAAACACAGAAAGGGTTAATGGCGGTTCTGTTTGCAAACTCTTCGTTACACTGATTTCTGGAGATCTTCGAGTCACGAAACTGAATTTTTGTGAAATAAAGTCTGTTATATTCCTCGTACAGAAGTTTCTTTGTTTGAGTAAAACATTCATGTGGAAAATATTTTTTTAAATCGTTATCTTCTCTTGTTGAGTGGTGAAAATGTTCTTTGTTTCAGTATGCAACGTGTCTAAATTTTCTTTTCTTTAAAAAGCATAGTAGAGAAAGTATGATAAGTCGAATTGTTTATTTTTTACAAGGAAGTAGTTTTAAACTTTAGGGTACTGACAATTACATTTAAACAAAACTCTCTTTCTATTGGTATTGGATACGATTCGTAATGAAGAAAATCAGCAAGCTTCTTATTTTTGCGTCGGATATCTCGGTTTCCACGACCGATACAGGCTCTCAGGATGCCACGAGTCTTTTTTCTCGACGACAGCCTGCTCTATAGGGTTTGCATGTTATGCGAGGATTAGGATCGCTACATTTCGTGGTGTTGGTGGTAGCAGCGAGATACAAATGGCGTCGAAAAAAAATTCGAGTGCTTTTACCCTGGCTTTCTGACAGGGATTAGAGAACAGACCCGGTGCATCGCGTCGCCTTATCATCGACTTTTTGCGAGTTTATCTAGAGAAAATTCTTTGTACATTGAATAGTTGAAATGTTTAATTATCAGCCGTAAGAAAACGAAGAATAAACTCTTAATTAAAAACACGAACTTTGTAAAGTTTTTAAATGAATTTCCTTCAGAAGATATTGTAAAGTTAAAATTACATACACCTAGAATTCCGATGATTTTCGATAAATGTTTTATGATTAATTTAAACATGCAAAAATGTTTAGATTGCACGTAATATGCAAAAATATGAAAATATTAACTTTAATACGATATTAAACGGAGAGTTCGAGTCTGCAGATTAGGGGATGGTAGAAGAATAAAAGATCGGCATAAAAAATTTTACGGATCTAATGGTGAGCATCAGCCATAAAAATAACTGACCTGAAAACTTTGGGTTTGATGGATTCGTCCTCTTTACCAGGTTCACACTTTATCCAGCTTTTTAGAGCCTATTTAACGAACGGAAGTATAAGATGCCACAATTTTTCCGACACTCTTTATATTCATCCAGCGTGATAAAGATATCGCGAAGAAAATATAGATATAAATAAACGAGATACGTTCTTTCTCATTTAAAAATAGATCTTAATGTTGAATAACTGTTAATAGAAATCCAAAGAGGAAAACTGGGCTACGAACCTATTTCCATCATAATCCCTTTCATCAACTACGTATATACGTATACTATGTATAAGCAGTAAGGTACACAATTAGTGTCTATGATGACCCAGCCAGGATGCGGCGCACCTACGTCCATGACGCTGCATTCACACTGGTATATGCATAGCGACGTGCGCTTAGTTCCCATGCCCATATATGGTGGAACATAGCATATTGCCTGTAACTTTAGAACACTAACATCGATCTCGTAAATCACAAAGAGCCGCATCGTACGAGTTATGGAAAACTAACAGCTCTAATCGCTGTAATCAACACACTTGTTCGTGCAGAAGACGATTACAAGGGTCCGCGTGAATAATTCCCTGGTCAAGTTTTAGTATTAGCATATTATGGCTGTTTGCTCGCGCGCTTAACATAGTGAGAGATTCAACAGGATCGGCTCAGAATTCAGGATCAAAGCTAATGCATTCTGTTACTTCGCGAGCCACGCTTTGCGATTTTGATTGGATTTTATGGAAACACGCCGCGGCACAGGAAACGGAACACGTCTTTGAAACTGTTACAGACACTACCCGCTGAATAAAGATTTGGCTTATACGTCTTTCAATTGACTGGACCACCATGTATACGGTATTGCGGCAAGAATTTCACAGGCCGCATTATTAAGATATAAATTACAATTTTACGAAGTTAACTAGAATATTTTATTGCGTTATATAAATATATGATATAAGTACATAATTTTAGTAGATTTAGTAAATTTCAGTAACACATGGTTTCGCACGAATAAATCTTAGAGCGGCAGTATCTTCAGTTCTTTTCGATACAAACATTTATTTATGAAATAAATCCTCTAATTAATTAGATTTTAAATTAATTTTAGATTAAATTTACATTTTAAAGTCTCCTCTATAATTACGTCATCTTTCGGTAAACTAGATGATAAAATAAATGGTAAAATTTCGGAACACACGAGCCACACCAAAAATTTCAACGATTCTTTCGGATTCGTTTTCACCATTTTCGAGAAAGGACCAAGAAAAAGGATGGAATCGTATGAAGTTACAGATGGAGAGGAAGATTACGATCGGATGTGCGGGACAAACAAGCAACGGGGCGAGTTTTATCGCAGGGACAAACGACGCGAGGGTGAACTGTTGTCCTGTTGTCGTAAAGGTTGCAACGGCCCCTTATAAAAAATCGGTGAAACACGATAGAAATTAATAGAAAAACGTGGAGCGAGCCAGCGAGTGCGGTCTTGGCGCCAGAGGGGATATTTCAAGGGGGATGCACGCCAACGAACATGAACTAGATACTTAAATCTACCTCCACCCCGTCGGTCATTGGCGACTGGCCAATGATACGTGCTGCATGTGGCTGCCACCAATCTACCGCGGTTATCTCCGGTATCTCATATAATAATATGTGTTACGATAACTTTCCGCTCTGAAACTGAATTTCCTGCAACTACGCGGACATACCGTGGACAGATGGCGGGCTAGGAATTTCACGATGATTTCGAGAACATCGAAATATTTTAGTTTAAATATTTTAAGTTTGTTGGGAATATTTTTAGGACAATATCCGGAAATTGTTGCTTGGGTGTTCATAAACTGAACGACGAATGAAACATTTATACAGGTTCGCTTCAATTTCTTGTTTTATAATATCCTATAACATCAGACGGCATAGAGTCTATGCCACAGATTATGGTTTCTATCCCACAGAAACAACTTGTACTTTTATAGGAAAATTCAGAGTGGATAATAAAATTTCTACAAAGCAACGAAAGTGCTGGGAAACTTACGCACAATAACGTAAATGTGTCATACATTAAACATCGTTTTTTAAAGGAACAAAATCGAAGAGTCCTATAATTTCGGAAATTCCATTGATTCGATCCACTTTAACGTACCATGTACTCCAATATAATCGTACATCCTTGTATAGTTTTCGGCGTGCACAAACTGCGTTAATACCATTTCCTATCGGTATAATATTCCAGCCGCGCGTTGCACACCGTTCCATCGTTAGATATGCACTCCTACGCCTCGCGGATTCATAATACCCGGTACATGAAGCACTGTGCTGTTCGACGGACCATATAAACAGGCGGCGAGGATTTATCGTTGACGAATATTGACTTCGCTTCATTTCGTCCCAGTCGGTTTGTCAAGAAATAGGACGCCGTCTCTAAGCAGCTCGTGATAGGAGAAACAAACGATCCGACGCAAATGCGTATCGCTAGCGTTTACACAGGCGTTCTCATAACTCGATACTCGACTCTACACGTGACTTATTGGATTCGAATCTCCCAGACTCGCTCATTCTTTTCACCGGGATAGTTGGTATCCGTGACGAGAATAGAAGCGAACTTAGACTCTTGGTCTGATAAAAAAATCAGATATCATAGGCTTTATAAGAGAAATTTTAAAAGTTATGGTATAAAAGTTAATATCTTTAATTAGAAAATTTTCGGTTACGAATAACCATTATAAATGACTAAAAATTGTTTCATTACCGGTAATCATTATCGATGACGGAAATTTGATTTCGGTTACCAGGAAGCGATATAAATGACCGAAATTTCTTTTGGTTATCAGTAACCATTATCGATGTGTGGAATCATTAACTAAGGACAGGATAGACATGACACATTTAAGTGGGATTCCGTGTCTGACGTACTGAAATACCGACCTCGAAAAAATCAGAATTTTTTTTACACCCTCCATAATTTATAACGTCGCCTCGTGACGATTCTAATTATAAGCCCATCGGAACTATAGATTTAAACGCGTTCTGTTTGTTCCAACAAAACTTTAGTTAGTGCTCGATCAAATAAACTTTCGCCCATTGAATTCATTTATCTACACGTGAAATCTATTGTATGAACAAGAAATCATAAGTACATAATGGAGACATACGTATTTACCGTACGATGGTTCAAACAAACGGAATTCTACCGCATATTAAATACAAATTACAGACGTTATCAAGTAAAATAACGCAAGTAATTGAATTAATAATTAAACTAAAACAATCCTTTAATATAGTTTTGTATTAGAAAGTAAAACAGAGTTGTGTGCGTGAAAATATATTGGATTTTTGCATTTAATAATTAACATTAACAATTATATCGTTAACAATTATATCATTAATAATTATATCGTTGGTTGAAAACAATCCTGCTATTAATTTCAAACAATACCATCAATTCGTAACAATTAAACGAATGATGTATCGTTATATCATTTATAACACGATGAATATGAACTAAATCTTTGAATCCTTCAAATGGTATTTTATTTCTATTTAATTTTATTTCCTCGGTTTTATATATAGTGCTTAATTATGCATTTAACTACTTCATATCTAATCAGTGCCAATGCAAAGTGTAACTATTCAGTGTCTATGAATGGAATGTAACTCTTCATGTTCATAACGCTGAAAGCCAAGGAATCAAACCGTGCTCATGGATTTGTGCCGAAGCAAATGCAATCAAATCGAAGGCAACTAGATCTCGTCATCGATGGATTAATATTACGCATAAATGTTACGCGTGTTACAATTGGTAAGTCAGATGGTTTGGTCTCTTCGGCAATGTATTTAAATTTTTCATAAATACATAGACATCCGCAGTTTACCGATCACTTTGGATAAAACACAAATGAAAACAATCTTTACATCTTTCAGCGTGAATAACTTATCCATGATGCACAAAGCGTAAAAGTGTAAATTCGTCCTAACACAGGGATTTCAGGAGAGTTTAAACAGTGTGAAGCATTAATCTTCAGGTTTCATGAGACGTGTAAGCTATTTGACTTTGTTAATTGGTGAGCATTTCGTTCCACGTTTGTCGCACGTGAACCGCTCGCAAGAAACGCACGCGAGACCCACTTTTGTTGGATTACTTTGCAGCAACTAGTTAACAACTTTCGCCCTTTCGGAGCGTTCTTTATATTTGTTTTATTCTTTTCCTTACTGTCCTTATGCTTTTCGTTAATGATAGTCGACAGTTTGATGTAAAAATATTTAATGTTAAGCACAGCGAGTTGAAAGAGGTGGAACTTGTGTGCTGCGTTGATTTGACGCGTTTCAGTTTGCCAAGGTATAATTACGTAGACTGCACTTCAGCAAGTTTTTGCAAGCTTACACTTACTTTTTTTGTGTTGGTAAATTTTTTCAGAGATATTTCAGAATATTTTTTAATTTTTTAAAAAATAATGTAGAAGAATATATAGACGAAACCACTAACGTCCAATTTTAATAAATTTCATTGGCCTATAGCCTCGTTTTTATCGACTGTACGTTGTCTAATTTTAGTAAGCTGCGTTGTCTAACGCAGTATGGTATTCCTCTGGTTGGAGACAGACGAGGCTAAAATAAACTAATCTATTCGATCTTATAAGACTTCCTTTAGAACGACTCAACTGTTTCGTAATAACGTTAGTCACCTGTCATAATTGTGACGGTGTTAAACGAATTAAGGGCCAGAATCTACGAGTTTAAAGAATGTCGATATAATGGGAAGAAGTGTATAATGGCTTTCCAAGTGCAACTTTACGTAAAATTTTCTGACGAATACTTAACTTATACGTCTATCTCTATAAATACCAATTATTAAGTCAGTGTAATATCTTCGAAATTTAACAAATTCGAAAACTTATGGAATGATAAATTTTCTAGCATTGTTAGAAATTGAAGCAATTTCCCCTAAAATCAGTAGCTTCTTTAACACGATTCCAGCATGAGTGCAATTGGTATGTTTAATGGCTCGATCTATTTCTTGGGAAACCATAAATTCCTCTTGGATGAAGAAGAGGTATTATCGCAACATTTGAATATCGACATTTTCGATTAGCGTAGTAAGTATCGGTTTATCGAGCTCGTCCTAGTATCGGAAACATTTGTATCGAATTGCAGAATTTGATTATATAAATCTGTACCTTTGAACCGATATCAGATTCCATGGAAACTGTTATGCGATACGACCAGCTCTTCATTTAATCCGTTTTTAGAGTCATTAACCATTAATTGCCAATTATTAGAAATTGCAAGTAACATTATCTGTATTACTAAATGCTTTTGCCTGTAATAGATGGGATAATAAATCAGATCTTTCTCTCAGTAATTTCACAACTCACGAAAATCAAATTTTCCACGCGATTTCAACGCAATAAGCAAACCACGGTAAAAGAGAAATATGTAATGCAATTCCTCGGCTGCTTTTCAAGGGCTAGATATTCATTTCCGGATTCTGCCACGTGCTCGCCATTTATTCCTTGTGACAGTGCTCAGCCACGAGAAACTTGCAGAAGACAATCAACCAGTCACGATTCCAACGTTCGAATAAGGAAAAAGCCGTAACCAGAGCAGAGCATCGGCGAAGAACGACGCATAACCGAATTTCCGGAACGCCAAACCCACGGGATCTTCTCGAAAAAAGGATGATGCATAGCGATTTCTTTCTGCGTCTTCTCGCGAGTTGAGATTTACTAACTGAAATTTATTGGTTAAAATTCAAATGCATTTATGGCGTTAGCTTCTAGTAAGGATGGTTTTTTGATGACAGTGTAGATATCCAATATTTCAATGTATGAAGGAAATACGTATTTCTCTACAGTTTGATTTTACTCACGGTTCTCCTAAGTGAAACATCTTATTACATCACTTTTTCTTATCTTTCTCATGTGAACAGTGACACTTTCGTATTTTCTTCTACGTTAAGAAACTATATCTTAGCAATGACACTTTAAAAGAATATCGAACTCCTGCGTCAAACTTCCTGCTAATTTCATTATTTATTCGAAGTTAATACTACAGACGTCTCTAATAATTGCCTTTACTTCGATACATTTTTTTTTTTTTTTTTTTTTGTAGAAGTTATTATAAAGCAAAGAAATTTTAATCTAACGTCTTTCTAAATTTTTAGATTGTATGAACACACGAACCCATCGTCTCTAGAAGAGCAATGCATAAAAAATGAGACACTCAATGTTCGTGCCGGCTGTTCGATTTTCGAAATTTCCTCTTCGAGGGATTTCCAGTGATCCGTGCCGCGGTATTTGCAAGTCGATGCGCGTATATGCTGCTGTAAATTTTCCAACTCTTCCAAGCGTCACGCACGTTTTCAGACGAATCTGATAATCGTGGGCGAACAAACGTAAATATCTCTGTGAGTTTCTTGAAAGGCGAAACGCATATACAGGGTGTGTTATCGGTCTACTAGAAGTACGTTCTTACATTCCTTACGTTCTTTACATTGAATGTAGTCGTCTTTGGTCTGCCGACTTCGTTTACTCGAAATCAATTTTATCGCGTAGATCGATCTGAATTATTAATACACCTTTCAGGCAATATTTGTTCACTAAACTATTGAATACTATTTCACTGCCGGTTATTAAATTTTCATTCGATCGAATTTAACGTTTAAACAAATTACATTTCTTGGTAGTACACATACATGTACGTTTACATACGTACGTTTACGTGCAGACGACTATTTTTATACATTTTCCACTATTATATTGAGTTTTAAATTGTAAGGTAAAAATTTATGAAATTTTATGAATACGGCGATATAGTAAAATTAGAATAATACAATTTACAAACTTTTATATACGTAAAATATTAATTCGTAATATAAATTACAAATTTTTCAGATTCTTCTACTATGTGTAAAACAAAGAATTAATTTTCAGTTTTCCTTATCCTATTCCTGCCACCAATTCAAAATTACTACGCTCTAAGCGTTTCTTTTATAAACAATATCAAAAGCCTCTACCAGCAATCCGTTTCACAGTTTATAGAACACCGTATATAAGGGATTCCGGTCGAACAGAGCTCCCCTAAAATGTATGGTTTGGCCCAGAATCCCGCCAGAATATTCGAGGCCAGAAAGAAAGGGAGCAATCGAATGCACCCCCCTGGCCTTCTTTCCCGAGCTAGCTGAGACACACACACATACAAACACACACACACACACACAGAGTAGAATATTTCCTTCCTACTCGTAGTCTAGCTTCCCACTCCACTACCAATATTGTTAATCTATTCGTTGCTTCTTGGCGCCGGTTCAGAGAGATTGCCACGGTCAACAGCGTAATTCAGTCGTCAACCGTGTTCCTTTGCTCACGCTAGATTTAACCAACCCGACGGCCGATGATTAGCGAGAGGATGGAGTAGGCGGATGGAAAAACAGCGACATCGTTGACGTTTCCGTTGAACCGGCTGAAAGATTCGAGCGATCGAAAGAATTCGGAAAATAAACAAGACAATAACTCATGCCAAATTGGATTGACTCGCGCTATCCTATTTATTCAGTCGCTGTGAACAGCTGATTTATTGCGTTTCAGGTACATCTAGTTTTTGAACATAGAGACGAAATAAAGGATTATTTGGAAGATTGTAATGTTTGAGATGCGAAAAGGAATCTTCAATGGCTGTATGAATTTTTTCATTGGTCGTTGGGAAAATATATCATAGGGATTTTCTAACGATTAAAAATTGATTTCTAACAATGAAATTGCAATTTCAGTGGTCTATATAGTAAGATTCTAAGATATCGCGAGTTTCTAAAAGTTGAGATTTAGTTTTATTTGAGAAAATTTAATAAATGTAAACTACGATTCTAATAGGATATTTCTACGTAATTAATTGGTTTGTTAAGGAAAATTGTTCGATACGAACAAGAGACATAATCGAAGAAATAAAGCAAAATAAATGGAATACTTCTCTGGAACTGTCTATCGACGCTCACTCGTAACATTTAATTAACGTATCAGATTGTTATCTAATTGCGGGAAACGGTGACTTAAACGGCTCTGGCAACACTTTCAAAGTGGCAGACATTCAGTTTATCGAATCGCCGCGCCCATTGATGGGCGAAATGCAGGTTAATTGAACGAGACGCGAGCATCTTTGAATTAACGGACAAATGACGAGCTTCGAATCGAACCATTTAAAGGAGACCATTAAAAGAAGAAGCTACATCGTTGCCAAGCAAAGCAACGTCGGTGACATCAAACGGACGAATCACTCGCTTTCATTTCTAGAAATATTCGATCGGCTATTCTTTCCTAGCTATAGAATTGAAATACGAAATTTAAACGGAGGAGGTTTCCCTCTTAAAAAAGGATGAAATTAATTCTTTGCACAAAAGGAAGTTTCTTAATTTACGTTTTTAATGGAGTAACATCTTCAGAGTTAGCGACTTGGCACTCGAAACGGGTACTTACGTTGTTCCGCTAGGAAAACACGTGATCATCGCATTTCTAGAAACTAGAAACGTTACTGGTAGACGCGTTTAATACATCCCTCGGGGAAGCAAGCTACTCAGAGGTAAGATTAAAATTCATCGTCACGCACATTTAACAATCGCGTAATGAGAAAACATAAAAGCTTTCTCAGCTTATCTCTCGTCATTTGCTAAATGTTTTTCGTACACTGGATGCTTTTCGTACGCTAAAGTAAGCATTGTAGCAGCGAAATATAAAAATTGCACGAAGGTCGCTTCAAAAATGCGACGTTACGAGATTACTTCAATGTCAATGCAGCGCTTCGTACATTGATATGTTATTCGTACGATAGTGGGATAAAGAAAAACTTCAAGGATCTAGGAATATACAGATAAGAAGAGGCGAATAAAAATAAGTCTGACATATACAGATACAATAAGCGAGTAAGAAGTTCGAAATATGCAGATACAAAATGTGAATATAAGAATCAATGTGATGCAGCAAACGATTCCCAATATTTTGAACAGTGTATGAAGCGACGAAATAAGTATGTTCGCAACCAAGAATTGCGCGTTTGAGACTTTATCGTACACAGGAAAATTAAAGAATGAAGATAACAGTCGCGTCGAAATATAGCTTTTGAGTCGTAAGCACGTTTCATTATACGCCGAATGGCCGTAGTCGTTAATTCCATCACGAAAGCGTGACTTTGAAAAGTTTCGTGTAGATTTGCATAAGGAACGCGTCAGCTTTCAACGCTCAGCTAACGAGAGAAACTGATCGCGAAGTTGGCCAGCTGAATCGATTAAGAAGTTGGCAAGAAAACCCATACCTGAGCTGCTCGTCTTCTAGCACTCGCGAAAATCTGGAGTACAGAAATGGAAACGGTCTGTTCGTAGCAGACTCTGTTTTTTATAGTAGGATTATGGCAAGCATTGGAGAAAATTGAACGCTTTTAAAGTTTCCGTGGTGCTGATAAAGTACAGGCTCTTATGCAAATGATCACAGTTCGATTAAGAATATCGTTGCATCTGATTTTCGTTTCTTCCCTAAGGTTAATTGAGATTAAATTTTTCTAAACGAAGTTAGGTTACAAAATAACTTCTAGGAAACACGTACTCGTCGATTGAAGCCTTAATTTCGATACGAACTACTTAATACTTATTAAAATTCGCTAAAAAATCGGATGTCGTTTATCAGTTTCGATAATCGTAGTGCATTTAATCTTCGATCAAATTTGGAAGAAGCTCAGACACGGTTTATCAATTCTCATAATTTCACACCATTGAAACAATATTACATCGTTAAAACTCGCAAGAGAATCAAGCATCATCCATCAACTTTGTTAATCGTAAAACATTCAATCTTCGTTAAAATTCACAAGAAAATCAGGCGCCATCTGTCAACTTCGATAACCGTAAACCATTTAATCATCGTTAAAACTTACAACATAATTGTACATCATCTACCATAATGCGATACAGCTGGCCAAACGTTAATGACCTTTCAGAATACACCAACCTTTTATCCTGCGCCAAACCCAACAGAAAGAGCCCGAATAACCAAAGCAAACGAAGTATGATCATCGACTCACCTTGCTGTAGACTCCGGCGCTGGACAGTTCGTTCTCGATGACCATCACGATAATGCCGAACATGCCCATGACGAGCGCGTAGTCGCTGATGCGTTTCCGCTTCTCGAACAGGGCCTTCCTTCTGCCGAGCCGGTAGCCAACGTTCGGTTTGTGCTTTGAGCCCGGCCCTATGCTGCCCGATGGTCCTTTCACCTGGCCACCGCCGCCTAGCACGCGGTCGTCCACGTACCGTGGGTACTCCGAGTGGACGCCGACCAGGGCGATACCGGCGTCCTCGCCGGTTCCGGTAGCGCCACCGCTACCGCAACCAGCACCCCCGGCGCCACCCCCGGCGCCCCCCACGCCGCCCCCACCGGCCACGCCGCTGCTGTTCTTCATCGCCCCCGGGATCGAGAGTGTCGACACTGGCTTCCGTAACTGAAACAACCACGGGCGTTCTGTTAACAACAATTATACAGCGAACTGGATTCTACCTACGACTTGGACAGTGGCGATGGAACGGTGGTAGTCCTTGAGAAGGGAAGAAAGCGGTGGAAGGCGATGTCGTTGGAATGGAAGTTTATTAATAGACTACAGGTATTTATTTCATTTATTTGTCTGAAGCTGCAAAGATGCGTAGAATACGCATAACATGCAAAAATATATGAAACGTTCAAAGCACGGTATTTCTTGTAATATTTAGTAGTTGAGTTATCTAGATTCCGCTTTTCTCATTTTATATTCATAAAAATATGAATTTGCATAAATATCCGCAGTCTGTTTAATAGGGATGCTTCGAGCGAGGTGATTAAAAGAAGAGGTATCAGGTGGAGATGATTAGAAGACAGCACGGAGATACGAGAAGTACCGCTCTCTATCGCTGACCATATTTGTCGTTCTGTCATGGTTACACATAGAACACTCGTGGCCGATAGGCGCGCTTATCACTGTTGTATTGTCTACGTACTGTACAGTATTATGCAGAAGTTAGATGACCGGACAAAGGAATGCGGGTCTGATTGATTACTTCTGATAAGTCCGATAGGATCTTAAAGACAAGCACGCGTATTATCGCAATAAGATTACATATGTAGCGTAATGACGAGCGATGGCGAATAGCACGTAATTGGCTCGCCCCTGTGCTATGTCATTAACAATCTTCTCATCTCCGTATAGAGGGTGCAAGTGAAGGCTAGCGATGGCATGGACTGGTGCACATAATGGGATAGATCTTGTTGGTGTGGTGAAAGTTGGAATAGAAGAAGACAAGAGGAGTAGAATATAGAATAATACGTAGGTTGAGTTTCATAGAAATTAGGAACTAATTGCAGGGATTTTTATACGATAGGAAATTTATAGGTTTAGAAGAATATACTTGATTCAAGAGAAGAAATGTTTCACGAATTTATTTCTGAATTAGAACTCAAATTAATTTGAAGACTTTTACTGGTGTACTTTTTCACTGGTGCTTTTTAGCTGTTACTTTAATCCTACATAAATTGCATAGCATTAACCCTGTAAATCATCCCGTAATGTAGTATGACGAGAATATAAAATACATCATACAAAGGTATAAAATAATAAGCCTTTGTCTGAAATTATTACAAAAGACAAGCCTTTGAAGACAACTGACAAATGGAGCAAAATCGTTGAAAGAAAAGGGTTCGACACGTCGACTTAGTGTCGGAAATAATGTGCTTCTGAAACGAGAGTCTAGTTGAAAGGCAGCGCACCAGTGTTTCGAGACCGTCAAACCAAACGGAGCTTTTCTAGGTTAATACCACTTGCCTGAGCGAAGAAATAAAACAGTGATGGTTCGGAAGAAATGTGCGGACATATGGTGGCAAAATGCTTATTGCAGTGCAAACCTCGTTGCAAGAAACGTTCGAAACGTCGAAGGTAGATGATTCGCCGTTAACGAAGATATAAATGATAACAAAAGGACGAATGCCACGGAAAAATGAAATTAGATTACCTCGTGTAATTCTTACGATGCTTAAATATATTTTACTATTTTCCATATATACCGCTATGCAGATTTTTTAACATTTAAATAGCTTGCATTAATATAGACAAGTAACCTATCAATTCAGAAGAATCTTCTTCGTCTAACTTATAATTCAGAAATTAAACTAAGAGACGTAATCTAATCACTTTGAAGGAAACATTGGTCGTTCCTCGATTGTCGCCTTGTCTTTATTACCCAATAAAACATTTCTCCATGCGAGCAAACTCCTTGCTATTGCTCTTTTATAACGGTAAACAAAATTTGTCCCGTTAAGTGTAAAATATTAAATGATCATAAAAATCGCGCAAATTGTCGAATAAACCGGTCGTTGTTCTTCGTTTCTGCGTTTAATATGAACCTTAATCGGGAAGAACGCGGGGATGAAGTACGAGTATGAGGCAAGAAGTTCAAGAAGAAGATAATGGTGAATCGTTTTCCGTGTAGGTTCACACGGCACGTTAATTCTTACTTAAAAACGAAATAAAACGGCGGTGCTAAAGTTTAAGAGAGCGATGTTCACGATTGAAACGATTGATGAAATAAATACGGTAGAAGTAAACGGAAGAGAATGTGGAAAACGTGGAATTCGGAGCGACGACAAGCTACGTTTACGAGCGTAGCACGATTCGGTTCGCGCGGAAATCCGGTCAAGGAGACATCGACGACGATCGGCGTCGCCCCGCGTGAACCTTGGAATCTCGATTGGCGGAGATCGATCGTGTTTAGTACATGCTGGTAAATGGTAAGTGGTATTCAGAACGGAAACCAGCGACTTCGAACGGGAAATAGCTTTATTCCAAGAGTGCACTTTCAACCTATGAAAAATTGAACGAGATTTTCTACATAATAACATAGTATAATGGCTCTGTATATGAAGAGTATTCTACCCCTGCTCCCAGAGGGATGCACGTTGGAAAACACAAGCCTCGAAAATATAGTTGATAGAAGGAATACAGCGAGGTATAAATAACATAAATTAGCACATTTACTTGTATTTACGCATGAGGTGTGTCTATTCGAACAGCGAAGTGAGTTTAGTTTACAATGAACCCAGTAGAAAATTCTAACCTTCCCTCTATCCTTTAATCTTTCTTTGCCTTAATTACCGCGTCACACGCGGAACAGAATTCTAATTACACGAAGCGTACAACAGATGTTATAATATAGTAAATTATATAAAACTAGAACAGTGTCGCGTTACAGAATTAGCAATTAGACCGCGCAACGTTTGTATTAATTCAACCTATTTCCTCCATAAAACGAATTACAAAGGAGGTCATATTGCGGAAGCAATGTAGAAAAAGTAGTCAAGCTTCGACGTGAAACGCATTCCTCTCCATTTCGTCTCATGACCCGTCCGCGCGAATTAATCTCATAAACCCGTCCGTTCCAACATATTCGCTAAATTTTTCCCGAGATCCAGTTCTCGTCTTAAAAAGAAAGTAACCAAAAAAAAAAAATCAACTTCTTCTTGGACTTTTTTAGCCGCGTTTTCATCCGTCTCCGTAACCATTGTCTGTACGATGAAACGACAAAGCCTACGTACCAGACATTCAGCGACGTTTAGCCGTCCCTTTGTCACCGACCGACACACGATACGACGAAACACGAACGAAAATTCCGCGCGTCGAGAAACTTATCGTTGCGCTTTTAATAGCGCGTGACAGTGCGCACAAAGGCGCTTTCGCGGAACAATAACGTAGGCCGAAACGCGCGTCCCCGTTCCAGACAACGAAATCGACCGACAAAGACTGCCTCGTGCGCTAAATTGCATTTCCACACACCAAGAATACCGATGCGCGCGAAACAACGAATATTTGAACGTTAAGAGTGACACCGAACGGAAACCATAACGGGGATGTATTCACCCTTTCGAAATTACGTGACTCTCCATTTTGCATATATGCCTGCCGATCCATAAGATCAAACACTATCGATAACGTTGTTAACCGACAAATGTCGATGATATTGATCGTACCGTACAAATATTAACAACATTACTGATCGTGTGCGATCAACATTGACAGGGTAATTGGTATTGTGGTTGGAGATTGACGAACCTTCAGATACGTGTTTTGGAACCTTAGCGTTATATGTAGTACCAGAGTATTGACTATAGTATTTATTGGCTGTGTAACGTCGAAGTTTAATATTTTAGTAAACAATCTGCGTAATGTCGATGTTGCGTCTACATTGGATTTCTTCGTAAACAATGTACAATTCGTAAATTGCACGCGAGCTCTAGTGTTGAAGCATTAGATTTCGGGTCGAAATGAGTCTATGAGTTTCTTGGAAATAGTTATACTATAAATGGATAGCCGATTTGACCAACTGCATAGCGCAAGATACATAGTTCGAGATCTATTGGTCCTGTAAAAGGGCCAGCCTTCAGGAATCCTCTGGAGAAAGACAGCGTAGATATAAAGAAAACGGATCGAGATACAGTGTTCCATTTCAATTGATCTTTTCATAGGTCACTGTATACATACAGTAACCTATGAAAATGTTTGAACGCTTATAGAAACTTTGTTGCGCGTGACATTAAAATCTGAAAATGAACAGAAATGTATATATCGTGTCTCTACGAGTGTAATTAATAAAAACGGTAGTAAAACGGTAAATCGTAACTAATATTGTATCACGTGTAATCGTGTAAGATACTGAAAATATCATCGTCAATCTCCGTTAACCAATATCATTTTATCATTAATCGTATGATTTAGCCAAACTTTAGCCCAACCCTTTTCCGAATCGATTTTTTTTATCACTTTTTTCGTTTCCTATCGCGAAGGGAAGGCGAGAATGCCGCGAACGGTAGGGACGCCTCAAGGCGGAAAAATTTGGTTGATACTGCGCCGCGGGCGGAGGCAAAAACGCGAGGCGGAAATAGAAATACCGTCTATCGAACCACGGCGTGTGATATAGAAACGCGGCGCGGGAAATGTACGACGAAAAAAATGGGTTGTATTTCGTGAAAATAAATGGCGAACGAAGAATAATGGGATTTAAGAGCATGAGTAGCAGATGCACGGTAAATATGAAGTACAGCGACGTGCAGAGTACACGTGACCCGAGAACGTGTCCTGAAGGTATATCAGAGGAAGGAAGAGCAGACACTTTCGGTGTTTCCTTCGCATAACGAGTAGGATGCTTGCCTCTGAC
The DNA here is from genome assembly GCA_014737475.1 of Bombus confusus. NCBI lineage: Eukaryota > Metazoa > Arthropoda > Insecta > Hymenoptera > Apidae > Bombus > Bombus confusus. The sequence goes on from JACXIV010000152.1 coordinate 443,767, forward strand.
AACCTTGGGGTTCACTGACAAAGTTGGAGTCTTAGTTGTGACTTGTGATAGACGTTCAAAACTCGACTCCGAAATAACTCGATGTTTTTCGAGAATTTGGAAATTCAAATCATCTGGAATATGATTTCGAAGCTCAGAACTCTTGAAAGTCCCTGCACTCCATCTAGGATTCTTAGGAAAATTTTTCGTGTAACGTACATAACATATACGTAAAAGTTTTCAATGGTAAGCTTCCAAATACTTCGTGAGCCACTGCAAATGTATTTGTAATATACTCGAACATTTCAGACTGTCATTAATACGTTATGCCAACGTATCGCTTGGGCAAAAATATACGTATCGAAAATGCGCTTGTAAGGTATTGGGTACTTACGAAGCTCTTAAAATCTATCGAAACTTTTAAGATTTTCAAACTCATCAAGTTTGTTGGCTGTTCAAGAATTATCAAGACTTTCGAGAGGCTTTCAAAGGAAACATGTTCGGAATGATTCAAATTTTTTCTCTCATATACTCATTTTTCGCGAATTTTTGGATCCGGTAGGTTTACTGTAAGACACGTATAAATATTGGAGTAATGGGAGGAAAGTAAGTGGTGCGGCGTGTGCTCGGCTAGGTTTATAAGATACAGTGGATAAAAAATGTATTTCGAGTCTCCGGTGGATGCTGAAGGGAAGACGTGTGTAGTATTGTCCAGAGAGAAAGAGGGATCTTCGTGGATGAAGCGTATATATATACGTACATGGCAAGCTGGGAAGGAAATAAAAGAAAAATGCACCGCCACGTACGATCCAGTGGATTAAGCGGGAATAAAAAGAGAATATAATATGCCATATAAAAGACAAATATATTCTCGGAATGATACGGAGATAAAGAGATATAGAAGAATATATATACATAGGTAAGGAACGTGTAGAAAAGAAAGGGAGAACTATTAGATGGGTTAAGGAAAATGTAACATACAACGATAACAATACAAGAACAAAGGAAAAATACAAACAGAAAGCACACGAGGAAGGATGTGAAAAACGATGTACTGCTGGTAAAATATTGCAGGGTTATCAAGAAAAATATTGCACGTACGAATTAAATTTCGCAAACGTGGAGAACGAACATTCATTAAGCACGCAATTAAAAAGAGATACGTTAAGGAGGAAGAAAATTATGAGTAAAAATGGGAAAGTGAGAATAAATGGACAAAAAGTCCTGCAACAATTTCGATTTTGAATGCGCACAATGGCACACTTATGTCAGGCGAGTAATCCGTGTTATACGTACGGCTTGCGAAGCTAAAAACTTAATTCGCGGTGATGAATTTTCATTCCGAAAACAGCACAGTACAACCGGCAGAAGCACTTAAATGCTCCCCACCCTCTGTTCCCAACGTCCATCACCCCCCGTGCCTCTTTTTCGTTAATGAGCAGTAGATGCAGCTCTGCAACTGCAACGACCCTACCGCCAGGGATGTAACTTCATTTAATCTCAAGAATATCAAGCTGTCTCTCTCAATTCCGCTCGGTTTCAATTATGTTCATACTCGACAACCGTCGAGTTCGCTGCGATGATAGATCGGAATCGTTTTTGCTGCCGTAAACGTCGACGTTTTCAGCGAAAAGTTGCATATATCCGTGCGGTAGACATTATCGCGGCTGAATTTAGCGCGCGTCGGTGGAAAATTTCCTGGTTGCGCATTTTACCGCGTTTTTTTCTTTCTCTCTTGCGTGAGATGACAATTGACGTAAATAAAGCACGTTGTAGAGTGGCAGCAATATAACGGTACGTTGAGGTTATGAAAAATTAAGAGACGGAAAGCTTCAGCTTGTCCTTTTTGATAAGATATACCTGTTTATAAGTTTCGGAACACTTGACGATTTGGAATATGATAAAATGTTCAAAACGTAGTACAGTTTACTTTTAGTTAACTTATGATGCATACGGCTAACGAGTATTAATTTCGTTTCATAATTACAATATCAATTTATGTCTATATTAATAAGGGATCATTCGCAACGTATGTCTCCGATTTTAAAGGAATTGACGTATGCTGTAGTTTTTCCAAAGATACTTGACACGTATTTTTCACGCGTGTCGACATGCTGAAAGGGCAAACGCCAAAGATCGGAAACACGTTTCATGGAATATCTCAGAAACTAATAGACTTAGAAAAATGGTTCGTATATAAGGAAGCTTGTTTTTAATCAAAGGGTTTATCATTTTAGGTTTATCATACCGACATAAGAGACCATATGGGATCAACTAAACTTTAGACCTCAGAATTGAACATTCAATCGAAACCAAACGATTATGCTACGAACGTGAAGGCTTTCGAGTGAGCTGTTAGGCCCAATTCCAGTTCGTAATTTTTACTCGCGAAGACGATGTATCTTCCATTGGCATCCCAGCGTTCTCTTCGAATTTGTTCTGGAGTAACGAAGGTAAACCGCGAAGCCAGCAGCCGCATCCGTCAGTAATCTCAGGATTTCATAGGCATAATTAAAATAGTTTTGCGCAACCAGAGCCGTTGCGCTACCTTCGGTTATTAAATCAAGCATACCTTAGCAAATTGCTCGTGTTTCTCGAGCTTCCGTCGCGGAATACAAAAGTTTCTTTTCTCATCGGCGATATGACAATTTTATCACGCACGCAAAACGAGATTGAATTCCCCTCCCTTCCGACGTTTATCGTTGTTAGGAATACAAAATTCGACCGTCTCGACTTCTTGATTGCTCGAGTTTTCTCGTCTGAAATACATGAGCTCTTTGCGACCGCTTTCGTGTCGCACCTTGGCAAATGCACTGGTTCACCGAAGTATTCGAACATTTCTATGTATTTTTAACGAATAGATATATTATGTGTGTTATACGAGACATTTAGAAATTTCATTAATAAAGCTCGGAACTAAATCTGGATATGTACATGGAAGTTACAGAGTGTTATCAGTCAGTTATCCATTGTACGAATACGTCTTAATATTCAATGGAATCGTTATCTTAACAATTATTATATTCTTTTATATAATTGTTTACGAAATATATGCTGACAGTAAATATTTTGTATCTTTCATATACGTTTCTAGATTGATTTCAAATATAACGCACATGATATGTGCATGGAAGATTTCTATGGTAAGCGTTCGCGTATTTTCGTGAGTATATATACACCGCGTAGAAACACATTTACTTCTGAAGTATATTATTTATCACGTTTATCGCTTCTGACATGCTCCTTACACCAGGAATATCCTTGGCACATGTATGTAAATATATCGTCAAGATATGCAAAGATCCACGACTGGACCGAATTCGCGTTTTCTTTTTGGATCAAAATGCAATTTTATCGCCGCGGTACGCAAAAGTACAGTCCAAAGATGCACAATTCCGATCTTCTCCTTGGGTCATTGTTATTCGAAACGGAGCTTCAAAATTCAAAGGAAACGATGTAAGGCACCTTACTGTATAGGGTTATTCTCTCGCTAATTGAATTGCCTTGATGAATCAAGTAGAGACATCCGTTCAAGGAATAAGTGTTTCTCTCTATTTGAAATCTACGAGTACTAGTGTTCAGAAAAGTAGCCAATCCATCGAGAAAATGGGCAGCAAAGTGACGCACGGTCAGCCATCGAGACTAGGATGATTCCACTTCGCGATTACAAGACGCGAGTCGAACGATTTCGCGGCAGACCGACCCTGTGACCTTTCCTCGTGCCAGACGAAGTGGTGGAGGTAAGATGGGTCGTGTTATTGAGGAAGGACAGAAAGGAGAATATAGAAATGGGGATGGTAGTCATGGAAACCGCCCCGAGAGACTACATCTTCCTTAATCCAACTCTTGATTGGCCAGGGTAATCTTAAACTCTTGTCCTCCCGAGCAAGTTCGCGCCTTAAAACACAATTTCCACGATTTTCGACCGGCGACTTGCTGAAAATCGCGCGAGGCTCGCTCGACGGATGTGTAACCGAGACCTTATCGATCACCGGATAAAACATGGTCTCGATGGAGTCGAAGTTTGTTACGCTATTTAACGTTCCGTGACTTGAAAAGAGGCATTGTGGGAATTCCGGGGCGGGATTTTCTGGAATTTTGAAAAGTTACGTACTTCGTAAGAAAACGCGATTTCATTCTAGTTCGCCAAGTTTCGCCAATGTGCCGGTCTGTTGTGCGAGTAAATATCGAGCTTTTTTCACGAGTTTCCAGAGAAAATCGAGCCCGCTGTTTCACCAACTTCAGTTTGCCGGTTGTTTCTATGATTTTTCACGATAACGGTTCCCAGTTCTGAGCAACATTGAATCTCTGATTATTCTCTGAATGATTTCCATGTTTCTTTGGCACAGTCTATATATTCGATTAGACTTTATGTAAGATTTTGTGTGACAGTGAAATTTGCATTGACATGTAACGTTCGTAAACACAGTAAATCAATGAAACTCTCAAGTGAAATGAATTTTGTATGCACTTTATTTAGGTCCATTCACTCGTATAGTCTTGATGCAGTAAATATTTATATTCACTTTCTCCTTTTAAGGTATTTCTACGGGAAAACCTGGAATTTCTTCAAATTTTAACTATTTGTTAAAAAGGAAACAATGTACACGTGGCTAAGTTAAGAAAGCCTAGTGGTACCGAGGTCGAGATATTCAGCCTCGAAATTTCCATATTTAACACGTAATCCCAACATCAAGTCTTCGTCAAGGTGACTCTTTTATTTATTACAGCGAAAATTTTCTCATGAATTTTTCACAAAGCTAATACATGATGTAAAACTGTCTTTGAAATCTTATATTAAAAAATGTGGAGGGCTAACAGTACTATGTGCACAGATATAACGCTGCCATACGAGTCTACGTAAGAGATGGAACGGGTGCGTTCAATTTCTCCAAAAATTTTCTTTCTCTCTCGCGTATGCTGATATGTGTCCTCTCATCCCTTCGCGCGCTATACTTTTGCCAGCGATTTTACTCGGAGAAATACCCTAAGAAGCTAATTTGATAAAAAAAATACCACCGTATTTTTCAAGAGTATCATTTATATTCCCAAAAGGTTTTGCACTACAACGTCGACGTTGTATTAACTCAGATTTCAGACGGAATCTGAATTGAACAATTAAGGGTTGTAAGTTGCAGCGCTGTCACGGGTTTTGGCTATTTTGGTCCTTCTATCTCATCCTAGATTATCAAGCTCCTTCTACTGCAGGATCCGCAAATTACATTTACATTAAATGAAAATTCAGGTCAAAGGAGCAGCTGCGGGCCAACGTCCATCCACTCGCAAGCGTGGTAATATTAATAATAGGAACCATTGTCTATTAATACACCGAGTGTACTAATTTATATTATATTATATTAAAAATAAAAACATTTAAAAGGTAATGCAAACTTTCTTTCCATTCCACCCCAAGAACTTTCCAAACAACCGGCGCACATTGCCAACCTTCGACAAAAGATTCGCGTGGCTCGTTTTAATCGCAAAACATATAAATATTTCAACGAATAGATCGATAGGCTTGCAATTAATCGCCTAATCGTTCCAATAAACCGATCAGACGTAACTGTACAAACGTAATTCGAAATAACTACGCTCTGTACGCGGTCCAAAACATCGCCGAGGCATAGAAGGGGGACGGTTCCATGGGTGTTCAGATCGATCGGCGATTATTCGCCGCGATGCAATGGCTTAATTAAATTTCAGCTGGAACGTGGCCGAACGTGGCAACGAGATCAGTCGCGAGAGCTGCCGGCTGATTTTAAGTCGCGTCCGGTAATTAGTATTTCGAGGTTGTCGGGGCTTATCGAGCGGTTCCCCGATCGCAGCTCCCCGTTATCGAATCCTCGTGGAGAGCTATAGCCGGCACTCAAACGCGAATAAAGGAAGCTGCTGCGTTCGGGAACCATATGGGGTACGGAAGGGGAATCGATCCGATCGCCCACATCGACGTTTTCAGATTGCTGAGTCGAGCGCACAGGAACCGCCTTTGTTGTGTATCGATGCAAAATGTCTGTGCAACTATTCGTGCTACGAAATCTAGCGTTATGACTGCGTGTACCACGTATACCACGTTTACAATTATTAACGTATATACTGATTTTGTACAAGATGTAATAACTGGTCCAAATTGTCAAGGAAATGAGTAATCAAAGAATTTTTGTATAAGATATTTGTAAGAGCTACTTGTAAGACATGCGAACAGAATATGACGAGTGAAGAATTACATGTCCTCAATCCTCTAATCTAAACGTCATAGAGAATTTCTTGAACAAATTAGATATACAATTTTTAGGGAAGTTTGTATATCCAAACCTGAAACAAATCCTGAAATCAGACCACGATAAGTAGAGATTCATGAAAGGTTTCCGCAAGTGGTCGAATATTTTCGCGAGAGTTATCTGGTATCATGGGCGTAGTTGTTTAGAATCGTCTGGAAGGGTTAACCAAGGGTTGTTAACCTAACCAAATCTAATCTAAACCAAGGACACCTTCTGGTAACAGAACCGTGAGCAACAGCACGGTATTTACGCCAGAACTCCTAAAAGGAAGGCACGCCACTGCAACTCGACCGAGCAACGCTTCGTATGCCGACATAAAAATTTCTAACAAACATTTTATTTTTACCCGCGATCTCTCGTCGTAACTTCGTCCATATTTTCCTTCCTATCTCTTTCCAGTGAAAGACTACCGCTTTGTTCGTCGAGAAGGATTCATTTAAAATTACGTCGACGAGTAAAAGTCTCGAGCGGCCCTCGAAAGCACCTTCCTTATATTTTATCGTTGACCCTTGCAAGCTTCACGCCTTATGACTCTCAATGGAGCCAGTTTTCTTTCTTCAAGCAACCCAAACCTCTTTCGTGTCACATAGGAGACAATGACGACGGTGAAATGTCATTCGAACGTACTTTCTCGCTGGTTGAGTTTCATATTCTTTCTCCATCTTTGGATATCCTTATAACTACCTACCTCGTTACTTTTACGAGACATCTATGGCCTATCATGTAACGTGAGATCGAAATCGTTTCTATGTTTGGCATACACGATCGATTTGAACAGTTTCGTTCATAATTGAAGCCTGGTGGAGGTACCGATTTGTCGTTGTTTTAAAGAAACAAGCTAGCCAGCAACCTTGAAGATTTTCGACCAAGAGAATGACACCGGGAAGAGGAAAGGACGAGAGCAGGAAGATAGTACAATTTCGAGACAAAGTCAGAAGAAAAATTAGTCGATCAAGTAAGAAGCCAAATAAGCCAGTTCAAATCATCATCGCTATTTCGAGTCACATTCAGAGTTAGTCTCAATCAGAAAACTTATAGCAATCGCGTTCCCAATATTAAGATAAATTGGGTGGTCCTTCGAATGCAGGCGGCACTCAATTGCACAATAACTACGAAGAATTAGCTCGAGGCCAGTAGAGTTGATCAACCCCCTGACCCTAATAAACATCGGTTTTAAAAATATTGGTATGCATCATACCCTATCAGATCGAGTTAAACATCTTTTATGGACTCCTAAGAGTCACCAAACGTATAACGCTTGTCCCAACAAAAAGGAAGTCGTAAATTTCGCGAGAACGACATTTAAGTCAATCGCGACTACAAATACGCTGGTCATTTATCGACTTCTGTCGCGAAGATTCGCAACTTCTTCCCCTGACCGAAATTCCCGTCCCACTTCCCATGTACATAGGCAATAAAAGACGAAGTCCAGGGGAACGTTGTTACTTCAGCAGCAAATATCGAAATGTCGTCAAATTGTCAATCGTATTAAATTCGGTCTATTCTCGATTTCGTTTCTGTTCTTCGACAACAGCAATTATTGGCAGTTTGGTTTGTTATCCACAGAGCTTTGTTGATGATTGATTTTCGAACTGCGTGAATTGACTTGCAATTTGCTCGAGCAATTTCGTAGGGACGTTTAAAACTTGCGTTGACGTAAGTGTTATTTGTCCAGTTTTGTTTGAGGCATATAATGGTATTTTAATAACCTTTCAGCACGAATGTATTAGTAATAATGTTAATAGTTAAGATTATTAAAGATATACTAAAGTAAAACTTGTGAGAAGATTTATTACTCATTTGTTGCATTATGGGTTGTTAATTGTTTAATAGTACATATTTATGTACGAATGATATTATTTTGCATCAATACCTTACAACAAATCATTCAAAAATTATGTTCCTTCGTCTTAATTAAGGATTCCAATTGAAATTCGATAATTTAGTTTTCAACACAAGTCGTACCAAACGAGTCACTAATCATATTTTCCATGCAGACCAAGTTATCAGTCGTAAAAACCAATCAAAAATAACAGACAGCTGAAATTAATGTCGACGAACGTGGTTTCATTCCACTGATTCATGACACACGATTCGAGAACCTAGTCTCGTTCGCTTAATCGTTTCGCGGTTCGTTGAGCTTCGTTAATTACGCACTTCGCTATGGACCAAACGTGGTTTCGCGGTCGAATCGAAAACGCACTTCAGGTTTCCAGAGAAACCAGCTTTCGATCTGTTTCGAGGAACCGTTAATCTACCTTGTTATCTAGTGAAATTAAAACATCCCACGATTGTTCGAGTTCCCACTCGTAGATTTTCCGCCGTCTTTTTAACTTCGCACGGAGAAGATAATACGGGCTGAGTGAAATTTATGGTATCGCTGTTGCGACCACTGCAGCGGAGAATTTATCGCGTTATGTTATTGGTATGCATAGTAAAAGATGTGCGATATTCACAAGAAGGCAAATTTCAAAATAAATCACGCATTAATTGAATGAAATATATTGCGAAAGAAAAGAATAATTTTTCAATAACAATAACAATAACATTTATTGTACGAGAAAGATCCTTTGATAAATTTAAATACATACAATCTGGAACATTTGTTCATAAAATTCATTCACATATGGATTTATTAAAAACGAAAAAGATAAATATTTTGTGTTTTTCTGTATGAAATAAGCAGCCATTGGATGCGAAGGTTACATATTCATGAAGAGATTTCATATAATATGGAATATTTATTTAATTATTAAAGCTTCTTCAAAGATGAATTTATATTATGTATCTTTCGAAGTCGTACTTGAGTTCACAAGAAAAATTGAAAGCCCAAGAGGATGGTCATACGAAGATATTTTTTTCTAAACAGTTATTTCTTAAGACTGCTGAATTTATCAAAGGGTTTTAAGGAATACTTAAATCAAATTTCTACCAGTTTAATATGCAGTACAGTCTCGACAAATTGCAACGCTTCATATACAGAGTAATCTGATTTAGACGGTAGTTATCACTTTCTATTGTCTGGAATTCCATGCGAATCAACAATAAATTCGTCGAAATCCCTTCGTCGCTCATAACCGCTACCATTCCCATTTCTAGAATTAAATTGAAATGCGAAGACAGTTTCGAAACACTTTCTCGTTACACGTACATAGCTATATACTATCAGACATTACGTATTAAATATGTACTGTATATTTATACAACTATAATATATAATATATAATATATTAATACAACTATTACTATTTGTCCTTCTAAATTTTCTTTTAGTAACACCAGCCACAAAAATAACGAACGTATGAATGCGTGGCCGTATGATTTTATGAAATGCAGCGTAATAATATTTTTTGAAAATACGTAGTATTAGGATTACATTGCAATAAAATTAGAATTATATTTATGTGCAGAGCGTGTTTAATATATTTATCTTGCATTTAATGAAGTTCGTATTTCAATTTTCCTTTTTTATATTTATACCCAGGGTGTATACTTATAGTGATATTACAGCAACAAACGGTTAACAGTCACCTTAGTAGCTACTAAAAAAGTCATAAAACGAGGTGTAGGAACACCGGCGTTCCAAGATGTGAAGCCATAGACACAAGCGTCGATGATTCTCTCCTTTGCTCTACCTTTCGACCATCAACTTGCCACCCTCAGACAGGATAATCTCGCTAATGAAAGTAGAACGTGACGTTTTACGAAGACATTGACGCGACCACAGTAAACTAATGGCTAGAAAAGTGGAAATATGTAAATGGCCATGTAGATGTAAAAAATAGCAACGTAGATGACCGATCGCTCAAGCAATTCTACACAATCGACGCGACTTTTTATGTTCGAAGGAAAATATTCTTGACCGTTTTGAAGCATACGTGCGCTACAATTGCAGCGTTGAAATTTCTCTGAGTACTCGAGTCGCTTCCCATTTGAATTATCGCGATTTTTGCGTTGGATTTTCCGAACAGAGTGCCACAGGCTACTCTCTTGTCGACGTTCGACATTTATTGTTTTAAATTATTGTTAATTAGAATACTAACAACACATCTGTCAAATTTTGAAGCATGGTGCACCGATTCCCTAATAATTGAATACTTAATTGGTTTTATATATTTTTAGCTTTAAAAATGGTTTAGGATTTTCTACAGCAGGAATGCTTGTTATGACTTTATAACAAGTAGTTCTTTTTACGACAAATAATTCATGTATAGGATGCAAATGCAAAAATGTGTAAAATATTAAATATGGAATACATTTCATAACACGTGAAAGATAAGACATAATTTATCACTAAAATAATAAATATTTTAACATATTTCACTGGTAATAAATCAAACAAACTTTGATACATGGTTTCATTCATCATCGATTGCAGAAAGCGACGTTTCCACTTTGATAATAATAATCAGGTTCGGATAAATGGAGTCTAATATTTCCAAACGATTAATATCGAGAGCAACATTTATCATTATATTTCGATATAACACTGCGAAACGTTAATGGCGTGGAAAATTAATAACATCATTGGAAAAAGCATAATATTGATAAAAGATATTATTATATAAGTATTCGTTTTCTTCGTACAAGAAAAAATTATAATTTTGTTAGAAATTGCGAAAAATTTCAGGATAATCTCCTCGCGGAGGTTAAAACCGCGTTAATAAGAGAATAAAAAATTGCTGAAGATTCCGCGTTCGAAGCTTTCAATTGAAATTTTGGCTCGGTTCTTAAGTTTGCTCGACATCAATAAACGAAAGGATCTGGCGGGGATTCACGTTCGGAATATCTTCTCGCGGATTAAGAGATCTCAGTCTAATTTTATGTATATATTCCATAACCCGATGGCCTCTTTGCATTTTAACGCCGCGAACATTCCCATTCATTGAATTTTGACAGCCTTTTAGAGCGAAGCTTCGGAATATCGTCTCCTCTATAGCTTATTAAATTTATAGTCTTTATTCGACCGGGAAGGACTATTACTTTTTAATTATTATCTTCGAGTAATCGAACAACTGATGCTGGAAATAATTTATCACTAAACTCGGGAAACGATTAAATTTGATTACACCGAAATTCGAGTTCGATTCGTTCGTAATCGAGAAATTGACCGATGAGATATTTCGTAACTGGAAGATTCGTCGCTTTCTGCCTGTATTTTCATTTTGTTATGCTCAATTAATTGCGTGGTGTTTGAATTACTCTCAATTATCCAAAATATTTTCCTACCAAATAGGATGCTGTGTTTGCTTCCCATTGCGTTGCAAAATACATTCCTCAAAACGTAAGATATAACGCGAATAATATCGAAGTGTGAAATATATTTAATTATTATACAATTAATAATACAATAAATTAATAAAGGATTAAATTTTTTCTCACAAATGCAATTGTTTAAAATGTGTAATTAATATTCATATCGAACGCGTAAGATATGATTGGGAATTTATCCAAAATATTATACGAATATTATGTGTTATTTATATTTCGTCGTAATTCCGATTCTCTCAAGAAATTTCATTTCCTGAATAATAATTTTTCTCAGCGAAACGTTATTTGCCTACGAACTTCACTAATCGTTATAATTACGTTTTATAATAATTATTATTACACCAGTAATGTCATATAAAAAATTCTTTATAGGTCTCTTTTATAATAAATTTACTTTACTACAATAGTTAGCCTCTGGCTGTAAGTAATATAGACCGTTCTTAGTCTCCTCGATTTTAGTGTCCACTTTAAAGTGATACATAATGTTCTAAAAAAAAATTAACGCTTGACTATGGTACCAACATAAAATTCTCGAAAGTACTGCTTTCATACAAGTATACCATCTGACCTTCGTTATTACCGCGCCTAATCCATGGATCTTAGGAAAGCTTACTTATAAGTCTAGTTTCAGATTCAGGACAATGAGCAGCTTTTCCCCCCTTTCATTTCCATTCCTCTTTCTATACTTTTGTTTCTCTTTCTCATTACACAATAGTGTCGCAAACATAAGACCAAAATCGTGAAAGAGGCTTTAGAAGTTTTGTTCTAATTTTATAAAGATCTAAAATACGACCACCCTGAAACACAAAAATATTCGACTTTGTAGTCGAACCAGGTCTCGGAAAAAGCTGAGGAAAATCCGTCGACATTGAATTCGAGTTATCGTGAAAAACAATGGCAATTTAATAACGCCTACAGTCGCCAGATTGGTCGGTTCGTCGAACCGTGTAACGTTTTGTCCATCTTCCATCCTTTCTTCTTCTTCCTGTCTGCTGTTACGAGAATTTAGGTCACCGGCACGGAGACGCGAGATATTGCTTACGAACCGAGAACAGTACGATGCAATCATCGAGCCAGCTTTTCCAGCTATCGCGCTCTTACGAGTTGCGTTTCGTTTTTGTTTTCTTCGCGGACTAAGTTGCGGTTCTCGCGGGATACCAGCGCGCAACCCTGAATCACTCTCACGTTTCGTATATTTCTTTTGGTCGCGGTTGCAAGACGCTTTAGTACGTGAATCCTCTGGTCCAAAACCTCTCAGTTCCTTGCTTATTTTAGAGAAAGTAGGTACTTTTTATTCGATTTATTACTTTTTATTGAATGCATTATTCTTCTTTCTTTCGGAAGTGAGATTTAACTTGTTAGACGCGCTTCAGATATTAAATTTTAAAGCAGTGAAGAGGAAATTAGATTTCCAATTTTCTACCGTATTGTGCATTATTCTTAGATTGTGTATTATCGTACACTGACCGTGGATGTTTATACAAGTTCATATTTTTACGAACAAAATCATAAGGAAGTATTTACTTTGAATATTTCGCCTCGTGTAATAATTACATTATTATCTTGAAATATAGTTTAAGTAACATAGTTTAATAACATATTTAAAAGCACCTGTCCGTAACATGATATTCCTGCATTAATTGAGACATAAATTCCAATTACATTACATTTCAATATTTCTCCAATTTCTCCTATCCGATTTTTTTCGATTTTTCATATTCTGTTCTCTAGGAACGATAGCCACCGCGGCCATCTCTTGAGTTCCAGACTGATCCGTCTTTTTTCCGCAAAAATAGTTCCTAATATATTTAATATACGCGCTCCTACAGTCCCGAAATTGGCGTGTACGATCCTAGATAGCATCTTAAGAGGACGAGCTGGCAAAGTTAACACGCTCATTTACAATTACTAAGATCGATGCAGTTAACAATCCAACGATTGATTTGGCGGATCGCTTTCTTATTAGCCGTGGCGCGGTTAACATGCAACAGCGCCACATTCTGTTTTCAAATCACGCGAACGAAACACAGAAAAGAACTCTTAAACCTTCTTTCCGCTGTTTCTTCAAGAATTGTGAATTTTCTTCTTCGTTACGCGAACCTTCCATACAAATTGCGCTCTTCTTTCTTATCCAATTTCCAATCTATCGTTCCACTTTGCGCTTCTCGATCGGAACGCAACCATTACGAGCTCGAAATTCTACCACGAACGAGAATTAATTCACTGTAATTATTCATGACTGTCGCGATTATATCGACAAAATCCGTAACCGTATGTAAAAGTTGCAAGACATTTACTGCACACACAAAGTTGATAAAAGTTTAATCCGAAGTATGAATAATCATTTTGTAATACGTGTTAGAAATAAAAATCCCATTGAATATCGAGGCTTATTAACGTTATGGATAATTATTTTAATATTGTTAGTTGTTTAAGTAGTTTAAATATTGTTGTGATCTCTGCGAAATCTCTTGCACTAAATACCTCGTAGCTTCTACGTAAGTACATTTTCAGATTTCTTTCAATCAAACGATATTCAATCCTCATTACGGATCTGATGAATTTTTGCAAATGTTTCTATAAGTGTTCTAATACATTCATCATCAGCTACTGTAACTAGAAATTCCTTTCACTCACCGAATATTATAACGCCTATCGTACCCTGATTATTTTATACATTTCTGCGTTTATGATGTATTCCGTGCATTTCTATACCTTTACATTTCTATCGATGAGAGTCGATTAAACGTTTCGTTTACCGTTACTCAGCATTTCCCAATGAGAAGTTTGAAACGGGGAAACCAGCCAGAAGTCGATTAAACGCGCCGGTTCAAAGGCTATCGCTTCACGATCTCACTCAGTGTTCGTGCTTTACCTGACAAATCAACATGAGCGTAATCTATGAGATCGATCTCCCATATGTAAATCTCACTGTTGTTGACAAAAACAAAAGGGAAAGAAGTATAAGAACGAAAGAGAAGAGAATAAAATGAAAGAGTAAAATGAAAAAAGAATTAACGAACGTTGCACGTTCATCGAGGACGTGCTGCTGATTTTCAGCATAACTTCTTTTTATTTTCCGAACTCGTCCGTGCGTATTTACTCGCTTTTGTTCCGTCCTGTTATTGCCTTATGTCGCTTCAAGAGGAGAAAATATTCGGTGGAGCCGAGCGTTCGAGGTCGACCAGCAAGCAACACGGAAACGTTATTGTTACACCACCTATCGCAAGGAAAAGGCAGTGATGAATAGAGGTGTGGTTCTTCAGGCCTGATATTTCGCGTGATTCACGCTCCTAATGGTCCGTTTTTCCTCCGCTTGACTGGATATGACGTCGCATAATGCGTTCTTAAGTGGTCGCCGATAAGAATCTCGGTTGAATAATTTATCCCGGAGCTTCTTCCATACTGGGACAGAATACGGCGACATACTTGTAAATAAGATTCAGGTAAGAAGCAAATGTTTTCTCTACTCTCTTTTTCTTTTTTTAGAAAAGCAATTTTTTATCCGCTTTATCAGTAAAATCTGATCTGCCTTGTCGAACAATTAGTCATTGAAAGATAAAAAGTTTGTAAATATTCATTTCCTAATAGTGAAAAATTGCCGACGAAGTTTTTCTACTTTTTCTACCAAATGTCACCGATTCAATTTTCCGCTAAATACGTTGTACAATACATACATTTGTATGTACTATTTACGATGCACGTACGATCATTCGTGTCGAAAAAAGAGAAAAAAGTCCGTCAATTAAAAACTCAATTAAAAGAGATGGAGGCGATGGATATCGTAACTCGTTCCTTTGAATTCGAACAGCAAAGAAAATTGGATACAATCCCCAGACAGATTTTACCGTCTATCGCGTTTGTCCTATCGATATTTCGTTTACTCCTCATTGCTCTCCATTTCCATGAAATACTTTCGCCTGATCGGTATCGGGCGCCATTGAAATTCCAACCGGAAATTCCGACCGGGAATGTTTCTCCGGTTATCTCAATCCTTGTCGAATTTATTCAATTTCCTCGACGCTTCTATTGTCCCATTCTTAAATTACACAACGGACGCCAATAGCTCAGCACAACGATCGCTTTGCAATCTTAGTGCTTTCGCTTTCTAAGTAAATGCACTTTTACTGCAACTGGATTTATCGCGCCACTTCAACTGCTGCTGTAAACTTCATTCTCTCTCCCTTCCAAGTCTTGATAACTTATTATTTAACAAGTAACTGCTTCAGAAAGCGCAGAATATTCATGCTTTATTACGATTGATTCGGAGAAAATTATTCTGTTTATTGCTTACTGTTTCAAGAAAATTGTTTCTTCGCTTCGTAGATTACTTGTACTTTCTATAATTATATGTTCTATTCGTTGTAGACAGGTTAATGAGGCTAGTGAATATGAACAATTTTGCTTTTTACAAAGCATGAACTTGAGGAACTAACACCGCCTACTAAATTTGCACTTATCGTTAATCGTTAATTACCACGTGAAAAACTATTTTGTCGAAGATTCAATTAATGATTATGATTATACATTGATAGTAATTTTATCTATTACATCAGCGATATTAGAACACAAGCTTTCTGTATAAGTAGTACAGATCCTTTTTGATCAGCCAACCTTGCGTCATGAAATGTCGTCCTCACAAATACAACGTCACCCATACGTAATTTCTTCACAATTTTACGCATTGTTTTCAAAAAAAAGGTAACTAATTCTATCACTTTCGGATTTACAAACATCTAAAGAATTCAGTTTCAGTATTGAAAAATTCTCTGTAGCGTATGGTTTACTTGCACCATAGATGTAAAAATGAGAAAGTTCTCGCAAAATTGCAAATATCTCACGAAAGATGTTATGAAACCTACAAATACATCGAGATCGACGGTTCCTTCCTTCGGATTTTTCCATTCCCTTCTTGGAAAAGATTATTTGATTAGACAGTTCTTCTCGAACAGGCCAGCAAACCGCCTGCTGGTTAATTAAGTTTATTCAGCGCAATGGGGACGAGGTAATCCGCGAAACCAGGAAATCGTCTTAATAACTAGCCGCGGCCAATTAAACCCAAGATAGCCCGAGGGATTCGTCAGGCTGTTGCTTGGAGTTCCCCGCTGTCGTCAAAATGATCGAACGTCGAGCATTCGATTTTTCGCTTTAACACTCTATTTTCACTGAAACGAGTTATGGAACTTCATAAACTGAAAAAGCAAACAGAAACGTTTTTGAAAGAAATTTTCTGAACAGGTACCAACTTTTACTTAATTAAAGAATATTTGTAGACAAGTCTTTGAGAACATAGCAAATAACAAGATGGGGAAGAAGAAACATTCGATAAAGCGATAGAACACTTCTCTAAGAGGAATTACTTGATTAAGGGTACTTTACGTACGTGCATTCGCACATTCATCTTACTAAGTATGACGGTTATCCTACATATGACATCACACGGAACCACGTTAATATAGAATTCCCTCAGGATCGCGCCTGATGATCTCGCTCGTACAGATACGATAGAGACACTTTGATCTAACATCTGCTGTTCTCGTGCTTAAGGCATGGGTTTATTAGAAATCTTCGCTGGAAGAATCCATAGTTTGCTACTATGTATGCAAACTGCCAGCCATAAATATTATGGCACTCAATGTAACTGAACAGAATGTGTTATTCGATACAAATTCGAATATTTTTCACTGATTTTATTTATTGATTTTCTCATCTCGATTTTATATCCTCGAAGAACATAATTACTATTTCTTTATCATGTCGTTATTTTATATACCGCCATATAAAATGTGATTTTTATGTCCAACAAGCATGAAAATGATTTTTCCAATTCTCCGTCAACATATGAAGTTTCATTAGAACTAGTGCGGTCCTCTCGTCAGATCCCACAGACGTGGGACTACGAGTGTTTGTCGTTCAAATAGAGGATAGAGGTCCAAGAAAGAAGACTGTGAGGAAATACAAAGGGCGTCTTTGTGTAGGGAGTGGCTATTGCTTTTCCTGCTAAGCCCTTGGACTAAATTTTTCACTGGCTTTTGTCTTCAGCGACTTTCAAAGTAAGTAAAGTGAGATATCGAACCTCGTATAACTCGATCTACTGTCATAATTGTAACATCGGTCGTAATAAAAAGCTTCAAGGATTTTACCTTCGCAATTTATCCATTTGGTGCCGTTATTCTTTTTCCCGGACTGCTTTCTGGATAAAGTTACAGAAAATAAAGTTCCAGGAATTATTCCCTAGCGCGGATCGCGTTTAAATATGAGGCTGAATTCTGCAACTTGAAACTTTTACTAATATTTCTGTCTCGCTTACTTGTGAGCAGAATCTCGTTAAATATAATATGGAGAGCGTAACGTAAGTATATAATTATAGGTTCCCATAGGACATCTAATAACTGGTGGTATATATCAAACAAAATATAAAATGAAATTTTCCTTTACAAAGCTTTGTTCTTGAGAAGATGACAGAGGCTAGCAGGTATAATTTATATGTTTCTACAGAGTATCCAGTAACTAATATTACAGGCAAGAAGGCGATGTACGTATATACGAAACGATAATTTGCACTCATAAAATAAAATTTTTTCATACAAAACTTCGTCCTCAGTCCTTTTCAGTCTATACGCTTTTCCAGTTTTTCACCCCTTAAATAAAATACGAAATAATTAAAGGCAAAGGAAATAGTTCAGGCGCTTATAATTAATCAAACTTAAGAAAGCCAGAAGTGAGATCAAACAACCGGGAAAAATAATTATGTATAAAAGCACGAAGAAAGTTCTTGTTTCGAAGGCAAAGTGAAACTGCCTTGTTCGTTGTGAAATTAAAGGGAGGAGCATCGAAGAGGTTCGATTCGAAGTTTCGCAAGTTGCTCACTGAAGAAAAGAACGCCGGTAATCCTTGTACGCGTAACTCGACTACAAAGGAAGAAATTTAATTAGTATAGTAGTAATCTTGTGATTGTGGCAGTCGATTGTTTGCAACTGTAGTCTTGATAAGACGAGCAATCTCTCTTTCGTCGGGAGTAAACTTTATCAGGCATATTCCAAGTTCGCTCCTCGTTTTCCTGTTTCGAGATAACACTTTCCAAAGCGTACTCTGTCGTTTCTACATTAATTAAATTTCATAGCCCCACCCGTGAGTGGTGTAACGAGCGGGAAGCAAGAAACTTGCAGTGAGAACTGAACCTTAACGACACGAGTAAGGGGAAACTTTTCTAAGAGAAGTCGCGAGAATAAAAACAGAAACATTTTTGTTCCTAACTACTGTTCTAGACTTTGTTCTTTAATTTCTTTTTTCGGCATTTGTAGAAGTTCGAAGTGCCTTTTAGGAATTAGTAAATTACGCCGGAACTTTCAGTTCTAATTTCTCAACATTAGTTTTTGAATTGATGACTGTAACGAGAAAACACTTTAAGAAATTACAAAATTACTACAAATTATTCTATTATTTCTCCTACGATAATTAACATGAAAAATGTCTGAATATTATTTCTAAACTGCGTACAGAAAGATTATTACAGAAACTGTATAGAATCATCTCGTTTATTCCTTCCTTTCATAGCATTATTTTTATCATTCAGCAAAGCTAATAATACAGTTTGCAATACTGCAGTGATGAATATTTTACCAAGCGTAGATTATACACTTTCCAACGTTACAACGACAGCCATCATTTCCAATTTTTAATATTGGTTTGTATAATGGCGGTATGCCATTGCACATGAAAATGTATCAGTTCTTTCTTTTTTTAAAACAAAGAAGAGAAACAAAGAATTGCGTGCAGAGAAGAGCTATTTTGTTATGATTAACGCGAACTTTCTCTCCTTATTAACCTCCTTAATTCTTTCTTTCTTACCATTAACTTCCAACCATTTCTTCTCATTAAACAGGAAGAGCCACTTGTACACTCGTCGCTATCTTGGAATTGACTTAATACCAACGACAAAAGAGCTGGATAAAATCTGATTTAAAAAAACACGTTACGCCTGTATTAAATTCATTATCCTTTGACAATTAGCCCTTGTAAAATGAGTAACTGCTTAGAAAGCAAATTTGTACCAATTAACAATCCTCAATTGCTCCCACTGCGCGAGTATCGATTAATTAAACTAAAACCGAAGTATAAATTATCATTTTCACGAAGTACACGGGGGTTGGAACAAAACGGAGATATTTCATTGTCAATTTCATCCGCAACACTCTTACTTTAATGAGCTATTGTTTATTTTAACTCCAATATATTATATCGTAGAAGTGACTGGTGAACTTTTGTTGAGCGATTCAAGCGTGTTTGCACCAGAGATATGTAAATGAAGAGTCCTTAAATAGTAGGAAAGAGGAATGAAGAGGGTAGTTCAAGATCGCGGAAATTCAAAAAATGATGAAACTCTATATAAATAGAACAAATGTTTTGTGTTGCAAATGATTTTTTGTTCGTGCCATAGTATGATTTTATAAGGAAGAAATTATCCTTTGTTGCATGCAATTGATAGGATTATTCTTACAATGCTCAATATGTGTGTTCTTTATAGTCTGACGTTTCAAAATAATGATTCTTAAAGAATGCTTTCAATCGCCCAATGATTTTCCAGGTTTATCTAAATTTTTTACAACTGGCCTGATATAGATATATTTAAACACGAGTTTTATGTCAAATGTCTAAATACCTTCGTGAGCCACTGCAAAGGCGGAGACAAGAAAGTTTAAAGAGTGAGCAGTACAAAAGAATGCCACAATTTTAGAAGACAGAACTATAATTGACAAGAACAATCAAAGATTGAAATTAAAAATTAAAAATTAAAAATTATAGATACATATAATATATATGGCTGTTATCAACACGGTGAAAAATGTTTACTATAACAAAGTTACTATTAATATAGCGTAACTAATATCAAGCACAAATTTTAAACTTTCTTTTGTCCGCCACTATGTCTGCAGCTCACAATTCCTGTATCACTCTCAAAGTACCACCAGCATAAAAAATCTTTTTGAAAATTACTCCACTCCCTTTTTTTCCCTGTCAATAACACACTCTGCTCGACAAATTACGCATTACGGTAACGCGTACTCCGAAACGCCAGAAGAAGGTGGCGTAGCACGTGCGCGAAATAATCCGCGGCTTGTCCCGGAGCTTTCTGGCTTCAGGGGACGCGAATCTTTTCTCTCGCGTGTGCACACACCGGCCTGGGAATGGGAATTACCATTTGTGGCCGTTTTTCCGGCGCCGACTTTTTCCAGACGAGGTGGCGTGCCGCACAATCGGCAAAGGCCAGTTCCGGCGTAGCCATTGTGCGCGGATATTGTGCGAGTTGCAGAGCGCGGCCTCTAATCTGCATACGAATGAAATCCGTTAGCCTCGAAAGCAAGCCGGCCCCGCGAAAAAAGTAAATAAGGAGATAAACGTGAGCCTGTGCGCGCCTTTTTTTTTTTTAAATCTTCTCTCTTTAGCTGGTTGCCTCTATCACGGCCAACGATGTCTGCAGTCGTTGCTGCACCGACAAGTGGCTCTCATCGCGTGTTCGCCGGCGAATTATGCTCCATAGATGTCCTCGATTTGCCACGGACTCTTGCTCGCCGGCTAAAGGATCACACTCTTAATTGCACTTTCTACGTCCCTCACTCTTCGTTTTGCTCGCTCTCTGCCGTTTCAAGGGGATAGTTTCTCGAGTTGACCGAGCAATCCCGAGGCTACTTTGACGTTATCCAGATTTAGAAGTCGAAAGAAGGCAGATGCGTAGATATTTTACAGATAAGATTTTAGAAGAGAGTAGGAGAAGATTAATGACTGAAAGCAATAGTTATCATTTTCTTATACAGCTAATATTTATTTATTTATTTATTTGTGTCAGTTTACCGAGCTGCAATTACTTTGTAGCAATTTTACAAATCTTTCCTTTCTTCCATAGATATTTTTATCTTTGTATATCGTACCAGAACTGAGAATTTCTTCGTTTGTATGTGATTCCCATTTTTTAAGAGTTATATATTAATTGTTGTCGGCAAACATCTCGGAGAGACGTGCCTCGACTGCACGGTCGAAAGTTTTCTCATAAGAAAGTTTTGGGATAGCCCCTTTCTAATTCTTCGAAGTGCTCGATGAAGTATGATACCTTTGAGTATGATAAAGACACGAGAAAATTCTCAATATTAACGTCGTGGAAATATCCAGGGATTCCAAGAGCCTTTATCTCCTTAAACTCTGGCTCACGATAAAATGAGAATCTGTAGACTAATGAAATCACTGTGGTTGAACGTATTCTAAATAAATGTGATAACTGTAAACTCCCTGTTGATAGGTATTACGACGCCTACCAGTTTCATATCCGAGGTATCAAGGGAACGATTAATAGATCAGAATTTTATACTCAAGCACGCGTTAACAGTTTTCAAATCTAAATTCTATAAAGAGAATCGGAGATGAATCAGATAGAACATTCTAAAAATTAAAAAGTACTATAAGATGGTCTATAGCATGCACGAAGTCAAATAACTGAAATAAAATCATAATGTGAGTAATAAAATTGATGAAGATACTGATCAAAAGACGCGTCAGATATAGGCAAGAAGAGAATTCATTTTGTTACATCAAATTAATAAAGCTATTATAATATTGAATAATAATATAACGAGTCGTTCATAGTCTAACGTTTCAAATGAAATAATTACTCTTAATATTTCATAATATAATATAATATATAATAATAATATTAATATAATAATATAATAAATATAATAACAATATATAATAATAATTTTTCGTAATTTTACTCAAGCTTTCATAAATGTTCTAATACTTCTGAATGAGGAGTGTATCAACGAAAACCTCGCTGAGCAAATAATCTTTTCTTACACAAGATAAAACTCATTCTCAAACTCAAATCAAATTCCATTGTCAATCAATTCTCCAGCCTTTCCGCCACGAATCGACCAACCGAAAATCTCTGATCGTCTTTATCACAATTTTTTTTGCTATCTTGCTGTCATAGCTAGGTACTAATTGCGAGACCCTCTTGTCTGCTCGCGACGAGACTTTCGCTTACAGCAAAGGGTCGCAGGGAGGAAAGAAAGAGCGAAAAGGAAGCTACCGAACTTCTCCCTAACTATCGTCAGCGAGATGCCAGCTGATAAGCGCGGACATTGTTTCCGCGACCCCTTTCGCATCTCGAGCACCGGTGTCGCAGCGAAATGATAAAACGTCCCAGTTGCCTTGCGCTCGACTGGCTCGCGCGAAACTGCCTTCGTTTCGCGAAGCCTAACCGAGGCTACGGACGTGCCTAGACTCGGGATCTTAGGCCTGCATCCGTAGAACGCCGACGCAAATTACCAAGAACCTTTGGCACCGCGAACGATTCCTCTTCGTCCTGCTCGCGAGCCAATTCGTCTACTTTTGGCCGCAGTCGAACCGAACGTGGAGAAAATTCCGGATGATCTGCTTGATTGTCGCTTGGACCAACGAGCGAAAGGAGAGAAAGCAAGAGAGAGAAAGAGATATGACGAACGCGGCAAATAACTCAATCGATTTGATTGATGCGGGAGTAATTTTTTTTGATAGCCGAATGATAATCGGTCTTCGTTCGATTTATTTTACCGATGGATTTGTAGGTGCAGTAGATGTAGGTGATAACTCGGCAAGGATAGTGTTGGTCAGAAGTGATTTGTGTTGCAGTAGCAATATACGAAAGTTGATTTCGATTCGTTATTAACTAAAATTATTATATTAATAACTAAACTAGTTATATTTTTGTAACTGGTTTGATTTGATTCATATGATATTTTTGATGGATGATAATTGCTTTTTATTCGATTCGTTATTTCATTGAGAATTCTCCAGGTTTAGTCAACATGCATAGATGATCTTTCAGATGAAGTTGTATATTAAGGTTTGGAAGTATTTGTAATGTTACATACAATGTATGAATATCAACGAATCAATGATCGGAATTACCTATAGAAAGAAATAAGACACAAGAAGAGCCAGTTAGTCCGTCCACGTTGCAAAATCAATATTTAGAGTGCACGTGTACTCGACGGAATTTAAAATGGTCTTCCTGGAAACCGAAATTTCTTATAGAGTAGCTCGACTTCCGAATCGCGTCGAACTGTTTTCAACGAAAATTTGCATTATTCTTATTCTCGAACTTTCGTACCACTCTACATAAATTTCTGCCTCTGAGATTTATTCATTTTTATCTTCGCCAGATTTCCCTAATAAGGAAGTTTGAAAAATTACCGAGTGCACCGAAACGAAGAGTTTCGGAAGCATCGAGTTTTTTTAGAGAACACAGGGGCGGGACAGTTGGAATGAAAAGTGGAAAAGTTTGGTAAACAGCGTCCCAGAGAAAACGGAGAGATGTACAGGCACTGGCAATTTCGAACGTCGCTCCTTTCTCCCATGAACACTGGATCCTTTTTAATGAAACCTTTTTTGAGTTTCGTAAATAGATGGAAACTCGGGGGAACCGAGATTCGCTGCAATTTCTTCCTGGCGTCACGCGAATAACTCTTTAAGAATTGTTCTCTTCCATTGAACTAGATACACGCGATGAATGTCGGCGTCGGGATTTTATTTCTTATTCAACAAACGTGTGTTGAAAAAATGCGACATGATCTCGATAGCTATTACACATAAATCCCAATCAATCTTTTCGAAAATCTAATAAATTCTTCGGTATAACTTTTTGATATAATATGAACTCATGAAAGTGGCTTCTTTCAAATAATACTTAACATAAAGTATTCTGTAGGAATAAATATAAAGCTACTTATATTACTAATAAGAAGGAGTAAAGTTTCATAAATAATTTAATTTCTTCAATAAAGAAACTTAAACTTCATAATAAAATTATTATTCATTCTTTCCAAATAGATTTCACCCGAGCTAAATTTAAACATTAATTGCTTTTATAACTTTAACTTTACAAAAATAAACATCTGTTAATGCAAAAGGACGTTGAAAGCACATTTAAAAAGAAAGTAGAATTCACCACACTATCGTCAGGTTAATTACTGCGACCTTTTATCTACTCCTTCGAATTGATATAAAAAGATCTCGTTAATTGTTCAGTATTCAGCCCAATATTTAATTATCCGAACCCCGATCCTTAGCTTCAGGAATCCTCAATGTAATTCCGTAACAGTTATTCTTCGACGCGTTTCAGTTTCTAATTTTTCAGTCGACGAATCCAGGAATGTGTTTCATTATTCGTCCCCTTCGCAGAATTTTTGAGAAGCTAAGCGCGAAGGGTGGACAAATGTTTGCCACGCGGTAACCAACATCATCGCGGTGTTACGTCGAGGTTAGTGGAGAATGAATAGAATGTTTGAAACAATAGAAGATTAATGATATCGGAGAAACCAAGAATTTTTACTTGTCAGAGATTTTGTGAGGTGATAGGCAGTGATTCCTGAATTGAATAACTGTTAGTATTAAGTCTGCTGGTTTGGTTAGTTAACTCGAGATATGGATAGTTGATTTAGATTCCTAGAGGCATAATTGATTCGTTTTCAAGGAACTGTGGAAATACTTTATTAAAGTTTCAGAGGAAAATAATTAATTAAATAATTAATTAAATACAATTTTCTAATCTAAATAGAACTAGAAGAAATTGGGATAAATTAGCTCTAAATTTGACTTATGGGATCCTTCACAACATCGACTGCAGATAGATTCTACCAGTCCTCCGTATTTGCCTGTTACATAGATTCTTTTTACATAAGTACTATTATCCGATATAAAACGCCTACGTGGAAAATAAATCTGGGCATGAAGACAAAACAGGCGTCAGATATTCTCAGAAGTGAAAAAGACATTGTCAATTACGAAATTAATTTTCTTGGTCTTGTTTATTTATCTGTCCCATTCTATCCGCCTACGTTTCGACTTCTTAAAAACAACGAAAGGTTCGAAAAAAGTTCATTTCGTTCTACGAGATTAATATCCGTGTAAGATACGGACGAACGAGGATAATGTAACTCCGTGAAACTTAAGCGATCTTTGTTTTTCGGTTCGCAAATCAAACTAAACATCAAGTTCCAAGAACAAGTACCATACAGTTTCCAGAATCTTCAAGATTCTTCCCTTCGTCACCCAGTTACAAAATCTGGCGACAAACAGAGGCCACAAATCAAGCCCTTGGCGTCTGTTCTCTAGGACTTTCTTTCTCTCTGACCTACATTCTTCCACTAAACGTTGAGGGGAAAAGGACAAATTGCGACTAATAAACGAAACGTGCAAGCTGCACGCGGGTACATTTACATCTGTAGCGATCTGCTACACGTGTGAGGGTAAACCTCCATCTAAATGCGAGAAAAAACGTGATGAGCATTGCAAAAGCGCGTTCTACACTCTAGAATCCGCATTTTCAATCTGTGAGGTAGATTTTTTAAATAAATAAATAAGTTGGAAACACTTTTGGCGCTAGTTAAAAATTAATTTACAATTAAAATCGAATCGAGTCTTAATAAGACATAATCTTCTCTGTACAACAGTACGTTCCAGAAATGGAAGCATATTTTTACATCGTCCATGCGTGTGACTTTAATTGGTAAAGAAAACGATTCTCATCGTCTATGAAACGGACAATTATCCATGCAACCTTTGACCAAAAATTCTTCGATTGTCCTAATACTGACCTTCTCAGTGACATTTACGTCTGTTCGCCTGGCTCCTCAAGTCAGGTCCGCCGAGGCCGGGATGTCGCTGGCACTGTAACGCGGTAACTCTGTTTGTTTGCCAGGATGCACTTCACTAAACGTACCGCGTTCCGTTGGTTGCATCGCGGCATGTAATCGTTTGTCAGCAGGATTCACTGGTTCACTCATGTTTAAGGCTGTGTTTTCACCGTTCATCGCTCGATCGAACGGGACACGTCGATTACGAACGCTGGAGAGACGCGTGGTTCATCGAATCTTAGATCAACTTTCGTTATCCCCTTGAATCGTAGAAGAACCGCGGATTATTCACGTCCCCTTTAAAAGCGCGCGAATATTCACCACGTTATTCATCATGTACCTATTCCCTCTTTACAAATCCACGGTAATGTTAGGCCAATGGACTGGAATCACTTGGTGGTTGTCGCGGTTGATGAAGAGCGGCAATCTTCAATTTCCGCTCGAAGAACGCGATTCTTTATCTCCCCAATGGTTGCACGTTTCAATCGTCTCACGCTGCTCCAACTTTCATCCGGCTCTCTAACTGCGGTCCGGCATCGCGAATCGTTCTCCACACCGGGCGATATCGATCCGTTCTCCGCGTTCACCTATCCTTCTTTTCTTCTCCGTTATCGCGCTCTCAATGCCAGCCGTGCACACGATTCCGCTCTTCGATTCGCGTGGAACGTGTCCCGCGACCGCGCCGATACTCGTTAATATTTTAGAATTGTATCGACCCGCACGATATAACGCGCGCGTCCGCGCCGCGCGATCGCTCGCAGAGATTTCACACACCTGACGAGACGGCGGCAAACCACGAGCGGCACCGTCCTTTTCCTCGTCTTCGTCCTCTCGGTCTTCGGGATCGTTCGCCCTCTGAAATGTCACCGGTGACTGCCTCGTGAACGCAAGGCTGCAGGCTACGACGCGTTAACTGGTCGAGTTATTTCCTCCTTTGACGAAATTTTCAGGAAATTTCGCGAGGTCTCTAAGGGCTCGAGGGATAGAGGCAGAAGTTTCTCGAAGACATGACCGTTGCGCATCGAGGGACCACGCTGCTCTTAAGCACCTTTGGAATACCGTGTTTAGAACTTGACGATGTTTGACGCACGATTGTCGCTAGCGAGTTTCAGAGGAATGTCGGATTGCCTGTTTAAGGAACCGTACTTGAAGCATCGTTTGCACGGCATGTCTCGTTTAAAGCGAACCGTTCAAACTTTGTAAAGTAGTAAGCTTACTGTTTTGTTAAGAATAAGGACAAAGTGGAAATTACCAATAAGATGAGATTGTCTTGGTAAAATAATGATTAGTTTCAATGATGCTTTGTTCCACGTGTTAATTTCTCTGGTTACTCTTTAATGGATCGAGATAAGAAGAAGTTGAGAGTTATTATTAAGTACTGAACAATTTAGCAATGTAGGAATCTTTCTCTTTTATGATCCAATGTTGATAACTCATCTCTTATAATTCTTGTATAATAATCCTTGAATTTTGATGGTGTTTAATAAAATATTGTTTATTACTAAAGGAAAGGGTTAAAACAGTATTACTTTGAATTCTAACATCATCCTTAAAATGGTATAATAAAATCACCGCAAACAAAATATTTTTAAGCAAGTCACTCTTCTAGGTATTATTTGATATACCAAGATTATTCTGCATGTGAAGTCATAAAGAATTTAATTTTGAATTTTATTTTGCTTCTTCCGATTGTTACAGAGTACGTTTTTATACAGATGATTCTGTGCTTAGGCGTGAAAATAATCCGACCGAGTGGCCGAGCAATTAGTTAATTGAATACTTAGAAGTTAGAGTGATAAAATCTGATAACCCAGCTGGAGTTCCTAGCCCTAGCACGCATTTAAAAAATAACAACGAAAGAAGAAAAACACAGAAATATTTAATGGAGTTAATTAACTAATTTCGAAGTCCGTTTAAAGAGCTTGCACCGTGTCTTTGGTGGAACACTTGCAACGGCGGAAGAGTCGGGGTCTGCTGTTTTTTAACCGTGTAGAATGCTGTACGGAAACGGTGCAGAATAAGCGAAGAACTTGGGAAAAAAGCGCGACAACCCTTTTGAAAACGGAACCGAGACAAAAGGAAGTCCGTATCTCTACAACTGGTTGACATTTTTTGCCAGTGGGAAAATTATCGTGTCTTGTGGACGTTTTAATTTTCTTAATTTTTTCCTTTCTTCGTTTTATTTTTTAATTTCTTAATTTGAACTAAATACGAACAAAAAGAGTACAAGATCTTCGAATTATTCCTGATACGATAGATGAAATTTCGCACACTGGTAAATCTCGTTATTTTACAGCGAAGCAATTTGTAGAAAAAGATGCGACAATATGAGCAGTAAGAAAAATATTTATCCACAAAGTACATATGTGAAATTGTAAAGAAGTTTTCAAAAGTATGGTTTTTTTTACCGAAAATGAAGAGGTTGCGATAGATAGATAAAACGTGAAGCGATTTGCTGTTGTCCGTGCTGTGTTGCGATGTCCATGCTGTTTTCCCTCGATACGTAAAAACAGAGTTTTTCCTCCGATATTTTTTATCGTAGTATGGTCAAACGGAAAATTGCGTGATTTGAACAAAAATTGCCTTTCGCCGTTTCTTCCTCTGTTTCGTGTCGCGTCGAACGCGCGTTTTCTATCGCATACACGTGCATATAAATGTTTCGCTCCGCGTACAGGCCGGTTCAGAAGATCCCACGAACTAACAAGAATCGCTTTTAACATGTGTGGTCGCGCGTTCGACGGCCGATGAAAAATTTACACCGTTGAAATTGTTATTTATACGCCCGAGAAATTATCTTTCGATGACAAGCGCCACTTCGCGCGTTCGCTTCCGAATGTAACTCAATCGAAGACCCTCGAACTGACATTTTTGACGCTTTTTCACTCGAAAAATAATAAAAGATCTCGAGGCGTGCCAGCAATTTCGCACGTGGTTCAGCTTGAAAAAGGAACAACTTCGTAAAAACGTAACGCGATAAATAGCGTAATAAAATTTTGAAACGTCACGTGTAATTATCGTCGTTGGTCTCCTTGTCCGTCCGAGTACACTTTCCTTCGCGAATGTTCGTTTCTGTTTAATGAAGCGCAGAAATGCAGATGTTTGAAGAAACTCGAAGATTGTACGCGACGAGGGGCAATAAAAGTAAATACAAGTTGCAGCGAGGATCTTAAAATTGTAGCTGCGATGTAAAAAAATTTACGAGTGCCAGAGCTAAGAGCTTGGTTTCGCTTCGTCGCAAATTGTGATGAAACGGACTGGCTAGAATTTTTGCTGTGGTTAAAAATGTCTGATATTCTTTGTTTTATTTATATTTATCCGAAACATTAGTTATTTGTAATTCCAATTTGTTCGATGCAAAGACACTGTTATTAAATTTCGCACGTCTACCTGCGCATCTACAATTTCGGCGATTTCTACCCATTAAAAAATGTAGAACGTACATGATGTACAGAAATAGATATGTAAACATCCAAAAAGCAATTATCGTAATAATTAGCAAGCGAAAGGCATCTCTTTTTTTTTTCTTTTCATTTCCTCAGTTACAGTTTATCAAAATCTGAACGTGTATGAACGTCCACGGTTTAATCATAATTAGGAAAACGCATCATCGAAGTGAATCGATCAAATATGTACCTACACCGACAAACACCGTGCGTCTGGCAATAAATCACGCCGAGAACATGTCAACGAAGGGAAGGAAAGTAGAAAAAAGGAGAAGAAAGACAGAGTGACGAACTTTTTCTCCGCCGATCGCCTATCGATCAACGTGTTTGCACGGTATATCTCTTTCATTCTGTCTTTATTGTTTCTTTGTGCGCAAAAGTAGTCGCCCGATTAAATTGTCCCAAGCGTTTTTCACCGCAAACAATATTTCATCACTGTGACGAGATCACAGCGTGGAATAATGGATGACACCTGGCACGATTAATTTTTCCCTCGTCGTTCAAAAACCATGCTACGTGGTATCTATCGGTAGTAACTAGAACCGATCGCGACTGCTTGCAAAAAGAATCTCTCTGAATTTTTGATTCTCCATACGAATTTTTTACACTCCGACTTTCTCTGTTCTCGCCGATATCGCTTCGCTGCAGACGAGCCGCTGGTAAATTCGTTTTGCGTCGCCGAAGCGATATCCATAATCCGTTCTACCACGCTTTTCACCTTCCTCTTTCCTCTTCTACGCCAACAAGACCTGCGCCTGTAATCCCGGCTTCGGAAATAAAGCGACAATAACGAGTTTATCGATTTCGCGTCGCGGTGTGTAAGAACCGTTAAAAAAAGCTTTTAACCCTGAGTAGAAAAGGAACTGGGAATTACGAATACCTGGTATAGCCGGTCTCCCGTTCCTTAAGCGTATTCGTCGTGGTATTTAAGAAGCATGAACTTCCCAGTTGATGGTCGAACAACGAAACAAAACAAAAGCACTCGTTAGAAAAGTCAGAGTTCAACGACGGTGCACTTTCCCTTTCTCTGTATATACAACGACGTGAGGGAATTTTTTTCTACCTATAGTCTACTGCTTGCCTACTTCGTTACCTTCCGATGGTTAAATTAAACTGTTCCGCGGCCACGTTATGCAGAGTAACCGGTAACTGGCGGTACAACTTGACGCAAGGTGATTCTATGTGAAGATATAAATCGAAGATATGGAATAAAATTGATTCATATGGCGCTTCGTTTCTTTCTTTTTTTTTTTTCTTTTGCGAAAATCGAGTTTGAAAGCTCGTCAAGTATATACGTATACGACGATTAGCTAGAAATTACTGTACGTACGAAAATAATTAAGGAACGTAGAGTAAAACTGTCTCGTTCGAGGCCGTGGAAATGATTTCTTTTATCAGTTGTTTTGTCAACGATTTCTCATCGATGTTGTTCAAATTGTAATTCGCTACGGAATAACTTCATATTACCAGGAAGCACGATAACACTTGTCCTTGTAATATTACATTCGTTCTTACGAATCTAAATGATACAAATCTATCATCTTTTTATAATAGGTGCGTTAGGAATCGATAGAAGGGTTCGACATAAGATCTGGAAGCAAATGCTTCATTTGATGAAACGTTAAAGCCTGCGAGGAAAAAGATGCCGACGGGATTCTTCGAGATACGGTCACTCGTTTTTCTCCCAAAGGAACGAAGGGAGGAAAGAGTTCTTGTGTCCCTTTCGGCTCTCCCTGAGGATCTTTAGGGATCACTGTCATACCAGCAACCTGTATTATTTTTAGAACGTGTCGATATTCCTTTTGTACCGGTATGCTGGATTATTATTACCAAACTGGATTGGAAATTGGACCTCTCCTATACTGAAGAAATTTTATCTTTTGTCAAGCGCTTCTGTAAATAAATATCAATTTTGCTAACTTTACCATCGTAACGTGCACTACCACTTAAAGCCACACATTTCTTTAAACATTATATTTAATAATGGTTAATTTCTTAATAAATATTAATTTTGGTATTTCCATGATATGCGGATTAAACAAGGAAACGTGTGACTTTTATCGTATTATGATTGATATTACGAGAAACGCAAATTTGAAAAATAGAGATCAAGTTTTGAAGACTGATTGTCCCAGTGAAGCTCGAAGACGCTTATTAAACTAACGAGAGTCTGCTTTTGGAGCTGGTTTTTTGAATTTTCTCAGTTAAGACGAAATCGTTTGCCTTGCAGACTCTCTGTATGACTACGGTTTAAAAGTCCATCGAGAATTCCAACTCTGGATGAAAGCCTAGTAGCCACATTTCTTCCTAGTAATCTAGTTAAGTAATGAAAGAAAAACCACTGTTCTAATAGAAACATCGCGACTAATGGAGGGTGCCAGACATCCTGGGGCTGTCTTTAAGAAATTGGGTCACACTGATTAGAATGTGTACTTTTATAATTTCGCGGCAGATCTTAATCTACTGAAACTTCATTGCAATACTGGAATATCAAATTTTGTATTATCTACATTATCTTCAATCCACCTGTTTCCTATTAATATTACGATAACCAGTTACTAAGTCATGTGAATGTTAATCATTAGTGTATAGGTAGCGTAACTAATTAGGAAGTCGAAGAAATTTGTGCCGCGATACGATTATATCTAAACAGTAGCATAATTGAAAATAATTCCGTCCTCCGTTAAAAGAACATTAAAGCCACCAAAGAGAAATTTCAAGGACTAAGAATGGAAAATAATGAAAATAATATTTGCCTATTGTTCCCTAGATTTTTTTCGCCAATCGAAATATCCAGGATTCCTCATCTTGTACATAGGTTAATTTCATGAAATATTCAAAATCTTTTTGTTTGTTAAAATGATAGTGAGATTGGCACATACAAATTCAAGGCAGAGTTAATTACATTACTTTCTCTCGTAGGACATGAACTATAAAAATTCTCATTTCGTCCGAAACACGGAAAAGAAATCTGCAGAGAAAATCGCGAATATAATCACCGTGGATCTAACTTTGCTCGCGTTTAAACGTTCAAAAAAGCCAGAATGTTAGTATTCCATGTACGAAAACGTAAGGATGGTTAAGGAAACGTAGTTCACATGATCAAGATAATTCAATTACCAAGCAGAAATCTAGCATAAACCACTCGCAAACCAGAGGCGCGTATGATCTACGTATGCAATTATATCGTGGCCTGGACAAATTTCCGTGGCCGCCCTCCCTAATGAAATACATTAATCCGCTTGGCAAGACGAACAACGATTCAATCTCCGCTCAATCCCGATCCCGCTCGACCACTTTCCACTATGGGCCTTAAACGAAGGCAGAAAAGAATGGAGGAACGTTCGAAAATTGCAAATCGCCACTCGACACGCGATCAAAGATACAAGGAACTTAAATCGTTACTCTTACATAGATTCATTAAAGTTAATGTACCCTCGATACATCGATACGTCGAGGAAAAGGAAACCAACGTCGTCCCGCGGTCCATTAGCAATGACGGTAATTTTACTAAAACCCGTTCCAGCTTCGACGTTGGATAAACACACATACACACGCGTAAATGTAGTGCTTGTGAATATGGACACTGTCTGATACACGCATAGAAAGACGCACGTAGACGGTGTGCAATTTCGCCGAAAGCCAGCTACAGTTCTGCAATTAAGTTATGTAATGCAATGACGCGGCTCGTCTTGATTTACCGTAAATCGCGATCGAGGCCTTTATTTAGAGTGGCGGATGTCGTTCAGAGGCTGAATTTAAACGGCCGGCCGACCTTGATTGCGCTTTAAATCAATTGAACCATGTCGGCGAACGGCGGGCCGCACTGCTTCCATTTTTACAGGAATTTCGAGCACGCCGTAATAATATCGCGACTGGTTGCCTGGTAAACGACCCTTGCGTCGTTTTCTACGCGTATTAGGCCGGTTTCACACAGAGATACGCGTATCGCCAGCGTACCGTGTGAATGTCGCCATTTGTTTTAATGTTTTGTCTGCCGCCTTCGTACGAAATGTATCGTTGCCAAGATACACGAGATGAGTATCGCGATACTGCCTCTCGCGAGAATCGCCGTGTGAACGCTTCCATTGGTGTACGGTGTAAGTGTATATTCAGTGTATATCATGCTCGTATCCTCGTCTGAAACCGGTCTTATCGTCAGTGTGTGATATGGACTGCTTATGACAGCAGGATGAAGCCAACGTTTGTGGATAATTGGTATGTACATGGTCTGATCGAAAAGGTACGAGTCTCCTTTCTTTGTTACTCAGATTGGTAACCAAGACGAGTTACGAACGAATTATTACGATCTGCAAATTTTATTGCAATATCTATTTAAGTTACATTCTGCACTAAGCTAACTTGGTTTCCTTGGTATAGAATAATATAAAATACATTATAACAATTACGTCGCTTTGCACGAAATAATATCATTAGTGAAGGTTTGCAAATCGTAAGCTGCAAGTTACCAATATTAATAAGCTGAGTGATAATAAAATTTCATCATCTACCTAACAGTAACAAGTTTGGTAATACAAACAGATGAAATTACAAGTTATGTCAGTATTTTATTTGATACAAGATTATAGAATCATGAAAGGTCATTCCAATTTACTAATACTGTTAGCTGGGAAATTATTGTACAGAAGGGTCCAAATAAATGATGGCGTGTCATGAAAATGCTGCATCAGAAGAACACACCCACATTTACATTATTTCATTAATAGTTATCATTTCACTATCAGTCAACGAATTGTCAACAGTCGAAAAAATGATAGCAATGTCACAAACCTTTTATTCCTAAAGGTTAAAAATCACCTTAAAGGTCGTTACTTTTATACAGGTGAAAATATTCAGAAAGCTGTGATCGAAATCATTTCCACCCGTGTATTGCTTTCTAAAAAAATTGCTTTGAGAAGAACGTTCGTAAATATAGCTTTATTACGCTTGAATAAAACTAGTTAAACGTAGAATTATTGAATAATTCGCAGATATCTTTTGAAAGGAAATTGAGCACTTTAAATTTTAAATTGTTAAATACCCTGCGGATGGTTTTAAATACACAAAAAGCATATGATATTTATGCAAGTAAAATATGCAGATGTTCATGGAAATACACAAAGTATGTGAGCAACATGTTTGATACAAGATTAATATATCGAATATTATCTGTGATACATTTAATAACTCTTTTATGGTTCTTCTGCTGCCTTACAGTTAAATTAAAATAACATATCGAGGTACATTAGGACGCTTTGTTTAGTAGAAATAACTTGGAGCCTCATCCATTAAACGAATAAATCATAAGTGAAAGAGTTCTATCATCTAAGGGTAGAAGATCGAAAGATAACGAATTAACGTTAACAGAGCGATTGGTCGAATCAAAAGAAAACAGGAATTTACGCCGGGATTGATCGGATTATTTATTGGCAATTGAACGTTGAACAAAATTCTCGAAGGGATTGGAAACATGAATAATCGAAGAACGGCATTATTCATCGCTGGCATTATTCAACGACTCCTGGTGGCAATGAAATGCCAGCTAATTGAAGACTATTACTTATTCATCGATTTCATTGTGGGGAAGCCGTACAAATTATTCAACAGAATGGAACTGATCTTAACTTTCCTCGTCACTTCTAAGAATAAAGCTTCTTTCGACCGGTTTATTTCCGCAGACGGACAGCGTGTCATTTCAAGGTCTCAATCGAAACGAATCGAAAATTGGTATCCTTGCGAAATAATTGATACACCCCCTGACCAACGATTTCTCCAGTTGCGCTTTTAATTATCGACTGAAATCGCTTGCACTCGCCAATAGGTAGCCCGCTGAGTCTGAATTGTTAATCATCTCAAAGCTTTACCGTGATCCGAGGCGATTCATCCTTAAAATAACTCGAAAACCTCGAATTTCATTAATTGATGCTCGACGAGAGCAAGCGGAAAATTCCGTTCAATATTCAGCATTATCGGACGCGAAGGATCTTTGTTCGTCTCTTTGCAACTTTCATCTTATTATAACGGAACGTAACGAGCGCTTTTAAGCCATTTTCTACAATCTCGATAACGAGCGTAAAATCATCACTTCCTTCCACTTCGAATTCCATTCCATAACAATTTCCATTATTACCTTCGGGACTTCTTTCTCCGCGATCGCAACAAGCAATCCCAAACGAGCGTGAAATCATAACTCCTCTCTCCTAACGTCACGTCGAGATCATCCTACCGTGTCACATCGAACACATGACAGGCATATCGAGAAATGTTCATCGAGGTCGCGTCCGACACGCGTCGAATCAAACATCGTCACACTGTTACCCCAAACTCGATCATGGTTGTCACGTTTTAAGGGGAGCGAGTTCCGCGTGCTTGGAACTGTATACAATCCCCGAAGTATTGCGAGACCTTTCCACCATTCCTTCCCTCGAATCCGTCTGTCGAAACTCTCGCACTGATCGATCACTGATCCTTTATATCTACCTCGCGCACCAGGGCAGTGATCGACGATGTCTGGATCGCGGGTACACTCGGTTCGTCGAGGTAAATGGAAATTTACCATGGGACAACCGCGCGTCTGAGTCGTGACAGTTCGAGCGCCGTCGTGGATGAGACGGAGGGAACAAAACAACGGGGGAATACGAGTTCCTCTTCGCCTTGATCACCGGTCGATAGCCAGTGTTCTATGATTCGCGGCGATCGTTCCTTCATTAGGCAGCGGTCGGTATCTTCTCTTTTCTCAAACACTGTTGGTCCGCGGTGTCACAAGTTCACTGATAATCTGCGTGGAGAATCACGCGGCCACCGAAAGCGGTTTCGCGAGCGCATTTTCGGCTGCTTCGTTCGGAATTACGGCAACTTAGGTAAGAATCGTAACGACGAGAAACGTAATAAAACGACAGGATTTAAAACGTGGATTACAACGGCGAGAATAGATTCCAAGGAAACGTAATCGAAAGGAAACGGAGAAAAAGAGAAAGGATATAGAGAAGAAGAGAGAGACAGGCAAATGTATAATTAAAAAAAAAAAAAAAAAACAAAGGAAATACACGGCCGCGTACACGAGGCGGCAAAAACCGAGACAAGGGAGCAAGGGATTGCGCCTTCGGCAGGCAAACACAGGAGCCACACACGTATCCGAGCAACCGACAGGGTGAGGCTGATGGTCCGTCTCGCGACTCGGCTGTTGCTGGATGGAGATGACGAGATGGTGGCTA
Source organism: Bombus confusus (assembly GCA_014737475.1). NCBI lineage: Eukaryota > Metazoa > Arthropoda > Insecta > Hymenoptera > Apidae > Bombus > Bombus confusus. Next base: position 480,621 of record JACXIV010000152.1, read on the forward strand.
AGAGAGCGAAGGGGGAGGGAGGGAGAGAGAATGAGCGAGGCGAGGCGAGGCGAGCGAGAGAAGCGTCGGTGGTGAGCGTCTGCCCGCTGTGACGCTCCCGACAGGACTGCGTCGGTCCCCATTTATTCCTCCTTTCCCTTCCACTCCCGATCCTCACCACCGCCTACCGAGCCAACCATCCTCGCACACCCACCCCCGTGAACCGTTTTACCCCTTGCGCGGCCTCGTCGACTTTACCCCTCTTTGTGTTCCTGCCCTCTGTATACCACGCACACGCTTTTACCCCCACCCTCCTTCGTCTTCCGTCTCCCTTACTCTATCCCTTACCATCTTTCGCTATGTTTCTCTACTTTGGCTTGTCTAGCGTCGTTCCACGTTTCACTCGCTTTTTCTTACTCCTTTCATCGTACGCTTTCCGTCTCCTTTCTCCTTTTCTCTTTTTCCCTCCACGTCGACTCCTCAGCCAGCGTCCGCGTGTAAACAGATCTGCGTGCCGGCTAATTTTGGTTATCGCTCTAAGTGGCCAGTGAAAGCTTGAATACCGCCACTTTAATAGGCTAATAAATGCCCCTGAAATTGCCCACGCTTTCTTTCAGCCTCGCCGCGTCGTCTGGCTCGAGTGTCGCACGACGCTCACGCTTTTCGCAGCCAGCGCGTCGAACCGGAGGAAATGAAGAGAGGGTGTGGTGCCAGTTCGACGTTACACCAGTAGTTGACGTTCGCTGCCTCAGGGTATCTCGATTATATTGGAATTAAGAACGGGAGAGGAAACTCTGACTTCGTTAATGAGACGATCCCCTTCGGTTCTGCTTCCTTTGGCTGCTCTCTTTCCTGGAAAATACAAGGGGCTGTTTCTGTGCTTGAGAGGGCTGCAGATGATTGGAATTGTATATCGGTCGGGGATCTTCGGAGAAACCGTCGGATTTGTGTATAACCGGTGTAAATTTGCACGATGTTCTTCCGCAGGGGTCGACGATGAATTGTGCTTGATGGAGATTGAGAAAGTTGCTACACTACCACCTCCTACTCGTGTTTATCCACTTCGGATTTTGAGATTCATTCGAGGCGGCCGGATTTTATGTACTTTCTTGGAAAATCTATTTTCTTTGCTCTTGCGTTACGAGTACATTCGTGTTAATAAATTTAGGACGTCTATGGAAAAATAAGGTAATACCGACAAATTATTAGGAAATGATTAACGACGAGTAGAAAATCAATGGAAAAAGAAGTTTGATATTATAAGTGTATTATTAGATCTTCGATTATATTTACATTCGATATTCTATTTTTCTATTATTGTATTTTATATGTCGTCGATTGATCGGATGTTGTAATCGATTGCAGATCGCAGATTTATCTTCAAGCAAGATTTAGATCAAAAAGTTGTATACCGAAAGCCAACATGATATACAATTTTTAATTCGTTATTTTCCTCTAAGCTTAACAAATTTCCACAATTTACTGCTATTTATTTCATATCCTCATTATCTTGTGCAAATACAAAGTTCTAACTGCATCATTCTGTATAAGACTTCCTTAATGTTCTGTATAAAATCAGCGAATATTCTCGTACTTGTTAACGTGTCTGCATGCATATTAAATCCTGCTGAAAGAATTTTTTAATCGACTGTTCGTTTTAATTTCTTCAACTCGTAGCATTCTCCGGCTTCTAGCTTTATGTAGCGTCCATCCGTGATATATCGAATTAATTATCTCGTGATACTTGCTGCCGTATAAATCAAATTTGCAACATTTTACAATGCACACAGGCAAGATCGAATTACGATATCGCTGTATTCAACGTTCTCTCCGGCAGGCATTTATCCCTCTGAAGCTCTCAAGAGAGGACTTATCGGTGTCACTCGTTCTTCCTTCTTTGCAACTCATCTGCCATTCGGTTCCACGCGAGCGCCATAAATTAACAAACGAAAATTCTCCTGGCTGAAAACTTTTCCTTGGATCTCGTAACCGAGGCACGAAGGAGTCCACTGACAAAAACGGAGCATCGATCGTCGCCGGAATCAACATTCTAATCAGGATACTTTCTTTATTTCATTCTGCCAGCAGTTAGCTTCCACCCTCTCTTCCATTTAACTCTCGACCAATCCTGCCTAACGACACGCAGACTAAGAGACGTATTAAAACACTTGGTAATTATATTTGCCGATCGATGGCGTCAAAATATCCGCGACAACTTCAAACGTCTAAAATATCGTCATCGTTCGTTTTCCTTATATGAGCTTCTCACAAGTCGGCGTGATCGACTTCGCTTTTTATAAATTTCTCCATTTCATTGTACAGGCGCGCGATTATTATTCCCATGAAAATATTTGTTTATCGTTACTTGTAACAGGCGAGAGACTAGAAAAAATTATAAAAAACATCTGCCTTCGCTTTTTAAAAATTTCTTCTTCGCAAGAAGCTACTATAAATATAAAATTCTCGGTTTCATTATCTAGATATATTGTATAATTACTATTGCCACGTGGCAAAAGACAAAGAATTTATTTCTATAAATCTATTTATCAGAAGGAGGTGACACGAATATGCTATTATGCAGCTGTGAAAAAGATTATAGATTCTTACGTCCCCAAAAATGGTTCAAATCACCTGTTTCAACCCCCCAAACGTATCAATTTTAGCATCTGATCGATTGCACGACTATACTTTCTCTTCCACCGACTATACCTAGGGTTTGAACTTCCCTGTTCCTTATCGCGTCCTCCATCCCTTTCGATGGTATTGCTTCGAGGGTTCTTTACCGCTGAAAATGCCTTCCGAAACACAAGATTCAGCTTGCAAACACGAAGATTGCTTGGATACAATTCCAGCGCACTGCTTCGGTTGTATATCCATTACGTGTCTCAGTTTCGCAGTTTGCTTATCGAAAATCGCTAAAAGTTAACTGCAACTGTACTTATCAGTACGATATACAGATCGTATATTCGATCGGTATAACGCGAGTCTGTATCGTAAAAGCTGATCGATATTGGAAGAGATTGCTGGCAATCGAGGATCATGGAAATTTGCTAAGGCAACGCATCGACGATGTCGAATTGATTTCGTTTCGACAACGAGGCGCGCTTTATGTAACCGATCGATCAATCACTTTTGTAAACGGAATCGTACGATACTCGGCGACGCGGTGCTTCCAAGTGGATTTCGCGTTTTTGCCTTTTTGCATTTTTGCCGGTTGAAGAACTGCTAAACTGAGATTTGATTCACAATTTACACAACCGTTTCCAAGCTACATATTTGACAACTTATCTATTTTTAATAATCATGTAAATGCAGCGTTTAATTACAAAATCGACATCGTACTTTAAAATCGTACAATCGTACGACAGGATATACGACACGGTGAAATTAATTTTTAAAAATCGTAACTATTTCTCGTAACGATACCATCCGCTCTATTCCTTCAATCCTTCAATTTTTCTCAACTAAAAATTATTTCGAAGATACCGAAAATCCTCGAAAATTGAGAGACTACCTCGGCATCTTGCGTTGCGTACAGATCGTCAGCGGTAAATTCTTCTGGCAGGAAATCCGGGAGGAAGCTCGCGACGACGTGGCTGCTGGGTGTCGGTGAGCACAGTGCTCGGCACAAAGCAGCGATTTCGAAGAAGTTGGAAATAAATGACATCGACACAATCGACGATGTAACGTGCGCTGATCCGCTATACGATGTCACGAAGTTTCTTTCGATAGTGGAGCTCGACTCGATTTTCTGGCGGAACGTGTACCACGTTCTCGAGTAAAAGGAGCGTCTCGGCAATGATAAAGGAGTTCAAGGCGGACTTCATCGGCGATATTTTACAACAGCGTGGAACATAGATATCCCGGTGCTTCGTCAATGATCGCAATAGCCACCTATTCTCGGCGAAAATTTTACGATAAAGAGACGATGTTTGCTCTGTCGACGTTTTCGCGTCGACGTGACCAATCCCTTTTCTTGCTCGCGCACGCGTACGAGTGTGTGTATACACGTGTGCGGAACAATCGTGAGCGGAAATAAGTGACGCGAATAGTGGAAGCTGCAACGAAATTACAGCCGGAATGAAATTAGAAAGTGGAAGACGATGACGGGGAAGACGAATGTGTCTGGCGTCTCTCTTATTTCGATGATTACAGCGAATCTTCTCCTCGGGGAGGGGAGAGGAGGAAAAAGGAAATTGCTAAGTCGGGCAGATTACAGTCGGGAAATTGTGAATAGGATGTGTACGATCAGCGAAATGTTTCAATTCGCAGTTCGCTTTGCGGCGAATTCTACGTGTGTTGATGCAGTTTGCTTGTTGCAGTCGATTGTACATGAATCTTGATGGCGTTTCATTTTTATCGAAGAGTGGAACTATCGTAAGGGTACTTTTGGGAGAAGTAGTAAAAGAATTTAGGAAGAGGTTGTAATTACGATTTACAGTTACAAAAAGTTGGTACCGTGCGAAGTCTCGTTGCTCATACAAAACTTCAAATGAACCTCAACTGAGGTGTTTCAAGTTTTACATGTTTAATATAACAAGGAAAGTATTTGACATTTTTGACTGTCTGATGATTTTTTTTTTTTTTTTTATGAAAAGCCTTTTAATTAAATTGTATTAGTTGCCTATATTCTACAAAGATTTAATCATATTCTATATTCTATATGTATAGAAGGTTTCTAGAAAGAAATCGTATTTTGGTTGACCGAAATACAGGAACTTAAATAGTGGAATAACGTGAACTTTTCGGCATCTCGGCAGCTAATCAAAAGAGGGGAGAAGGTGTTAAACAATGACAATTTATAGCCGGCAGATAGTCACGCAACGAACTGTCAGAGATTTCGAGTTCTTGGCGAAGTTTCGGATTACCACCGCCTCTCCATCGATCTTCCAGTCCGACTTGTCGTGGCTCGCGCGTGAAATGGTAATTCACGGTTAAGGTAACGTCACGCGAGCAAACCGGAAAAAAGATTTCGCGATCGCCAGTTGGAATCACAGCTTTCACCGCGGGATTGCCCTTTCTTCGTCCCTGGCTGGCCGATTTATCAACCACCATAAATCATCCCGTTATCAAAAAATACACGTTACATTTTTTAAGGTTAACTACCTTGTTTCAGGTTCAATCTCAACGCTATTTTCCCTTATCCACTCCTCCCCATAACAATACTTTACTTTAAAATTCAACCAACGCGAAATAATTTCTATTTCATCCATTTGATAAAAAAAAAGAATAAATACCGTTAAGAGTTTCGAAGGATTTTATGTCAGAATATTCGTGTCAACGAATCATTATTCATTTGCGTTATACGTACCAGTTATTCGTTTCGCTTTAACAGAACTCTCTTTCTGTATACACAACTATGTTTCTTCAAAAGGAAATTCATGGGCTATATGAATGTAACGTATTTGCGCTGCATCCACAGTATCCCTGACGATGGATTGCTGATTCGTGGTCCCAGTATCCACTTTCCACGCAACAAATTCTAAGCTCTCGTTTATTCACCCCTACCGTTTATCATGTCCTTTTTCATCGCACAAAATACGACCATCGACTAATCCACCTCTCATATGTTGACCATATGATGCTTCGTCGTAGAGAGGATCAACGTGTACAATATTCCAGAGGATGATTTTCTCCGTAATAAAGATAGTAGGAACATCTTTACTTACAGATTTAGACGTTTCAGATATTACTCTTGCTTTTAAGATTAATTGTTACCCAATTATTAGAAAATATTGCCAATACATAAAGTACGACATTTTATTTAATTTCATTGCTTCGATTATTTGTACAATTATACTATACAATACTTCGGATAAAATGTCGTGATTAGTTTAGATAATCAAAGATCTAGTATTATTCTGCAGTATCGATCCATTTTTAGATATTTCGTAATACAGTTCGTGGAAATAGAATCTTTTAGGAACGAGCAGATACGTTCAACAGAATCGGTAAATTTTGCCGCACAAAGATGTCACGTGTAATTCGAAAACGGTACAACTGTGGAAGAAAGAAGGTAAAAAGAAAGGTCGAAATGTAATTACTATTTTTGTATCGCATCGCTTTAACGTTCTCATCCCCACCTTTCCTGACTCACGTAAAACATTAATCGTGTTATCGATATAATAATCGACCCTTTAGCATTTCGAAACTCACTTTTCCACTTTTTGCAGAAAAATTCCACATCGGCAATTAACTGAAGAAATAAAAATTAATCGCTCGCCGAAACGATCCTCATTTTTTAATAATTTCCTAGGTACTTTCCATCGATCCTCAAGGACACCTCTGTTCCAATCTCGTTTACGAATTCAAATGATACCAATTTCTCTCTTCGCAAAAAGAACTGGATTACACATAATGAATCCTTAAAAGAAAAAAATTCTGCTCTTGGACCCTTGCTGATTTTATTCCAAGAGAGAGAAAGATATTTTGGCATATGTAATTTTTATTCACTAGATTCTTATCCTTAAAAAAAGATAGTTTATAATATTATACTACGCGTGATATCGCGTAAAGTATTCATCATACTACAATCACTGCGAATGTTATGCGTAATAATATAGCAATTACCTCAATATATGTAATACTCGTTTAATAAATGCTTTCCGGTGAAAAATAGATTTGACAAAAGTTTCTGTAGAATCAGATAATTTTCATTCGTCGATATATATCAGAACGTACATTATTTTTTATGATACTACATATCTTCAGCGTGCTATAAATTTCTCTTCTGACTTCCAGAATGCATTTTCATCTAAGGTATTGAAAAATTTGACTCGATAAGCGCTGTTTCTTTTCTGAGTCGTTCAATCACGGATTACGCAAGTCCGTTCTATTAGATGACTTGCAACGAAAACGAAAGAAAATCCATCAGAATATAATTAGGCTGCGAACATCGATACATTTATGGGGAATTTAAATTTTGTGCAGAAATGTACGAAGCATACATAACTTGTAAAAAGAACTAAGATATTCGAAATAAAATATTCTTTCCATGCAATATTTCCAGAGCGAAAAGAATCTCCGTTTGAATTCCATTTCTATGGTTCACTTCGTGGAAATATAAATTTACAGAAACGTCCACAGTCTACATCCAATAATTCTTCTTGTTTTCCTCGAAAAGCTCAACTTTCACTTACATCTCCATAGACATCGGCAGTTCTCGCTCTTCACAGATTCGCTATCTCGATTCATATTTTCGTCTTTACGTCCTTTATCGACGACGCAGCGTTTTCTCGCGCAAATATTGGATCGAGAGCGGTTAGTCGCGGCAAGGCAAGCGAAACGCATCGCATCTCCTCGATATTCGAAGAAATTGCTCGAGAATGGTTAGAAAGCGACCCATCGAAAGAGGGCAGAAGAAATTTCGTCGGTTGTGGTCGATCTAAATCTCCGCGGAAACTTTGGACGTCGTCGTGGTCGGTTGTCGAGGTTAACGATAAGCGGTAGTCGTTCTCCGATTGATAAGAAAACTCAGGGATAATGTGCTATGGCTGGTGATAGCGTTCCGTGACGGGGATAAATTGTAATTGAGACTGGATGTACGACAGACAGTCGGAGAAACGATGTTAATGGGCATAGGGACTGACAGGTTTGTCAAGTTGCCTATCGCGACCGCGAAACGTCGATGTAAATCAGCTGTTACGTGACGTGAAATATTTCAGTTCCTAGAATCGGATAGTAACGCAGAAAATGGTGTTTATGACAGTCCCTTTGTTCACGAAACGTCAAAATATTCGTGAACTAATTAAAATGATTACTTTCATTTTCATAAGTTATGATGAAATTTAATCGGATTAGAATATATTAGGATTACTCGCTGACTAAACCGGATCAGATTAATATAGATTACTGATACAAGGCGATGGACACAAAATTATAATACTTTTCCTACTACTTCATTTATATGATTGATTAAATAATAAGAATAACTAGGGATTGTTTAAATAAGAAGTATTAGAATAGTTTATCAGAGATTTTTAAAACTTTGTTACGTAAAATCATTCTTTTAAGTTGGTTACGAATTTTTTGTCGACGAATTTGAACGAGTATAGAAAATAAAGCATGAAATGTTGCGTGTTTATTGATCCGTATAAAAAAAACTTGTTCGTAAAGAGAGAGCGTGTGAAGTTTTAAAAACGTCATACAACATAAAAATGCTATCAGCATTTTTATCAGCTCGAGATACAAGCAGGATGACCGGCGTGTGTGGCTAACGCAATACACGTGATCGAGGGTCAAGGCTCGTTTAAACATCTGGCGGCCGTGGTGCTACAATTTCGTGGAACAAATTGGAAAGTGTCGCGTTTTCGTGCTTTCAGCCTCTGACGAACGGAGCCGCGACATTTTGTGCAGCTACGTTTCGCTAAGATAATTGCCTATTTGCTCTCGTGACATGCCTTAATAATCGATTCCGACCACGGAGAAATTCGAGAGAATCGGTCCCGCTGTTTTTTTCAACTTTACTCCCTGCCACAATCCCGTCTACAGACTTTATTTATAAAAAGTATAAATCGTTAATCTTTAATCTTAATTACTTCATTCTTCGATTATTTCGTGGATGGCGAAAATCCAGATACGTACATTTTACGGAATTTTATACATTTCTTGAATAGTTTCAGAGAAAATCAGGCGATTTTCAATTCGATTCGATAACAAAACGAAACGAAATTTTTTCTGTAGTCTAGTTGGCACGCAGCAGGTGTTTCGAGAAGCCATAATTTGCCGAAGTTTGGGGGCAGAACGGCGCGATAACGTCGTGCAACAGCAAATTATACGCGCACTTGCGTTAAAATACTTGTTCGGTTACAACGCTCTGGGGGAATAAAACGCAGTCTGTTGGCCGCGTCGAGAAAAGAAAAGAAATCGGTGGGGATTTTGGGTGAAATTAATTTTGTCGGATATCCGAAACTGCAAAATTATGCGAGCCGATGCAATTACCTACTTGGGAAGCCCCGCAGTTGCTAGTTGCGATACGTATCCGAAAGTTTTAACGTTTCGAGCTGCGTCGAGAGATTGTTTTAGAAAATGCACGGATTCGAATTCAAAGAGAATTAAATCGCGCCTGCTGAATCGTCCGACGATATAAAAACTTTCCATTCGAAGGATTATTCCGCGCATTTTTCATGCAATTTCAAGGGAAAGTTTCTTTTATTTTTGCTAACTTCGATACAGTTTTAAATCGAATTTCGATCCAACGTTCTATTAGATCACTACTGTTTTCTCTGCTGAAAATCTAATGAAATTTAATTCGAAACATTTACCTTCGTGCGAGAACGTTGATTAAATCGTATGGATGTTTGCATCAATGTTTGGAGTTGCACGTGGCAAATTTGTACGTTTCTTCTTCGAGAATGCATATCACTTGACCTACAGGGTAACAAATCCATTCTGGACTTAATTAGACGTAATGGCGAGTCCTTGGCCAATTAGTGTCATTCTTAATTAAAAAGAAACAATGGGAGAATCTTGAGAAAGCCAGAGTATAAAAATATTTCACACAATGTCAGACAGAGGACAGTACGTCCAACTTCTATTCTCTGAATTTTAATTGCAATTTCTTAGTAGCAGGCTACGCGTCACTGAAACATTGCGCAGATTGAATAATGGTAAGGATATTCCTTTGTGAATGTCCGAAACTTTAATAATGTCTCGAGGAAACTTAAGCAAGTTCTCATGGAGAACGTAACCGGCTATATCATAAATAGCTGTCCGATTGTTAGACGCAAAAGGAATTTAGGCATCGGTGCAACCATTGTGAAGTAGTCGTCGAGCAGAAACCTAGGAAATGCCCGAAACTTTCTGCTTTCCTCACATAAAATCCTGATGGAAGAATTTTATCGTACTTCTTACGAATGGTTCATTGAATTCAATATTCAGAATTCTTTATATTAAGCGATAAAGTGTAACATATAAAAGAAAGTAAATAAAACAGTGCAAAAAGGTATGACACGTTAAATTAAGTTATTACCTATATCAAATTGCAATGTGGGGTTTAAAAGTAACCTTAGACCTTGAACGCAACTTTGTCAATCCAAGAACGATAATATATTTACAATTGTACAAGAATGATTTATATTTCTTCAGAGCGCTATTCTCTAAACGCTTGGACGCTGTCACTTCTATACGACATCTCATTCTGCCCACCTAAACTCGTAAATACCAATTCTCACGGCAGCTACTGTTCTCTTGTCTCCTCCGACCAGACGAATGAATAACCCTAGTTCTTCGTTAAGCAAGCCGAAAATTCCACACTGGTCTCCCATTTGGCGGTTAAATACGGGACACTAAATTTCATAAATTTCCCAGGAGTTACGTCAAACGTTAACAATCCCAACAAGAGTGATATTCTTTCTTCCTAGGGTGTTCCGAACATTTTGCAACCCACTGCAAAGGAAGTTTATCGTAAAGGCAGCCGTATCACGGCGTAAATTCTGTGAATATTCTGCATCCTGTTAAAGACGTTACGGAATAAGTCTGTGGAGAAGCGAACATTCGAGAGAACTTGACTTCCACCAAGAATCTCAAGTTTGCGCTGTGAAGCCTAGTATCAGTGACGTTATAAGTAATGTAACATAATAAGTGAAAGTAGGTTTGCACTCGTTAAATGTACAAAAATGAAGAAAACTATAAGATAACAACGATGACAATTCTCACAGAATTCTACCACTTCTCGATCAAACCGCATTCTTAGAGACTCTTTTCGCCAGTGAACACAGAAACAGAGTCACTGATCTCAGACTACAGATCATATAATCTCGTTTTCATTTAATACATTGCACAATGTGCACATACCCGTATATATATTACATAACTGACTCCTGTCTAAAATGGAGATATGGATATATCGGCCTTTGATGACAAATCGCACATATATCGGCACGTCGTTATCGTCAGCTAGTGATTGGCATTACTACCTTGGAATTAATTAGCTACTCGCTAGATATCGCCAGAAGATATAGAATAGAATAGTTAGAGATCGCTAGAATCGCTTTGTACAGTACATACTCTTACCAAGAGTAATCAAATCTATGTATACGGCTTCATGTATGTTAATTATTTCAATATGGTTATCTTGTTAAATAAAAATAAATTTATTAATTATTCCTATATACAAAGGGAGAGCTCACAGGTTATTCGGTTACCATAAAAGCGAACGCAAGTTAGAAAGGTTGAGAAACATTGCCTATATCACAAATTCTACAGTATCGTCGTAGAGTATCGTATTTGTAAATAATCACTTAAATCGAAATTTAATAGAATAACAGTAGTTACGTTGCCTGTGCGTAGCTTATAGATCAAGCAGTCACCTCAATCCGGCTTCATGCTCGTAAACTCGACGAGAGTTAATTGAATGAAGCACGCGCGGCGCGCACGAATTTCGACTGTCTTTCAATTTTACAGGGAAATTTGTCCCGGTAGATGGCTGTGACTGGCAACCTTCAAATTTCAAGCATATCCAGTCTCGGATTTATGCCGGTTTCCTCGCTTACAAACCAACCCCATGGATTTAATACGCACGCCTGTCGTGATTCGAATCCGTGCGACTTTCTGTCGTGGTTGGGAAATGGTAGAAATGTCTTTGTCGACGAGATTAACATTTAGACGTGTTAACGTTGAACGGAATAATCAAATTTGTCAGGGTGAGAACCCGCTCGTACGAATTTCTCCATACGATGATGTGAGTAGGCTTATAAAAATTATAAAAATGCCTATTACTTTGATAATTAGTTTGTACAAGCGGAGGTGGCGTTATCCTGTTTCTTTTATAATTAAATAGAACAGATTTCGGCGCGCTTATCACGGTTTATATTTTACTATTATCATTACTCTTCGTCCTTCTTCGATTATTTTCAAGTGGTCCTAAAAAGATCTTGAATATCTTCCAAATAAGATCGAGAGTCCTTTAATTGGCCCTGAGTATCCTTCAGATGAGTTTTCACGTTTTTCGCGTGATCGTGAATGATCTTCGATGTTCATCGAATACCTGGATATCGATTCAGAGAGCCAAATAATCTCGAGGAAGGTCGTATAACGATCTTAAGTACTGTCTACAAGACCTTGGAGGATCTTGAAGTACTTCCAAATATCTTTAGATTCTCTGTGAAATTAGTTACAATATGGCTGTAATGCGTTTTCAATGTAACACCTATTTGTTCCATTTTATAAATTGCTCTCTCAAAGAGAAAACAAGCTTTGAAAACACGAGAAGAGGGATTGTCCGTACGCTTTTAAACCTATCGGACAGCAACGTACAATCTGAAGCAATTGCATCTGAACGACACTACTCTGCAGCTAGAATTTTAAAACAGTGTCGGATCGAAGAAACGAAATAAGGTTGGAGAACAGATCCGATGAATATCGAAACGCGATACGCCATTATCAGCAGGCGTATCCCGTACGGGTATCGCATTGATTCGCGATGTAATCCGACGGAAGTACGAAATATCTGACCGAAACTTGTAACAAACGGGGCCGTATTCATCGCTGCTCAATGGAGAGTTTTGCCAGAGAATTGCCGTTACACTGTTTCTCGATAACCTCGTTCGCTGTTTAAATGCGTTTTGTTCGTTACCGCTACGCGACGTGTTGTAACAAACCCGAAACTCGATTGCACCCAATCGAGACGCTCGTTCACCCGCTGTTGCTCCGTTAATTCACTTATTTATCTTCTGACGAGATCGCTGCCTATGGCAAGATTCGCAAATTTGTTTCCCGTTCCTTGTCAATCCGTTCGTTTTATCTTCTTCCCAATTACTCGAGCATTTTTGCATAAAAACTTGGCTTATACGTACACCGGAAATGTCCGTGAGCGACGGTTTTGCGTGCGAGTGGAACAATTGGAGAACGAGAAGAAATAAATGAACGAGCGGGAATCAATCGCATTAACGCTTTGCGGTTCGCATAAATTTACCGATAACTTCAACAAGTAACCAGCGTTTCTCTTCGTAAAGAATTTCAAGTTCGCAAACTTCACGTAATGGATCGACTTGCGCGTGACGACAACTTGGTGTGGACACTAACATTTGGCCTGCACTCGACAACACGCTGCTGCCATCGGACGTGAAAATACGAGGATTTCCAACGAACAAAGCTGACAATTGACTTTATCGTCTCCGAATCAATGGCTAGTCGTGTATTAACAATAATTTTATTATCGTATCATCAATTTGTGGCAATGGATAATGTTACTATTGCTTCGTACATATAGTTTGTACAACTACACTTGCAGTATTGTTTGGCATATATCAAAACATGTAGGATCAATTGATTATTGCTTGAGAAACCTATAGATTTTACCTAATTAAAGCACCTTATTCTATAAAAATCAAGCAATTAAAAAAAAGTTAAACGACCTCGTTCGTTCGTTTCGCGAAAATCTCAAACATCGACAGCGAGAAAAGAACGCAGCTCCAAGACGGAAAGCGTGTATTACGATAGACGACGATTTGTAAAACGCGCTTGGCAAAGACAAGAATTATTCGCAGTAACGATCCGCGACTAACAGAGGCTCGATCACTCAGCAAAGGCACAGGCAACGTATCGACAGAAAATACGACGAAAGATGGACTGTACAAGAAACGTACGGAGAAGGAGGAGACAGATGTCTGCAGTACGGGAACGCGGAACTTCACTCCATAAAGTTTCTCGTTTCTCTTGTGGATTGCGTGCAAAAAAGCGTTCCGATCGGTGGCTGGTAAGCGGCACGATAGCTGAAGGGCCGAAGGGGGTGGAAAGTCGAAAGCAGATCCATTCTCTCCCCTTTTAATCCCACTACCAAGCTTGAGAGAAGGCGGGACAGAAAAAAAAAGGAAACATCATTGCTGAATCGCTCTTCGTGGTGCCATAAAACTTCCTCAGCTTTTCGACGTGACGAACCCTCTTGCGACCTCGAAATATAATCGTTCTACCGCGTCGCACCTTGTTTCTATTTTGAGCTTAAGCAGACATTCCAGTTTTCGGAATCGCGGAGGATTTTTTATTCACTTTTTATGAGTTTGACACTTACATAGGGGTCAATGTGTAATTCATTCGTTGCTTAATTGCTTAATTCGTTACTTTGTTTTAAACGAAACACCTGCGATCTGTTTATAACTATCCAATAATTTTTTTCTTTAAAAGTGCAATCATCAAATAGGAATATCTCTTTAAGGAACATTATTGTTCTAATGCAAATGTTTGCGAGCAATGGTAACCTGTCGAAGGTTCGCAGGAAACTATGTATTGATACAATTGCCATTCGAATTCCGTTATAATATACAGAGACGGCTCACGTGTATACAAATAGAACAATCGCAAGCAATATGGATTTGCCGTGTAATTGCCATTGGTCCGTTAAAATTAATTTATCTGCGACTAATAGAAATGTCGTTACGACAAATTCATCGGTTGAAACGTAGAACGTTAAATCAAAGCATATCGACCACGTGTCATATTGATCGGATGACACGATCTCGTTTACCAAAGTTCACTCGCAAAAACTTATCGTGCGCGAAATTCTATTACCAGCTTTATTTAATGGATTCTTTATAGTTGGTCTTAGGTTTCCAAACTTTGAAACACTTATGAAATATCAATAATATACGGTGTAGGTATTCTTTTCTATATTTAAAAGAGGGACACGTAGGATGTATTAGTTAAATGCTTCGAAAGTTTTCAACTTTCTTAAACTTTCAACGTATTATCCTTCCTCACGTAACTCAAATATTTTTCCCTTCAATGAGTCACTTCGTATAAAATTACTAACAGCTTCAAATAAAGGCCGTACGATCCAGAAGGGGCTTTAATTTGATACTATTAGTCTTTTATCGGTGAATGTATAAAGAATATATGCGATATTAAATTTGTTTTTTTTTTTTTAAATGGAGTCATATATCTTTACTACGTCAATCGATTGAAACTTCGAAGTGAAAAGATTTCTTCAAAATGCCGTGATATTTAACGCGAGTAATTTCCATGACAAGATTCAACGCATTCTTCTCGTTTGTATTAAATATTCAAAATACTCTACGTTTGTCTGAGAAACTAAAAGATCGTTCCATTATTCGAGTCGACGAACGACATCATCTGAAAGATGTCTTACAAGATGCTCTTACAAAATATCTTCACCTGTCTTCCATTCGTTATCGATTCTCCACCCGTCTTCTGCGTCTTATGCAAATCGATGAGCGCGACACCGAATACGGATACTCCTTGGGCTCTCGTCCCGATATGGATTTCGGTCCAACTACAGTTCAGCTTATACGAATGCAGCTTCGAATAACGCCGATACATTGGTTTGTTCATGAATTATTGATTCATATCGAATGGAGCTGTGCGACGCTGCATCTCGACTGGCAAAACGCAACCGAAAATTAATGCTTGTCGTTTTGCGTGCACGGCGAAACGCGTAATTAAATCTGCCCATGAAGGGAGCTCTTTAGTCCCCTCATAAAACACGCTGCCTCTACTGGCAAGCGACGCGTATATTTTTTTAATCGAATGAAGTAAGAGCTTAAAGTGGTTGACACGAATTTTCGTTGTAGTTTGAATTTTTTGTCCCAGTCTTTTTTGTTTGTGGTTTATCAAGCATATGATCCGCGTCGTTTTTGCATCTTAACCAGCTAACTTTATGTTTACGCTACGCGCACTCGTCTCTGTGCTACGAGCATTACGCTTCTTTCATATCAAGCAAAATTGGACTCTACAATTGAAAGCACTTTATCGCTCGAAATATTCTCTCAAGTTCCTATGCTCATCTTCGTTAGCCGTGTCGCTTGACTGTCTATAACGAACAAACAGGTAGTCGTGTCTCATTACATCGCCAACGAATTTTCTAAAGGTTTTTTACGACACGCATAATATATTCATGACACGTTTCTCCGTTAAGGTATTTGAATACCTTCGAAAGCCACTGTATGTTGATCAAACACGCGAAATTCAAACGAGGCGAGGAGAAAAGAAAGGATATAAAAATCCAAAGGGGCAAACGCAAGCTCAACTTGAATTCCCCGTGCCACGAAACTTCCGGGGAAAGAAAAGGGGACAGAAAAACAGGGTATGTTGGGAACCGCCGGAAACGAAGTTGAGACTCTGATAGCGGGAAAGAAACCGATTTGAGGGTAAGTTCGGTCGCGTCGTCGAGGGACGAATTATTTTCTTGACGGCGCGCGAGCTCGGTTTACCAGCGTGGTTCATCGGTTACCGATCGATCGGGCCGACACAGTAGTCGATAGACGCACGCGGATCTCCAACACGAAACGATGATGCATTCGTGCAATATATCATCGGCCGTTGCGTGACAGCACCCATCAATGTAACGATTCCGCGCTGTTACATTTGCTCTGCACACCGGTGCCGCCGTACCGGCAGAAGCACACGCTGAAAGAATTAATGACCATCACGTCGTCTTCCTTCAGCTATCTCGCGCTGGGTCACGATAGAATGCCCTACTGTATCTTGGTTTATTTCTTTCTTTTGCTTTTCGTGTATAGCATACTTCAGAGACATCGGATCAAACGGCTGCGAATAGTTTGTCAAAGAGCGTCGAGGATTTTTAATATCGAGTCTAATAGGTTTAATGCGTAGTAATTTGTACAAACTTTAACTTCTAATTTATCAGATTAATTACGATACTAACTATAGGTGTTGAACTATAGAAGCTTGTTACTCGCGAGTAAATAGCGGATGGTTGTGCGTTTACGGGAAATTTCAAGAGTACATATAATATACAAAACAAATATTCTTTTAATTAAACTGAATATTAAGGGCGATAAAATTTCGCTGCTTGGCTTATTCTTTGAGAGGAAGACTAGTTCGTTTAAAATTTTTTAGCAATTATAGTGTTTGATTAAACCTGTTTTAATTCTCTCTTACACGTGAGGAATTAATGTTGCAGTCTTATCTCACAGCAGAAAATTTGTTGCAGTCTAAGCTGAGATGGTTCACGGTAATTTTTACACATACATATCACACCATGTTACGTTGAAAGCAAAGTTTTATTATTTTTAATCCTCCTTTTATTTTGATTTGTACAATGTTTCTTGTCTAACTAATTTGTCGGACACATTCTATACAACATTGCAACAGTACAATAGATACTCGTTACAATATTTACTGTATAAAATAAGATGTCTGTGCTTACATTTTCATCCGTTTAATTGCGTGGACAAAAATATGAACTTGCGAGAGGGAAACTGAGTTTCATTTAGAACAGTTGATAGAAGAAGCAAGTACATGTAATCGATCCAATATTTCAGATACACAGAAACACGTTAATAAAGAAGACTTTTTCCTGTGATGTTTCGTTCGGAATTAAAATACGAAGAATGCTGTACGATCGAAGAGTGTGTTTAAATCAAATATCTCTCAAAGCAGCATCGAAGAAGTAAATCAGCTAGAAGCGAGGAAGAACTTGAATTATTTATTGCCTGTTTCCATTCAGAGGTATAGTTACGGATAGCGATGAAATTTAAAAAGCTGACAAACCATCGAAGCAAGTCAGAAATCTTTTGATACAAGCTCCACTTACCTCGCACGAACTATACTGAAATATTTTTCCACGACAGGCTGCATCGAGTCGAACAGAGTTTCAACGTGGATGCAAATATTAATTACGGAAATGAGGTAACTTTTATCGCGGAAACGCAGCGGCGAGCGATAAGTTGTCGCGTCTCAATAAGATCACTTAGTCAACGGAAAAGAAATTGGTTTCCTTGAGAACCGCGAGCCATCCAGGCGGTGCTGTGACCTTCGTCGGTCATACAATGAAGAAACTTTTTTAATGGAGTAACTTTGCCGAACTCGTTCCACGCAGCCCGACAAATCGAGTAGATTGTCGGAAATTATAACGGCACGTGAAGACGTTTCGAAACTTTCATGCCAGCTAAGTGTTTAACACATGTCGCCATGGCAACAAATCGCATTCCTCCTGGCGGAAAATTTTCATTCTAATTATGGTTAAAGGCGAAAAAGTAAATACAAAAGTTAGGCCTGATATAATTTGACCTTTTCACGTCCACGTGTTCTTTTTTTTTCTTTATTGATAAAAACATTTTATTTTTATCACGAAGAAAGTCGATTCCTTTATTCTGAAAAGATTAATGTTATCTATGACGACGAAAAGCTTTAAAAGTTTTAGAAGTTTGTGGTAATTTATCGCATCACGTGATTGAGCTTCATCGTGAATGCTTAACTAAAAGGTATTCAAATTTGTAACTCGATATCTGAACAGAAATAGTTCAACGTGCGGCGAGATGTTATCTTTGATATTAGATAGACGTAGAATTTTATGAATTGATTGCTGATATTCGTACATTAATGAGAAGCATAAACATGCAAAAATGTACAAGAAATGTAAAAATATATAAAGTATCAAAAGTACTTTCATTCATATCTTACTTCTCTATCGACAGGTATCTGTGAAAATATGAATTTTCGTAAACACATTCATAAGCTATCTACGAATAAAATTTACTGTCGCAAAAGATTTTAAAAAATATTTATTAGAAAAGTAACTACTTAAAAATATTCAACTTTCATGAAACTGATACTAGCAATAATTAAAGCGCTAGAACATTGCCATGTACATAAACAGAAGCAGTACTTTTCCAGCTCGGAGATCGATAGACGGACTTTCATTATCGGCTATACAGATGAATATAGATTCCAAGTGTTCTATTAAGAACAAGGAAACGTTGGATTCTGCGATTGTAATCATCCAGCGTTTTCGTATGCAACTGGAGATTTTCGCCAAGGTATTAGATCGAAATCAATCATTGGGAATAATTTCCAGAGTCATGGTCACATTTCGATTATGTTCGTTTATTTTATCGTTAAATATTTTACGCGAGATATATTAGCAATTTTTCTGAATTCTCATCGGTCATCTTGTTTATTGTTAGTTGGTATTTTACCCTGTTAACCTAAAACTTCCGACATAGGTCGTGGGTTATTTAAGAGAAATTACCTAGATTACCTAATGATTGTAGTCCGTGTTTCACGTAAAACATTGTAGAAATATACGAAAATATCTAATTTTGTTAAAATAGATACTGTTTAGGACGACTAAATAAAAAAATCTAATAAACTAAACTAATATAAATAATTACACAGACAATAAGTAATTATAGAAATATATACGATATAAATTTGTCTTTAGACTCGTACGATGTTCTCTGTTAAACTTTACATAGCGCTTAATAAGATATATATATATAAACAAAGGTTTTGCACACACCTGACAAATCAATCCCGACCTCAGCAGAGTCGAGGAAACACTGAACGCGATTTTAAGAAACATCCATTTAATAATTCACGATGGATCGTTTTTACGCTTTAACCTCGGCTGCTATAGTTAGAATGGAAGATTTTTGGCATACAAGGTCATGCTTATTCAGGAATTACAAGATACTTCACAGTAGATATCGAGTTTCATTGATTAATTCAAGAATTGCAATTCTTGAAGAATATATAATTTAATGGTAAGAATATTGGAAACTAAAAAAGCTTTTCTCGCTTGTTATGCTATTTTTATTGTCTTCGATAATAATATGAATAATCCGCTGTGTTCACACTATAAAGCGTTTATTAAATATATTAATTTTTCAACAATAATCTTACCGAGCAAGTTTCAACTCTACACGTCAGCATGTATCGTTCCAAAATACTTTTATGTTCCTCTTTTCGACTTGAAAGTAGAATTTTTGATTTCAAGTACCACTACGTATTGTTTAAAAAAACATCACAATGAACAGTAAACTTTAGAATCCATATGATTCAAGCTAAACACAGATTTTTCGACAACGCGACTTGTGTCGTCGTTGGTCAGACCGTAAAATATAGCTGTTTGAGATTGATGGATATTATGGAACGCGATTGGTAAACGTACATTGTATATTAAGGTACATGTACCGATGCCCATAAATTTTCATTGCGCCTTAATGCGATAGGTTACGGATGTAAATGCAATCTTCAATATCAGTGAAAGAAGATACAATGGTCAGTAGGTAAATCAGTGTTTAGTCAGACAGTGACAAGGTGTCCGCAGAGATTCCTGAGAAAGACAAATATCCTCAAGACGAAACAGTAAATTGAGTGAAAGTCGAAGAGGCTAAATTAACCAATTTCGCTATTTGCAAACTTTTTAAATTTTATTATTGATCGAAGTTCATCAACTGATCAGTGATTAATGTTTAACTTCTCAAAGAGTAAATGAATTAGTTGCATGAATTTATTTATCGCAAAATGGTGATATAAATAATCGCGACTTTCAAGGTAAATTTAAAAAGATAATATATTTAACACAAAGCCCGTTTTAGTTTCTGCAGTAAATAACAATTTATTTCTAATATTTCTTTCTGTCCACGTTTTTTCTCTAAATTTTAATCGATTTTTACGATCGTTTCGCGTTATTCAGTGGTAGTATAAAATCGGCAAGAATTCCTATAGCTCACAAAATACGATCCCGTTCAAAAATCTAAAATATGCATCGCGAACATCATTCTATTGGCCCGTGCTCATCGATCGTAAAGTAAGAATGTTAAATTCGCTATTAAATAGGAAAGCCGGGCGTGCTTCGTCCAGCAAACACAGAAAATTTATTCGATTAGTACGGCTTGCTGTATTTTAACTACAAGTGTCACGTACGCCTCGGAATGCAGCGTACATACAGCTAGGCCAGTATTTCCAAGCGTGCATGTAATGGAACGTGATGCAGTCATGGCGTTGCATTCGTGCTCCTCTGTCCTCTCTCCAGAACCGTACTATTCGCTGACCAGACAGCAACTCGTTACGCGTATTTTAACTCGATCGTTCAGCGACCATCACGTCAATTTTTAATCTCGTATCATTCTGCTAAATATTTATTTTTGATAAATGTCTCCAGAGATGCGATTAGGTCCAATTTGAAGAACAAGTTTAAATATTCTTTCAATTCTCTACTACTAAAATATTTCTCATTTTTCAAGGGTCTTTTCAATCAAGAAATATTCGTATCTTAAATGATGTTTATTTTAAGATATCGTCCATTGCTTTGATTCTTCTTTTAAATATTTCTGTAAAAATGTAGCGTAAACTTACAAACGTATATAATAAGGATTAATGCGACGTTACGAATCGATAGCAACGAATATGTTAAAAAACAGAAAACTCGAAGGATCGGTCGAATCGATAGACATTTCAATATTTGTCTGTAAGGGAAGTTTATTTGAAACAGTGTTTGTGAAGTAGTCGTACCTAATACCAGCCATTGCTAGCTATCGACATTCGGTAAATATTCCTGTCGATTGTTGGCCCGATGCGTGCTATTAAGCAAATGAAAATAGCGATTAATCTTTATCAAGAACAGCTGTACGAGCTACCTACTAAAGCGATATGATCTTTTGTTATTTATTTCACTTCGGACTTTTGTTTCATCCTCGAAACTTGAAGAGCAAAGCGTGTTTTTCAATTTATAGCTTCAATTTTTTATTTACGCGTTGAAACTCTATTCCAGGAACTTGTATTATCTATTCCGTTTCGGAATAAATAAATTCCTTGAATTTATCATAATCAACATATTACTTCGAATTGAATCTGTAGCTTCATATCGCAATTTATCTTTTGAAATTTCGGTTTAGGAAAAACAAACGTATCACATACGAAATACATTAATTGATATGCCATGGTAAAATAAGTCAGTGACGATTAGATCATGAGCTGTGATCGACGCGCGCTGTGCAGCACGCTGTCGTGTCGCGGCGTAGTGCAGTAGATACGACGCTTTCCGGTCAGCCAGTAGTATATCAGGTGATGCGTCAGGCTCAGGCACCTTCGTGCTATCAGTGAAACAACGACACGAGCAACCGAACGATAATAACGCGCCACAACCGCGCACGCATGGCGTGGCTTTCTATCGGTTATACGAACCGACTAACAATTTCTCCAACATCATCATTTAACGACGACACGCTGCCACTTGTAACTGCCTCCTTCTGTCGTTTGCGTTTCGAAGTTGTATAAAATTTAATTAACCCATTCGTATCACAAACAGAATATAGAATATACACTTATCGTCAAAAGTATATCTTATTACATCTAATGTTACATTCAACGGCAAGATCAATAATGTAATTCATAATTTATTATCTTTCCTGCAAACTTTTTCTACGCATTCCAACACGGAAGACAACAATGTAAATTGTCAGAAAAAAAAATAAATTGGAAATGTGGCGTTGTATTAATAAAAAATCGATCCTTGAAGAGTTGTTAGAGCAGATGTATCTACGACTGACTCGAGATTAGAAAGTTACAAAGTACAACGAATTTCCAGAAATACTTCGAGGTTTGAACGAGAATCTGAGTTTACGGACACGTCTGGACGTGAAATTAGTTTTCCGAAATGTATTATACGCTTTAATTATAAATGTCAACAGCTCGTGGTTGTTTCGCGAGGTTCCTTTTTGTCGGGCGTTTCGATTTTAACTACAAAGTCCGGCCACGGTACTTTGGAAGGACAGTATTAAAATTTCAAGTGAGATTTCATCGTGTCGCTACTCTGTCTTCCTGTCCGACGTTTAAGATGATTAAAAACTATCTTTGTCGTTATAGCAAGATCAATTTAATCCATCACGCGTTTCTTCATCCTTCTAATTAGTATACGAGTCTCAGTATATTCTGTGGAAAGTTATTTCGTACATAAACGAAGAGAGGAACGCCGTAAGAAATTCTTTCGCAAGATCAATCACGAAATAATTCGCGAAACAGCAAGATAGAGAAGAGACAATTAATTCAACGCCGAAATGGAGGATCGTCTGGCCAAAAAGCGACGGCAAAGGAGAGGAATTTATTCTGTGGATAGGCCACTCGAAGTCGTGGCGGTCGCTTTGTCCTCGATAAAGTCTTCGAGTTCCGCCAGGGCGATGCCTCGAGAGACCGTTTCAACAAATCTTTTGTCGTCGCGGCATCGTTCTGCGAGATAATAATCGCGGCGGGGAACTGCAGCGACGCAACGAAAAAAAATGAAGATCGTTTGCGGGCAAGAGACTGAGAGACCAAGACGGGATAACAGAGCGTATAAGGAGAAAAGACACGAGAAAAATCGAGCAGTGGATCGTCGTGCCAAATAAAGTTACATCGGAGGATTGATATTTATGGTGCCACGACACATTCTGGATCTGGTATCATTTGATTTTTTTAGACAATTATATATTTATTTTTTGATTTCTAACGAATAACTAACTGATAGTATTGTATATAAATAACATTAGCCGATCCAGCTAATGGTTTGCGAACATCTTTAAAAATGAAAGCTTTCCTTTGCTTTTAGTTGCACTAAATTTTTCATACGTTTTCGCGTCCATCATTTTGCTGCGGCGGACGTAACAACGTTGTCTAAGGCTGTTTCATAAAAGATGATGTAATTTGAAGAACCAGATTCTTCATGAATACATCGTGGCTAATAAAATATTTCGTGGCTGCTAAAATTGCAGGACTGAAAAAAAGATAAGGTACGAACGATGTTCCCTTGACACGGTGGATGGGAATGTACGAGGAATTCGCGAAGCCGAGACTTATTGCCAGTCAAGTGCAGTCGTCCGTCGTGCGTGCTTCAAATCGATTCCTTCTAGAACGAAATCCTCTTTTAAGAAATGGAGTACATCGTTTCACGCCCATACCTTCTCCCTGTCTCATCAAGATCAAATATCAATCGATAAAACACAGGTATCAACGAAGATATCAACGTGCGCAAAAAAATTATATTTTTATAAAAATTATAAATAGAAATAAAGACAGGCGATACGTATATATATATACACACATAATACTTCAACTCTCAATCTATTTATCTTTCCGTTTTATCGTTCAAACACGATGAAATTTTTTCTTAAACACACCGACTGAAACGTCGAATAATGTATGTATTAAATATGTATTAACGTAGACATGTTATTGATGAAAATGATATGTTAGAAAATTACGTTATAAGTATGTGTACCTATAAATTTATACATATTATGGACAATTTTCCAATGTAGCTCACTGAATACGAATTCGTGTTCGAGACTGGCCAGGTCACTTAAAACGAAATGTATTACTTAATTGCAAAAAAAAAAAAACGAACGGCATGAAATAAAAATTTGAATTATAAAATACACTAGTAATTACTACTTCGTATAAGTTTTATGATATATTGTGCCAATAATACTCTTTCGTGTACAAATTAAACGTCTCTAGTATATAAGTTATTGAATAAGCGCGGTAATCATGTTTCGCGTAATTTCGGTAATAGACCCGCTACGTTGATACCATCGAGATGTAATTTGGAACGCTAGCACCTAAACACAATACCCACTTCAAAATATGTAGTACTATGTATATTCGATACTCTAGTCGCGATTCGTGGTCATTCAAGCTAGGAGAACTAGAGGATTTTGCGAAGATCGAACGTGAATCGCTGGATACAATTTGCCAAAGAGTCATCGGATTTACGCTCTTGATCGGCATTACACGAAGGGGTAGAACCACAGAAACTCGCGAATCTGCGAATAGATCGAAGATTTTTATCGTACTCGTAATTCATGGGAGGCTTTAGCCCGAATTTGGCTGGTACCGCGGTTGCTGAGTAAGTAGAAGATTATGGCGAATCGTGAATTTTCGCAGTATAAATTCCGAATGCAAACTTTGACTTGCATGATTTGTCGATGTAACTATTCCTGGTAATCTTTGCCCTTCTAAGCATTCGAAGGTTTGTTCTGTAAAATTGCTGAGGGTTTCGAATTTATATTTAGTTGTACCATAGGTTCGTCTGTAAGTCTCTTTCTTCTTCTAATATCCTTCTCTTGTGAAAGAATTTTCCAAATATTTAAACAAATAAAATATCTTAATAATCGCATAAATAATCTCAAATATCATAAATCTGAACGAAACTGTTGTGTTTTAGAAGAAATTTGTAATCTGATTATGTATACAGGGTGGCCGATTTTAATCCAGAAACGCGAATTACTTGTAACAGTGGTAAATATGTACAGTAAAGAGCCTTGCAAACGCTTTCATATTATTAATTGGTATTGCGTGAAGAGAGTACATTAGTCGCGATCATCGTTTCACCTGTTAACAGAACCTTAAGTTACCAGATAGTTAGAAGATTGTCGTAGAACGTTCCGTATAAACTTACTTGGGAGTTACAGCTCGGCCACGAATCGCGCGATTAACAGCTGGAGCTGTGTCATCTGAATTTCACTCATGTGAATTTCAACATTCGTCGTGATTCCCGGTTCGTCTTTCACGACCGTGTGAATCCGTACTTTACGCGACCTCGTCATTTCACAAACCGCGTAGATTTAAACGTCCAACGTAACACTAATAAAACAGCCAGGCCGGAGATACGTGATTGAAACACTTGTTTCGAAAGCAAATAAATCGTTGAACCAAATAAAAACCGCGAGGATAGAATAAATCGACAGATCGTACATCGTTCCCATAAATTTTTTTAGCAAAATACCAGGCTCGTTCCATGGTTTAAAAAAGAAAAAAGAAAAGAAAGAGAACAAGTCGTACGACCATTTATTTCGCAACTGTCCTATAGTTCATATCGCGCGATTATGCTAGCAGGTATAGTCTGTTCGAAATTTCGTATTTCCACGATCGCGATTAATCAACAGCGGAATTCATTACATTTGCTTATCTGGACAACGATTAACGAATCAATTAATTACAATCGGATGGCGCTCGCGATTAGTTTAAATGGCGATTTCATGATCCTATCGATAATCATCGTTCTATTCGTACATATTCTGCGCTGTTTAATTAATTTATTAATGAAACGCAATAATTAATGCGTGATAAAAAAAATTAATATTGTATTAAATCCCGATTATTCAGTTAGATAATATTCCGTATTCTCTTCTTCTCTTTTTAAATTAGAGTTCGCATAAATTATCTCTTGAATATTTCAAACTACCAAAATGTATATAAATTATTGTCTCTCTGTATAGGCGAATTGTTGCTTTACACTCGAAACCGCATGAATCAAAATTTAATTGACTGGATATTACGTCTCTCGCTACGAATCTGTCGAGTTTTGTAATCTGTACACGCGTTCCAATTTCTCTCAAATAAAAGTCGCGGGTTTCACAGAGATTTTTATCTACAACCAACGGGCCTTGCTTTATAATTCTCTCATGTAGCATATTTTACATATTTCACGTAATTTCCCTTGTATCAACCTCGATATGGATAACCAAATTATTCCATGTTCGTAGCAAAATTAATGGAAATATAATTAGATTAGCATTACACCTCCAGTTATAAGTCTCTCCAGCAATTTCCGTTAATAAAGTGTTACAGATTTAATAGAAATCTTTTTATTGATCATCGCTGATTTGGCTTTGCACAATCTTTAGCTCATATGATCAACTACGATCTCGATAGTAAAATTATTTCTTCGTATTCGTAAGGAAATCGATCAAAATATAATTAATGTAATACAAAATAATATTTGCAAATATCGATCGTAATAATCGTATATATCTGTATATCGAACTTCTGCTTTATATTCTTAACAGAATGTAATCAACGTAATATTACATCGTTCGCTAGGAAAAATCAGCCCAATTTAAAAATACCTCTATATATTCCAATTTGCCTTATGCACACGTCACAGATTTAAACGAGATTTTTGTCTATCGGTCTCGTTTCGCCATCCGTGTTCCATATCTTCCGCACAATAGAGTGCTGCAACATGCGTACATCCCTCCAATAAAACCTGGAACGTGCTCCGAAACCGGCCTACAACCGACACGCGTTTTTCCGACGTTTACCTGCAGACTGCGTAATATCGACACGGGAAACGCTATTTTGTGGCACGATGATCAGTCAAAATTCAACGCGCAATTAAACCTTACAACGCTGCTGGTCTGTGGATTGGTCCAAGTGTTAATTGCTAGATAAACGTGTTTTTAGAACGGCACTCTGCCAAAGGACAATCATAACTCCCTTATCTCATTCATGCCTCTCGTATTACGCGATCCTGGCGATTTATTTTACGACCAGAAGCGGCGCTGTTTAACGGCTATGCTGTCGTTAGGAGGCAAAATCGTAACGATCCATGAACGAGGTCCGATAGAAACTGCTGGTAACGTAGCAGAAAGGGGGAGAGGCAGAGGGTGAATATTAATTACAATCATTACGCGGAAACATGCGAATTAATACGACGAATCAATCAGTTACGAAGATTTAATGTCTACGACATAATTTGATCCTCTACGACTTGTACACTTGCTCTGTACACAGCTACCGTCACGTGCAATTACATCGCGTTTATTCATCGATCCATCCGAGTGATTTCCCGCCCCTGAAAATGTTGGTGTACACGCAAAAGGGAGTTAATTGTGTTTACGTTGATTTATGTATATCTATCGATACAATAAGTCAAGACTTTTTCTTTTTACTATGATTGTTCTGTTTGAACAAAATTCATACCGGTAATTCTACATAAACATTGAGTTAATAATTCAAACTCTTCCTATTGCTTTATTATATTATTAGGGACTTTATTTTGCTATAACTGTTCTCTTTGAGAGAAATTACATTAATAGTTTTGCACGAGTATCGAAATTACTAAATCAAAATTATTCTTTTCACCTATCATAGCAACTGTGCAAATACTTTCCTGAGACATAGCTATACTTTCCCATAGATTTTATTTTACGATTGTTCTCTTTGAAAAAACATTCGCATAGATAGCACTGCATGAAGAATTCCCTCGTAGCAACTTTCTTTTTTAAACAAATATCTTTATTGCTTTGTAAAGCATCTCGTAAATCACTTTTAGTTTTTCAACTTTGATGCATTTAAATGCACGTTTTTTACCATTCGGTGAAGCGTGACTCGTAAAGCTCGTTTATACGTTCCGATCTCATATTTGTACTTTCGGAGTTTAATAAATAAAACGATTGTTCTGTTACTGTGGATACATACAGCAGTGTTTCGTCGAATTTTCTATAGACTTGCAATCGTAGAAGCACGTTCACAACCTGTTCAATTATCCAAGACATCGTTTAAATGCCAGCAGTAGAACTCGCTTAATAACAAGGTGGATCGCGGTATTCGGCTCGTATCGTAACGATATCATGATGCAGATTGTGACACTGGTACACAGCTGGCTGGAGTCTGCCACGATTAGTAATCTCATTTCACTTCGTATGATAATATCGTGGAAGCTCTTTCGGCTGATCTCGATGCGCTTCGCAAACTTCGGGTTACGTATAATTAAGTTGTCTGTAGAAATTGATACTGAAATACTAGAGAATTTATGGAATGCCAACGGTCTCGAACGTGCAATTTAAATATAGGTTGTTCAAACGTTGAATCTTAAATGCAGAAAATAGAATATTCAGAGTGTTATAATTTTCTAAATTTTGCGAAACAGTCGTGGAGCGTGGAAAGCATCCTTTGGATTATTTCCGTCTCTTACACGATTTCTTTTATTATTATTAACTATTATCTTATCGTCGGAATATTTCTTAAGATTGAGAAAAATATGAAAAAATGTAATATTAGTAATATCCTTAAATTTATCTCTAGCTAACAATTATCACTTTAAATTCAAATATTTTCTTGATCGAGATCAGGTAAAATTTCCAAATTTCCTGCAACAATCGATGAACTTAGCCCTCGCGGGAATTAATCTGCGCGCAGAAGCTGTAAAAGGCGAGTCGAGGCGTGGATAAATTTTCCAAGATAAATTTAACGCTGGAAGGCTGTCCGCTCGTCGAGCGAAACTAACATCGAAACGGGCCTTCCGGAATCGTTCGCGCTCAGAGAGACGCGTTGTAATTTACCAGAGGCGCGTTTCGACCGTTTCCAAAAGCGTAAGCGCGCCATTCGTTCGTGCCACTGTTTCCGACCGGTGAACCGGTGAAAAGCGCGTAGCAAACGAGCCAAATTGTCGTCGTTCGCGAAGCAATAATGCCCATCTAAATTTTGATCGTTGTCGATAGTAGATGGATGAATTCACGCTGACAGGCCATTTTTTCGTTCGCAATTGAAAGATTTCGATTGCATTGAAAAATTCTCCATTTAAATACGTAGATAGTATTTGTGTGTTTTTTTAACTTTCTACAAGTTATCCAGCGTAGGTTTTTTTAATACGTTGGTTTCAGGTTAAATGGGATTCAGAAGACCCTTAGAAAAACAATTTCCGTTCTTCGTTTGATATTAAAATAAAATTTAAATAAACTCTGCTAGTTAATTTTCTAGGCGAATCAATCGCTAACAGTCCTAGGGCATCTCAGATGAAAGAGGCAGGGAAATCAGGCTTAACGTTTGTGAGAGGCGCGAGACGTTAATTTTCCGTTATGTGCCTCGAAACTTTATAACGTGTCTCTGCTCGTATACGGAGTAGAAATTCACGATCGTAAATCTGGCATATGCGGCGGTCTAAGTTAGTTCGATAAAGAATGCGCGGAAAAGGGGGAGTGCATAAAGAAAACGTATTTCACCAAGCACGATATTAAACTTCGTTGTTCGTGCTATTGTAGTCAAGATACGCGATGCTGCGATTTTTTTTAGGCAAAAGGGGGAAAGAGAGGGCATGCTGCTACATCGTGGACGGCAAATAGCAGTCCGAGTGCTACGTAAGATGAAGAAGCAAGAAATTCGTGGGGAAGTAAAGATAAGACGGTTTCGAGATGGTAACTATTGGTTTAATTGCTTGTTTAATTCCGCAGAGATTTGTTTTCCTTTCCTTTCTCTTACTTTGTCTTCTTCTATTTCTTTTCTGCCATCACTTCGTAGCCTCCTCTGCTTTCCTTATTTTTTCCTTTTCTTTTCCCGTTTCTCACTTCTTCGTTAACTTCGAGGTTAATTTCGTTAAACAATATACTATTAACGCCAAAAAATATCTAATTTTCTAATTCTTTCAATGGTTCGCTTCTTATGAAAATTATAAAAAATTCGGTAAAATTCCCATCGTGCTTTTTCAAAAAAAAAAAAAAAAAAAAAAAAAAAAAAAAAAAAAAAACAAAAAAAAAAGAAAAAGAAAAAATACAAAGAGACAATCTCCTCGCAGTATTCCATATCTCGATTATTTCGTTAAAAGCAGATGTATATTAATCACGTACTAATATTGTTTCAAGGAAACAGCAGACATCCTCGACTCCGATCGATGCACGGTCAGAGTTTGCGAACTATGCTGGCGGAAGTTGGTACATAATGTAACCTCAGCGACGAGTACATAAAAGTTATTTCATAAATGCGTGCTAGTGAATTTATATAGCCACGATC
This sequence comes from Bombus confusus, assembly GCA_014737475.1. NCBI lineage: Eukaryota > Metazoa > Arthropoda > Insecta > Hymenoptera > Apidae > Bombus > Bombus confusus. Next base: position 510,843 of record JACXIV010000152.1, read on the forward strand.
TCGATTAATTAAAAGGAACTCTTGATTCCTCGGAATCGTTTCAATAAATTTTAATTATATAACCGGCAAAAATGCAGTTCCTTATTAAACCGTCTTATCTTTCGTTCGTTTCCGACCAAAGTTTAATAAAGGGGAACGAAACGGCGCTTCGGATTCTTCGTTGGCGTTTCTTCCGATATATCGGCCATCAGATTCGAAGAATGCAGGTCATGGCTGGCTGAGAGATAGATCTAAGGTCTAAGTTCGTAAATTGGTTGCAATACTTCATAGCGTGACGGTGAATAGTGGGTGAGAGGCATGTTCTATAGGTCAGTGACGCTAACTACAGTGCTCGGACACATAATCGCACGTACGCACAATAAAATGCATGCTGCATTAATATCGCGCGTATCCTCGAGCGTCGAGGTTAAGTCAGGTCGGAACGATTTCGCACACCTGAATTACGATTCCCCTCGCGAGGATGCTAACGACGCTGGATCGAATTGTTCAGAAACGAGCCTTTTATCCCCGAGACAAATCCAACTTTTGCTCCTGTCGTCGAAAATGGAAGGTCGTAACGTGCCGCTCTTCGACGTCTTTTAACATCCGAGCAGGGAAATCCCGAGAAAATTATTAGCGTTATCATTTTCACCTTCGGTAACCGAGTTCTTTTGGAATCGAGTAGCTTCGTCTTTATACGTACTTCCGATCTCTTATTCATTACCAGCTATCACCATCAAATTTGAACGTACTATTTAACCTAAGCATATTGTACATAAATTTTGCTTAACTCCTTTCACGCAAATTCCATATTTTAATTGCCAGTAGCGGTAGTACTAAACCCTAACAATTTTTCAAAATTCCCATTTAACCCATCTTAGCGTCAGCAACGTGGTATTGAGCTAAAAGGGCGAAGTAAAAGTGGTTCTTTAAAAGCTAACATTCCAAAAGAACGCAATCGACTCGACTCTCGATCCGTGCGTGTGTACGATGCAACATTGTAACAAAATAATCGTGTATAATACGGGTGGTTAAGATAGATCAGGCATTACGGCTTAGTCGGAAGTATCGTGCCCACCGTCTTGACGTAGTTGACGGTCTCGGCGGTCGCCTCGGTGAGGGCCCTTCGTAGCCGTGAACGTCGGACTTGCGACAGCGTACGTGGACAGAGTACGACGCCTTGGGCACCCTGTGAACCGGAACCAGAGCCTGAACCGGAACCGGGGCCGGGTACCGCAGCGATGGGTGGCGGAGGCGTCGTCGGCATTGTCGTCGACGACGATTTGCACCACCAGGGGAACTGGGCGTGTTTTTAACACGTTGTTATTCCACACTGACAGCACTCTTATAGCATACTTAGACACAGTAGAGAGAGTGGCAAACAGGTGCAATGGTTGACGAGTGACAATAGACAAGGCTATGCTCTATATGGATCACACGAGAAGAGACAAAGTGTTCCGATACGAGACGACTTAAGGAGAATGATCCATGCTTTGGTCGGCCAGACTGAACGTTCTCCTAAAAGTGTCTTTAATTTAAAACAATTATAAAGACAGAAGTTTTTCTATATTTTTAAGAAATATATCTTTCAAGTATATATAAAAATGTTTAATAAATAAAGAAAGTAAATATTTTTCAAAAATTCTCTCGTCAATAGAAACACTCTCGTCAATACGATTATTTGAAATTAGAGACACGTTTGTTAGAACCTGTCTATCTTTCGGTGATCGACTCATCGTCGACTAAACATCGATTTCTCCTTTTAAATCATCCTTGTACGGGGCGATTCATCCAGCTTGACGACAAGCCACTGGTAAACGTCTGTCGTGCGAGAAGAATACATATACAGATGATGAAAATAAACTTCATCGCGCGAAGTACTTCATTCCGGAAATTCCCGGAATTACAACACGGTTCCAACAAAAGTTACGCGGTTCGACGCTTGTAAAACCGTGAAACTTTCGTGGAAACTGTTCATGGATGAGGAACGGAAGAAATACTTCGGTTCATAAAGTTTCGGAGCCGGAACTCGGTAATTCATTCGCTCCTTTATTCCCGCACGACGAGCCGCGTACCAGAGCGGCTGATGGTCGAGTATCAGCCGGTGCATCGTATGAAAGCCAGAGACAGAGACAGAGACAGAGTGGGAGAAACGATCATAGAGACAAAAGCAGACACGTGTACAATCTTGGAACGCGTTGATCTCGATTCTATCTCGTCCCTCGTCAATCCTTCTCTAGGCCTGTCTTTCTTCACTCTTTGAACACGATCAATGGTTGGCAAGGTAGGTTTCGATATATGTGGGCGAGCAGCAGCTGGTGAGAACGATGTAACTCGAGTACAAAAGCGTATGAAAAAAACTTAATGATCCTCTACGTCATCTACTACGAAGGCTGACCACTACTGTTTTTTTTCGCTAGACTCGGCCGCTACTGCCGCTAGACTAAAGGAACTTCGGTTTCGAAACTAGTTCTACCGGACCAGATCTCTCTGCGAATGGGGGTGGTGTACTCTCTATGAGTGGTGGGGTTGGGTGCTGCTGGCGACGTTGGTGGGGGACACTGGCGAACAATCGAATGAGAAGCTCGTCAGGATCGCAGTTATTTTTCCGGGCTTGCAAGCGCCACGGGTGACCCGGTCCTAAAGCCGGGACTTAGCGATGCAAAAGAACGCTAATGGATGATGCGAGCAGATGGTGCACCGGAAAATTGATGATGTTATTCTTACCGCGTTCTACTTAAAGGTCTGCCAACTACGTTCGCTATCTAATTTACGTTCACGTGGGTGATGACTTGCGAACAACGCATGTAAGTCTACTGCAGAGAGAAAGAGGAGCAGCTGGATGGACGAGAATTCGATGGTCATCGAACCAGAGAGAATAAATCAGATGCTGCACGATGCTGCTGAAGGGGGACTACTGTGTCGCGCGTGGACATTTTGTATCGTTGGTGAAATTTCATTGGCCGATCACAGGGAAACGGATTTGAGGAGTTTCCCATAATCTCATCCGCTTGTTGTTAGCTTGCCGGCGCCGAAACTCGATCCGAAAGCTAAGCCGATTGGTAGCCACGTCTCCGGGTAGCTTAATGACCGATTCGTACTACGAAGCTCCGACTATTTGCCAGCCAGGGATTTGCCGAATGTGTTGGATCGATGAATCATTGCGCTCATCCTACGACGAATAAACGATGTTGCCACGATGGAAGGTTCATGGACAAGCTCGTTACACAATAGCCCTTCGTTAACTGGTCATGGTTAAGTATTTTATTCATCTTCGGACGAAATATCTCGGAAATTAATTTCTCGTCTCGAATATTTTGCAAATACATTTTCTCTTTATTATTTCTATGGAACAACTCAAAAACAGCGAGTTATTCGTAAGCTCTCCGTATCTCTAACCGAAATATCTCACAAACTATATTCTATCTCGAAAAATTTAGACGAAATATCTGGTATCTTGATAGTCCTAACGATGCGAATCTGGAATCGTAAAACGTAACGTCGCACGAACGATATCGTGTCGCGGAATATCTCGTCCATAATTACGAAGGGAATTGGAAAAATTAAATCTCGACCAGTTAACGCGACGCTGCTGTGTCGAGAGGTTTGTTGTAGCGAGATAATTATCGAACTTCTGAGGAACTAGTTTAGAGTATAGCTCGCGAGACACAAGATTATGGCTGGGCGGTTGACTGTAAATTACACCGTTAACGGGAAACGTTATTACGAAAGGAGAAGGCCGGACCGCGTAAACTTGCGGAAAATATTAGGTTCGACGAAGTTCGGTCGAAGATTACGCTGATGCCGTGGGAATCCGGGTCTCCAATAGCGCGGCTACTTCGCTGAAATCCGCAAAACTGCAGACTTCGCTGGGAGTGACTGTTACGAGAGCGACTCCGCGGAACTGCTTCGAACGCCAGAGAAATCTATTCAAATGTATTGGAGTCACTTTAGACGCCGATTTCCATTATCGAGTTGACTTGATCGGGTGAAAGATTCGCCTTGCGGTTGCTACGATCTGGCGCCACGTTGTAATCGAATCGAGGTGTTTCCGTATGGAGGGGTGGGAAAGTTTCGCGAGGAATGGACTTCTGGAAGAGATTTGTGCCAACCCGTTTGCTTTCCTTAATTAAAGACGAGTTGATAGACCGACGAGTGGCGGAAGTTTCGAATCACGAGAAATAGATCTTTGGAAGAGCAGCGTGCCAACCGCAGTAACTGTATTTTTAATCCAAGCTGTACGACTCTTTTATGTATCTTGTTATTTATTGTATCTTGTTATTTATTGTATCTTGGTTGTACACCAGCTCAAGAAAATGTTCGCCAACTGAAATTTTCAAACTTTTTGGATAGCCACGAAAGGATTAACCAACGCCAAGCAACCTATCAATTACGAGAAAATTACTAATTACTACAGAATAAGAAACTGCTGTGAAAAGTTTACGAATATTAAAGAATGAAAGATAAATCGAATCTAGTACCTACTCAGAATCTCCTGCTCAAGAATCGATTGTCTCGCTGCACTCGGAGATAAATATCGCAGCTTCTGGCAAGTGGGGACCTCGAGATGACGAATCGAAAGAATCTAAGGCGATCGTCTAAGAGAGCTCGTGTCAGTGAACTAGTTACAGCACATAAGTTGCCGAATCAGTGCTGTTGCAACGATTTAACTTTTTCTTTCGTGGTTGGCACTCGGACCGATCGAGGATGCTCCGACGATATTCCAGACGCGATTAGTTGACTCTTTTGCCTATAACCCCGAATAATCGGGGCTACGAGGATAATCGAGGTTAACAGTCTGTGACGTTGCCTTTATGACTAAGGACTAGTCGAAAAGTAGTCTTTAATAAAGATAGAACCCCATCCGAGGGTTGTTTCCCTTCGAGTGAGACCATTTCCTCGGGCGAGAATTGGGGTGGCTTGTATAACACTATTGGCTTTATTGTCTCGGTGTACACGTTTATTAGATTTTGTATTTCTTGTCTAACCATTTCCAAACTCTCACGTCGTACAATTACGAATCTGTCAGCTTCATCAAGATTAATTACCTAGTCTCGGAAGAATTAAATCTTAATCGTACACTCTAATATCGAAGTTATAGAATTTTCCGGAACTACAGTTGATCGTTTTCACTTCTGACTTGAAATAGGAAGATATACGGTACATTTCAATTAAGCTAAGCGATTTAATCGTGTTTGATTTAATTCTTAAATCCTTCGCTAATAAGATTTCCGACTTATTGGTATGTCCTAACTCCCGAGGAAATTTGATATTAAAATTTAAACATTTCCACAAGTTAGAAAGCTCAAACGTATTATGCCTGGACAGACGTAAATATACTGTGGTACAACGTGTTTGGTATATCTAGCAAATGCACGGCAAACTTTCCGTACCATAGTTTCCAGACACAAGAGAATGTTCCACCGCGTCTATTGGAACCGGGTCGTCTGACGGCGCTGCATCCTAAATATTTGAAACTGAAACTGCTCGCCTGCTTCCGAAAGTGCAATATACCGGCGAGAAATCGGAAGTTCTGTGGCACCGGGATGTTTGTCCATGATTTCCGCAATGAAATTTGTACGAGGACGTTCGTCATCTGCTCGTGAAGCGTTTTAACGTTTCTACGTAGTAAACGGAGTATTTGTTCTTCGCGATAATCTTTACCGAAAGATTAGGTAGTACTATCCATTTACTTTCGTTATTAATTCGTAACTTTTGTCTTTTAAAAGCTAACACGACCTTTTAAAAGCTAATATTCTTATAATAAGTCACCTTTGGAAACAAAACGGTGATATATTCGTAATAAAATATACCAAACACGCTACGTCAAAGATGAAAGTAAAGCGCGACAATAATTAACACTAGTATCGCGTTCTCAGATTTACCAGAGACTGGTACTATTCTTTTTTAATATATTTTGATAACAAATATATTACTAGCTCGTAATTAATAACAGGAGAGCGAAAGAAACTTTCTTGTCCTCTTTCACTGGGAAGCATATATTAATCATAACCACTAGACTGAGGGAAGCTAACGTTCTAAATAATGCTTGCGAAAGCGACTAAACATGTAATAATCTTTCCGAGAGGAAAAGCACAGAAACACAGAGAATCAAGAAAACAGGTCTGATCAACTGAAACCTCAAGCTTGCTTTCAACAAAAGAACCGTGACACGTCGCATACCATTCATTGGCAATCAAAACCTCTATCAAAGGAGACAATAAAAAGGAAACGCTCAACAAAAACATTCTGAGCGACTCCACTTCGTTTTTATAACAACCAAGGTGAAAGTGGTCGTTCCTTTCATTAAAGTGTTTCCTGTCGACGATTAAATGCCGAGAGTGACCTATTTGATCCCTTTTTTTCCTCTCACTGCGCGTAATGGAAAAATAAAAAAAAAAGAGAGAGGAATAGAGGAGAGAGAGAGAGAGAGAGAGGGAGAAAGAGAGAAAGAAAGAGAGGAACGTAGGCGACTGATTCACGAACGGTTTTCATCCGATCCCTTTTAATGAGAGGCTTTCAATAGAAGAAAGGGAAATTGATATCGACCTTCGACAAAGAGACTCTGCAAATTGCCAATTCTCGTTCATTATTTCCTCGGTCGTCCACGTAAGCGAGATGCTACACGGCCGAACCTATTATTGACACTGCCATCGCGAGACATGTTGTATTATATTTTGATTTCACTGGACTGAACAGTAATTCAGTTGCAATCGATGAATCAATAGCCGACAAAGTGTTTCGCTACAATTAGTCCCCGCGAAATCTGAACGTTCTCTTCTTTCCGTTATTAATGCAATTACGAATGGAATCATCGATTTTGTTCGATTGGCAAGTACATCGATTTGGATTTAATTAATATTGTTTAATTCTTGTAGAACTGCCTGATAACATCTTCGTCGATGTTTGGTAACTATCGAAGAAGATGGAATACAAGGCGCCTTGATAGACGCGTGTTCATCATCATTCACTTGAACTTTCTTCGATGAAAACTTCGTCAAACAGATCACTTGAACTCGTGTCAAAACAACACGGTGGAGAAATATAACGAGCGTGACTTTTCTTCACTTTCGGACTTCTAATTCTCATTTATTTTAATCTTTATTTTAGGTCTCGATTATTGTCAAACATTCGTGTTATACGTATAATTGGACCACAGATACTTAAACCAATTTATATTTTTGTAAACACAACTGAAAGAGCAGTACTCTTGATGATTATCGTTATACCAAGCAACGCTTCAAACCGAAACAAGGAAAATGAAAATTCTAAGACTAAGATTTTAAAGACAACTGACAAGATTTTTATAGTATAGTTCTCCAAGTATAAGTGTCTAGTAACGAGAGACAAATTTTAGGATATTGGAAGTATCAGAGAATTTCGCTCGTCTCCGTGACGATAGAGATACAAGGGCGCAAAAAGACGAACTTGTATCGCGCAAATAACAAGAAGATATCGATCAAAGACTAAGTCCGTGATAAAGTGGTTCGGAGGTAGCGAGTCCTCGTGCCCAAGTTCATTTCAATCCGATTCTTCCCACGTCCCCCATACGTCCTAGAACCGCTGCCCCAAACTGCCTCCGAAACGCGTGACAAAAACTATTCCCAGTTACGAACCATTACGAACGAAACACGGGTTCTCTGTTATCAAATTACGCGAACGAGAACTCGTCGAAAATTTTGTTCCTTTGTACGGCGACGCATTCCAATCACGTAAACTGCTCGAACAGAAACCAGTTACCTAGAAACTAAAATGTACTGCAGTTTCCCTCGGTCCTGCGGAGGCAGGCAACATTGTCGCGAAAAAATTTACTTTGGGTTTTTTCTCTATCGGATTCCATTTCCTCCTTGTACTTTAATTAAAAGTAATCTGGATACGGAGAATTTTTATGAAAATGACAGTGTTAGATTTTCATTGCCATCGTTTACGATATGACGCGACAGGGATTTTTTAGTCTCCTCCTTGTAGGTTTCGTACATCTGGTTTCATATTGTCGACAGCAATTTGCGGATATTGCTTAGGTAAGGTTTTGTATATTTAAGTTTAAGTTTAAGTGCAATTATTCCGTCTTTCACGATCTAATTCTCCAAGTCCCAACTGTTCCCAGCGAGCATTTAAATACCCAAATCAATCCAAGTTAAATCGTTCCGATGCCATATTATTAGGTTTGATAGACGATTTTACCGAAGAATGGCACAGTGGATTTCGATTGCCAGACCGTGTTGCATGCATACAAGTACGTCAGCGTACACATATTCTGCCCGTGCGAATCGCATCGCGTCCATCTCTCTGATAATCATTATCTGAAGAAATAGAGCGGAGAAAGGAGCACGGTATCTTCGGTGAGACATCAAGCTCAACGACAGTCGGATTACTTGATCCATGGATCAAAGTGCACGATTAAGACTTGGCAATTGATTGAAGTTGTCTCCACGAGGCTTTGCCACGTAGTCGGTCGCGTTACCCAGGAAAATTTACTGCGGAAGGCGTGAGCAAATCGTCAAGCAATTTCTTCCGGTCGGTCGTCGAATCTAATCCAATCGGAAATTCGTTTGAGTCTGAGGCAATTGGAATTGTTTTAACGTACTCATTTTTGGAGAAAGAACGTAATCTAAAAATTAGGAAAATAATGTACCTGTAACGTGATCTGTCAACTTAAGCAAATGCTGTATCTGTAATTTTTGTGTTGCTTTCTGGTGCTCGTTAAATGAGTAGCTCTTTAAATATTGCTATTATTGTTAATTAATTATAAAATTAAATATTGTTATTTTTAAATCGTCTTACTTAAATACTGGTTACTTGTAAAGGTGTAAAGGGGGTGTATTGTACAGTATGTGATATTTGATTAACCAAATCAAAGGGTACACCGATAATAGTATAGTTCTTAACGAGTAACGTGTAATATATAAATTCAAATGTTGAACACGTAGAAAACATCGAGATGTTAACACAATTATCACAGTCCAAGGGTAAGGGATGCAAATGTGTTTTTACAAAAGTTTTCCAAAGTTCGAGTTCCCTGAAAACTCGAGAACTACTAACGAAGTGTATTTCGAGGTGTGTAAGTAGTGGTCGTTATGGTAGGGTGTACAGGAAATCAAAGTGGCAACTTTGGGTGGAAAATTGGAGTCGGTCGTATGACTTCGTCAAAAGATCTGGCTATGCCGTGGCATTTTTACCAAAGTTTCGCGTTGCGAAACTTTCTCAGTGTTTGAAAATATTCGTGGCAGCATTCTTGGTATTTTAAAAGAAGAGAAGATCTCTCACGTGAGATATTCTTCTAAATGTTACTGGAACATTCGCAGCCTTTTCTTTCTTACTGTCGTATTCTCTGAAATGGATAGAATTTATTTGTACTAGAGACGCCAGGAATCATCTTAAGTGCATCCCGATAGATTTTGAGCGAACACGAAAAAGAACTCCCTGAACCGAGGCGTGCTTAAGATCGTCTGCACGCGATAAAAACGTAAAAACTGCTGTCCTTGCTTTCAAAGTCCCGGACTCCATCCGCTTCATTTCCCAGGACGCAGTTGGACCGACGAGGAGCACGTGTACCGTTTCAGATTTACAACTTCACCGCAGTCATTATCACCGCGCGACATGAAACTCCACAGATTTTGCCTTTCCATCGAAACTTTCACGATTTCACACTGACGTACAATATAACTTTGTTACGTATGAGAAGAACAGCAATAGACATATTTCTGGTGAATATACGTTAGGAACAACTGCTCGAATATGTCACGTGTGTTACGAGCTCGCAGACATTTTCTATAAAAGTGGCAATTTGTTAGAAGTTTTAATTTGCACTATATATCCAAACGTAGAAGTGTCACATTTCATCAAATTAATCAACGTCGTTATGTAATTTAATTCGTAACAAATGTTTTTGTAAATGTGTAGATGGTTACTAAAGTATTAACGATGGTCGACATGTATCTAGCATTCTACTTTACGAGAAAATGCGACTACAGTTAAGGACCGACGGAACATCGTGCGCAGTAGAATAAGTCAGCCATAATTCAGACGCGGTCGCGTCAGCAAATTCCGCGGGCTACAAAAATGGAAACTAGGTACCAAGCGCGATAAGCGCGACCCTCTACGAGGAAAGGGCGCCAAATGTAGAATCCTATGCAGCTCTGAAATGCCATAAATCTTGTTCACCCCCAATCAACCAGACGCCTCGCTACTATATGCTCGCCGCAGTTCCAGCCAATTTTCCCCCGAAAATAAAACGAACTGTACTTCGTCCAGATTCATTAACGCGAACGTACTGTTCTTGAAAAATCCTTTTCGACCGTCAATCAAAAAAATGTAGGAAACAACAAAATGAAAAAGTGGCCGGAGAGGGACAGAAAGAGAGAGAGAGAGAGAGAGGAGGGGAGAGAGAGGCAGAGAGAAAAGAAAAAGAAGAAAAAAAAATAGAAAATGCGAAGAGTTAGTCATGACGGGAAAAAAGGGTCTCAATTATCTCTCGTGTCACGATTGTACGTCGCAAACCTTGGCGCACGACATGCAGGAGCATGATTATAATCCGCTGGCTTCCGGCCAAAATCGCATACAAAGCCCGCTCTTCTCCTTCTGCTAGCCCCGGTTGCCCTAAGTGTCCGTACGATACGATACGTTTCGTCGCATCGAGGAGAGATAATTAAACTAACAATGTCGAAATCTCACTTGCCCGCTGCTCTCTTCCTCTCCTCGTTTCTTCCCCCTTTTCGGTTTCTTCAGTTCTTGCGCGCTAAGTCTCATTTAATGACGACGAGAGATTCGTTTCGTGCTCGTCAAAAATCGGACTCTCGGGAATAAGCAAATTGCCTGCTCTTCAGAACTGTACGTCTTTCCGCGAACAGGGATGAAGTTTTCGCCAGGTCGGAAGTTTCTTACTTGACTAAATGAGGATGTTCGTCTGCTTTAATACCAAACGCGGTATTTTATCTTCTCCAGCGGATATTTTATTTCCATATAGCGGTATATATTTCGATATAGCAATCTTTTCTCTATTTTGATAGATTTCGACTAAAAGGTACGTTATGGAACACTTCTACATGTAACTTCAAACTTTCAACTGATAGTATATATATATATTGAGAGCTTAGACACACCTCCTGAATGATTTATATTATTATGATTTATTTTATATCGAATATTTTTTATCAGTGAAAATGAAAGAAGATAATATTTGAATTATTATCTAATAATAATAATGGCAGACTCGAAAAATTTTAATCATTATCTGTACACTAATTTCCCATACAGATATAAACACATTCAGGCACAATAATCTGATTAACTTTCTGTAGCCATACATCGTTTCGATTTACACCATAATCTCGAACGCTGAATTTAAATGCTTCCTCCATATATGTAGCTCTAACATCGAATTCTAGATTAAATTCCACCCACACACATCTACTGATCTAATTCAAATATCCTTGATTCAACAAAATTCGATAAAAATTCTATCATTGCCACGATAAATCTTTCGTAAATCAACGAAATAAATGAATATATCGTGTGGTAAAAAAGTTCTCGTTTCGAATTACAAAATATGACGTTCTCGTGCATTTATGCATCTCATCGATTATTTCAAAACGTATTGACATTAATAACACACCGGATATCCTATAAACTGTTCTACGTATTCCCGACCGATCGATCACATGGACAGTTTTCTACCGAATTCGCAGAGCTTCTTCGCGAACTTTAAGCGTGTGTTTCCACGGTGTTTATCCTTTCGGAAGCGAGAGCCATTCTTTGTACACGGTGCCATCTACGACGTGGAATGTTACCAGTCCTTTCATTAGCCACCCCGCTAGCTTCTTATCGTGTGTCGGTTCTCACTTTTCCTTCCATGTCCGTCGGTATCGAGCTTTTGTCGCTTAGGGGTGCTTTACACTAGATGTTTCAACCCTCTGTCAGATGGCAGCACGGCCGTTTCACCGATAAAAAGGATTTCTCGGGGAAGGAAATTTAAACACGACGTATTCCATCTTTCAGATGACTGTATTCGTAAATAACTCTTGTTAAGATTTCTTCACTGTAGCTATTGTTTAACAAATATTTCAAGAGGTCTGTGGTATTTCGATAATAGCTTTCCGAGTAGTTTTTCGACAGCAAAATTTTACGATCGCAGTTGTTTCAATTTTTTAGCTTGTTTGAAATACATAGTATATTATTGTTTAATTTGCATGTATATGTTAGATTATTATGGAATTTTATTTTACTTTTAAATTAGCAAATTTTCCATTTTAAATGAATCTTATTATGTATAAGGCTAAAAGCCCTATTCGTTTGGTTCTTTGCATCATCATTATAAAATAAAACATTTTGCGCTAACAATCACCCAGTCTCAGCCAGTCAAAGATTAAATAAGATAAAGCAATTACCTTTTCCTATAAACCTATTACAATATTTCCATTTCCTCGGTAAAATTTCATGAATACCTTAAACAACGGGTAAACAAATTACCGACAAAATTACTGGTTTTCCCACGAATTTTTTTAAACTCCTAGTCCGAATAGATAAATACCATACAACACCATCAATTCTAAAAGACCGATGCTAGTCCTATCTCAAAGAATAATCGATTAATTCTCGTGATTCTTTCTCGTAGCGTTGACAAGCCTAAGGCGGGGGAGGGAGGAGGAGGCCCAAGCGCAAGATTTAAGAAAATAATGGCAAGGAACACGTATATACTTTGAGTGGCTAATCACGCGTGCGAAGCAGGAGCCGAGATTCCCTGAGGACGGTAGAATAGGAAATATCGAGACACGCGAAGAAAACAAGATGACGATCGAAGTAGGTGCACACAGAGCTGGGTAACATACGCAAATACGACACGTGCTCCGGATATGCCTTGGTACACCGATCGGACGAATCATCAACGATACAAGCAGCATAGACAACGACACAGCGACGCCTAACAACAGAACGTTTCTCGCTTTCCTCCTCTGACATATGCCGCGCGTAAGACGCGCGACATCACGGACGATCGCGCGGAAAGGAACCTGGATGCCACGTGGAGGATTTTACTGCATGTTCTCGTAGGTGAGATTACCATAAAAAGGAAGCTTATGACGTTCCCTTTTGTATTGGATATGCAAAGCACACAAGGTATTGTAATGCAGAGAGGCGTGCTGAGTATGTGCTCATGGGAGAAGTCTTAAAACGTAAGACTTCGGTATGCCATCTGTTTCATTTTCAGATTATGAAACTAACAAATGTCTGTTAAAAACATATTTTAAGGTCTTTTTCTTATATTTTCTATTTATATAGATATTTATGTTTCTTAAAAACAGATCTTCCGAGTTATACTTTTCTTTGCTCGTATAACGCTCTTAAACGAATAATCATAATTAAAATGGCGCAACGAAAATGATATTAAGATATAGGAATAATATACAGAAGAATAGAGTATATAGAAGACATAAGAACAATAAAAAATATACAGGGTGGTTGGTAACTGGTGGTACAAGCGGAAAGGTGTGATTCTACGCGAAAAAAGAAGTCGAAAATATAGAATAAAAAAAATAAGAATAAAAAAAATAGAATAAAAGAAATATAGAATAAAAAAGTCGGATAGTAAGTTAATAGGTAGGAAAACACTTCGGTCACACTGAAAGTGTTTATCAACATAACGTCAATCGAGACAATGATCTACAGTGAGATCCGTTCTAACGAGACGCGATAAAGTGCACGCGTACCGAGCGAAAATTCAAAGTCGATTTTCTCGAAAACAAAGCCTCGAGCGAAAAATTTTTATTCTACATTTCCGACTTCTTTTTTCGCCTAGAGTCACCCCTTTTCCGCTTGTACCACCAGTTACCACCAACCACCCTGTATAATCATGTTTCGATATTACAAATTCACAAAACAGGAAATTACAAAAAGAAAAGAACCTCATTATTTTGAGTGTTAAAAGCCACCCTCCGCAAATTTATCTTCGAAATCCATATCCTTTCTCACAAGCAAACCCAAGACTATAATCCAGATTCACCAAATCCAAGCCAAAATCCCGACAACAATACTTTCTGCTTTAAAACAATCCCCAAGAGAAATGGGCATCCAGGTTTTCCCTCCCGCGACGCGAAAGCATGATAAACGTACACAGAGGTGAATGGGGTACTGGTGTCGAGCAATCCAAGGAGATGGTCAATGTGTGAACGCATTCGGCTGGTATGCGCGAGCGCGCGTCTACGTGCAAATAGGGGGTGGGGGTGATGGCAGGTGGGTGCACTGCAGAACCTTTTTGTTTGATCCGTAGGTTGAAGGTTGGGGTGCTTACCTGTCGGAATTGTCGAATACCGCCATTGATCCGCAGCGAGTCCGCTGCGATGCCGGCAATTCCATCGCCGGGCTCGCGCAACTGCCGCAGGGAGGCAGCACTCGGTGTGGTGCCGGTGTGTAGGGTACAACAACATCCGGAACAGCAGCACGCGGACGCTTCCGGCTGCGAGCTTTGTCGTATTATGCGTGCGCTCGGCGACGTTGTGACTAGAACCGGAGGTGGCGGCGCCTGGCAAGGGCAACAGTGATGCCCGCTTTTCATGCTTTCTCTGAAACGCAGGTAGATCGGTGTTATTGACAGGGTGAATTGAACTCTCTAAATAAGACTATCGCCGATAGTTGAAATTTCGGGAAATTTCGCGGAACGCGGCTATCGTCGATGTTAATTAATCGATGTTATTAAGATTCTTTGTGACTTTATTTGATTACCAGACTCTTGAGGCTTCCATGACTCGGATTATCACAATCAACGCTGTTACAGTTAGCACTGACATGGACAATATTGTTGCGTACGACACCGAGGCTTCCGGATATAAGGCTTGTCCAAAGGAAAAAAGTTTCCAACGTTCCGCTGAGATCGAAGTCAGCCTCATCAGGAAGAACGCGCTGATATCTCGTCCCCTGATGAAGTTAACAATCTTAGGAAAACGTTGGGAACTTTTTTCTCTTGGATACGGCTTATACCTTAAATAGTTTTGAAGGCAGCAATGTTATCTACAACAATGCCAAGTGTAACAGTGTTAATTACGACAACTCCAGTCGTGAAATTCTCAAGACTCTGACTCTACTTCGTGATTACTCGAAGAATTATAGTTTGGTATTGATACTGTACTTTGCTGTGTAAAATAAATACAGTCTACCTATATATCAGGGTATCTCGCATCTTAATGAAAAGATTCGCGAATTATTTTATCCACAGAACTGCTATGTCTATAAAGAAGTCGCATCGCGACTTAAACGAGATGTCACAACAATTAGCAGACTTTCGAAAGTTTTGTTTGGATTCCTTTTAGATCTTAATTAACGATGGACATTGTTAGGTATTTGTTGGGAATCCGATAGCAACGGAGTATCGAGTTTGCAAGTTTGAAGTTGGGTTTGAAAGTTTACTCTATTTGGGCTGTAAATCGCGGACAATGGAATAGCGAAGAGTCGGTCGGTGGATCAATCTTCCTCTTCATGAGCTAATGCTACTGATTTTGTGAGAATTTCTTGGTATAGTTCTCTATTAACGGTGGCACGGGAATGAGAAAGTTGAGAAGAAAGGATGATGAATATCTCTGCGAAAGAAAATGAAACGTTATTAATATTACCGAGGGAAATATGAAGACAAAGTGGTAGAAACATGATTTCTTTGTAAAGTTCTCCTCAGACAGTTCTCTCGCTTCCTAACCGTTGTAATAAACCGCACTCTTTAACGCACGAGTCGAAATCTTTATTTTACCTCGCCGTTAAATTAGATTTATTCTATTACGCATGTAAATTAATTCGGTGTCCTTTTAGCAAAATTAAAATTTTATTTGTCCAGTCACGAAATATTTACGCGTTCACTACTAGAATCACACATTGATGGCGCTTCAAAATTAATTTATATTTCATGTTAAGCTCCGAAACCAATGATATAACTAGAATACGAACGCGTATGTAGATTTAAATTTTCAGAGGCACGACCAGAGAAATGCAATTTAGGTAGAGAATTGTTTCACCTAGCAAATATTTTATCGGGTATTCGAATATTTTTTATACCTTTTACATACTATGTGCATTGCTTACATTTTTATAAAATACAACAAAATATTTACGATATAAGAGCAACTAAGGTACTTGGATAATAATAAAAAGTAATAATGATACCTCCAAAAATTAGAAAGAATTTATTCAGACAGGAGCCACCAAGGAATATATAGATCGCTCCAAACCAGATCTAGAGTTTTCCGTACTGAAATAGAAGGCACACGCGTATCTCGTTACCAGCTGTCAAATTGTTTAACGTCTCATTTAAAATCACCATAACTTGTTCTTTTTACGCGCCGATAAAACTGCTTTCGTTTTGATTACGAATTCCAGTATAATATTACGGTATAATCATCCCGGCAACGTTATAATATTATCGCAAACGCGTTAATCGCTCGAACACAAGAGCATTAATGAAATTTCATTCGATGAATAGGAGACGACGTTGTCAATTGGTATTGGATGTTAATTATCTTATGCAATTGGTAAACACGTGAATGTCAATAGAACTATTGCTTGCAATGCTTGGTATATAATATACACATATATACAATATATTATATACATGCGTGTACATGTGTGTGCAAACTTGAGCAATGGGACAGAGATGCAGAACACGCAGTAGTCCAGTATCGATGCGAAGCATTGGGATCGACACAATACCACGTTTATATCGAGAAGAACTTATACGCGATAATTGCACCATATTCTGTTAAGGAGTTCGACCGCATTATTTATGATACAGTTAGTCGGAATTATTATTATTTTTAAGAGCCAAGTTGCTTGCCGAGATAAAACACTTAAAAATCGCTTAAAAATCCTCGACACGATCGATCTAAATACGAAGATTAGTTCGTCTTTGTTATTTTTTTTCTTAATTTTTCATTCTGTTAATTTTTAATGTTATCTTACGATAATACAAGGTATTGAAATATTACTTTACCATGACATAGTGAAAAATGAAAACAACCTGTTAAGTCCAAAGTTATAAGCACCTTAAATATTGCTTTCAAGTTGTCGAAGCTTTCCAAAGAGCAAAGGTACACCTATCAAGGCAAGCAATATCGTGACATTTTCGATATTTTAACAATATGGCGAGCGGTAAAATTTCAAAATTTTGAAGACAGAGGGACGATATGTATTCCGATAGATACCCGTGAACGAGAGCGTACGTACGAATCATTCAACACGCTCCATTCGTTCAATAATTCCCCGATTTGATAAAGATCAAATTTCATACATTTTAACTAGTTGGTACTGGTGAACGTTGTGAGGATCGTTTATTCTAAGCGGATGATACAAAAAGTTGGATGTTTCGCGAGATATCGAGCAAACCAAATAGCTTCGAAGTAATTGAATGTAATATTTACCGGGCTCTGTACACGGTAAATATTAACTTGTAAGCAGTACTGATATAATAAGAAAGCTAGCAAATACGAACACCGTGGAGCCAGAGTTATCTAATCAGTAGCACTGTGGTAATTAGAATTAATTGTAATCCCTTGTTTTAGTATGTACGTTCGTTTGTATCTGCATGGAGATTAACCTTCTAGAATCTAATTTAGAAGGAGACTACTCGTGGTTTTCAAGTGCGCGACGTTAGTGTGACGACTCCGCCCGAACAGTCTTTTTATGTGCAATTAAAAACATATCAAGTTACCGTAATTTCTTTCTGACAAGGAACAAAACCGTGCAAGCGCTATGTAATAACAAGAGTCGAGGTAATAAAAGCGAAGAAAAGGCAGCCAAGGTGATTCTCGACGGGAGTAACTAATTCGATTATTTTGCCCGCAGAATGTGCTCTCAAGCATTGTGAAGACAGAGGAGCCCTTTCTCTCTTGCCGTCTTTGTGAGCTGATTGTGAGTGCTCTCTAGTTCGAACGTTGTCGATGCTAAGAGAAACCGTCATCTTGAAATATCGTTAGCAGTAGCCCTCATTAGAGAGAAAGCCTGAGGTTTCGTTGCTTGTGGATTATTCGACCTTAATAACCTGTCGTTATGACGCGCGTTGATTAAGTGAAATTGCACGATTCAAATTGGAAACGACAGGAGGCGGATATAACTCGCATCTCCTGCTTCATACAGAGAAACGATTTTAAAATTCGTTGCATTGTCGCCTGGTAAATCCCATGTTACCACACTCGGCCTTTTATTTAGTTTTCGAGCTAGACGCGCGTCCTTTCATCTCTTTCGGACATTTTAAAAATATCATACAAGAAACGCGAAGGTGTCAAGCAATTTATTTCAACGTCTCGGCGGTCTAAAGAAAAGTATCGTTCGAAGAATTTCGCGAGATCCAGCAAGAGCCGGGTTTATCCGCTGCCCGACCAACGCTATTCCAAAGCCTTCGCCCAGCCCCATTTAGATATTATATTCGAGCCCATACGTTATCTCAATGAAAATTCCATGCCCGTCCTAGTCTTCCGCGTTTCGACTGATCCCTTTCCAGACACTCTCCTCATAAATCTTTAGCATGCCATTCCGTCCTACAACTTCGTGCATCGCTGCGAACAATGCCCATGTACCACCTGAATATCTAGGGACTCCATTAAATGGGATTAATTTATCGACGTCCGCCGTGTCATGTTTCATGCGTCATGTGCAAAGTTTCATTCCTTCGGAAAAGTATGTACACTGCGAAGCTCTTAATTTAGACTGAATACAGTCGCGTCGGTAGATGGATGAGGACAACTCAATTAGTATTGTACATAATAGACCGCCAGACAACAGATTAGAGTCAGCCAATGTATTTTCATAGTATCGGATTGCAGAAAAAATTCGAGGTCGTGCGTCAAAAATATGTTGCTTTTAAAGAAGGAGAAAAGAAGAACGCGACTTGCTACGAATATGAAAAGTACTTGTCAAGCGTCGTCAAAACGTTTCAGCAAGTTTCACATTTCAAAGGGACGTCAAGCTGTTTCTCAAAGTTCCTCTGCTTCGAGTTCCTGCCGCCTCGATTCCGATAGAAAATTTATTTTGTTTCAGTTTAGCTTTGTACGAAAGCCATCAAAACGAAAAAGATGGCGATGCGAACGGGTTGAACCTTCTCATTTCTGAATAATCTCCTGTACTTTGAATTTGAAACGTCCCTCCAAAAGAGACAGCGTTCGCAACTTCCTCGCCGAAGGAAGTTATTCTACAATCTCTCGTCTCGAAAACGAATCCATTTCCGAGTCAAAATTGATTCCGCTCCTAGCTCCCATCCAGAACAGTTCCCATCGGGATACAGGGATCGATCTCTTTTCTATGTCCGCTCAACGCAAACAGCATGGAATTTTAATGGATGTACAAAGAATGACAGCGTCGTTGAAGAGACGGTGACGATTCTCGGTAGTCCAAAAATGCAGTCCTATTCTCTAGACTCTTAAGATAGGAGAAGTTCGTTGTTCCTAAAAATCGAGGTTTCTGACCCCCCAGGATTCGATCTTTGACCTCGTAAGAAAGGTTTCAGAGGTGGAAGTTCGCGCGAGGTCGTTTGGTCCGCCAGATTTTCCGGTCGCAGACGGAAAGAAATGGTCGACTGTTTTCCGCGTGAGTGCTAATCGTGGAGAATGAGGAAATACTGACGAAACATTTTACCAAGGTTAGGCTGCTTTCATCGTGCCCACGATTTCAGCCTGATTGCTGGCCTAGTATAAGAGGATCAATTTTCGCGCCTTCCTCGGGGATGGAGCAGATAAATTCCTCGAATTGACCATCTTCTTAAACGCCTGCCAGGGAATTGTTGTTTCAGTAAACGCGAAAGCGTATCTGTGATGACTTTTCAAGAATCTGGATTTTGTTTACGTCTTGCGCAAAAGATATTAGAACATGTTTAATTTGCATTCGAACCGTAATATTTCGCATTTATTTTGCGTTAAATTATAAACTTTAAATTACGTACATTTCTAAATAAAATTTTTAATATTTTTGTATCTTATGCGGAGTGTTAAAAAATTAGCGGTAATTACAAAATGTAATTTTAGACATTAAAATGACGAAGGTAGTTCGTGCAGAAGAATACCGTTTACGGAATTATTTTCCAACTTGATGCTTTTCGGCGTCTCTCAATTTCCAAGCAATTATAATGACAGCGTTACTATCTTTAGATGGAAGCTTACATCGATCCGGTTTTATTTCGAATCAAATATCTAATAAAAATCTAATAGAATATGTTTCTTCCCAGAGGTTCCTTTCAAAATCCTTCTACAATTTCTTCCTTTCCAAAGGTGTCGCGTACTTTATCTCACGTTATATCACAAAGATTTAGGAGCTGCCGACAAATTTTACGCTCGAGAAATCCTCAAAGAAACGTTTCGTGCGGCCGTACAAGAAATCAACGAAATAGCGTCGTATCGATGCTGTATGGCGGATCGTTTCCTCGAATTCTGCGCGTTCGAATGTTTTCTTATCGTTCGAAGATAAGAGGAAACGCTGCAGTTTTCTGACAGGGAAGCGGAAAAATAATACGAGCGAACGAATGAGAGGGATTCGAAAGATACGACGCTGTAAATAGAGGTTGAGCCGGTCGGATACGTAGGATGGCCTACGTAGGATACGAGTATATCATGGGAATCTGCCTCGAAATAGAGCACGGGGTATTTCGTGTACATCGGCTACTCCGTTCTGTTACATCGGCTT
The DNA here is from genome assembly GCA_014737475.1 of Bombus confusus. Lineage (NCBI taxonomy): Eukaryota > Metazoa > Arthropoda > Insecta > Hymenoptera > Apidae > Bombus > Bombus confusus. Next base: position 531,462 of record JACXIV010000152.1, read on the forward strand.
CGAACGACTCAGCCAACGAGCAGAATTATCACCGATCGTAAATCATCTGGTGATTAAACGGTGTTAGCTCGCTCTGCTCTTCGAATAGACTGACCACTTAGGTCAGACTGTTACTTTACGATCTTAGCTACGCTTTATGCATCCTCTGTATTGTGTAGCAAACGTTAGTCACAGTTCAGACCGAAATGCTATCACAGTTGAAATATCAGATAAATAAAACGCGTAGTCAATACGATGAGAAATCTTCTGATTATAAGTGGGACAATTAGGTTGAGAGGAAATTGGGACTCTTCGATTGTTTCAGATCTAAATCGTATCAAAGGATCAGTGTCCAAGTTCGTTGGAAAGATATAGGAAATGTGTCAATTAGCTTATTAATCGAAGAAGAATTAATTCGTCACTCGATTCGTCGATCTTACGAATAGAACGATTTCTTTGTTGAAAGATATCCTATCTTTGTACGTGTCGCTTCGTTTCTTCGACACAGCACGTGACATAGTTCGTTCGACGAATTTCCTTTGCCGTCTACAAAATCGCTATTCGAGCTCCAAGTTATACGAGAATTTCTCCATACTGCATATCACAGTTACAGTTTATACAAAAACAATCTGACTGCGTTAGTTACGAGCGCGAATTTCCCAGAATATCCGATATAGCTCGTGTAATATCTCCGGTTACACGCACAATATCCTGAAATATAGTTGCTTGCTGTATTGCGGCAGCAGCGTGGTGTTGCCTTACGAAGTACATATAAGGAAATAGGGGTTGGCACAAATTTGGAAATAGGAAATGGCAAACCATGCCGGGAATAGGGGCTGCTAGATCACGGCGGATTTCGAAACGAGGTCGGAGCTTAACACTTTGCACCGGAAACCTTCGTAAGCGAAGCCCTTTTTGCAAGTATGGCGTTCAATCGGCCCGTTAAACACGAAAGACGACGATCTACCATGCAACTAAATTTTCTACCAAAGTAGCACCGTCTCTCGTTGATACCGATCTTCGTTATGAATCGTGCTAATTCAGTGCCGTACGAAGGAAACTTAGAAACTGAAATGTCGTGGAAAGATCTGATAAACAGTTGAGAATAGGTTTCGTTTCGTAACCTAAATGACCAGAAGCGTTAAGTTCTAAAACGTTACAGGCCATAACGTTCCGGGGATTATCTTCAGTTCCATTGCAACCCTTCTTCAACGTGCGTCGAGTTGTAAGCGAAACTTCTAAACTTCCTTAGTTATATAAATTGAAACTTCCTTGCGACGATATCTTCAATATTCCTCCGTTTCGTAACTACGTTAAATTGGCCATTCGCGTCGCAATCGTCGATTCGGCGGTGCACGCGAGGCAACGGGTGAGTGCTCGAACGTGTGACTGATTAGAAGCGAATCGTTCTAAAGTGTGCGAAATTAATCATCGTTGATACATAGGGGTGCGAATAATTTGGCTTGCGTGCTTCGATTACCCAAACACCGGAAATGTTATATTGGTAAAAATTTGTTACCTATTAAAAATTTGTGTACACCGATACAATCAATGGAAACAGCATAGCGCTTATAATCTCTGCGTAATCGTACATAACTGCGTTATAATCAACAGTTACTTTGTATGCTAACTGTTCTAATATTTTCATAAACGAGTGTAACCTGCTTACAGTGGCTACAAAAAGCCATTGTATCCACCGTTGTATCTTAAAACATTAACGTACCGATTAATTCGATCCAAGTATATCAAATCTCGTATCGTCTGGTAGACGTAAATCTCGGTTGTCCGGTATACTTCCACGCGTCTACAACAATTTGATCGTATGAAAGTGAAACGTAGAACTCGATGAAACAATATTTCATTAGAAAATAATCTTTGCAAATACTTTTTGTAGCCACTGTACCTCTGGACAGGTTCAGTTAAATGGCGATCCAGTGTAAATGTTAGAGAACACGACTTACCTAGACACACTTCTGGCCAGATGCAGCGCCGACGAAGGAGCCAACGAGTCCCTACGATCGCAGCGACACCTGTGTTGGTGGGAAGTTTGCCTGGTCCTGTAACCGGTAGGCATGATCGTTTGCTGCACTTGCGGTTGAGGCTGTGGCGGCTGTAGCTGTGACTGAGTCTCGCCGTCTAGCCTGCAATGCAGCTCAATGTCCGGTACCGATCTCGTAGCCGGATCCTCGGTGGTGCCGCTCTCCTCGGAGCCGCCGAGCCCCGAGACGGACAATTGTGGCGAGGCAACCAGAAAGGTTGCTCGATCCTGTCGCGTGAGCACCGGCTTGCCCTGAGACGCCGCGGCAACAACGACCGGCGGGGGTGGCGCCCTGCTGAGCAGAGCCGCCGTCTCCTCGCTCGAGCCGTAATCGGTACCGTTCCCACCCTCCTGAGAGCCGACATTGCCGTTCGTGTTCATCTTGCGGCCAGGTTCTTTTCTGTCGCGTCACGTGGCCATTTCCTGCAACATAAACGTAGAATGTTGTTTTCACGATGAAATAACTAACATCGCGGAAATATAATTTGAGTACTACAACTGGCGACCTATAACATGTACATAAACATGTTACGCATACTTAATTACACCGTATACTGCTTGAATCTTAAAGCGATTACAACGAAGATTAATGGATATGTGTGTGTGTAGTAATTGCGAAAACAAAAGGTTTAATACCAGGCATTTTCATCGGTTTAATATTTCCAGCGTTAACCATCGATACGTATGACAATTTTTCATAGGAATTTTTACGACGGTGTGTTTTTGAGGATCCGAGTGATTCATCGATGATAAAATAACGAAACTACGCGATGAATTCATATATTGCATACACCGGATACATAATGAAGCTGATTCGATTGCTCGTTCATGTTTCCTTCGATCGGTTTGCTGTCCGTTAAAAGCGAACTTTTCTTCGTTCAGCTTCCGTCTGCAAATCTAACGTAACCCGATGTTCCTCGAATCCCGGTAATTCCACGAAATCCAAGAATCAATGTTACTGAGTTTCCGATGCACGCGTGAATATTGACTTCTAACATGCCCGTGCGCGGAGACACGCTCTAAACTTTCGAATATCGACAACCGATTGGCCGTGTCGTTGGCTTCAAACGTACGGTCCTTGACTCCACCAGACTGCCGCCTCGTCACGAAACTCATCGTTTTCGTTCCCTCGTTTGCTCGTTTGCAGATTTACCGCCTGTCAGGCCTTCGTCGTGCAGTTTCCTCACGTATCCGCTAAAATACACAAGCCTGACCGAGGCTCAGCGCGATTTTCCTCGAGATTTCTCCTTAAATATGGCAATTTAAATTCTAAACTCCGAAAAAACCAGACCAACAGAATTACGACGCCGAACAAGCCACGTTTGGAAAATTCGATTATTTATATCCAGTGTTTTCAATTTTTGTATTTTATTAGGTTGCAAGATACAGTCTGCAAAACATGTTACAGGAAAAAACAACTTTATTATTAATAGATATCCGAAGTATTTTCAATCTTCTCGGAAATTTCAAAATGCAATCTACCAAAAATGTCATATGACGTTTGGCTTTATTTCAAATATACGAACAAATATTAAACGTTCCTCGAAATGAAAGTACGTAATATTAACTGTGTATATTTTATTTCCATTTACACGATAACACGATACAATTGATATTAGCTCCGCGTGAAGAAGTAATGCAAAGGATTAATGACGCAATTGCTGATATTCAGTAAAATCCTCAATAAATTTGCAGGTATAATAAATTTCATCCTATGTATATCGATATCAAGCTTGTATCAGCATTTCATATTCAGAAATGAGAATGTAAGCATTCGAAGCGATCTTATTTTGCACGATCGCGATTAGTTGCATTATAGGTAAAGTAAACACGATCAATCTCTAGTATCCTATAATACAGAATCTGTTGCTACGCTCGTATTTCAAGCTGCGTTCAATATTTGCCTACATACTACCAGCTAAAAATTTCCAATCGCACCCACGCCGTTTTACTTATACTTTTTCTCTATATGGAACGTAACAATTAGCTGACTTGTGATTTGAAAAATTTACTTATTGAAATTTTTAAGTTTTTGTTGTGCAAGAAGAATATATTATTATTAACAACATCTACGTACACGCCTCTAAACTCTGCCTTGTTTATATAAATTTATACTAAAATGTTACCAACGAAGCTTCATCTAATTTATAATATCCTTCTTATTTTCACTTGTAAATTACGTTTCCACAATATGGCCAGAAAGATTGAGAACGCTATATATTCGTAATACATTCCAATCTTAGAATATAGCAGAGTAATTTCCAAATATATTTGCTTTTCTATCATTCTTGGCTGCATAGTCGAAATACAAAATACCACCGACAGAAAAGAGGCGGGCTCGATGAGGATAGAGTAAATGTTTCCACGTGATCATCAACGTATACCGTGCACCGGGTGAATCATGGAAATGAAATTCGCCCTTACCTTCAATTCGCGGACGTAAATGAGGAATAATGGATGAACAGAGCAGCTAGCCGGTCTTTTTCGTTTGCCAGCCAGGAAAAACTGCGAGCCATTTCGCAATGGCTGACGAGAGATGCGAGGCTGGTGCAATTTGTACGAATGCCGATTGCTGACCGCACGCAAATTCGAACGTGATAGAATCGAGGAAAATGCAACCTGAACGATCTTTGACCTCTTCATTTCCTCCCTGCCGCGAATACTAACGAGAATTGCATTTTTCTCCCTTCTAACGAATACTTTTAGATCAACGACGTACAATATTTTACTGACGCTTGTAGAGTCTGCTTACATGCTGCTCTAGATACTTAGAAAACTAGTTCTAATATCAGAATCTTCTTACATCATAATTTACCGATTAATATTTAACATTAATGAATCGAAAAGTTACAAACTGTAAGTTACAGACTATCCTCGGATAAATAGTTTCTACGATTTTATATCGAATAAGACAATCAGCTGGCTTGTAACAAAATTCACGTTGATTTCACTCAGTAAAGTTGTATCAGCAAAGACGCTGTTACACAAGAGAATTTATTATCTCTGACAATTAGGCGGTAACATGTAAAATTTCGCTAATAACACTATGTATAATTGCATCGTACAATAGAACCGGACGTACGTCACGAATTTACTATGTATCCTTTGTTCGTGTATAATTTATATTAACTGTTTCCACCGTACTATTTCACTAGCGTATAGTATTTCACCTTCAGAAATAACTATATATTCGTAGCATTAGCATTCTTTTTATCAAGCATAGAAATAGATAAACACTTCTCTTTCTATGGTCTTTGCAGTACGTCGTGATCGATCCTGCCATGTTTTCTAAATCTATCCCAAATTTGAATATCAAAACTTCCTGGCATTATCCTGGTAATCGAAGTTTTACATTCTGCTCGTTCGTTTCCTACGTTTTATCGAGCGCACTGAAAATGCATCAACGTTCCAAACCTGCACGATAGCATCGCTCTGGCCGATGAAATCCTCGGCGAACCTGAATACGTTCACATATTTGGCCGAAGGGGCGTTTTATTTAGTGCCGATCTAGATCGACCATGCTCGCGTATATCACGTTCAGGCTAATAATTAAAAGGGTTTGCGACCACCGAAATGTCAGGAATCGTTTCATCATGTTCGCAAATATCAAGAAGCGTTTCACCTTTGAACTTTTCACTCGCTTTGATGTCCTGCAGCTACGCTGTTACAAGGAAAAAGCAGGATATTCGGTGCAAGTATATTTTTCGAAAAACTTATACGGAAGATCCTCCCGATGAAAAAAGAGAAAGAAAAGAACCGCTGAAGACACGCAGCTGAACGATGCACCGGCAGACGCGTGGCAAGTCGACGCATTTCCATTTCACCGGTGAAGGAAGCTATTTTCGTTCTTGATGAGAAAGCAGACGCGACGAAGACGGACGAGTTAACGTTTTCGAAACGATGCGAGATCCATTCTCGACGTTGATATTTTTAAAGTAACGATCTCCTTCCTCTTGGATAATAAATTAAAATCTAATAAAAACAACGAACGACGATAAAACCGCGGCAGCAGCGACGTGCTTCAAAATTCCCACGCGGACTTTGCAAGTTTAAAGAAGCACGAAGAACGCGAAGGAACATTGGAATAATCGAAAAACGCAAGATAGCAGGTGTAGACGTAATACCTGCGCAAAACATAACTCGATCTCTTTTCTCTTTGTATGACGTGACTATAGGACAGTTTTCAACTTCTCAGTCGCATAGTTCGCACTCGACTAACTTCCAACCAAATATGAACTTTCACCTAAGCCGTATGGGCACGTACACGCGGATACATACGGAGATGTAAGCGCGTTCTTTTATAGAACTGCACGGATCCCTTTAAAGCTGGAGGATGTAGACACTTTGAACGACAGGATAGCTACTCGAACTTCTTCCTCGCTAAACCTGCGCTTTGCACACGAAGGAGTATGAGATCGAGTCTGAAAGCACGGAACATTGTTTCAACGAAAGCATAGAAGCTGTACGAATACGAAGCTGGTTTTTCCACAACTTTAAAACGAACTTTCGCGATAGTGAAGCAATGTATTTGTTTTGCTTTGTAATTAACTGAAAGCGCCTTTTCAAAAAAGAAGCCACCATGATAAGCCAGGATAGAATTGGTCGATCGTTCATGTTGAAAGGCATTCGAATTTTATTTAAATTCAACGTGAACGATTTTGCATATTGGACAAAGGTATGGTCGCAGCTTTAATACAGACTATTCGTTGAATTTTTCACCAAGCCCTTTCAACTTCCGTGGGGAAACTTCATCGTCTTAAATTCCCGCTTTCATGAAGAATTTGCATAACACGCAACGACGGCTCGTGTTTCCTACATAACAACAAGCCTATTATTACGCGCCGCGTGTGCATCTCGAAAATTGCTTTTGTATGAAATATTCGTTGTCGGAAAGAAGAGTCATATGGCATCTTCATACCTGTCGGTCAACGCTGTAACGCTAGGGCCACGGAAAATATACAAAATAACAGGTTTTTATTAAATAAGCAAATTCGTGTAAATGAAAATCCTGTATTAAAAAAGATATAAGAATTCAACACGAAATGCACAAGAGTGGTCGAAACGAAAAATTCATAATCCTTCGTAGAAATTTTATAAATTCACACCGGTACATTCGGGGATTTGTATGATTTTTTTGCGAAATACGCGGATAAGGTTTATTTCCCATATTTTTTTTTTTTTCGCAACTGAGATATAAATTCCTGGATTATTAATCAAGATTCCAGATTTTCACCGACGTCCCCATACTATTTTCGCAGGAAGCACATTTCTCCAAAATAATCGCCTTATAGAAAACAGAGAGGAAAGATGAAAGTAAGGTAAAAGAGGAAAGAGGGAGAAAGAAAAAGAAATTCCACCTCGAAAACCATTATGTTTTTTCCGTGCTTCTGTTATCGTTGCACTATACGACGCGACGTCTTGGCAAAAAAAGAATGCAAGAAGCCCCGCATTCACCGACGACAATTTCTTCGCCTTTTATCGTCGAGCACGGCTTCCAAGTGTAGCCCTGTGGAAACAGTTCCGCGTGAGAACGTCCCACTGTTTATAATATTGTCATGACGAAGCCGTACGCATTAGGAACGGAATGGAACGTGCATTCCATGTGCAAGGCACCATGCGTCGAAAACGCGTCGCTTGTTTGCCTCTCTCTCCAGTTTCCCTTCCAGTAGACGACATCCTCACGAAAATAGGTTTCTGTATATTTACGCAAGTGTTCGAGGTTTAGCCGCGAGCCTTTCTGTCGAATTGCGAACAGGATTTCGATAAATGGCTCGCGGAAGGTACACCACCGCATCCACGTTGCCTTTGCCCAACCACTCGGCTAGTTATTCATTCAGTGGTTAATTTCACCCCTCCACATTTTCAATAGAATGGGTTGGTACTGTTCGAAGGTCAAAGGTTTCGTGTCCTTTGGTTAAGACTGTGAAAGGCTGGCGTCCGATATTGCTTTATACACAGTCAAGAAAAAATTCCGATAAGCGAAGGAATGGTGTATCGTACTTGGACAGACATTTTAGTGCTAATTATTGCCAGTAGTCAGGCTACTTTTTTTAGCCAAATATTCCTAAGTTATCTCTAATTGTTAATCGTCGACAGGGCACTGCCGATAACACGATAGGTTCAAATTATCTCGCAACGTAACCTTTTCGACAATAATCCCATTAACCAATCAATCCGCTAGCCTAAAAACTCTCATGCTGCAATGAATTCTTCCTTCTTCGTTCTTTATGCGCTCGACTTCGCGAACAATCGTCAGAACGTAATAAATTTAAACCGCCTCGTAACTCACGAAGGAGCCTGCACAAGATTTGCGAAAGGGAAATGAATGCGCTCGCCACGCATCCGCCTCATTTCAGACGTTCTTCCTCCATTTCGTCGACTCTACCGTTACATTCCTTGGACATCGCTCGAGTTTTCCTTTGTTTTTGCAATGAGAATTCCGCGTCGTCCCACCAAATCTTCGTAGATTCGCTCGTCGAGCGTTCCACGACCTATGAGCCGGATGAGTGACAAATTAATCGCTGAAACAGGTCGCTTTAATTCGCCTTGAAGCCTAAGTATTCTTGGATGGTCCTTCTGCGCGGCATTATGGAATTAGGACATGTAAACGCGAAGGACAAGCACAACGGCGCACTTGGATGTCGTGTTTGAAGCCGTCGTTCGCCTGCCTCGCCTCTGTCCATTAATTAGAGTCGCGACGAAAGTTTAAAGGACGACCTTCGTTTCGAACATCTTCGAGAGACGTTGATCTGCGGCTTTCTTCGTCGCTGCTGATTTATCGACGTCGTTCGTCGTTACTTCCCACTCATCGAAATTCCCTTCGACGAACCTTTTTTGATGTTTGTATGGTCCCATGTTTACGTCTATACGTTATTTGTAGCTGGTATAGTTGGGTTTAGAGAATCTTATGTAGCGAATTATTGGCAAAGTGTTTTAACATTTTGGATGTTCTCTAGAATCTACTTTGCAGGTTTTATTGGTATCTTAAATTATATATTTATATCCACCATGAGCTTAAAAAATTGTACACTGTTTGATAACTAATGAAAGGAATTGAAAGAAACTTAGATGTATATTATCTGTAGTCTTCTCAAGAGCAATGTACAAAAGTTGTTCTTGGAATTATCATACAACAATTCTCTCTGAATACATACACCGCGGGTCTGATTTCTAGCTCCTGCGGCGCTGTTTGCTAACAAATATGTAATTTTCTTACAACACTACAGACTACAAAGCTCTACATCATGTACTCGCGTATGAATTATTATGACACCTCTCCACAATTTTGACTTCTAGTTGTGCTTTCAGTTTCGGGTGTCTCAGAGTCAAGTTGGTATCACACATGTAACCTAAAAGTACACGTGAACTGGAATCTGCGTCGTGTGCAGTGAATGGTTACAGGTTGCATTCTGAATGATATTTTTTATTTCCTGCTTTTTTTATCGGAAAAACGTACGAATAAACATTCGATCTGACAACAGTGCACAAATAGTAAAGTGGGTTTTGGAACGTCAAAAATTCGAAAATTCCTTGACCCGATTCGCAAAAATTTCATATCGATGTACACAGGCGTATCGCGCAAGCACTAATGAGCACGTTTCAGCGAGTTTCAGCTCGTTAAGGCTTCTAATTGGGTATCATTGGCGAGACGTATTGCGTCTCTGGTGAATAAAGCTTCGATAACTCGACATATGTGCCGTATCTCGGCCAGCGATACATAATAAGTTAGGGATGAGAATCGAGGAGAGGTTGGTGTTCTTGGGGCACATTAAGACGAGCTTATCAGGCTCGAGCAAACTTCGCGGCAACTTTGTATGCTGACGACGAAGACTACCGTTAAACCTGTACGAGCTCACGCGTTACAGCGAGACTGATACAGCACGCTGAACGGGAAAATTATTAGATAAAGACTCAAAGCGATATTTTTGTGTTTATTCTCCTTATCTTTCATACGGTAAATTCATTCAAAATCAAAGTAAAAGTACCTTTTAAGCAACGTAAAACTGAAACAAACTATTATAGAACAATTTATCTGATGATTTGAAGTTACCCTCGTAAAGTATGAATTTCCATGGGAATCCGTACACTACGTATGTAGGTATAGTTGGAAAAATAGTGACGATCTAACCGTTTACAAGCTCTGGAAACACGCAATAAAAGCCAAAACCCTGCTGAATAAAAAATACCGAATCCTCTTTGTATCCGTCTAAAGAAATACAAAGCAATCGACAAGCTTCTACTTTCTCTCGACGAATCCCAGCCATTTTATTCGATCTATTCGAACAGTTCCGTACAAATACGCAACCTATTCTTTTAAACGATTTCAATAACCGTAGAATTCGTTGGGGATCAAGTATAAACCGAACGAGTTTATTGGATTTGGAATAAAATATTCTAACGACCATTTTCCCAGTCGATTCCACCCTCGGAGAACTTAATTCCATCGACTTGCTAGAACCACTTCCGGTCGCTGGGGAACACAGGAACACGTCAGACTGTCAGAGAAGCCAAGAAACGGGAAAATCAGCGTACAGGGCGAGAAAATCCCCGAGTTTCGAAAGTAAATCCTCTCAGCGTCGCACGGCTGCCAATAAAGAGGGTGAACGAGCACGTCAGGGGGTGACTGCAACAGAGGGAGGGTAGATAACAGTGGGCACGACCGTAAAGTAGACTCAGATGAAGAATTGGATAGAAGGGCGGTGGAATTTCAGCCGATAGCGTGTTTCGTGCAATCGCCGTGGCGCCATTGGTGCCGTTTTCGTCAGACTTTCGCTCGCTGTTGCTATCTCGAGCAATGCGCCAAACAGTCCTAGACCTCGTGATTGGTGGTTCGTCAAAAGAGAGAAGAAAAACATAGATAGAAGAAGAAAAGATATATCGAACATTAACTCCTTCGTTGCGTAGTACGAACGCTGCAAGAAGTAGAAACTGTTGAGATTTATATTTGTTGCGATAGCATACGCTGTCTCGTGAAGATATTTGAATGTTCATCATAGAAAGGTTTTGTGTCCATACTCTATGTATTATGTAAAACGTTTCGAAATTTTTTACTAGTTTCGCAATGAGACTGAATTGATTGGTAAAGTTTCAAAACAATCTAAAAAGGTACGTGAAAATTACAAGATATTTGTTACAAAGATATATTCGATAAAAATTTAGTATACGAATAATCGTCTCGAGCATTACACGTATATAACATTGTTATGTATATAATGCATATCAAACTATGCATCCTACGAAACTCACAGTATTTTGCCCTACGATCGAACGAAGTAGTAACAATGTGCAGAACTTATGACGAAGTACAGATTTAGATCAAATCTCATGGTTCCAGACAAATCGATACCTTTCAATGGATTAAACGCTCGACTATAAATGTAACACGGGAAAGATATGATGAACATATAGTTTATTCAGATTCGATCGGAGTATGCGCAAGGCCGTAAACTATGTAACCGGCGGAATCTATACGTTCACGAAACTCGATTATACCGCGTGACCTTCTGCTTCCGAACGAAATCGAATCAACCTATCTACAGAAAATGTTACGTTTTGCAGTAGACGGTTGACGAACCATCGAATATTCGTTGCGCCAACGAATCTGAACAACTGGCGAATGCCTTGGTTAAACGATTCACCTGACAGATTTATATTCGGCCAAACTTTCGTCGACGAATTCTTGCGAGAGCTCGAGATTACGCGGTTCGTTTTGAATTTAAATTAGCCCGGAATTAAATTGCAAATTTTCAGCTCACGTGTATCGGTGCATGGAAAGTTTAAACGTAGCCTGCCGGTATTACTATGGTGGTACGTGTAGCCCGTATTCTCGTGGCCGCCGCTTGAAAATCTGCTGAAGAACGATCTTACGTTGAGTAAAGACGAGGAAATCATATCTAGATGAAATCATTTTATGGATACACGCTTTGGAGATGCGGCAATTATCCGCAAAATTGTTTCTCATTTTTCAACGCGTGGATACAACTAAAAACTTATTCTTTCGTCAACGCTGTAAGTAGACACGATTGTTGTTACTAAATTGGTAAAATTTAAAATCCATCTGACAATGTATATAGAAATTACAAAATATTCGTTGCAATCGTACAGTTCGTGAGAAATTAGTATACGACATGAATAGTGGCCCTAAACGTACGTATAATTAGTGGTAAAGCTGGTCCTACCAAATATTGATCAGTGTAATTAATTATTTACGATGTATTATATAATACAAATAATTATTATTAATTGTTAGTACAATGAATCGAGTGTTGAAATATCTTTTCAATTACATTTTCAATTGTGACTCCTATTTCGTGCTCGTGTCTCGTGGCTTCCAATGAAATGTGAAAATTTATCAAGTACGCGTGTATCAAACAAGTTCTTAACAAAACGTATTTTAATTTGAGTTTCCTGCGAACGAGAGGCTTCAAACGGAAAAATTTTAAGACGATGGAGGAAACATTTCGTCGAAGATGCTGGTAGCACGTGTTCACCGCAACCGGAAGTGCATAAACGTACCGGTTAAGGTTTCGTCGGGTTGTTACGTGGCAATTTGCCGCGGTTGTCCGTGTTTGTACGTTCGATGAGTCGGTGACGCGAGTGACAAGTGGCAGACCGAGCGTTTAACGAGCTCTAAGCTGCGACGAGTGACGTTTCCGGCAGAACGGCTCGAAATATTTGGCCGTCACTGCTCGTCGATTGTTCTTCGAGGAGATCACCGCGGATTAATTAGAACGCTTCTAATTAAAGTTTGCGGCGAAACCAAATAGTTATGCAGCTTGGAAATTCGTCCGCCTTCGCACCTAACGAATAAATCCTCGCGAGCTCGAGAGACCGCCAGGTCAATATTTTAGTGCAACGTTTCGAATTCTCTTTCACCTCTTGCACCGTGGAAACTCGATTTGCTTCGTGCGTGTACTTGTGATTTTAAGTGGCAAAGTGAAAAAATAAAGACGTTGAAGGTCGTCCATGACCAATACAACAACTAGGTGTATTTCCTTTTTACTGAATGTTTAAAAGGGACAACATTTTACTCGATCCAAAGGATGGAAGGTTACTTCGTTTGAGAATTTATTTATTTTTAGAGATGGGATCTTGCAAATATCTGTGGGAACGGTTCGTCGAAGTAGTATTGGCTTGGACAGGTTTACTAAGATGTTACAACATCTCCAAAGTAGGTCAAGTTACAGGAAGGATAAAGCTAACTATTTACAGCCTTTTTACCTAGCCCCATGGGTATTTTGGTCAAAGAAGCAGAATATGGTGACATAAAGTATCGAACAATAAAATGTACAAATTTATTTCTACTCTAAATAAACAATACGGAGCTGCGAACATTACTCGGCAGATATTAAACGATGAAAGACATATTTACTTAAAATTAGGTATTTAAAATTCAAGTGATAAAATTCACGAGCTTCAGAGGTTAAGCGTTACGCGAGTAAGAAAGTTAGGATACCACATTATCCTTTCCCCCTTCTCATATTTCTAATAAAAACAAATCGTCAATTAGCAAGTTGAAATTAATTAACATCGTTCCCCAGCTAGAGCTTATACACGGATGAATTTATACAAGGGACGAAGCACTCTCGAGATACAAGTTCCAGATACGTAAATATCAAAACTTTGAACACTAAAGTACCTACTGAATCAGCTAGCAGCAGAAGTTGATACATAGTTCAGCATAGACGAGCAGAGATCAAGTTTGATTTACGGGCCGAGTTTATAATCGCTCGCGAACGTGACAACGTAATTTCAAAATCTTTTCTACAACACATACAATATACGTATAAAAGTTCTCTTTACGTAACTGTTCGAATACCTTCATGGGCGACTGTGCATCCAACAAGGATTTCCAATTTTGAAACCGATAATAAAATAGAATGTTCCCGAGTTTCTCGGCCAGAAACTTGGACAGACATAGCGGTACCGAATTACAAGCAAACGTAAATTCCAATCACTACAGGCGATCGCACGTGCATTTGTCACAAACAACGAAACGGCTGAAATCGAAGCGCACTTCCAATATTTTTCAATTTATCTACCGCGTTTCACCCCGTTCTCATTCCCAGCGTACGTTCTATCAAAGCAAACTTTCTAATAAGACAGGTTGACGAGCAAATATTTTCACAAGCCAGGCTTAACCTGAAATTTCTGCTAATCGTGGCAATATCAGAGGTGAAATGAAAATCTTCACTTCTTGCTTGCGTTTTCGTAATCTGCCTTTATCCCGTACTTAGTAGCGTTCAGCGATTCTCGTTTTGTTCTGATGAGCATCTGTGTACGCTATCCTGTTTCTATCTGCCAGCACAGTTTCTCTTCTTCCGAGTGTAATTCGCAAGTTTTATTTCTGTTTTTTTTTTCGCTATAATAAACAATTCAAAGTAAAACATATCTGTCGTACTTCGAAGTAAGTACAAACGCGCATTTGTCATATTTTGGTACGAATATCATTCTTCGAGAATATCACATAACCAGCAACAGTCGTCATATATAATTTGTAATATAATTTAAAATTTCTAAGTCTTCTTAACACTGCTGTAATCTTCGCATGTATATGTCCTAATTTAACTCTTGTTTTAATACACAAGACGATTGTTGATATTTGAAGAAAGCCATTAGCATACACCTAAGACAAGAAATTATACGCATCTGCATATTCTTGTTTCTCATTCTCTCGTATCTTTCTCAGATGTAACAAATTTGTTACCAATAAAAAGCGTAATAGAATTTAAAACGACACAAAGAACGCAGCAGAATTAATACGACTGTTGACTGCCGTGCTCCGGAGCATTGTTCAACGTATCCTTCTCCCTCTGAAACCTTTCTATTCCTAGAACGAATAAATGAGTGTGCCTCACGGGGGACGGAATGTCGTTGATGAAACACGCGAAATGCTTGTACAGGCCTATCTAATAACGCGGACTACGATCGATATGCTGCCATTTCTAGTTTACGTAATACATATTGCACTTGCATTCACCGACGATCCTTCGAAACGTGTCTTACACGCACGGATATGCATACAGCCGCGTCGCGTCGCGTCGAGTGGATCTCGAACAGAGATGCGAAGCCACTCGAAAGAGAGTCGAGCGACGAAACAGAGCGGCTCGATGGGCAGCGTCGATGATGAGTCAAGAATCATTGGGTTGCTTGTATATCCGCTTGGTAGCGATAACCTTTCCGCATGGCAAACCGCCGCTTTCCAAGGTTCAAGAGCCTGTGTCCAGAGATAAATGGCAACGGGCATTGGCAATGGGAGTAGCCGACTGTGTGAACTATTTTTAGTTTTCGTCGATGAAATGAGATGCTTGTTATTCGCAGCAGATTGGAATACAATTTTTATTACGGCACGATCTTTGTTATCTTGGTTGCTTTTTTTCATATAAAAAGTTTGTTTCGTGTGCATTATTTTGATGTGTATTCTTCGTGTAAATTCTAAAGGAAATAATGTTTCTACTGTCAAATGATTGAATAGTTTTCATTGAGCAAATATCTAGGAAACATACGGTGCTTATTTTCCTCTATAGAGGCACGTCTATAGTGACTCAGTACAATAATTAGTACACTGAGGCGAAAACGACAGATGAAATGAACGATAACAGTAATAATTGACTGTAAGATATCACCTCGTTCCTTGGTATTTATATCTTCGTAAAAAGATCTTATTGCTAGGTGTTATGGTAACTAAAAAAGAAAATACAACAGAGCTAAGCGCGTTGAAAATATCGTGACGCGGCCGTGAAGAAAATTTCACATTCATAAATCTGATTTCGTCGAAGTTTGCGCAAAATACATAGAATTGAACATCCTTTCTTGAATTTGCACTAAGTGTGTACGTATATGCATAAAGCCATTAGAAACTTTGACTGCCTATTAACTCGAAGGCTCCACGGTAACTTCTAATTACGTAAGATTACATTGTCATGCGAGTTACAAACTATACAACGTTATATTACAGCTTAAAAAGTATATGAAAAAGTTCGTTTGCGTATGGCAAAAAATTGAAATGCATTGTAAGTATAGGCGGGAAGTTAAGTACGAGATTAAATATAGGGACGTCGAAACAGGCGGAGAACTAGCGACGAGGTCACGTTTCAACAAAAGTTTCCGCTTTCTCGAAGTAGAAGTTGCATAGGCCATGACTACCTTGGCTACATGTACGCGTCTCCCAAAGGTGTTCCTTCATTTCGCAGCTTACTTCCACGTGGCCATTCTCTGTCTCTCCTCGCTCTGTCTCTCTTTCATTTTCCAACGGTTGTGATCGATCGCCGGAACCGCGTTGCACGATCGTGCGTGCGGAAACGTGGAAAACAGCCGCGAGTTTAAGCTCGCCTCGACACGAATTTTTAACGGAGTGAACGAGCATTTTACGCGGAGAAACGTCCCGCCGTTTGTTGAGGTTTCAATTTACGAGCGTATATAAAAAAAAAGAAGCAAATACGATTGGAGTCTGTATAAACGATTGAATATTCGACGATGGTTTAAAAGCAGGTAAAAAGTTTCAATTGCATCCGATGTCGGAATTATCTGGCAATTTAATTTATTCGTAACAACGGGCATAACAAATAAACAGAATTTTACTCGAAGTAATTAGTATAACAAACAATAACAATACAGCTCGCAATAGAAACGAACAATACGAGCGTAACATGCGAATTACGATTTTTGTGCGACGCGATAACCACATGGAATCTCCAATGTCTAACCCGCTGAGCATATATAGACTGCTGGAATTTGATCTGATTAACGAGCATCCGTACCAAGAGCGGCCTGATTAATACGATCTTATACCGCCAATCACTGACAAATTAGGATACTTGTCGCTAAGATGGTTACGTCCACGAACGATGAATGCGTTCGCTTCGTTTTTATGAATTAGTGGCAAATTAAATTGTACGATCGTGTTATTACATTCAAATGGAACTTAAATCCTGTTTACCATGAAACAGACCGTGTGAGAAATTCTCGCAGTGACAAGCAGCGCCATCAACATTTTCAGAATGCTTCTGTCGTGGATACAGTGTACGAAAAGGAGCACGTAGGCAGTTAACAGAAGCGAGCAATTCAAACTCATAGCGGGACGAGCAAATGCAACCACGCGAGAGCAAACTTGCGACATGGTCACTTCTCCTAACTATCTAGTTTAATTAACATTTAGCCGCTTAGTTAAGCAACAAAATTTAAGTGACATACGGAGAGAGAGAGGAACTTGAGCTTTCTGCTAACCCGACGTAGTACGAGCTTGGAAACTTGTCTGGGATATGGGAATTTCAAATCAAGTGGAATCTCGAAAGCACGAAGCGATTGACGGCTCTATCAAGATAAGCTAGCACTCGTCCACAGACCTCGGTCTAGCCTGTGTCCATAATCGGTACCCATTAACTTAATTAACCGATATATAAGAAAGAGAACAAAGCCTGTTCTCACTGGTGCTTTCTTTGCAGAGCCGACCGCACAGCTTTGTCGGTGTCCTCAATCCCCAAAACCGATTGCGCTGTAATTCAGCGACTCTCGTAAAGGTTCATCGATTCTTCGTTGTCGATAAGTTAGCCAGGAAATTGCGAAAAGTTGAAAAATGGCGAACGAACGTGACGGCCCAGCCACTTTGTTACATATTTCCTTGTTTAATCGATGCTTATAGCGATGGTGGAGGAACGATTTCAGCCGGCAGCTCAGCGGCGCGTATAATTCATCGAAATGATCCTGTAAATTTCCCTTTTCTAATTGTGCCTGTTAATCACCCCTGCTGGAGCGCAGCCACGCCTGATTACTCGTCGTTCTTGCTTTTTTGTCGAGAGTTAAGATCGCGGAACGAAACAATTACGGACATTTGCGAGTGATAAATTGTGTTTTAAGACAGGAGAGTTTATTTCTGAATTATCTTAATAGAAGACACGAAATTGGGAAGATCTTACATCTTAATGCGAGACGACGAATTAAGAATAATAAAATTGTTTTAGGGGTTTCAGAAACGCACTTTCGTAATCTGATCGCGCAATAAATTTCTGTTTAGGCTTGCACTTGCATTCTATAAAATTTGTATGATTATTCGCTGTATCTATATTAACCAGCATCGGAGACAGCGTACTTGGACATGTTCGTTAACTTTGAAGACTTCGAGGCTTGTGATTCCAAAAATACAGGGCGAAAACGTTAATATTAGACGCATCCTGCGAGTTCAATTTTCCCATTTCCGAGAGTAAATAATTTAAAACCGAGTAGACTACCATTTCATCACTGTCCATTGCTATTAAGAACAGTCTCGTTTGGGATTCCATGGAATAATCAGAACGTCGATGGCGAGCGTCGCTGGTGTCGCCGAAAATACATCCGGCGAACGATCTTAATCGAATTAACGTCCGTCAAGCGTAATCGAGGATCGTCTGGCGAAGAACGACCGTGCATAATGCAACGTTGAACCGAATGACCTGGCTCTGGTGTTCGATCGTTTTCGGCGGCTCGACTCCAGCTCGACGTGCTTCCAATTAATCGGAAACACACTGACGAACACCGTATGTCTCTGTCCCCGTGCTGGTCTCACGTTGAATTTCGACCAACCTGCATCCAGGGTGTCGTTATTATTCATGAATTCCGGAAATTTCTTGCTTATCCTTCTGACGTAGCCGGTCATTAGTGCGTACACGGCTTATTCGTGTTCCGAAATATTTTGCGCGGATTTCGTCGAAGAAATCGGGTTCTCTTGTGAAAAAAAAGACTAGTTCCAGTTCTTTTAATTACCGGTTACACACAGTGGTCGGCGATTTTAATTATCCCCTATGCTACGGGCATTATACTTTTTTCTTCCGTTTCGATTCTCCTCCTATCGTCTCTTTGAGCCAAGAGACTTTAATTAAACGTTGCATTCTGCTATTACGTAGCTTCCGTCTGCTTTGCGCTTCATTCGATCGTTCCTGACGCTCTACGAGTGTCTTTATTAACAAAACTTTCATTAACGGAGCGAATGGTCCCTTTCTTTTTCCATTTCTCTTTGCATTTTCCTATTTTCTGTTAGAGGACGGTATAAGAACAAAGAACGGAAAGGAAACCTATTGTGCTCGCGTGGCAGAGCGGTAATATTCGACGATAGTCGAAAGCGTAATAGTTTCCACTCTAACTGTAAGGATAATTCTCCTAGGATTCGAATTTGCAGCATCAGAAGCGGAAATAAATGGATTTTGGTCACGAAACCCGCTACGAATTCTCCCGATACACATGCGAAATCCAATATAGGAAATGCATTTTTTTTTTTTTTTTGCTTTAACCTCCCCTCAAGGGGGATACGAAAATGCTACGTAGCTTTTGAACCGTGACAATACAAGTTTCGAGGAACGAGCAAATGGAAGATGAAATTCATGGTCAGACCAAGTAGAATCGCGTAGAATGCTCGAAAGTTACGGTCTTCGCGGTTATAGCTACTTCCTTGCAGCGTATTCAGACGAAATGATCCAGGTTATAGTCGGACATGGTCTTGTGTGGAAATTCGTCTCATGATTCAATTTTTACCAGCCAAACATATGTCTGTCATGTTTTCCTCTCAACGCCTACTATTACGGTCTGTAACTGCGTTTATTTGTTTCTGGAAAAACTGTGACCCGAAAACAATAACGTGTTGCAATTGCAATCGTAATTTACTTAAGGACCACCTTATTATAATTACCAATTCAAACGTAGCTAACATTAAAAAGTTAAAACTGAAATTTCAGATATAGTTTTAATTTTAGCATAAGTAGAAAATCAGAACGTTGGTCTGGGAGACATTAGAGGACCAAGCAGTTTCTATCAACCCGCGTATTATTCTATCGACTCGAAAACCTTCCAGTCACTTGACAACAAACGATAGCGTTATTTTTCAAGCGATGAATCCCAATTCAGCAAAGTTTCCTTCGAAGAAGCGCTCATCATCGTTTTCCAAACTTCTTTGCCTGGTACTATACACAAGAGAAACTCTAAACGATCACGATGATTTTCTCTTTGTCCTCCGGCCGCTTTCATCGAGACGAGATATCCAATCGAGTCTAAGATCCTCGAATCGATCATCCGTAACGCGTTGTACACCGGAAGCGTCTTTTGTAACGGAGATGAAAACGTCTCGTGGCCAGATGTATGTTTTACTTATTTTATCTTTCGCGTTCGCTACGACGGCTCTTTTAAGATTATTGGGCGGAAAAACGTGAAAGGCTTGTTACAAATGGAAGTACCACGGGGCACAGATTTTCGAGTGCCGTGCGTTTTTCAATTTCTGTAATGCTTCCTGTTCGTATATGCGTGTTGTACCGAATATAACTTACATCCTCCTTCCCTGCTTGATGACGTACGTATGCAGTGTTCAGGATTGCGAAATATAGTCGTGGGAGTACTCCATCCATATGAGAAGTTACGTATGTTCTTGAAACATTGATATTTCGTGTAACGCGGTTATTCGTTCAAATTATTCATCTTTTTTTTAATTTTTTAATGTATTATACATACATATAATTAATGGTTATAATATATGATTATAACATGAATGATTATAAAATTAAAATGTGCGACGAAAACAAACAGGTAGTTATAAGTATAATTATGTTTCTGTCTCAATAACAGTTCAAATCAGTGGTACTAAAACATCTAGTGGATTTAAGATTACTCCAAAGCTTTTCCAAATCGCCAATAATTCATTCTCCATACCACACTTTCCAATACCAATTTATCTTTATCTTTTTCTTCTTTCAAATTGGATCAAATCACCCGCCTCAATTAGTTCCAAAGACCTGATTCTCCCAAAGAGCATTAAAGAATTATTAATTATCGGACGTCTTCCACGATTCTCATTAAAATATTCCTTCTCATTCTGCTTTCAGACAACGATTTTTCAGACGAAGTCTCCGACGTGATTTCTAAACCTGCTGCGAACCTAGCCAGACTGTGGCCACTCGTCTCACGAGCGGTTACAATGTGTACCCGCACTTCTCGAGAAGACTGTAGCCAGCCTCCCTGTCGAGAGTGAAAAAGGGCAAGTGGAAAAAGCTGGCAATAGGCGAAGAGATCGTGCAAGTAGGAGACCACGACGAAAGAAGGTCGAGATACGAGTGCCACTCCCGTCGAGACCGGCCAGGAATTCCTCTCTGCGGGCTAGCAATTTCGACGCGGTCCGACAACAAGTTTCGCTTTCATAATCATATCGTTAAGTGCAGAATACGATAACGTTAATGGCAACGCTATTTTTATTTATTTATCGTAGATTCATAGAACATACTGCAAATACTTGGACAAATGTCTTCGTTTCAAATTATTGAAGAGAATGTTAAATTGGTGCCAGAAGCTAGAGAGAGAGAGAGAGAGAGAGAGAGAGAGAGAGAGATCACGTCTTTACCGAGATTTGAGGGTCGTACCAGGATTTTGGGGAAAGAATTTACTGATCGAATTTCCGAACCTGGATAAAAGCCGGATCTTTCATTATCCCGGATTTAGCTGCGTGAAACACGGGGAGTTTTTTTTCTATTCGATTATCTTGCCAAGGATATCACCCAATACGTAGATATCGGGCAATCTATTAACTTTTTAACGAAGGAATTGCGCATATTTTACTCATAATGCCCGAAAATATCCACGCGAGACAATTGTCAAAGAAAATAAAACGACACAAGAAAATTCAAGAACTATATCCTCGTGCGTCCACGCATTTCCTCTTTCTTCATTTTACCATTTCGTTCGCCCCGATGTGAAAGCTTCAGTGCGTATAGATCTTAATTTTCTATTGATATTTGAGGCTCACATCGTGTTATCAAACCGCAGTAGAACTGAAATCACGCCATCAGCTGCTTTACTTATTCGCACGACCGCCCTTTTGCTCGAGCAATTTTGTTCTATTTCGTTTGTCTCTTACAGCAGGAAGAAACGAACGGAAACTATCTCGGCGCGGTTTACTGATCGATGAAGTGTTTGCAGCACGTTGCCTCTGTTGATAATCGATCGGGGTAACCGCAGGGCGTTTCGAAATGTCATTTCTTTTCGTCCAGAGTGTCAAAAAAAAAATTAAAAAGAATAGAAAGTAGGATAAACGAGGTACTAGAAGCGAAAGTTCAACAGGACGTCTGCGTGACTTACAGCATAATAAACGCTCGTAGATTAAAAAAGCACGTACAACTTTCTTCGTTAGGTTTGAAATGCTTCCATGAACTTGTCTCAGACCTTTCCCCAACGTCGAGGTCGATAGTGGAAGGAAGTCTTCGACTTCGGGTTAATGGCTTTAAACGACTCTGCGATCGTCGCTCTTCAACCTTCGACACGCCACTACTGGCTGGAGAATCGAAGTTTCTCGAGGACCGAGTCGTCTGCAAAATAGCCACTCTTCGCAGAGTTCCAACGAACCCTTAAAATGTTTTTGTGGCCACGTCAATGCACTCAGCTGGTATGGATTTGCTACTTTGGAAATTTCATATTGACCAAGTCTATAAATTGAGAAGTACAAACAGTTGACGATCTAAGAGACGCTGTTCTTTAAATTTACCATTCTCGGTATCATTTTCTTGCGAATGATCTCATAAAAATATGTTGCGTTTTCCGAACCGAATATCAATCGCGTACTTGTCTCGATCAATAAGAAGTGGAATTAATTAGTCTGACTTGTAAGAAATCGACGCGTATCACCATGCAGCCTAAAAGTTAAGTGCCACACGAAGAACTAGATACCCAAAAATTAATCATCAACGCTTTCGTTCAACCCAACGTGAAATCGGAAAAATCATGCAAAGTTCACACGCATGGTTTACACCTCCTACGATTGGAAGACGATAAATTGAACGACCTCCAATTAAACTAAATCGACAGTTCCACGTTCCAACCAATGCGCGCACGTCAAACGTTCAATACCCTTCCATCAACATTTCTCTCCCATCGCAAACTTCCTCGCAACGGTTGGCATTGCTTTCAGAAGCACACATCTGAAACACCGGTCAGCCCCGAAAGTGTATTATTCCATCGCAAACAAAACAGCTCGGATAAACAATAGTGTTTTCCCCCGGCGCCGATCCGTATTCACTAGTAGCTTTCTCACAACCATCGCCATCGCATCGTCGCCGTTCGAATCGATATCGTCGCCGTTTGTTGTCGATCGTCGGCCAATTGAATCGTTTCTACATGCTCGAGCCATCTATAACGAGTGTAATCTTTGACCAACTGGTTAGCAGGTAGCGTACAATAGACCGGAGGGACAATTGGAAATGATCGAACTAGATTAGCAGGCAGCTTCTTTTGCTTGCATAATCACATTGCGCGTTTACACGGTGAGACTGTTCGTTCGAGACTTCGTCGAATGAAAATGCGCGTCGTGGTTGTTCCGCTTTAAATCCAGTCTCCGATCTGGCAGCTCGCTTTAAACGTACCGTCCCGGCGCTATTACTGAAAATGTCGTGAATTAAAATACCGACATGCGGTGTTCTTCGTTTAAATTTCAACTCTTTGCATAATTTGGATTTTAGTCACGGTTATGTTCACGCCAATACGAAGGTCTTCAAGGTCTGTATTGAAGTTTCCATATACGTACATACGGCGACTCACGGAAGTATTTGAACTTATTACAAAAATGACGCGTGTATCATATAAAATACACGAGTCTTGAAATATTCCCCTCGTGATGCTACTCGTTTCTAGCTTTTTCCGTGTATATATATATATGTGTGTGTATTTGAAGTGTATTTATTTAAGTATTCGTAAAAAGTTTGTAGTATATATATGACGATTTGGAATGACACGCGGAAAGGAAAAGAAAGAAAAGATAGAAATAAATTGTTTGAAATATCAAAGACAGAATAACAGATGGTACGAAATGAGTTTATTGGAAAATCGTTTTACTGGATTTGCGGAAGAACAACTTTGTCGAACTTTTTTAATTTTTCGAATCGATCATTCCAGATTAACAGAGCCATAAATGGGAATTTTCACGACAGTAAACAAGTTTCGAAAATTTTCTCTTTTCTGCAATGTACCGTATCAAAATCTAGAGCCCAAAGTATTTTCGGTGTTCACCGTTGTCGCTGATAATCGCATATGTATCATGTGCAATCGATGCACGCAGATTACCAATGAATTAAACGCCTGATTACAAGAATCTTCAACAACCACTGAATTAAAAGCTAACGAAGACAAATCAACTTCAAACAAGCCGAATTTAATTTTCCCATATAATAAACACGGTAGGATTTTTTAACTCGTCTTTTTAACAGATAAAAATAACATCGAGTATCAGCCAGAGAAACAAATTATCTCGTTCAGCGGAGTATTATATTCGAAGAGAGAGATATTAAGCACTTAAGTAGCGAATAATGAAAGCAATTAATGCACTCTCGGGTGCATACCGAGATCGTTTTTAAGTTCGCTTGCTGTTCCCAAGGTATATAGGTGACTTTAATCTAGAAATGGATATTGAATTTCTGGGGTGATAGTGGATATTGGATTGAAAAAAATCAAGTGTACGGGGGTCGAAACGGGTCGAGAGGGTCATTAGAATTTCAGCGGGGAACATCGGTGAATAAAGGCGTCAAGGGTAAAGCAAGGTTAAGTACACTCCCCTTTCTTTTTTTTTCTATAGAATTTAAAGCGTGCTGTTTTAAATGTCGAGCAAATAGTTGCAAGCATTCGGCGGCGAGTTATCTGGAGTGGCGATTCGCCTTTGGATTCCTGTCACGATACTATTAGGTTTCAAAGAGCTGCACAACACGATACTGTGTCAGGATTACGAAATGCATGCTTAATTTGTCCGCTAACAAGCTCAGCATCTCCTTTCAGCGCGTTCCACTGAAGCAATCTACCTACATGGAATCTGGAAACACTGCTCGCCATGTCACAAGGCCGTCACGTGTAATTTCGGAATGATTTTATCCAAAATTTACGCTATATGACTCTGTTTCAAATTTGCGTCGGCGAAAATAAAAAGTTCTATCCCAAAGATATGCGCGATGTTGTTGTGTCTGTTAGAGAATCAATTCGTGCTGAACCGACAGAAATTTTTACGTCAGCCATTGATGTGTTTTTCATTACTGCATATCGAGATGACACATCGTATACGCCCGTGAATAATAAGAATAATAATAATGATGGTGATGATGATGATGATAACACATGCAAGAAATAATATTCCAATTCGATATTTAAAATATAGGAATTTCAATTTTCTAATTCTACAAGAATCGTTCTTTTGATAATTTTATACGATTCCATGGTCGGTTGACCTATAATGTACTTTTGAAGTTTCATCCACGTTTTACTGTAAAAGGCATCGCGCTGACGACGAACGAGCACGTTGCATTTAATGCAAATCGAGCAAACCTACAGACGTCTTTGGAAGATGAAATACATCCTCCAGCCGAAACACTAGGAAATTTCACTATACGCGACGTAAAATTAATTGGACAACTCGAGGATCGTTTGCAATGCTACGTATAGTACAATAAGGCAAACACACGGATGAATTACGTTCTTGTTTCTATTCTTCTCATCCCAAGCGTTTGAACTAAATTTGTTTGAAATATCAAAACGAGCGTTTACCAACAACAAAATCACGAAAACAAGCGTTTGAAGGAAATTTATTTGAAATATCGAGATAAGCATTTTCAAGCAGCGATGGAGACATCCGTCAAGATGATTCTTGTTGTTCTCGTGCTTTTCATCAACTGCTATCGACGATCGAATTCGTTAACTCTAGATCACGGGGATTTCTGTTCTCTTCGCACCACGTCACTTATACACCGTTATTTCGGGAACGTACCGTGGCGAAGTCTTTAAATAACAATCGCAGTGGAGTGACGCAAGTCAACTGACATCGTGTAATGACACGTGGCGCGTTTACTTACTAGCAAACGTTCCACGGAATTAAACGCGACGAAACGATTTTCGCGATAGTCGTCGACCTCCAAGCCGTTGGTTAATTTCCAACAAGTTATCACTTCGGCTTGCTTGTCCATTTTCTATAAAAACCTCTGTCGTTCACGTTGAAACGGAACATTCGAAAGGTGTTAAGTTTTGGGATACGAATCTTCGCGACTTCGTGGAGGAAGCTCGAATCGTTTGCGCGGAGACAGAATTACCCGTATTCTTTCTGAACCAAGCGTAAAGTATCCTAACTATCGTATTTCTACCAGACAATTTTGTAGAGTTTAAAAATTAATTCTGATGACTGAGAAATAATAAGTACAAATGTTCTATCTGCCTTCGCTTTTTGTATATTTCTATTCTGTTTCTGTATTTTTATTGTATTTTTTAAGCTACTGTATTTTTTATTATGATGTTGATTTTATAAAACGTAGGAACAAATTCTGCGAACCAGAAAATAATAACGTGTACAAATCTGCTTCATTCTCTTTTGTATTTACATTTACATACTATTTGTATTGTTATTTATTTTTCTAAAGTGCTATATTTTTTTCACGAATCAGCTTCACGGGATTCATAAATAAATTTTGGAAAATGTAAAATATAATAACGACTATCGATTTTCTGTCTCTCTCCATTTTTCTTCGTATCCAAAGATCCTTATCCTGACAAGAGTAAAACAAAAATTAATATCGAGCATAGTACTGCTTCGTTCTTTTTTTTTCAGATAATGCTGTAGTTATCCACAGCGACGATTCCATTCAACCACTGTTTCCATTCCTCGAATATTTATAAAGCGCGAATGGTGTTATACATTTATTCTTCCCAATTTCTCAATATTGTTTCACCAAGTGTTTTCTCGTTCGTTTTGGCTCGCGTTCAACCTCGTTGATCTCGTTATTTTTCAACGTTTATCGAGCATCGTCGCTGACGATCGAATTGGTTTATTGATTCTACCGCGGAAATGATCGTGGTTCTTGAACTTGGTCATTTTTCATTATGAAACGGTTCGTGCGAACGAAGAAACATCGGTAAGGGGAATTACACGAACGGAGCGTAGCTAATGCTCGTGCACGCATTTCCTGAAGAAATCGATAATAGAACTCATCATGTCGTATATACAATCTGCACATCAAGTTTACTGACTAATTCATGCGTAGGATTCCCTTGTACATTCATGATGCACAACGTTTCGCCACAGCTTGTCCGAAAAACGGTTGCAATTACACGTTCAGCGCAATTCTCATATTATCTCATGGTTCGTGTAACAAAAAAAGTAACGCAACGAAATGGAATAAATGAACATTCTTTTTAAAGGAATTTGGGGGAAATTTCTCTCCGCATTTTTGCGAAAAATAGTAATTATAAGATGTAATTATGTGTATGCGAAGGGTCGTCTATAATCGCTGAAATTGAAAACGAAAGATAGACTTCTGACATATTAATGTATTTGTTGCTATCAAGACACGGGTTGCATTCGCAAAATATTTTATCGGAATGACTCGTATTTTAACAGCGGTAAATGCACTCGAAGTTTTCCAGTGGAGAAGTTTCGCTCTGAACAGCGCGGTGTAGGGTCAATTAAATTCGAAGTGCCGATAGATGCAGTTGCGTAGAGTTTGCAAACAGAAGGACGAAATCCTGCGACCCACCGAAAGATGATTTAGCAGCGGTTCGATTCCGAAATTACCATCCCATAAGCATGTAAATTCCTTTGCTTTGTAATTGTCATTCAAGATCAACTTCACTCTCCTTCAACTTTATCACTCGCTGTTAGACCTACTATTCGTAGAGATGCTTCAAAATGGAATTGAAAGCGATAATTTACAATTGGACTCGGAGCGAATATTCCAAAGGATCGTTTAAGCTTGAGAGTCGCTTACACTGGCAACTCATCAAGAAGACACCATAAAGTAACGGTGTTTACGTCATGTATCTGTTCGCGATGCAATATCCATTGGTTAGCGCAGGCTTTCGCGAACATTTGATTTTACGATCCTGAACGTTTCTCTTGGGCTTATAAATAGGGATAGGGATGAAATTTCTGAGAATGCTTTATCATCCGGATCCTGGGCTCGCGTATAAAAATAGACAATCTCTCGGCTGCGTGGCGCTTTTATGCGCTGTAATAGCATTACCATCGTTGAATCGCTACACGTATCACACCAGAAGAGTAGCTGTTACCAATGGAACTGCGACTGAGTGCGATACGCGTGGTACCGGTGTCGTTCTCTCTCGTTTCGAATCTACTAGCACGATAAAAAAGACTTTTCCTGATAAACGAAAGCCAAGTTCCTCCTTGTGTTCTTACTTTCTTTCGTATTTCTCTTCTTCGCTTTATCGATATAACAGCTAAAGTGCAATTTTATATCGGCAAGATAAAATACTCTTTCTACATAGTAGATTTGAAACAGTTTTTTTTTGAAATAAATATTTGTCGCGCGAGTGTAACACGTACTCTAACGAAATGCTACATCGTAAAAATGTTAGCAAAAATTTCGTTGATGCATAATTTAAACTGAAACAGCATTACGCTCTGACCGGAAATCTCCAACAGCCACCGTATATAGAATCATAAGTCTCTCTTAATTAAAGTCAACATTAAATTCGCCAAAATCATGTGCGAAAACAAACCATTTGAAATTTGTTATTTCGACGAATTGGATAATTTTCTATTATTACAGCGATATATGGCAAACTTCCAATTACCCTGAAATTATACTATATCATTTTTAACTTGCACCATCCTTAGCAAGAATATCCCTGGGAAGCAGTTCCTCAATCTCAAAATTAGAATATGCAAAACAAGCTTCTCAGTGGGAGAGTTCGTTCCCGAGCGAGTCGACGCTCGAAAGGTCAGCTCTGGTAGGACGAGGCGGGGTGCTTCATCCCTTGTGAAACGTCCAGTAGGTTTGCCGACGAGTCCGATGGCATCTATACGAGAAACCGACGTGGATCATGAACGAGCTGTTCGGCCATAAATACCGCGAAAATCCGCTTTGAGACAAATATTTCACCCGCGTAATTTTTATTAATGGCTTGACCCCTCAAGCACGACCACGCGAGCTCGCTTCTGAACGAAACTTATCATCCGCTGCATTTTCTCTTTCGCTTGGTTCCAAGCGAATTTCGAGTTTGCACTCAGCTGTGTCGAACGAACAACGATGGTCCGCTGGTCAAAGCTCGATAACCTTGTTCGTATAGCCGAGATTGCATACATTTTTTCACGAAGACGCTCGTCGGTTTAGCACCACTGGTAAATCTCGTTGACTCATCGATACATCCCAAGAGGGTATGGTTGGCGTTTATCGAGGTTTGGGTGGATCAAAGAACGTCTCGAGGGTGAATTTAGGTCGCTCGGTGAAATTTGAATTACCAAGCCATTGGTCAAGCTTCTTCCCTGTCTGTCTTCTGGCTTTACCGCTTTTGTCTCTCATTGTTTCGTCTCTTTTCCTCTTTTTACGATTTTTATTTCTTTTATTGTTTCCTCACTTTTTATTTCTCCTTTGTTTGCGATGGTTGAGTTCCCAACGTTGAAACGTGGTATCGCCCAGGGACGTTTTAAGCGTCGAGGACTCTAATTCTTGTTGCGACATCGCGTCGCCGGTATTCTCTGTCCCTGGCCAGCGTGCTGTTTTACATTTCTTCCCACGAGGTTTTCACCCTCGAGCCTTTCGGGTGAAAGTCCTTTTATTTCTCTTCTTTCTCTTCTTCGACTTGATTGACCATATCTTTCAACTTTGTCAGACAACTTTAAATATCGATTGAGTATACATATGTGTATAGGCTGATATGATCCTCGTGGGCGCTATTAAAACGAGATAATCCTTCCAACATCGAAGCGTCGACGTGACTTACAATTTCAACCCTCGCTTTATGTGCCTTAGAATTGCGTGGATGCCTGTTACATAGCCTAAAGGGATAAATAGGGCGGCAGAAACGTTTCGAACTTGTGTGCGTAACTTTAGAACGTTTCGTATTGAAGCCAGGTCTGGATTCAGATAGGCTGATGCATTTATTGTTCGATATATTACGCTCGAATGATACCTGTGCGAAATTTTATTCGAAATTGTTTGCAAATTAATTAATTTTTTAGCAATTTAATTAATTAATTAATTTTTTGCAAGGACATTGGTTTTTGTATATTTTTTGTAGAAAATTAATCCTGATACGTTCTTCGGATTATTTCCAATCGTTGAAAGATTGATCGAGTTTGGAGAAAATTGCGACAATATCATCACTCGGAAGGAAAATACAAGCGTGGAAATATTCCATTTGAAAAATCTGTGCGTAAAGCTAACGTTGCAAAGAAAAGTATATATGAATCGTTCGGCAACCATACTGATAAACCCCATAAATTAATAAGTGAAGAAAAATGAAGAATATAAAGGTTTTTAAAGTTACGTTAAAATTGACGTTTTCTGGACTTAATAAAATAATAAAATAATGAAATTAAAAAATGGAACTGACGGAAGTAAGCTGCTTCATTCTTAAGAATCGAATGTGAATTATATATCTGTATAATGAAATTGACAAATTTCCAAAAAGTTATAAATACCAAAAGATACATTAGTTATTACTATTACTATGGAAAAATATTTATACCACTTTTTCTCCGAATAAACGTGGGTCAGCACCCCATTTAACGGAAACGCTTATTCACTACCTACTTTTTTAAAGTTCGTTCATATGTACGTGATTTTTATATCAGCTTTATGGTAAAACTTTCTTAGAACGTTAAAAGTGTCCTTATTTCCTGAAACAAGAGCGAAGTTGGGATATAAAAGTTCGAAGACCGCAGTCGAGTTATGTATGTCCCAACGTAATTTGTATCAAAGGGTTGATAAGAAAAAAGAAACATGAAAGTTTAAGTTACGAACGATAAAAAGTGCAGCATAAGTTTTTGACGAGGTAAAATACGTAACTTCCGTTTGAAGTTTACTCGGTTACAAGTCGCTCATTTCGCTCACGAGCGAGGAAATTGACGATCGTTTCACAGTTTGCACGTCGACAAAGTTTTCCTTCTTCGTAGCATTTTAGCGGTTCACCTGTCACGTCGATGCAGTACATATAGCTTCATCGTCCAAGCGATTCCAGCTTCCGCTAGCCTTTTCATCCACCACTTCGAATTTAGAATTGATATTCAACATGACGATGAAATTTTCTGGAAAGTTTCCACCTCGGCTCGGAAACATGCTAGCTTGCGTATAAACGTTTTAACCGAACTTACAATTGCATTTGCTTTCCACGCGGCTGGAATTCTCACGTCCTCTTTCCACTTTCGGGATAAATTCGTCCCTGAATATCGAGAAATGCCAATGCGATTCGTATACCATTCTATAACCATACAATCGTAATAATTCAAAACGAGGTTACCTTTGAAACACGTCATCTTCTTTCCTTTATCCTTTGACGTAATCAAACTATCGTTTCCGATTAAAATTCAAGAATAGCGGAATATTACTCGGATGTAAAGGTAAAGAAAAGTTAGCAAATTTGTTTCCACCTTTGAAATAGATTTTCCCCGAATATTTACCAATAACGAGGAAAAACGGTAATGCAATCTCGCGTTATTCGATAACCATAGAACTACAATACTTTCAGATAAAGTCGCGGTACCCTCTCAAACACGTAATTTTCCGTTCTTCTTTTCCCAACGCAATAATACAATCACTTCTCGATATACAGGATGGTTGGTAACTGGTGGTACAAGCGGAAAGGGGGTGATTCTACGCGAAAAAAGAAGTCGAAAATATAGAATAAAAATTTTTCGTTTGAATTTTCGCTCGGTACGCGTGCACTTTATAAGGTCTTGTTAGAACGGATCTCACTGTAGATCATTGTCTCGATTGACGTTATGTTAATAAACACCCAATGTGATCGAAGTGTTTTCCTACTTATTAACTTACTATCCGACTTTTTTATTCTATATTTTTTTTATTCTATCTTTTTTATTCTTATTTTTTTTTATTCTATGTTTTCGACTTCTTTTTTCGCGTAGAATCACCCCTTTTCCGCTTGTACCACCAGTTACCAGAAGCGCTGCGATTGTTAAAAGATTAATAATTTCGCTTCTTACTTGAATTCGTTTCTCTTTCTGAACGAGTTCGTTAAGCGAGAAACAAGTTTCCTGTCTGTGAAAGGTACAATTACATACATAACATCGCGCTCCGTTTCGCCGTTACCATTTCCAGACGATCGTTTTTACGGTGAAACGCGCGCGTGCCACCATCCAATCGTACTCAAATTAACGATTTCGAACCCGCTATCCATTCGTTGCTCTTTCAAACGTATCAGACAGCTGGTGAACAGATATACAGGGTGCCCCAGCAGTTATGGTATAATTGACAGGAGGATGCTTTTAAGTGGGGAAAAAAAACAAGTCGAAAATGTAGAATAACATTTTTCCCTGTGGTATTTCGTTTCTGGGTAAAACTGGGTTTACTCGTGAACAAATTAAATTCAATTTTATCGAGAACGAAGCGAAGCATGAGAAAGTTTTATTTTATTTTCTCTTTGTATGTTTCCACGTAGAAAACAGCTGTTTGTCGATTATACCATTACTGGAGATTACTGGAGAACACCATAGGGTTATAGGCTATATAGTATAGCGATCCAAAGTGACGCGAAAGTTACGTTACCTGCTCGTCCATTAAATCGGTTATCTTTGCTTCCCTTTTCTTCGACCATTCACATCTATATTCTACTGCTACACCGAACAAAACATTTGTGTGAACCGGTTACGAACAGAACGAGGTGAGAATCGTCTTTGAACGAGGGTGAGCTTCGATTCAACGAAAGCGTCGAATCGTGCTTCGGGCATTATTATCGAAGAATGGAAGACGTGAAAGGTACAAGAGGACCATCGAATAACGCCAAATGTTTAATGCAGGCCTGTAGTCGCGTTTCGTTTTTATTTTTAACGGCGACAATTCAAATCTATGATTGCTTTAAATATCTATAGGCTGATTTATTCGCTATGCCTTCGTCGTCGAATTAACGTCAAGGAAAAGTATATATCAAGTCAGGTCGTGAATAAATTAGCCGAGTTTCTTTTATAGAAATCACTTTGCCAAATAGACCTTTCTCTTGGACCGAATATAAAGTAAACTTTCCTTTTCTTGTATATAATAACCAATTTTTATAAGTATTCCTTATATTATTCCGATGTTCGATCAATTTTCCCATGAAGCAGAACGTACCTTCTAACTCAACTTACAAGCAGAATTAACGCTAAATTCAACCATACAATCTCAAAGATTAATCTGATTTTTGCCGAGTAATTCCATGATCCGAGCTGGGTAGTAGCACAATCTCGCGTTTATCTACAGGCAAACATACTTTGCTTATCCAGTTCCACGATTATTCCTTACAAAGAGCATCGATAAACCTACACAGAACGCACGGAGTACAAAGTCGGCGGAGAGAGAAACGTCAGATCAGATCACGAGACGGCGAAATGCCTTCTCCTCGTTGAAACCGTTTATCCAAATCACCTTTTTACGTTAGCAGAGGTCGAGCATTCCGTGTCACGCCGAACCACTTTGCACGCGTACACGAACGCGTATTTGATCTGCCTGCGAATAAATAGAGCGATCTCGCCTTACGAACGGACCGGGCAATAAGTCTTTTCAAGAAGCTGCCGCGGTTTGTCGGATTGAATGCTACGGGATTAATGCAAGTCGGTTCAATCGCCAAGAACTAAATCCAATCAAACCACTCCCTCTACCGCTCTGTTTGTCGGTCGATCGGGAAAAAGCTTGTCCAAGGGTGGACGAGGGGCGAAAGGGAATGACGATCGGTGTTTAGAACGCGATTCAGAATGGTCAATCGCGAATCGATCGAGTAAACGCGAGAAATGACACCGGCTAATAATTACTGTCAGCCCCGAAATGGATATTTGAGCGATTGTTGATAATGATTCGGAAGTAATTACGAGCTCCATCATTTTCTGGACGATTGGTTATCGCAATAAGTAGACTACGGATTTTTACGCATTTGTAAGAAATTTTTGGAAATGTAAAATTACGCAGAATGTTCGTAGAAGAATATAGAAAATACCCAAATTATAGTGCTTTCTGTAGTATGTGATAGGAAAAACAGTTTCCTAGAGAGATTCTATTTTTTTTTATTATATTCTTAAAAATTTAAATTTTCAGACAATGTCTAACGATGAGAAACGATGAAATGTTACATTGTTCATTACGACGAATATGTAATGTAAATGGACGTGATGGAAGATTATAATTTTATTAAATAATAGATTATTTTACCGAGTAACGGATTATTTCTCTTGATAATTTCTTGCTAATTGTTCATGACTGTTCAGATAGCTTCGTGATTATTTTTGCAAAAATTTCTCGATTTTAACGATGAACGAACTAGTTAATTTACTTGTCGAATTTTGCAAGATTCAAAGAATACGTCGGATAAATTAAACTTTCCGAACTCGAGTCCTTCGATGCTCGTGCGAACGTCAAAGTAACCACGATCCACTATGTAATTATAATCCTTTCCCGTAGCAGAGACCTTTTACTTTTGACGATAACACGCGAGCTTCGATGGACACCGTTTCGTATCGTCATAATTTCACAGGGAAAAATGAGAACCAGCTATCTACTTTCCTTTGACGTAACGCTCCAAACTGACGGCAAGTTAATTCAAAGTTTTCATTGCGAAATTTTTCTTACCGCACTAAGCGAATTTCCACAGTTTAATGTGACGATCGACCATCAGTCAAGAAAAACTAGACCGGACTGTTTCGCGTGGATAACGCGATACAATTTAGTGACCCATTTTTTTATTTCGTGATACTCGTCGTGTTATTTATATTGCTCGTTAAAACTTAAATGTAATATAAACAGCATGACGAACATCACGAACTGAGAAAATGGATTTGAAGATTATTATTCATTCACATAATTCTTTACCAAAATCAGACAGCCTTCGTTGAAACAGAAACACGATTATTAGATTGTACGTAGATGTTTATGCATTCATGAGAAATCTGAAGCTATAAAAATACACAATATGAGCATAATATGAGTTATCTCGGAACATATTATCGCGTTACTACAAAAAACGTTAAATTAGGTTCGCTCCTCTCAATATTTATTAAAATTTTCTACGTTAACACCAATAACGCAATCTCCGCTTTAGTTCGCGTTTGAATAAAACATGAAATAAATTAATCATTCGCTAAAGAACCTACTATGATCGATGCACTGTGCCATCCTGTCAATAGCATTAGTAGAATAAATTTTCGCGAGAAGAATTTAGCAAGCAGGTGGTCCGACAGTCAACAAAGGAAGCGGTAAAGAATATTCGTTGAAGGATTAATTTCAGCAGAATACACACTAGACGGTCATGTGTCGATAAATCGATGAAAATTATCTAGTTGAAAATTTTATGGAGATCCCAGCCATTGAAAGGAACGGCCATCGAAGCATGCGAATTCAATCGGCAACTTACGTGTTTCGCTTACCGGATCGATGTTCGCTCATTGCGATTGATAATTTTCAAAATTGGAACGTGATTTATACACGAAATTTGCGTGCGTTTCAATGGAATCTTAAAATAGACAATGGAAACGCAGTTTCTCTAAAACTGAATGCTCTTGGCATTAAAATTACCGGACGATAAAATTATAATAATCGTGGTAAAATTACGACTGTAGCATAGATATAGCGTGAAGTAAATATAAGTATCAAAATTAACAAACATGCATAATACGTTCTCTGTTTATCGTACTTAATGTCCCGATCTCTGAAATTTACGTTATCAGACAGATGTTCATATATTTATGGAAAATTGAAATGCAAAAATATACAAAACATTAGAAGCGAAGTAGATACTTATCATAATATTTAAAAAATAAGACGAACTTAGATACCTACAGCTTTTTTAACTGTGCGCAGTAAAATATGAATTTACATAAACATCCGCAGTGTATACGTTTACCATTTCAGCGTCACAATTACAAAACCAAAAAATCGAAATTAATCATTGCAGCCATTCAGAAAATTTCAGAGTATTTCAAAATAACGCGTTTTCATAGGAACTTTAGATCGCTTGAAAATTATTCTATTCGCGTTAGTTTGATCGGCCCTGTTTAATGTACATTGTAATAAAAGCCACTAAACCTTTCATCGCACCTTGATTCAAAACCATTCACGCAAAGGTTTCTGAAAATACATTTTCCAATAGATTCGTCGAAGCAGCGGAGAAAATAGAACGCTACCAGGAACAGTTCGCAAGCCTTCGTCTCTCTCTCTCTCTCTCTCTTTTACACACACTTTATCTATGCCACGGTGCACACAGTGAAAATAAGAAAACTCGTGATTCGATGTGTCTGACTTCGCATACCGTTTATTCCGCGACACAGCAAACACCGCGGTACAAGTCGCGCGGAATGATTTGCATAAAAAATCAATCTAGATAAAAAATCGTTCCAGTAACGTCTCTACAGCGAGTTGAGTTAATTATACTCGTAAAGGGGGTAGCGATTTAATCACTGTCGCATTTATAAAACAAAAGAACACTCGTTAGCCGATCAAAACACGCGTTACCCTTAAGAAACTTGCCAGAGCGGAACTGTAGAACCGTGAAAATAATTGTAAGCAACCCTCGTTTGTTTGCTGGCCTTCCAGTATAGTAGAAGGACAAACACTAGCGTGGTGGAGCTACGTAAAAAAGAAAGGGGGGTAGAAAGGAACGGAGAAATGCATAGAAAATTCCCACGAAACGACCAGCATAACGAATTGACAAGGGACTTTTATTCTTAACTTCAACAGAATCTCCTTCGCGGATAGGTGAGCATGAACAAAGGCGTTTCGTGCGGCGAGAATAAGAAGAAACGAGCCACCCCTTACGATTTCCGGGTCTCTTTCTGCCACCTCGCGGTTTCCCTTACGCGTGTTTTGTGCACGAGGCACGAGGCTTTGAAGCATCGCGACCG
Organism: Bombus confusus; assembly: GCA_014737475.1. Taxonomy (NCBI): domain Eukaryota; kingdom Metazoa; phylum Arthropoda; class Insecta; order Hymenoptera; family Apidae; genus Bombus; species Bombus confusus. Next base: position 568,283 of record JACXIV010000152.1, read on the forward strand.
ATGTTGCTTTGCTCAGCCAACGCGAGGAAAATTCGCGTTAAGAAGCCAGCCGGAAGCGCATTTTCACGGCGACCAGCGGGCCTTGCAACCGTGGAATTTCACCAAGTCGACTAAAATATTTATATTCTCGTTTGCTCGGGCCGGTACGGTGCAACGAAATTTTTTATAACACGGACCGAGGTAAGAAGAGAACACGAGGTCTTTGAAAAGGAAAAGCATACGGCTTGGTTCGCGGCGATCCGTCCTGCCTCTGAATGTTTCACATATCGCGTCACGAAACTACGAATTAAGAACGTCGGTATCCAATTCCGGTAACCAGAGAATAATTAAAGAAGAAGATACGGTGCATCATGGGAGATACGGTGGATTTTCGTTGGAAAGAAATTGGATGCGTTTAACTTTCAAGTTTTTCGTTCTAATTTCATAATTACGTAGTTTGGCGAGTTTATCAATTTCGACTGTTTAAATCTTCTTTCGTCAAAGCTTCGTTTTAATGGTGAAGTTTGTCAGTAAAATAGGAAATCAGTTGGGAGAGCTCGACAGATTAATGTACTTTTTGGAAATTTATTGAACATGGAGATGATATTTGAATGTCATCAAAAAGTACATAGTATTTACGAAGAATTGTTTCTAAAAGTCGAGGGGCGAGTTTATTTATACACACAGAGAATTGTACGTTGCAGTTTTCTAAGTGAAAGGATTTGAAAAAACAATTGATTTTTTTATGAGGCGCTTGATTGATTTATGCGATCGTTCTGTTCCTATTTTAATAGAACAATAATATATGGAGAGAGTTTCTGTGTCGAATAACTTCTGACCTTTTACTGCCAAGTTCTTCAAATAATATCGAAGCAAGGATAAATATTCCTTCAATGCTAGCAAAGTTGTTCAATTGTTTAAATATGAAATTTTACATATTGATACTTCATCGTGAATTTTTAGAGGAAATTTTTCGAAAATGTAGAAAAATATGATTCGGCTAATATTTAAACGTACAATGCGTGTGTATCATCAATCACCGCTATTATTAAAAATCTATTACACAAATTATCTATCGAACGTCGATCAATTATTTACCATTATTGAACTATTCAAATGGCTATTCAATATAATATCGTAAATCATGTTTTAAAAATACCTAGCTTCCATTAAAGTAATTGCTCGAGAGAAAAACGCACTGTAACATTATGTAATCTCATTTGCAAATAACGTTAAATCCTATTACTCGAATAGTGTTCAAAATTTCAATATGTTTCTCACAACTACACCAAGCACGACTAGATTTGAAAATTAAGCTAAAGGAATTTCTACGAATGACAAGTTGACTGATTATCTTGTCTCGTGGAAAACTGTAAAACTATGAAAAGTCAGTAAACTGTAACTTGTAACTCGTCGATTCACTAACGCTCTTAATACCTAAATTATTGTACAAGAGGATCCTGATGATACTTACTCGGCTACATATAATTTAATCAAAAGCTTATTCGAAAGGACAAAACATCGCCGATGGACAGTAGGCGGTTCTATCTTGCAACAAAGTGAACAAAAAGTCGATAAAACCAGTACGTGCAACTTCGTGACCAGGTAATGGTACATATATATACATATAAATGTATAATTTGCTCTAGAATAAATTACTTCAGCCTCGGTCAATCTTCTTTCGATACACGCGATCCCAATATATAATTCGGAAAATACGCTTCGATCACGATCGTATGTTTCGAATTTCATCTGTTGCGGAAGTTTTTCGATCTTGCCAGGGACAATTTACGAAACTAGGAAAAAAATTTTATAGAATTTACATAATCTTAGTCTATTTGAAACGCCCACATTCGATACTTCGTGTATTAATAGAAATACGACATTGGAAGTATTCGTGGAAAAACAGTTTTCCATTTCTAATCGTGCCAGTCTAGAAATTGAAATTCCCCTTAAATATAAAAAAAAAAAAAACGAGCCAGGTATCGATATTTGGCGGCAAGGAATATCTGTATATTTCTATATGAAGTTTCCTATATCAAAAATTATTTACGTAAAATTTGTCATATAAAGATTACCTGTATGAAAATTATTCAAATTCTCTACAGTCGTACAAAATTTGTGTGATAATTGAAAAAGACTATTTAAATATAATTTAACGATTTTACTAATGCGCTAATTGGTTATTTCGAAATGATACGGTTGACTGGTCCAATTTTCTGAGGTAACTTGACGTACACAAACTAGCAAGTTATCGCAGGAACGTGCGCGCAGCGAAGGTGCATAAAGTGCATAAAGTAGGATGTGATTACATTAAGAAACACGGCGCGGAACTCGTAGGAAGGAAAATCTACCCAGCAATTTAATTCCTCGATGCATCAACTCCCAAGAAGCAAAATTTCACCGGATATTCGCTCAAGATTTCTTTCATTCGTAAACTTCCACGGACTTATCCGAGTCCTTGTTGTACGTTGCTTTCGGAGCGTAAGTATCCCACGCGAGTAATTTCTATCGAGAAAATGTAGAAGAATCCAGGTCGAAACAGTCACGTTGAATCGAAGATCTGCGAGCGTGTAACAAAAGTAACCAAAATGAAAGGCAGAAGCGATCGTGAATCGAAGTAAAGAATATAAAAGGGAACTGGGACGAAAGGGAAATATGTACATCAGCGCGTAACCCTCGTCGATGCGAAGAGGAAGCCATCGAATCAAGTTGTTCGGCCTCCAAACGAACAACTCGCCAGGCGAAATAAGCTTAAACAGCGCTGACACGAACGCGAAAACAGGGAGTGATCGACCATAGAGACAAAGTGAAACCGATGGTGGAAGACAGAAGCGGACGTTTAAAGGGGATCTAGAACTGTCTGATAAACCGGAAATCCGCGTCTCTCGTTGAAAATTGCCATTACGAGGGCAAAACCTGGAAATTATTTCAGTTAACCGCGCAAACCGTACTTTTGGGGAAAGTTCGTTCGACAATATTGCGTGGCGTTAATTCGGGAAAAGATGGAGCAACTTTCCCTCTTTCCCACCTTCCCTTCTCTTCTCTCTTGGGCCTCTTGCCGCGTTAATAAGCGACGTTTCCCTCGACTGCTGCGGCAAAAGTGATTTGCCTCTTTAATCGGACGACGCTTCATTTAGGTCAGCGGAGGAAGTCGTTCTTTGACGAATGCACATCGCTAATCGAAGCTTCTATTTTAATTGGCTGCAATTGATCTCTTCTCAGGAGCAAACACGTGATCTGCTATCGATTCTAAACGCTTCGACGCTATAATTTTCTTCTCTCGTCACAAGAGCGAACGAACTTCCCCGCCCTTTCGACGAGAAGTCGGGGGAATCTCTTTTTCTATAAATTATGCAAACGAAAAAGGAAAAATCGAGGACAAAAGTGGGAGATAAATGTAATGGAAGGATGGAAGAGAAAGGGACGACGCTATGGCTATAATTCCGCGCTTTCTGGCAAATATCAACGTTCTGAATAATTAGTCGGAACAATAAAATATACACATCCTTATAAGAGCGGCTATGTAAAAGCAGTTTTAGTTGATTTTTATTTACACGTTATGCGTGTTATAGGAAACATTTCGGAAGTTCATTGGAACTGTAATAATTGTAATGTTGGTAAAATTTGAAATCGATCTGAAAATGTATAGCATGCGAGGAATGTATGTGCATATAGAAGTTACAAAATATTTAAAATATTTAGCAAAAAATAAATAAGATCGTAGGAATGATAGAAATGTGTGTAACGTAATCGGTGAACATATGGTTTACCCGACGATGTTGGCCAATCACTTTTTACATTTCATTTTTATCGACCACGAAGGCTAACAATGTTGCACGTCATTGACGTCTATCTTCCTTCTGCGTTCAATGTAAGCTCGAAAGCGCTAATACCTGATGATTGGGCAGTTTCATTCGAAACTTCTGAATAAACGATTTGTTTATGTCGGATTTGTCAATAGCGAATTATCTTTTGCCGGTTATTGAATAGAGCAAGAGATAGAAATGACAGTGCGTCAAGCCTGTCGTTTGTATTTCGCGGTATCTTGAGCGGCAGCTTGTTCGTAATATTGATTTATGGCTGCTTGATAGTCAAATCCAATTGTAGCGCGCGCGTCAAAATTTCATCATAAAATCCCAATATTGCTAATTCTTCTTTTTTTGTCCTGATGAAATAAAAATTATTTCACTGAAGAAATTCGTTTCACACACACACACATACACAAGTAAAAGAGGGAAAAATATGTAAATTGCTTTTGTATCGATTTAATCTAATAACTAAATGAACTAAATAAAGAAAGCAAAGCAAATTTTCGGCCCTGTAAATTGCAGAAAACCTCGAAGATAAAGAAATACACAACTAACTTCTAAATCACTTTGTCTGAATTTTTCGATATTGTATATTTATACAGTCCAAACAGGTACCTATACCAAAGTTAACGATAATGCCAATTATAAATCTGCAGGTATTAGTCCAGTTTTTAACACTGCCGTATCTCGGTGAACTACATATCTTATTGATTGCCAATGTCATACGATGCCAGGTACTTGCATGAATATCTCAACGGTCGTAAATCAGTTTTCCCTGAGTTCACAAACAGACAAACGATCGACAAATTGAGCAGAAAAACGTCCTCCTCGAACGTCGTGGAATTCCGCAAGCCGAGTCAAGATATTTCGACTGCACCGATCAATCGGCATAACTTCTATCGAGTTTTTTCATTTGTATAGTCCGCGTTTTCGTCTATGTAAACATCGATCGACGATCGATCGATAATTAATCGACAATGAAGCAATTTCTCGAGTGCTTCGCGACGTCTGAGCGACTTATACTTTCTGAACGGAATAAATAATTCAGAATCATTGCCTCGGTTGACCTAATTATACGTAGTTCGACGTTGATCGAATACTTTTTCCATTAGTTAATCAATTTCATAGGATGCCGAAAATATACGAAGGAAAATTCTTCGTCGATGCATAAATTTTCATAATTCTACTCACAGCAATTTGCCTAGATTACGTAATTTATTGATCAACGATTAAATCCATTCAATAAAGAGGACAGATAGGTAAAACTTCGTCGAATTTCAGACCTCGACCAACAGACTAAAGACCCGGAGTTTCTAACTTCTGCTTTTGACACTGATATACCACAATATCTACCTGTCGACCGTTCTCTAGTCTTGTTCATACTCTGTTGTGTATTCTATACTTAAAGACAGTCCTACGTTCAACCGAAAAATCTCCAATAATTGCCGCCATTAATCTCAACCGCTCTCTTTCACCAATTTTTTCCACTCACCCTCTTTTAGGATGAATTTATCGAGATTAGAAGCGCGAATCGATCGTTAATGTAAGAGGTTAAAGAGTCTTCTGGATTTGTCGTAGCACCTAGAAAGACGCTATATCTAACGCAAATACCCTTCTACTATACTTAGACGGTGAAATCAAGCAAAAGATATCGTCAGAGCGAAACAGAAAGAGTCAAACGTGAACAAAACTGAATTGCAAAACATCCGCTCGCGAAAATGGCAAACGACGCAAGACGGAAACAAATGTCGCGTTGAAATTACCAAACTCACGGCATCACGCCTACGCTTCTTACGTCGTGAATGCGGAAGCGGAGCTTACAAACTCGGCGATGTGAAATGCGCCGAGTCTCGGCTATCAGCGAGGCAAATTACGCGAAACGTTCAATGACGAGTTAACCAGCGGCGAGAGTCGCCAACAATGCCGGACGTCCGGCGACGAAATTTTAAACTAGTCTACATTTTCCCGTAAATTCATCCGGAAGATAAAGCTTCCTCCGCAGACCTGGCCAGATTTTACGCGAAATTACCGTGAGCTGAAAATGTCGGTTTTTCTGCCGGAGAATTGGGATTATCCTAAACTCTTGGTTGGATTATCTATTCTATTTCGTGCGAGTCTCGGAAATGAAACATTTATTCTATTAATACTAGTTAATATAATATTATTAGACTGATGAAGTTTATACATTTTGAAGAAATTCGAGGAAAAAATGTACAGAGTATGTAAAGGAAATTACTGGCTTGAGGATAGTGTAAGGATAAATGTAAGCAATCTCTGTCTATGTTCCATTCCTTTGATTACGTTTAGAAGAACGCGAATTCGATCGAAGTCTAAATACTACCTCTTCTTTTCTTAGCCAAAGCATGTTCAGGTAAGCGCTAGTGTCTGAAATTAAAACCGAGAAACTGGGTTTGATTATTATAAGCAGATGAGACTCTGTTCTATTGTAAATCTCAAAGTCACGAAGTTCAAAAGTCGAACTGTGACATTGTTGCGGAAGTATCGATTGGTGACAACTCCTACTCGCATAAAACGTCGAAGCTAAAAACAGCGGCAACTAATCAGTGTATTAATTTATGTAATCGACCGGTAGAAGAGCGCAGAAGTGTATAGCTTGTTACTTCTTTCTTGAAACTAGTTTTCATTGTATGTGCCAGGGAACAGACGACAAAACTATCTTCTAAAAAATATTCGTACGAGAAACCTTCGAAATTTCAGGAAAATTATTCTTGCGCGGAAATAATTAAAATTAGAAAATTAATCATAGATCAGCGTATGCTCGTTTCATGCTAAAATTGTTCTTCGCCTTCGAGCTAATTTTATTGTGTCCAATATCTTCATCATGCGACGATGCCTTATTGTTATTTAAAAAAGGAAAGAGAAAAAATATCCATGTCCCTCGTAAATTCAAGTATAAGCTATCGAAGAATTGATCAAACGTGCTTTTGTTTGCAATTGAAATAAAATAGATAAAAGTGTAAAATATATAAAATAGCAGTGGGGTACTTGAGCCTTAAAACATATTGTATCAAGATTTTCTTGAAACATTATAAGCCCATAGTTCATTGAAATGAAATCAAGATTGAAACATACAAATTTAAAGTTAAGGAATCCAGGATAAACGAAACAGCTCATACGTTCTATAATATTCGTATAATCTCGAATAAAATTTCCTTTCGTTTGTTTCTACGTGTCCGTCCAATAATTTGGACGCGTTAATTGATATATCCCTTTCAAACTCTTTCGGTGTAAAAGTTGAAAAATTGACATACGCGAAAACAAAGAGAGACGTATGATCGCAACGATACCACACGGAAAACAGTATCTCGTCCGTATTTAGGCTAAAGCGTGCAGTTCAGTGATGTTTCATGAATCACGTTGCAAATCATTCGATGGGAAACGTGACTTTTCGATCGAACTAATCGTGGAAAATCTACGATGGATTGAAATCAACGATGATCTCGTTTGCGAGGAAAGCGGACGAATTACAAATTGGAATAAATAGAACGAGCCGTGGAACGGGATGTAATTGAAAGAAACAAAAACAAGAGCCGCCTGAAGTCGTTCCTTTAATGAAACCACTTTCCCTAATTAGACCACGTGCCGTATTAGTACCGATAGAACAACCTTGATGCTAAACGCGCGTACGTTGGATGGTATCGTTACTATCATCATTAAAATTTGACCGACAACTGATGTGATGGTATAATTGAGACCCAAGTTCTGCAACGAAAAGTGGTTTATTTTATAAAGTGACTTATGTCGGAAACACGAAGAATGGTTGTGAAAAGTTGTACAAAAGAAATCAAAGACTGGATACCGAAAGAGTCGCAAGTATAAAGCCGAAAGTTCCGTCGTAAATTTTGTGCTACAGAATGCTAGGCGAATAATATTAACTTTTTTATTGAAACAAAACATACGTATGTTAACGCTAATCTTACGAGGCCATTAAAATTGAGAAACTGATTAAATCAGGTAATATAAAAATGTACATAAAGTTAGATGAGCAAAGGAAATAACGATGAATGTACAATTTTAAATGAAATATTGAAAGCGTTCGTTTGACCGAACCTGGTAAGCTTAGTGTTAATAAATAAGTTGAAATAGAAAGATGGAACTACTTTCAAGTAAAATTATACTATATTAGATTAATCGCCTGATAAATACAAACTCATTAGACAGTAAATAGCAAAGATAAACCATCGTTTTAAGCAGCTCTAAAAAAGCTACTAACTTTCCAAAGTTTAACATCTTGTGTTAAAAATATCTGTCTTACTATATATACTAAATGAGCAATTAAACTGAACAGGTGGAAATACAGCTCGTTAGCGGTAGTCTTCTCAAAACTTATTTACTACCACACCTTTTATCCTTCATTAAACTGATCAACCAACACTGACACGATCGGCCATAGTTATTTACTACAAAACAATCTCTATGTATTATATGCACTGCGAGTAGCTGTGGTCTAACATACTTTCTACGACGAGAACTGAAAATCTTACAGAGTAGAAATCATTCTAACTCTATTTCTCCATACAAAACTATTCAGCGATCGTAGACGTGTTCATTTATTTTCACTCCATTTCGTTTCTTTTTTTCTTCCTTTCAAGCATTCCTTTCGAATCAACAGCGTGCTGTCATACCATAATCCGCTCTCAAGAACCTGACGTCGAGATGAAGATCACCATCCGTCACAATTCATCAACAACGAAGAAATGAAAACGTTGACATACGGCCATTCGTTCCGTGTATTTCGCCGGCGGATAATTTGCCTGATGCATGTTTCATCTTGCGACGAAAACGCGTGAAAGCACGAACAACTTCACTTTCCTATTTCTGCTTCTAGTGGCAGACAATTACGCAGCGTGGCTCGACATAAGTACAAGCCGACTCGGTAATCGCTTTGTTCGCATAATATCGCGCAAGGACGCGTCGGTAATGCGCGATAAACCAGATAAAAGAGTCAATCGATAGAACGGACGGTAATTCTTTCGGCCACCGACGCTCTTCGTTCTTTTCTTTTGCTTTCCCTTTTATTTTTTCTTTTTTTTTTTCGTTGTTGAAAGATACGGACGCGACGACGCGTAATGAATAATAAAAGAGGCGAGAGCAGGAGAGAAAGAGTTGGAGAAGGAAAGAGTTCGACGATTTACACGGTGGAATGTTTGCAGTGACGAGGCAAACACACGACGCCGGATCTCGAAGGTACAAATTCGAATTTCGAGGACTTTGCTTTTGTTACTATTCTAGTGACCATTCTCATCGAACGCTCCGGCCGGCTGATTTTCTGGCTTTGTAAAAAGCTTTGGTGTGTTCTTCTTGTATCAATCTTATTGTCTATTATACGCGAGTATGATTTTCTGGATTTCTTTCGCTCGTGAATTTCAAGGTAACTTGGAACTATCCCTTTCAAGACCGAATTTCTATTAGCACGCGAGGAAAATGATCTTTCTACTGAGTGTTTAATATACTGTATCTCGTTGGATGATTTTGTAAAACAGTCACAAGTCGCTGCAATTTAGAACCAATTTTATCGAAGACAAGTCAGTACGTTTGTCGTGCTTGTTAAACAATTGATTAAGGTACAATGAGTTAAGAATGATTAAATTTTATTAGATTTAGCACAAGAATAAGGCAAGTAAAAATGTCAGGCTAATAAAAAGTCTTTGTTGCTTTTTTCCTACCGTACGAATTAAATGCCACAATAAATGATAAAAATTGTGTTTGTGTCGAAAGGTCGAATTATATTTAATAGTCCGAAATAGTTTGTGAAAGCAGAAGTAGTTGATAAGGGAGAGTATGTACTAGATAACAAAGAGACCGATCACGAAGAAACATCGACACGCGATAATGACAAAACTGGCTTTCACAATGAACACCGGTTATCGTAATTTGCGTTACGACGATGAATAACAGACAGCAACGAAATTGTTTGTTCAAATACACAAGTAAGTCGATAATTGTGATTTATAGACTAATTTTGTTTCACTCGAAACAAGAGGAAAACGAAATGTTCGTTTGCGCTTTTCTTTCCCTGTATGCCATAGTTGATACTAATTTACATGATTAATCCGTAAAATCGATGTTCCTCGAATACGATTCGGTGGGTGAAATATTCATGGTATCGTCCATCGAAATGGTCATCCTAAAATGACATAAAGACAGATAACGATTCAATAAAGAATTCATTGTGTGCTCATTTCGTTATGCAAAACCGAGTGACCGGGTTCGATGCAAATTTTAACCCTAGCGAATTTATACGTTTTCGTGTCGTTCTTAATTTTAGAAAACTACGCGTTATCGACTGCTTTAAATAATTAATTCGACACTATATTTTCATTTTTCATTTTTTTTTTTTTTTTTTTTTTTACAACTATCATATTCAGAAGAAAATATAACGCCGGAACTTTGCATACGTACACAATTCCGTTCCACTAATTGTTTCTTTGAACATTCGCATTAATTGTTGAGTTTCGTATAAAACTAACAAGTGTCCTAATACTTACAAATCGGAGTGAATATCTGCAAATGGTTCGCAAATATTGTCCCTCGTTCTCCACTTAAACGGGAGACAAACGACAATGTTCCGTGAGTCTAGACTTTATGTTACGTGCCATCATCAATTTCCAGGGTGACAGAAAATTTCTCAGCCATTGAGTTACAGCTTCAAATTTTTCCCAAAGCTGTTCCATTTCCTTCGTAAACGCGATTTAACTCATGAGCGTCGGCTTTAAATCGTGTTATCTCGAATGTGGTCTCTCGATAGGAGACGAGTAGATACGAAGAAACGTTGCTGAGCAAAACGACGTCGCGCTACGTTAGCGCGAACGACCGCCCAAAATTCCGTCGGAACCTCGACGAACAAGGTATCGCGACACGTATTTTCTTCGGAGAAGCTTAATAAAGCACGCAACAACGACAAGTTCCACACGATTCCGTGCAATCGATGTCACGATAAATCTATCGACATTCCGAAGTTACGCGCCGCGCGATTGACGTTGCTAAGAGGAGTCGAGATTAACGAGGGCTGATAACAAATGGGGTTAGAGGCGGTAAAGTTCAGGTCGGATGAGAGACGGGAAAACACAAAGACGGAGGGAGAGGGGGCATCGATGGATGGACAGCGAGTCAGAGGCTGAGAGGAAGACAAATAGCGACGAATACACAAGCTCGAGGAGAGGACGAAAATGTCAGAAAAATGGCGAGAGAAAAGTTTTGGAGTATCGGGGGGTGGTTGAGATCGGGTTCGAACGTAGACAGGGTGAAAAGTAGCAGGAAAAAAGGAAAATGTCAGGGAGCGGAGTAAATGTAAACTCTAAAAAAACATGTGAAAATAGCAAAAGAAAAAATAGCAATGTATAGGTGGTGGTACGAAGGTACACTATTCTGTGGCAACAAAAGATACTATCCTTTCATAACTAGAATCGTGTTAAAAACACTTGAATTTTACCAAAGTGTACAAATCAATGATGAATTTGTGATTAGGAACAGTACTTGCTATCTTCTTTTTTTGTTTTTTTTTATGGAATCAACAAAATACGAATTAAAATTATCTATTAAAAGACAGCAATAATACATTTCAAGATACATCTTATGAAAAACAAGCAACGCTCGAACGTTGGTAGAACGAAAAAATTTCAAGAGCAAATATGCAGAATTTGTAAGATTGGACAAAGCAAACGAAACGAAAGAAGAATAAATATCGATAACAATAGAAAACCTGGATTACCATGCGAGAAGGGATAAAGGGATATAACGTTGAGCCGAGCAGGACGCAATTAGCGTCGGGAACGTAAAACGATACGAATGTCATGAGTCGAACAATTCGAGTCGACACGACATCAGCTAGGAATACAAGGCACAATAATAACGTGTACAAAAAAGCTGCCATCACGATGGTTGATCGCGTTACACGGATTTTTACGCTGCCTGTAATCGATATGCCTCATTTATCGGTTTGCTAATGAACAGGTGGCCAAGTACGCGCTTAACGATTGTGTTACGAATCGATTTCAAATTTACGCGTAAAAAGGCAGCTAAGCAAATTCCGTGATTTATAAATATTGGGTCGGCCGGAAAGTTCGTTCCGATTTACATTTCGATTCGATATTTTATTTTTTATTGAGTTATATAGGTGTCATTTTGTTCCACGATCTTTCTCCGTCTTTCGCGCAACTTCGATATTCCATTCTTGCAGAACCTCTCAGGTTTTTCAATGAAAAACTTTTCAATAGGATCTTTCATGTCGACCAAATTCCTTAAAATTCGGAATAAACTTTCCAGGCGAGCCAATACAATGCAGCTGTGTCCTATTTGTATGTTGATTTTTCTGATTTTCCCTTAACGGAAATTTTGCACGGGACAATTAACAGAGAAAAAATGAAACTTTAGTGTACTTTCGAGCTTAAAGTTTTCGAACGAAAGGATAACTTCCCTTGCTCCTTTATTTTTCGTCGCTTGACTTTTCAAGGATTAAACTTCTCGAATGGAATTTTTGCAGACGCGATCAACACGGATTTCACACCCGACCTGTTTCGACGAACAATAGTAAGGGTGGCTAGATCAACGCACAGATCACCAATTTGCTCTCGTTTTTCCTATGTAACACTGTCGATACGGTTCATCGGTTCTTCATATAACGAAATCACGTTCTGCTGCTGCTTCTCCTTCTACGAGTCGCTCATAAAGCTAACTTCAAGGTCGTTAGAGCGATCCACGTAACTAGATAAAATGTTCGATTCAGGCTAATTTTCTCAACGTATTATCAATAATCGTTTCGTTAATCAGGAAAAAATATATTCACAAGGAAACGATGTTAAAATTTCCTCCGTGATATCTTGTTATAACATATTTCATAGAAAACATTAAAAATCGTTCGCTAAAATGGGAGCAAGATCGAAATATAAAGATTCTAGAACAGCAGCAGCGTTGAACTGAATTTGATATAAGGACATTTTGCATTTACATGCTCGTCATTGTACATAGCATATGCCTATGTAGTATATAGTACGTTTATTTATACATTTAACCCTCCGGCGGCAATATGAGTCGTTGAGCAGCAGACGAAATTTTCATTGTTTAATTTCTCCGAAACCAAGGTGACAAATTCTGGTTCCAGCGCCTAAAAAAACGTTTACCTACAAAAGTAGCACATACAACGGCCCAAATAGTGTTTACTTCGTTCAATTTAGTTCCGAATAGCACGAGGGTAAAATGAGCACTGTGCCTTCAGCGACCTATATTGTCGTCTACGTCAGTATTTCGGGAAGAAAGCGAATTTTTTCATATTCGTAATTTTTTTATTTTGGTACATATGGTAATCTCATGGCGACCGCTTCAGTGTCCCGTATGACTCCTATGTTTCTCATACATTAGTAAGTGCGAGATACGAAGCCTTTCTTCCTCATATTTTTCAATAATAAATAATCCTCTAAAAAATCCCGGAAATTTAGGTATCAAAATAATTATACTTTTACAAAGACTGACAAATTTCTTTATATTTTTTCGAAAGATCATAGTGTCGTGGATAAAACGTTACAACAACATTTTTCAATATATTTTTGTTACAAAACTGTGTATCTTCTAACAAATTCTCATTTTTTCATAACCTTTCGTCAAATTTTTGTCTTTATTGCCAAAAAGTTTTAAAGATTTGGCTAAAGTTTGGCTTGTATAGTGAATTAGGTGACTACGATAAATACGTCAGAATTTTTTCAGATTCTTTTAATCTCAATAAGAAATCAGGCTAGGGACTGCAACCATAATGCCTTGCCATAAGGCACTGCCTTAGTGAGAAATCATATTGTCGGCGGAAAGTTAAGTACAAATTATATATTGGAAAAAGATAATTCGAATTCCATTATACAAGAAAATATTATTTAAAAACCAAGAAAATATGAAATACGCGATAATCGAAAATCGATTCGTGATCGAATAAAGGAAACAAACGGATCCGCTAATCATCTGGCTCGACTTTAAAAGCTTCCTGGCAATCTTGCTGTTCCCGTTACGGGAATTTGATTCGCAGATACGACTTAAATCGTTCTGAAATCAGGAAATCTCGAGTTTGTGACGAGAATTTCCGTGGTTATTCGTCCCTAGTAACTACCTGGACTACATTATTTTCAACAATTCTATCCAGCCTCGATCCGTCGCTTTAATTTCATTTTCAATTTAACTTGTCGTCGGAGAACCGTCTCGGCTCGCTTTACGTCGCGGCGCAGCCGTTTGCATCGATATAATTTCGCGACATCGAGCAGGAGCGATACAACAGGGCGAGAGAAATCGAGTTTTCCCCGTCGCACGTTAAACAACGCGAACAGACGAGCCGCGTCTGCGTCCGCGTCGTCGTCGACGCAGCTTTCACGCGTTTATCCTCTCCCTCATCCCATAGCTTCCGTGTAATTCTGTAAACACGATTCTCATCTTGGTTACCGAGGGGTGTGTGCGTGAAATAACTCCTTTAAAGCATGCATCAGGGAAAAGTTTAGTACGTGCTCGAGACTCGATAGAAAACCTGGTCGAATTACAAAATAACACTGTTGTTTTATTAGCAACTGCCGATCCGATGAATTTCCTTTCAGACATTGAAAAATTTGTAATCGAAGCTTAGAAACATATCCGGAGAGCTGAAAAACCTAAGGTATTATAATTTCAGTGTAACGTACATAAACTTGGGTAGTTTTGTCATTTTTATAATTTTCACGAAATAAACTCCCTACGTTTTAAAATCAAATTGCTACTCTCTACTCCGGACGACCTTCCGATTCACTTCGCTTATCATATGTATGATAGTTCCTATGGCTAGATTAGCTTTGGCATGAAATAAAATAGTTGCTTCTCCTAGATTAAATATTAGATTTGTCATGAAACTGCAGCCTCAAAGACTGATGAGAATTTTCATATTTCAAAGATAATTTATCCCGCAAAGGTACGAGTTGCTTTCGAAAACAACTTCGCTATTCTATCTCTGGAACGAAGCAGCGGTGGAACTTGACTTCCAAAGTTCCTTGCTATGTGTCTGGCAAGTTAATAAAAATAAGACGAACAATATTTATTCGGGGCTGTAAGTTCATACTCGATAGAAAGTTCGTGTTCGACAACCCCCTCGATTTTGATCCGATCAATTCCGAAACTGTAAACGAGGACCTTATTGCACGTAAAATTTTACGTCTATGATACGTTCTACACTTGGTATGATGTATTTTCGAACTTGAATGCGTATTTCTCACGCGATCCAAACGGAATCCGACAAGTGCACCATAAATATCGACTGAACGATATTCGTTCAATTTATCTGCGACCGAAACTTGGACGAGGGACCGAACGTCGAAAGAGCAACAGCTCCTCGGATATAACGACGAATGGTTCGACGATTTGGCAAGCAAAGAACTCATGGGCGAATACCACTGCCGTTGGCAAAAATCGATCGTGACTGTGAAACGTAAATCTTGAAGACACGAACTTTGTCTCGTGAAACGTCGTCAGAAATTATATGGACAAAGTAAAACACGGATTTAACATTTGTAGACATATTACTTTGATATTATTTCAAGAGGTCGTAAATAAATTTAGAAATTCCGAGACAACCACAGTCTGTCATAAAAGTCTCTAAACATACGTCTCCTAAATTTGAAATATTATCGTACGTACGTCAGGTATAGTAGCTTTTTGACATCAGATTTTGTATTCATTGAGTGTTGGCACATACTAAAAAAAAAAAGAAAAAAAATAGAAGATAATTATTAAAATAGAAGATAGTTATTAAGCAGAGGTAAAAAATACGCAAAATATTATAGACTGAATATGGATAATATTATTTCTTTTAATTAGTCAGAGAAACAAAATTTGATGAGTGTATATAGATTTTTGTGATTGTCTATGAAATATTAACGCCTTATTCTTCTATGAATCGAACGTGTTAGCTTGATAAATAATTGAAATCTTGAAAAACCATTTTTCACGATTCGTATAGATATTTATAAATATACGATCATACGATAGCGATTTTAACTTTTCTTAACAAATCAGATACCCAAAATTCGATCGATGTATCTAGGCTTGTTGCATCTGACTACAAACTTTTGTTTAAACGAACTAATCTTTCATAAATCAACCGTGTTCAAAAATCGGAAGTGAGCTCCACAAGCAATCAAAATTCTGCAAATCTATTTTTTACAATTCGCGCAGCTATCGCGTTCATCCCGCACGAGGCTAACGAACGAGAAGGAAACAGCAAAAAGTCCAAAGGAAATGTATCGATTGTTGCCACCACGCGTAAACAGGTCGGAAGCGTGGCTGTGTCGCCGATATCGCAGCTCGTAAGCTTGATCGTTACCGCGATTCTTCGTTTTATCTACCATTGGCTTAAATATTTTAAGCATCTGAGGTAGGTAGCTCGTTTACAAGCTACGACACGTCTAGATTTTGACGTTAAACCTGCGTTTCGCCTGCGTGTTTCCAAACAATTCTATAGGAGCTGCCACTCATTCCAGTAATAATAAGCTTTACCCGAAGAGCGAACGTAAAGCGGTTTGTAATATAAAGGATCTGCGTTCAAGGAAATTCCACATAATTTGAATACCAATGATTCGACCGAGTGAATAGTTTGGTGTTTCCTAATCGCCGACACGTTTATCATTTAAATGTGTTTGGGCTGTCGGGCGTTCCTCGTTCGCTCTAGCTACTCGAAAGTTTTGGGAATCTAGCGTTGCTGGAACGTTTATTTCAAACACAGTCGTCGAAATTTGAGTCGTTCGAAATGAAGCTCTATAAATAGCACTCAGTGGCCAGACAGAAATAGAAATTTTGCGAGACAGTGAACGCATCGATTCCAATGTTACATGTGTAAGCGCTTGTGCTCGTTGTTCGCGTATTGTACATCATGTCAATTTTTCGCATCGACAATTTTCCACCCGTTACAAGATTTTCTAGGATCTGCGATATTCTATGCATCGTATTTTCATTCATAGAAGCTACACTTCCCTTCGCTCTTCTTTATGCTTTGTATTTTTCTTCCTTCCTTGTGCTTTATCATACATTTTCTCGCAATGCCCTTGGGCCATTTTTATATAGCTGTGATTTTTTTTCTTTGGTCTTTGTATCGTATTTTCTTTTGATAAAATTCCTGTTTGGTATTTATATTGCTTCTCCATTTCTATTTTCTTTTTTTTTTTTTTTTGTTTTTGTTATCCACGCTTTGTTAGAATTGCAGAATCATTGCGCGTGCTGTCTGCTTTAACACAGAAACTTTCCAATGCCGCGATATCATCGCGAAAATCAATGTGCCAGTCGGTATCGCTATTTAACGCTTTAATTTAGGAGCACTCTGTATCACGAGGACTACTGTAACTGCAAGTGACTACGCACTGTTTTCGCTAAAGTTTCAGACACTAACACGCATCGTCCAGTTTATTTGCCACTGTTAGGCATTCAGCAAGCTGTTGCGCTCTGTCAAAGTGTATTGGAATTTCCTCAGACATGCAGAGCTAAGTCCAGAAATAAACCAGCCGCATAAGATTCGCGATAACCAGAGGGCACGATCTCTAAATGGAGACAGTAGTCAAGTTGCGCGATACATTTCTTCCAAGCGATCAGTCGACAAGATTTTTCCCAACAAATCTTATCCGACAGTGATCGAATCTGCGATATCAAACAATGGAACTCAATTTAATCACTTTTATAAACCTATTACCCTCCGTCCTCGAGAGTTTATTACTTAAGTAATCCGGATATTCGAATTTCCTCTGGTTCGCGTCAAAGTCGTTGATGAACTTTGTTTCGATAGAACGAAATTCGTTTCGTAATTAAGTGAACGAAAGGACGCCGTGTCCGATAAACTTGAAAACTTTCCTCTCGTTTGCCGAATGGAAGACCGCAAATGTCACGCATTGTTGTACAATGAGCCGGACGGATATAGACAAGTTGGAAACGGTCCATCAGAAAATAAATAACTTTCATTGATCGACAGCAACTTTAGAATTGGGAATTTGAGCGTCAATGGCTGGGCGAATAGTCTTGAGATCATTGAATATTAACCTTATTTCGATTTTGTCTCTGATTTTATCTGCCTCTATCTCTTATGATATAATATCCATCTGAATCTATGCAATATTAGCAAACCTACTTAATTGAAACTGTTAATTGACCTATCAATGTTCATATTTGCTGTGATTCTGGCAAGATAAGTTGATAATATCCGTTTGAAACAGAGCACACACATGAATTAAACGACAAATCTAGTTCAAATGTATATTATTTAATAAGTGAGGCGTCCGAAGTCTATAATTACCGCCCAAACCTCGACCAAACCTCCCAATGAAACTATAATCTTCTTACGGGACACGTTTCGTCTACTTAACAGCCAGAATGGTATTCCACTCTAAATAACTCAGCCACAAATTGATATAAACTTGTACAGCTTGTTAACTAGAAAATATATCATTGGTTTTTTGCGCGCAGCACATATTATATTGCTTTTCCCGACAAACAAATTTGTTTTACACTTTTCCACATTTATTGCCTTTTTCCATAGTTGGCCCACAGGGATTGTCAATATGGCAGAAGTTCATATCACTCGATGATTGAAAGTCGTAAGTTAATAATATTTTCCATGCAAACTTTTGATTAAAAGCATAGCTGTTTTACTGAACATGATTTAATTATTTAGTAACTAGAGCAATATATATATAATAGAACCATGATCGTCACATGGCTTCGAGAAGCTTGCGTGATTTTTGCAAAAATCATTATCCATTCGTCATTGCTACGAAATATCTCTCGCAGTCAAAGACGAAGCACTTAGAAAGTCAGGCAGGCCACTTCATCACGTCGCATCTTTGCGAACAAAGGTATACTAGTTGTTTAAGACACATTAAGAGGCCGCTTCTTAAGAGCGAAGCGGAAATTCCGTAGCGGTTAATAGACCTCGGTGAAGTCTAACGTTTGAATGATCTCGCGCTTAGAGAAGTTTAGCAAAGAGAAATTGCATTCGTGCAACTTTTTGGAATGTAGTTCCTTCAACCGTTGTCGGTTCAAATTAACTTCCATAGCATTTTCGTACGAACGTCGCGTTACACAAACCTTGGGAATTCTTAACTAGCACGTTCCTTAAGAGTTATTTCTAAAGAATCTGTTCAACTTGCAACAAGACGCAAACAAATAACCGCGCTTTTTCTTCCGAATGTTGACCTACATATACGCGTGACCTCTGACTATTTTTTTCCTTTTTATCAGATCACCTGTTTTACGATGTTTTAACCCGACGAGATTCCGATTGCCCGATAAAGATCGAGAGTTGAAACTTCTACTCGAATCTCAGCGGAGTAGTCGGTGGTATAACCGTTTGATAAATTTCTACGAGAGAAAACAAATTTTCTCAGTTAAATTGCATGTTTTATAATAATATGTTGCACTGTGTTCCAGAATTTAAACATTCTGTATGGACCCGATTGCGTCTAGGAGCACGAATTTCGTGACAAACTGGATTAAATATTTCTAATATAAAGTCAAAGATATGATATAAAATGACATAATGTATAATACAATAATATGAAATAAAATATACTATAGAAATGTTCACATTAAACAAGATATACATTTCTTTACATTTCTGATGAGTCATTAGGTATTACATTTAAGGAGGAATAAAATGGGGTGATAAAATAATTGCACGTCATTCAGAATCCTAACGCGAGTACATTTTCGTCGCGATACGCTTTAATTTAAATCGACGAATAGATTTCGCTGCCAAGGTTTTCCTTTGAACTTGAAAACATTTGGAGAAATGGGCCAGAGAGCTCCGCCACGCGTGCGAGCGACATACGCAAACAAATTCTCATTATGCTCCATAATCGAAAAAAAAAGGGAACTTAAAAAGTGAAAAAAGTACATATTTCTAAAGATGAGCGTTTTCTTTCCTCGCGCTGCGGCATAGAAAGAGTAGAAAAATCCGTAATTTATGCTCGTTTATGCTTGTATTCCGCTATTGAGCGGCTCTCGTACTCGTTTGATATTTTGTCGTTCAAAGTCCTGTCATCCCCCTGGAGGATAAATAAAATTCTAGCGAAAGCTCGAAGCTCACGAAATATCTGATATCGCGAAATCTTTTCAATTGCGTTGTTTGTCCCCTTTCGTCCGCCTCAAAACTCTTTCCTGAAACGATGCTGCACGCAATCGAAATTTATATACTCAAGATTCGCCGTTCTAAATAATGTTATTCCGTTCTCACCAGTGGTACAAGCTTTATTCATACGCTGATATTTTGAAAACATCGATACAGTTGTATATAGGATCTCATTTAAATATGAACAATAAATTCCGCAGATATTGTTCTCTCAATGATACTTCTCAGTAGATTGTAGATGTTTATGAAAATTTATATCTTTTGCGAGCGCAGGGAAAAAATATTAAGAAGCTGCGAAGAGATTTGTGTCAACCGCTAAATATTGTTGGAATGAAAATTTATGTGAATAAGCGAGGAAGAATTCGAAGAATGCAAGGGTAAACTGGGATGTATATATAGTGCTATGTGGTAATTTGATGGCACGTGGCAAGTATTTATATTACGCGTGAGATCTTTCAGAGTACGGTACGACTAAGAAGCGACAGAGTCTTGAGCAAAATCGTCGAAGAGATGAAATACGAAGGCACATTGAAAAGTTTCCGGAATGACAATCACAATGATAGTAAGAAATAAAGCAATCCCTAGCGGTAATTCTGGTAATTTTTCCACTTGTCCTCGTAGTCTATAGTTTTATCAACGTCTTGGCCTGTATTTCTCCACTGCATTATCTTTATCTTTGCTTCTTAATCTAGCCTGGAGACCTACCGAAACTGGCGGTTCCACGATTCCTTGGAGCCCGTGCATATTTCTCGGTCTCTCAAAAGCTGTCGAAGGCAACGCGCCAATACTTCAACATCAGACCGCATCGTTTGCACATAAATTCCAAGGTTCACGTCGTAAATCTCGGGCCAGTGTGCACGTGAACGTGACCTCGCTGACAGGGCTTATTAAGGCCCGGTAATAAGGTCGTTCGTCAGCTGGAATGCGAAGAAGCGTGCTCGAGACTCTCTCTCAGGACGTTTCTTTACAACTAGAAAGGCGTTCTTTTGCGAGGGAGAATCGTTGTGAAAATGTCGATAATAGACGTAGGAAATACCATGAAAAGGTATTCCTGTCAGGATCAAAGTGTACTCATCTGACACTTGAGTGATTCTGATTGACAGCAAATAGCGGAATTCCACGAAGAGACGTCGGAATATCTCGTGAGAAAGGGTAAGAAACATCGACCCTCTTGTAGAGCAACTTTTCACACTTTTTGTCTATCGCACTGCTGCTCGCGAATAATTTATGTTTCTGGCGAGGACATAAATGAAAAAGGATATGGTCTGTTTGTTGAAAGAGCGATAAATAAGAGAAGTAAATTCTCCTGAAATTCGATTTAAAGTAGAAAGTTTGAAATAGAAAATTGCTGAATAATTGTTAGGTCGTAATATGTGAAATGTCCGTTTTTTTTTTTTTTTTTTTATTAATGTGTAATTTTTGAGACGTCTCGCTCTTCCAGCGAACCAACTACATGTAAAATACGAAAGATCAAAGTTTCCCTTCAGAGGGACAAATGTTTTTCGGTCTCGATGAAAATATCGTCGAATTACGTAAAACAAGGACAAAAAACGTTACACGGTTCTCCTTTTTAGAGGAAATGCGGTTAAATTGCGAACATGAAAGCAGATACGCTATTAAAACACGCGCCACCGCTGTAAAGCGTTGACAGTAACGTGAAATAATAATTAAAGCCGATGAATTCATTTCCAAATGCGGTGAAATATCTTCTACTCCAAATTACCACACAATTATCTATTATTAATTCGCAATACAATAAACCGTATTACAAATAAATGAAAATACTCAAACATGACAATAATATCAATTTCATTGCGCTTTAATTGAAAGAGGGCAGAACATGTGCCGATAACGAGAAAGAAACACAAACAGTTTCCCACAACTACATTATAAACTTCGCTCTAAATACTAGATATATAAAATCGACTATTCTCAAATCGCTACAATTGTGCGAACGTGCACGTGTTGCAAGAGAATGGACGTGCGGCACACGTGTATTTCCCTATCATTCACATGGTGCAATCGCAAGAGAGAAATAATAATCCGGAAAAGCTGCGAAATTATAATTTATACGATCGGAAAACGAGCGCAGTTCCCTCCTACGTTCCCTATAACGTCACAAAAAAGTAGGAAAACGATAAATTTTACGAGCTCGTTTGCAAATCATCTCGCAGATGCGTTCGGTACGTCGATCGTAAAAGCAGCGGAAACTGGCATCGCGACGTCGGTTTGTGCAACGATCGCGACCGATACCGAACGTGTGATTGATCTTGAACCCATACGATCTCATGACCATGGTTTTTCGAATCGCCGCGGAACAATTTTTGCACATCGATTTATCCGTTTTTATACTTCCAAGGCCTCCCCTGCCGCGACCGTACGACGAGCGTTCGTTTATTTATAATTTTCTCGACTCTCGATGCAACATCTCGAGTGTTGAACTGGTGCGCTGCTCGCCAATATTTTCACTGCTTTAATCCTTTGCAGTCACGACCCGTCCTCCTCCCGCGATTATAACACGCTATTTCGATCTGTCCTCACCCCCTTGCGTATTTCTGCGTTTCATTTGCCATTTTAATGCCGCTCGAATTCACGCGTCGTGTGAAACCTCGTGTCAAGCCTCACAGGTGAATCATAACATAAAGTGAAAGAACAACGATGGCAAGGCTTTCTTAGTTTGAAACGTAAATTGTGTCTAAACTGGTCCTGAGAATGTCTGTTTAATTTTATAAAGACCGTGGTGTGCGAACTTCATGTATAATAGAGGATAGAAGCCTTTTGAAAAGACAAAGAATAAAGTGTAAAATGGGAAATTTTAAGGACAAGTAACCTAGCACAATCTTAAACTTTGAACGCTTCGTGGTTTATCGTGCGTGAGCATTTTTTGCTGTTTAGCGTTGTTGTTTATATCTAAATTTTGACGCCGTGCACTCATTAACTGCGCGATACCGCGGAATATTAAAGTGAACATCGACTTAGCTTGCACGATATGCTTCCAAACAACGGACCATTAAACTACACTACTTGCTAAGTAGAATTAACTAAGAGCTACTAACCGCACCATTATCGATGCAACCTCGAAAACATCGATACTGTTTGAAAGCACGACAATCTGTGCAACCCTTCCGACATTTTACATTTATTTACTGAATAATTAATAGCAATAAGGATGATAGAACAAAACGGTGTATACGTCTGTGATAAAATAGATCTTACAATATAAAAATAAAAATCTTTGACTCTCTTTTAAAGAAATATCGACGAATTTATCACACGAACTGCTATCTTGTTCCATTCTGCGTTTCTTGATATTCTAACGCAACAATCGGTAAATTATCGATGTCGAAAGCATAATCCCTTGTAAGAGCAGAGTCGGACAAAGGTAAATCGCTTGTCTCGCAAATCGATGTGTCACGTGGCCCTTGTCTACGTGTTGCGTCGAACGAAAACGTCAGTTTCGGTGAAAAGCAGTTCGATATTTCAAGGCGTAACTGCGCAAATGTAATCGAGAGAAAGATTGCGGCAGCATAGGATCGTTAAACCGTTATAGGGCGGTTTTAGGCTGCGTATGATTATATTCCGTCCTGTTAATGCTCTAAATATCTCAATGGTTCTACGGTGTCCCCGCCTCTATCGTCTCTGTAGAATCTCGATGCTCTAAAATGCAAATTTATCGATAGCGCCGAGAGTCAGACATTCCTAAATGTACATTTTCAAATGCATTCGGCGAAATTCTTGCTCGTATAAGAAAGTCTATGAGTTCGATGTATATCGTGGAATCTCGCATGTAAAAGAAAGGTGAATCACACGAGGAAAGAATAACGTATGTTGCTTGACATCGAACAGGCCAGGTGTTCCAGAGCTTTTGAAAAGAAGAAAAGTTGAGGAAAAACGAGGTGATCTGGAGAGTAACAGCAGATCTATAGCGATTTAAGGAAGCAAAGTAATGGATAAAAGAGCCACTCTGGTACTTATGTTTTTAATATTATGCCTTTTTATGGTATCTTCGTTCTGTTTTACATGTTCCGCTAGACTATTAATCTTTTATTAGGTTTCATCGCGTATTATGAATTTTCGAGCAAGTATTATTTCTGAAAATAGCCACTTCTCAAAATACATTCTACCGCGGTAGAAAATTTCGCAACTCCAGAACACGCTAATAATTAATAAAGAAATAAATGATGCTGGTATCTGTTTTTCGCTAATTATAAATTTATATGTTCCAACTTGTATTAACAATTAATTCATACGTTATGTTGATTTTACACAGACAAGCTAATCGAATGCAATTTTTGGACTGACTATGAGGTATATAACATTCTGTTTCAAATACATTTTCTGAAAGAGATACATTGTTGTGAAGATACTACGTGCATAACATTTGCATAAATGAAGATTACGAGATATACGTATATCTGATAGATTTTTCGAAACAAATTAGCCACGATTAACGAGTAGTTATCAACACCACAGACGGTTATATTAAAAATTTGTCTTCTCTTTTCATTTTGAAACCATTTGAGAACCATAATCTTCTCTTCGTCGAATCATCCAATATCAACATGAAACTGATTTTCTCTTGAAGCAATTATTAACTTATAGTTTCGTAACACATGATTCATCGGTAATAATAAACTCGGCGATTCTCGAAAATCCATGCTTTACACATATCAAATTAACGAGTTGCGGGCGAAACGCATCAACGGCGATCTCCTTTCCAGCGTAGCTACGGAATCTCGATCAATAATTCATTTTGCATCTAATTTGCAAATTAATAGGTTTCAGTGTAGCGTGGCCATTAGAGCGATCGATGCCAAGAAATGATTTACGGGATGAAAACGGTAAACGAACATAACGGCCCGTGAAATATTCATTCTAACGCAAGCGAGAGTAATGCTTTTCCTCGTTTTCTATTTTCTTCCGCTGTCGCAAGTCGGATGTATTTTCTAAAGTGTTCTTGATTTTCTTCTCTTGCAAAACGAAGCAGGATGGTTACGCTGCAGAAAATTGAACGGAAAAACGCGGAGATTAAAGGTTTTGCAGATTACTTCAATATTCAACGAACTTATCCACTAATTGCTTCAAACTTTGAATATAATGATAAATTATTCTCTGCGTGTGTTTTAATTATAAAATATTAAGTCACATCTCTTTCAGATCGCATGCAGTAACACGGAAACAAAAGAGGAAACAGAAGGTTTATACATAATTCAAATAACCAGCCATTCTCGCACGACTTATTTACACGTTTACTTCGTGACCAAAGAGACTTATTAAATTAAATTCGTTACAGCGAACATCGTCCTCGCCGCACAAAAGCTCCACTTGATTTACATGTTCCGCTTTAAACTAGTAGCACATTATGCTGCCTGTTTCCAACGTTTTTGGTTATTTCCGTAAACTAGTTATTTCACGTGAACTGTAGAAGAGGATCTGCCTATTTTAGGGAGAGATACGGAAAATAATAGTCCTAAAGTTAAAAATTAATGTTCCAAAAAATTAATTGACAAATAGAAATTGAACAGAAATGATTTTATGATTTTACAAAATTCAAGTTCTGAAGTTGAAACTAATTTAATTAATTCCAGCAACTTGAGACCGCTTTACTTATTCCAGGTACGATGTTTTGATGGATTATTGATAACTCGTTGGTCTCCATTCAAATATACGTGAACTCAGTCGGAGATTTAATTTCTAACTTCCTCCGCGATTTTATTGTCACCCGGTTCCGCTTAAAGCGTTCTTTTTGCCTCCGATTCAATCTTCGATTACGTTTCTTTCTGTGAAACTCGTTCGAAAGATCCAATAGGATCTTTGAAAATCGCAAAAGTTTAATCAATTTTCTAAGAAAAAAAAAACGAACTATGATATATTAAAAAATCACAGGAATTTTGCTTTGTAACGAAAACGTAATTTTAGAAAGATTGATAGATATGAGGTTGTGTAATAAGTTTGTTCGCCACCCGGCTTTTACAGGTTTTTATTAAGGTCTTTTAGCTTTTTATTTAGGTTTCCTAGGTTTTAGGTTTATCTGGGAATACCATAGAAGAGGATAACATAACAAATAATCCGCAGAATATGATTCGAAATACGTGACGAAACTTAAACGATTCACGATACAGACATCTCGATACAGATAATACAGGGAATATTTTAGAAGGTAAAGCTCCAGTTAACATAATATAAAGCCTACGTCGTGTTACGTTAATATTTCACAACGAGCCGTCTTTGATAATACTCGCGATTAATCACCCAGCGTGCCTGCAGTCGTAAATTTCAATTCGCGCGATTAACGCGTCACAAGTTCATTAAGATTCTTCGGTATTCCGTTCGAGAAGGGCACGGTTCTGTAAAGCTCTAGCATTAAAAACAAATACAAATGTAATAACGTGGTGGGATTCGAAGCGTTAAGCTTCATACCATCCTTTGGTAAAATAAGCATTAATTACCAAGATTTAATCGAATATCAGCAAAAGCAAATTTAATTTCGATATTGCTAATACAACATATCGCCGTATATTACATTATTACGTTGAATTAAATTAACATTAACGAATGATACAATAGTAAACTGAACTGGCTAAACGATAATTGGATCTTCGAAATAATTAATGCTCTCTTCTAGCATTGAAAATTCCAGTTTCCCTGCGTATAATAAAAAATTACTAACAATCAACGTCGACAAAATACATTAAGTCACTTATTACTTAAAAAGCTCGTTCTTGTCGAAGAGCTCTTCAACTACCGCAAACGAGTCTCTGGAACTAACAAAATTACAGGTCGGCAAGCATTTGATCATTTTGTACCTCGTTAGAACTCTCTCAAGATCTTCTCATAATCAGGTAATTGTGAAATCTTGTTCACAATACTTGACCCTAACTCGATTATGATTAGAACCAATTACTTTTTTTCTTCCTTCTTGATAGGATCATAGAATTCGATCCATTTTACGTCAAATAAAAATCTATATTAATTAAAATTAAATGTAACCCAAGAAACAAAATACACTACAACAAACAAAACACACGATAACTGAAACGAAAGAAACACGCATCCATTTGAAGAACATAATTGAAACCTTCCGAACAATACACGAAACTACGCCGTCTTGATTTGCAGAATCCAAAGTGAGACGTCGATTCGAAAGAAGGACAGCACATTCATCGGTACATACGTTCCCGTACATCAAAGGCAGTTTCATAGCCGTATTTGAAGATCGTGCTCGTTACGATGCAGCTTGTAATTTCCACCAGCACGAAGCTTGACGAGCTCAAAGGGGCAGCCTCTCGTCATACGTAACTTTTAGGAGCTCCGTGCAAAACAACGGGCACACGCTAGATGCGGTAAAGCGGCGTAACGCTTCTCGAGGATAAGACGAGGAGCTGCACTCTGAACTTTCTTCCGGAGTCACGGCGCCTTTAGTTTTCCTTTCTATCTCGTCGAGGATCTGTCTTCCTTTCCCTTTCCCTCTGCTTTCTTTCCTGTACTTGGAAAGCTCTCAGCGATACCCGAGACCTTCTACATCGAGTAAAAAAACAGTACCTTCCGGTGCTGCGTCCGAGGTAAAAATAAATCGTGACTCTTTCACTCTAGCACACGCTCTCCGCAACCCTTTCTCCATTTTTTCTCATTCTCTTGGACTCTAGCAAAATTCAATTTGTTTCGAGAGAAGAGAGAAGACGCTTCACAAAAGCGTTGCTCTCTTCTCTTCTCTCTTTCTCTTATTCGTAAGATAAGAAGAGAGAAAGTCGATTGGTTGAATGGATGGCATGGCTTGGCGCGGGCCAGGGGTTTTTCAATTTTCCATCTCACGCCAAAAATCGACGGTGCAATCGAGCTAACACGACGCCCGCCTCTGAAATATACCGCTTCTTCCGCTTCGGGTCAGTCCTCCCGTGAACAATCAAATACCATGGGATTCGAGCTCTATTCTTCTCTCAACGAAAAGACGATATTTTGATCTTAGTTTTCGATCCGGGAACCGAGTTACCCAATGGTGTCCGGTGTTATTGGCGCTCACGGTCCATTTCGTTACCAACTTTCCGCTTCGCGTCTTTCTAATCTTATTTATCTTATTTGGAAATTGGAATCTTTTCCGTGTAAAGTTCTGTAAACCGCTAAATCTGTGAAATTCGAATTTATTCCCTAACATGGTGGTATCTCTGTCACCATTTTCATTGCATTTCTTGTTCGATAAATAAGTTATCCATCTTTTACGCAACTGTAACGATGTATTTCTATAAATCTTGCTTTTTCCATTTACACAAGAGCAGATAGAGGAGGATAATCGAATCGCAAATATCGCTTACTCCGCTGCGGTAATCCTTTTGAATTTTTCTAATACGACGTTTTCGATGATATTACTTTAATTTTAAGTATTATGGAAATATATCGTTAGAAATTTGTAAAGAGTACAAGCGAAGTAAGAATATTTATGGTAAAAGCTGTGGTAAAGGTTTTTACTGAATTATAGTAAAACAACATTTAGAGTTAAGTAGTGGTGCCGTAGGATATAAAAATTTTACATCAAGCAGACATTATATGTCCTCATTTTCTCCATCCTTCCTTTTCTTTCTATTCTTTTTTCCCTCTCATCCTTCGCACTTTCGTTCAAGACTCGTCTTCATCAACAAACTTTAAAATATAATCATTTAAAAATTTCTATAAAAAGATTTCTGGCGTAGAATCTATCAATTTCATTCTAAATCCAAATCTGGAAGCGAATTAACTGCAAATTACTTTAAATTACTATAAATGCATTTTGTCGATAACAAGTGTAAATAGTTATGTAAAGTGCTAGTGAATATGCATAAATATCGGATACTAAAAATATTTGCTTCCACCAGGCGTATGTTTTGAAACAGATATAGCTAAACAAGGAACGTTCGATTCTCGTTATACAAAACGTAGTTTGCCCTGCGGGAAGTATATTTTGTCCTTTTTCGTTAAATTTAAATCTATGCCACGTCACGTTTATGCGCGTTTTCGTGCCACGATCTCTCCCCATTCGCGTCACGAAAAAATATCACCACTCGCAAACTCTATTTGACGTGTAAAACTCGCTCACTTCAAATTTACGGTTTTCGTTCAAGTATTTGTCACTTATATATCCCGCTATCATTTTCCGTGATCTCCCGATTAATTGTAGGAAAAGACGACAACTTGTCATCTGCAACTCGTTTCGTGCAAGCTTTTTAACATTAAATTTTGCACATCGCCCGGAATGAACTCCAAAGGATCAGTTCTTTAATATCAAAGGTAACAAAAAAGAATTGATCGATGGCTTAGAGAACTCAATTATTAGAACACTGGACAGACTTGCGAAAGATTCGGGTTGGATTCTCGGTCCAGCAATCCGATTGACCCATTCTTTTTCTATCGGCGATCTCCAAGTAATAAATTCATCACTTTGGCCTTTAAATTTGAACTTTAAATTTGGAATTAAAAATTCGACCTTTAGCCTTATGTAGGCTGCCATCTCTATATACTTTTTACCAACTTTTTCTAGTTAAACTTTCGCAAAACCACTTTGGATATTTTACATTTTAAATTTCAACCTTACTTATTCATTTATTTCATAACCCATGATTATTTAATGGATGCCTATTTCGTTTGCCACTGCAATATGTATCTCATTCCCCTCTGAATAAATTGTTAATCGATGAAGTGATGCATGATTCAGTAACATATCAACAACATTACATGATTAAATGTAACATTCTTGTTTCGCTTGGTGTCTCTTTGAACAAGCAAAGCGGGGCTCTCGCTTCTATCATCTTCGCTAAGATTACACGTCTCCCATGGGATCTACGTGAAATTGTTCTTCTGAAAGTGTGTCGCCGCGTTCATAAATTCAACTCTACTCAATTTAAACACATACACGTGTTTACATGTATTAGGTACTTCTTATTATCAGCTTTTTGTTCCACCGTGTGCTCTTCAATCAGAAACTCGATTACAGCCGTACAAGATCAGCTTCCGTCAATCCAGAATTATATTGATGATTTGAATTTTTTATAGCATGGAATAAGCAATCTTCGTTTTCGTATATGTTACTTATGTCTCCGTTTACTTTGTACCGTACCATTTCGCGCAAGATAGGAAGAGATCATAATTCCAACACGCGAGTTCCTCATCAATCATCAGATTCGAATTCGATAAATTCTTGTCTGTTGTGTTGCATGGAGAACACCACACAGCAGACTCAAGATCGTTCCACGTGACAAATCGTGGCATCGTTTCCGAAATACAAAATGCGTGAAGTAACAATCCCTTATCTTTCCCGACTCGATTTTTCTTTCGTTCCAATAAATATTTCTTCGGCACGAGAAGAAATACCTTCCATTTACATTATATTAAATGTACCTATACTTCAATGGTACGACGTAATCATTATATGTTGTCCATCAAGTTTTGATCGTCTAAATAGCAGCATACCATTCTTCATTCGTATGACATATATATGACAGTTTTTAAAAGCGGTTTAAATTTTCCAGCTCAACCTGCGATAAATTCTTCGGCTCTCACGGATCGCGCAATAAATTATAAAATACGGTTTTTTCGCACAAGTAGTGGATTCATTGATAAATCACACCGAGCCCACAAATATTACGCAACAAGAGATCCAAAGCATCGTTGAGCTAATATTCGCCCTATCTCCTTCATTTCTTTCAACGGTGTATTTAATTTATTTATGTTTTGCTATCTATATTTACCAATTTAATTTCGAGCAGTCCGCTGCGGGTGAACATCTTTTTAATTTATCTTGTAATATCCTATTTTTGGAATAAACGTTATATCACAATGAGTAGAATATCACAGCCGTATTACGATTAACGTGACGCAGTTACAATGTGCTTTTGTTTCCTTTATCGAATATAAACAGTGCTTTCAACATTCGAGGAGAACGTGTTAACGGCACCATCGTTCCGCCAGCGACCGCGTTCGAAACATGAAAACATCGAAGCGTGTTTACAGAGCGCTTATGCTCAATTTTGAGAACTCCGAATACGAGCTTGTAGAAAAAAAAGAAGAGGAGATGGTGCGTATCGTGGATGAGTAATCACGATATTTCAGTGCAAAAATAGAAGCGGTCGACGAAGTGGACAGGAATGTGATTAAAGTCGAGCCGCAAGGAAATATTCTTCCAAGGAGATTAACTTCTCTTAAATGGAATATTTAAATTTCCCCATCAAGAACAGTTTGTTATTGCGGCGTTTCGTGAATTTATCGTTTCAACGCGAGCCTTGTCGTGAAAGAACATATTAACCTACGAATCTTTCTCTGCTGTCCCGATACGAGCGACCTTCTATGCACAAACTTGAGAAACGGATGAACAGAACTTTTGAAAGTTTGATCAATGCTTAGGGGACCTTCTGTAAAGCGGGTGGCGATGTAAAAGTAAGTTATAAGGAAGAACAATGAATGAGACAGACAACGAAGGATCGAATGTTCCTTGCTGGAACAAATGAGATTTTCAAATTTCCACGATACAGAGGCAACTTCATTATCTCCCGACCATCCTTCGCTAAATTTTATCGGTGTACTTAATTAGACCGCTTTATGCAGGCGCGGACCAACCCTTGGCAAACAATTTGTGCGAAAATTTCGTTCAAAACCTACTCGTGCTTTATGCAAAGTACCACAACGAGAGTAACTTCGTTTAGATACGTTTTAAGTTCCCCTTTGTTTCAACCGCAAAGCATGACAATTATATTCGAATTAGACATTATTACTCCGTTGTTGCGAATCATAATTCACCGTTTGGCAAATTCTCGCCCCGTTTCGTTACTCAACAACTT